>OZ012738.1:194816408-196016408 GCA_963859935.3 Lathyrus sativus
TCTTCAAGCAAGATTCTATCTTCAATCTTCATCAATCTTCCAGCTCCCACAAGCACACTCCAAGAGCAGGATTAATCATCAAGATCAAGTTATAATGTTAAAGAGCTTAATGACAACCAAAGGAAATTACTAAGAACTCAACATTGCAAATGAAAGGTATCCTTAAAGTTCTACTCACTTGGGCATACCACTCATCCCTCCTAAGGAGAGATGGAGCTTCCCAAGAAGGACTTTGTGTCATTGGATAAAATAGAGGCAAACAATGCACTCTATGTTTGAAGAAAGAATCAAAACTAGGTCTAAGGCCTTTCCTAAAACCCTAATTCTCTAAGCTCTTAAACAAAAGCTCCACAAGAGGAAAAACCTTCAACACCAAGCTCCAATTCTCAATCCCAAGCATCTTCAATGAATCCATAAGCTCCAACAAAAAGAACTCAAGCTCAAACCAACTTTAAGGCAGCCAACCAAGCCAAACAAACCAAAGCACTCAAGAGAGGAATTGATAAACACAAGCCACTTGCAAAATTCAACAAAAATAGAAAATGAAATTGCAAAATTCTAATAAAATTCCTAGGGGAACATACATATTTGAAAAACCTAATGTAAAAAGATTGAAGCCTAAATCAACTTCTAAGTTATCTAAACAATTTCTACATTGAAATAGGTCAAGGTAATCCACAAGTTTGGGAGGGTCCTAATCTCAATCCCTAAAACAGATCCTAATATTGTTCTAAAAAATCCACCAAAAAATCTAGGGAACATACATGTCTACCCTAACACATACTAAAAAATCAAAACCAAACTCATCACCAATTGGAAGAACTAAATTCAACAAAACAGATGAACAATTATGCAAAATTAAAAGAATTAACAAAAATAATAAAAATCAAATTAAAAATTGAAAAATGCATGAAATTGTATTTTGTTAATCCCAGAAAATCATAAATTCCATAAGGATCATGAGGATATTTTTAAAATAATTTTGTGATCAAAATTGGAATTTATATGATTTTTGGAATAACAAGGCAATTAAAATAAAACAAAATGAAATAAAAACAGAATTAAACATGAGCCACTGGATCAGGAGACCAGTCAATCTATACAACGCGCCAGAGCTTGCCACCTCATTTAGTGATACGCAGCGTTTTGGCTTCAGAAATTCAAAACCAACTTTAAGTCGCATGCGTTGGATCGTGGCTACAGTCAAAGGTCAAGGCAAGATCTAAGGGCTCTCACATCATCTTCTTCATTTTTCAGGTCATCTGAGTAGAGACACAAGGCGGTGGTGCGTGGTGGCCGGAGAAGACTTCGGTCGTCTTCTCCGGTGAGAGTCCAGTTTCAGGCAACCAAAAATGACAAACAAAATACCAAATCCACTCAGTTTTTCACGTACATTCCAAATCTCCACTCAAAATCCTCTAGATCTGGCTAGGTTTTAAAATTCGAAGGCAAACTCCAAATGCACCTCAATTCTGATCATCATCAAATCCTAAACTAAATACACAGAACTGTTCCTCATGCTTCCTAGATCATCATCATTTATCCAATTCATGTCAATTCTTCAAGATCAAGCCAAATTGTGCCTCAACAGAATTCATACATGATCCTACATTGTCTCTAATTGTCCAAATTCGTATCCAGAAAGGATCTACATCTCTTCCTGATTCTAAAAGCAAGCTCAAATCTAAATGAATCATTCTAAATCATGTAGAATATGGAGATTTACTAACCTGCTCTAGATCTGTTGACAGAGGTACTTAGAGCTCGTGTCTTGCTTCCAAATGCTCCAGAAACTTTCAATGATCTTCAAGAAAGAGATTGCACACCTCAATTTTGCTTGAATTGGCTCCAAACTCAGAATCCGATTTCAAGTTGCAGCTGTGAAATTTCAATTGCTCTTGCTTGCTCTGGCGCGAAATGAAGCTTAAAATTGATCTGAACTCACTCTAATGAATATATAGAAGAGTTTCATGGGCCTTTGGATCCAAGTTGAAGCCCAAAACAGTGATTTGCATTTTCTGATTTTTCCTTCAAAATTCAATATGACAGTCGTGCATTGCAAGCTTGGCATTGGTTCTAGAAGTTTCTAACACCTTGCACATGTCATTTAGAATGAGTTTGGATGGAGAAATTGGCCTGAATTGCCTTGTGTATGATTTTGCATATGTGACTTGTTCATGAAGTAACAACATTGAAAGTCATGGAATTATGCCTCAAATTAAAAATTTAAAAGTGTCAAAGTGTTCAAAATGAAATTTCCAGTCAGAAAATGTACTCATTTGCTTGGTTTTGGTCATCTAACTCAAAATCCTATTTTTCCCTCCTTTCCATATTTGAAAATTCTTCATTTTCAAGCCATTTCAAATGACTTTTTGATATGAGGCAAAACAAACTCTCATGACCACTTTGTTGCACTCAAAACATCATTCCAAGAAACTTTCATGTTGAGCAATTTTCCATTTGAAGCTTGCAAGTTGGAGATTTTGGCCTATGGTTGAAAATGACCTATAATCTCACTTTCCCAAAATACCCCTGGCTTGTAAACCTCATGACTTGAGTTCTACAAATCCGATGGAAGACTTCTAGTACAATTTAGAAAGCTAAGCTCATGAGGAACAACGTTCATGTTGGCCAAAAGTTCAGGTGAAACCTCCTTATAGGTCAAAAATAGTTTTGAAGTCAGATGATTTTCACAGACAAATTTCAGAAGCATCTAAGGACTTGTAACTTGTCTGGGCCATAACTTGAGTTCTATAAATCCAATGGAGGACTTCTAGTACTCAAATTAAAGGTATTGAGATGCTCTACAAGTTTCGTGTTGGTCAAAGATCCATTTGAAACTTTTGTCTTGACTTATGTGGTCTTGAAGTTAGGCACTAAACAGGGAATTTTGCACTGAAACCCTAATTTAGCAACTTCCCACACTCTTGACTCTTCTTGATTTGATTTTGGCACAACACCAAAAATGTCTTATCACATCATGTGAGTTTTAGGTCATGGAGTTCATGAAATGATGAAATTATGTTTCATTTGCATTAGCATTTGCATAGGTATATCATTTGCATATCATGGTATCATTCATATATTAGGGGATCAAGTGTGATTCTTCTCAAGAGAAGCCTAGCAAGAGGTCTCATTCAAGATTGAGAAGTTGTCAAAGTCATCAGAAGGTGGTTTGAGTGCCTAAGAGTTTAAATGCTTGAATGTGAATCTTCTCCTAACTTGAGGATCAAATGAAGACCCTCAGAGGGTTGTGGAGTGTTGAATTTGAGAAGAGGATGTGTATGAAGCTCATAGAATTCCTAGAGGGCCATGGGAGAGTTTAATCAAGTCATTGTGTCAATTGCAAGAGCCAGAGTTGAGGTGCAAGCAATTAGGGTTTCATCTGGATCAATTCTAGGTCAACTGGGCAATTGAAGAGTATCAAAGGCCTACTTTTAGGTCATGGAGTTCATGAAATGATGTGATAAGACATTTTTGGTGTTGTGCCAAGATCAAATCAAGAAGAGTCAAGAGTGTGGGAAGTTGCTAAATTAGGGTTTCAGTGCAAAATTCCCTGTTTAGTGCCTAACTTCAAGACCACATACGTCAAGACACAAGTTTCAAATGGATCTTTGGCCAAACTTAAACTTGTAGATCATCTCAATACCTTTAATTTGAGTACTAGAAGTCCTCCATTGGATTTATAGAACTAAAGTTATGGCCCAGACAAGTTACAAGTCCTCAGATGCTTCTGAAATTTGTCTGTGAAAATCATCTGACTTCAAAGCTATTTTTGACCTAGAAGGAGGTTTCACCTGAACTTTTGGCCAATATGAAAGTTGTTACTCATGATCTTAGCTTTCTAAATTGTACTATAAGTCTTCCATCTGATTTGTAGAACTCAAGTTATGAGGTTTACAAGTCAGCGGTATTTTGGGAAAGTGAGATTATAGGTCATTTTCAATCATAGGCCAAAATCTCCAACTTGCACTTGTCAAATGCAATTTTGTTTAACATGAAAGTTGTTAAAAATGTGGTTTTTAGGCTAGCCAAGAGGTCATGATGGATTGATTGGGCTCATAGCAATACTTGGTTTGAAATGGTTTGAATAAGGGAAATTTTCAAATGAATTAAGGAGGGAAAATGCCAATTTTGAGTTATAGGACCAAAACATGTCAAGTAACTACATTTTTTGAATGGAAATTGAATTTTAGACACTTTGGCATTACCAGAATTTTGAGTTTAGGCCATGTTTCATGAGTTGTCATTTGGTTTCTTCATTTGCAAGTCACATAGCCAAACACCTTACCAATGCAATTCAAGCACTCCTTTTGGTCTGAATACACTCACAATGCAATTTGCAGTTGAAAGGGAAGCTTCTAGAGCAATTTCCATGGCCAATTCATGACTGTTACATTGCACATGTGAAGAGAAAAACAGAAAATTGGATTGGCTGGATTGGGCCTCAATTGAATTTCTAAAGCCCATAGACATGTTCTATTTAAGTTCTTTGATGATTTCAGAATCATTTTGGTGCAAGTTTCGTGGCTGAAGCAGAGATAGCAACTTCATTTTCAAGCAAGCAAGTGCAGATCGGGTTTTGAGTTCCAAGCCATTTCAGATCAAATTGAAGCTTACAACATCTTTCTCTTGCATCCTTGAATGATTCTGGAGAGTTTTGAAGGTTGAATCAAGCTCTAGCTACCTCTGTTACTAGATCTACAACAGGTTAGTAACTTTCAATTTTCCACATGAATTAGCATGATGTAGTTAGATTTGAACTTGTGGTTAGGATCTAGACAAGATGTAGATCGTTTTAGGATCAATTTGGAAGCATTTGGTGATGATTGATCATGACATAGCATTTCTGTTTTGATTCGAATCTCTTGATTCATGGAGAGTTAGAGCAAGCTAGATAGATTAGAGTGATGTATGTGACATGAGGATGAATTCTATATCATTAGATTTGCAATTGATGATGATTGATCTGGATGTATGTTCTGAACATTGCTGCGAATCTTGAAATCTATGGAGATTTAGAACATTTGAATAGGAGATTTGAAATCCTGGTGAAATTCTGAGTGAGATTGGTATAAGGATTGTTGTTTCTGGACACCTGCAACCACCTGCTCACCGGAGAAGACGACCGGAGTCTTCTCCGGCCACCGTCCCTGATCTCCATCTGGCCAGCCTGAGAAATGAAGAAGATGATCTTTGATCCGTTAGATCTGCCTTTGACCAAAGACTTTCCACCAGATCCATTGGTTGTGTTTTAATCTGAGAAGTGAGATTTTGGAACCAAAACGATGCAGTTTCATTAAATGAGGTGTCACGCTCCTGGCTCTTGGATTAGTGGACTTGTCAACGCATCTTGTGGCTCACGATTTATTCTGAGTTTTATTTTCTTTTATTTGATTTTGTTTATTTTAAATGCTTTATTGATTCAAAAAATCACCATAAATTCAATTTTGATCCAAAAATTATTTCAAAAATATCTCCATGATCTTGAGAGAATTTTTGATTTTCTGAAATCAATAAAATGCATTTTCATGCATTTTTCAATTTAATTTGATTTTTCTTATTTTGTTTAAGTCTTTAATATTTGCATATTTGACCATCTGTTTTGTTGAATTTTGTTCTTCCAATTGGTGATGAATTTGGCTTTGAGTTTTAGTATGTGTTAGGGTAGACATGTATGCTCCCTTAGGATTTTTGTTGGAATTTTAGAACAACTTTAGGTTCTGTTTTAGGTGTTGAGATTGGAGCCTTCCCAAACTTGTGGATCACCTTGATACCCTTCAATCTAGAAATTATTTAGGTGACTTAGAAGTTGAATTTGGCTTTAATATTTTAACCCTAGGTTTTTCAAACATGTATGTTCCCTTAGCAATTTTATTAGAATTTTACAACTTTGTTTTCTATTTTAGTTGTATTTTGCAAGTTGCTTGTGCTTGTGGTGTCCTATTTTGTGTGCCTTGGCTTGCTTGGTTTTTGTTGGTGACTTTGGGGCTGGATTTTCTTGGTTTCCTTTTTGAGAGGTCTTCTAGACTTGGTGTAGCTGCTGTGGCTTGAAGATTGGAGCTTGGAGTTGAAGTTTCCTTTTCTTTTAGGAGTTGTTTTAGGAGCTTAGGAAATTAGGGTTTTAGGGAGAGCCATTAGTACTAGTTTTGATTCTTTCATCAAACATAGAATGCACTGTGTGCTTCTATTCTATCCAATGATGTAAATTCCTCCTAGGGAAACTCCATCTCTCCTTTGGAGGGATGTGTGGTATGCCCATAGTTGAGTAGAACTTTGAGGATACCTTTCCATTTCAATGTTGGTACTTGATGATTTCCTTTGGTTTTCATTTGGTTCTCAACATTGCAACTTTGATCTTAGTAATTATTCCTCTGCTTGGAGTGTGCTTGTTATAGCTTGAAGATGAAGTGTGATGAAGCTTGAGGATAGGATCTAGCTTGAGGTACCCTTTGGGTGGAGGGTCTCTCTCTAGTAATCTGGATGTTAGTGTGGTACCCTTTGGGTGACATACGAAGCGTTCACTCCTGGGTCATAGTCTCTAGTGCGACTGAGATTGCAAACATCCTAAAAAACAATTCTTTCGTAAAAGACTCAAACGAACATTCAAACTCTGTTTTTGTCCTCTCGGACCTTTAATCAGGAAAACCCTTTCTTAAGGAGATAAAAAACTGTCAGACAAACTTGTGTCTTCCGTAGCCCGAACTACGTTTGCTCTGATCTTTCATGCCGTATAAAAGTACGTAGGCACGAGATGCGATATCTCGGCGAGCAACCTTCCCCCATAACCCGTAGTTAGGAGAACTACATTGACTCTGATTTCTCGTTCCAGACGGGAATACGTAGGCATAAAGTGCGATACTTTGCCGAGTCAGTTTCTTTTCTTTTTAACCCAGACCTGTAGAATAGATAGAATAACATACCCTTAGATAGAAAACAAGCGTGGATCCCGTCGAGTACGACGGACGTGAGGGGAGCTAATACCTTCCCCTTGCGTAACCGACTCCCAAATCCAGGATTTGGTTGCGATGACCATTCCTTTCCCTCTTGTGGGATAAATAACGCATGGTGGCGACTCTTCTGTCATAGCCGGCGCCGATTTTCGCAGTAGCGACAATAAGGCATGATAAAAGTCATGTCAGGATTATATCACAGCAATTAAGATTCTCGTAGTTCTCCAAATATTATCACCACGAACTACCGGAAATTCATCATTCATATATATGCAACAATTAGCAGGAAAAATTCAGCAACTCCTCATTACTTGCAACACATAATGACGCTTTACTATACGACTCAACTATGCATATGCATGTGGTAGCAATTTGGAGCAGCACTCCACAACCAATTTAATTGCCATTATAGGCCACCAATACAGGCACAACCAACGCCAATACAGGCCAACCAGGATGATATGCTATGGGATGCATCTATTATGGACTACAACCCAACAACAACCACTCAACAAGGCATTAAGCCTATAACCAAATAAGGACACCATAACAACCCTCTCAATAAATAGCAAATTAGCGCGTGCCGGCGCCGTTTCCCAATATTATTACGTAGAACTAATGACATAAACACTAATTCAGGCACAGACAAACATTAACCCTTAATATTTCTCAACCTACGGGAACTAACACCATGATTCAATTCCTTTCATGAAATTGATCATACCCACAGTTATAGAATTGAACCCCACCCTTACCTTTGGATTGAGGACAACTCTAAACTCCCGGTTCCGGTTTGCTCTCTGGTGACTCTTTTGCAACCACCTTGAATTCTCTCCGGCGGTTAATTCCTTTGTTCTTAATTTCTCCACAGTCACATTCCTTTTTCCTCTTCTCCTCAACCTTTCTCCTTAATTTTAGTTCTGAGCAGTTTATTGTGTTTTTCCTCTTTTTCCCCACAACTTCTCTAATAATTCCCCTATTTCACTTATTCCATCCACTAATAATAATAATAATAATAATAATAATAATAATAATAATAATAATAATAATAATAATACTAGGTATTAAATTATCATCATTATTGATTATATTATATTATTATTAAACTCTATAGTTTATCAAACGATTTCCTATACATTAAGGACACCCACCAACGCTCTCCGACACACTCCCACATAAAGGCCCACCAACAATTCATAAATAATTTAATTTAAACTGAACGGGCGTTACATAGTTCGGCTAACTACGGGTGAAAAGGGAAAGGTTGCTCGCCAAGACGTCGCATCTTGTGCCTACGTACTTTCATCTGGTATGAAAGATCAGAGCAAACGTATTTCGGGCTAAAAGGACCACAGGTTTGGTTCAAAAGTTTTTTTAGGCCCGAGTAGGGTTAACAATCAGTTCTAGCAGTTGGTGTATGCAGCTCGAGCATGGGAGACTTAGGCGTTACCGTTTGCGATAGAACTAAGAGTTAACAACACTCTTTTTCTGAAAATATTTTCTTGATTAGGATCCCGAAGGATGAAAAAGGTTTCAAGTGTTTTTGTGTTTTTTAGAGAAGAAGTGTTTTGAATTTGAGTGTTTATAATGTATGTTGTACTAAAGTCTAAAACCTAGGAGCGAATGCGTCGCATATCGTCCTAAGGACGTATACAAAAAACTCTATGAAATTGAGAGGTGGCCCCCAATCACCATTTCCCAAGTATAAGGCTCATGGAACAACATCCATTATCTTTATTAAGTGTATTAAGCTTGTATGAAGATGAGAAAAGAAGAAAGGACCACTAATGGGAGACTAATCAATCCTAAAAGTTATCATGCAAAGTGGACTTAAAGTTGGGATACAAAAGGGGACTATCTAATGTTATCATGCATGGTTTAAACTTAAAGTCTATCATAACCTCAAGAGGTTAGAGAACTTATAGGGAGCATGGCAAAGAAAAACCAAAGAAGGAGAAGAACAAGAAACAACATGTAAATGAAAATGCAAACATAAGATGCACAAGTAGAATGAAAGTGGGAGGAAAATAGTATGGGGCAGTAGCCTCCACAAGCTCATCTCAACCAAGCATGCATATGATAAAAACAAAGAAGAAAGGAGAATAAAAAATGCACAAGAGGCAATCACACAAAAGGATACAAACAAGTCACAAATGGAAACATTAAATGGAAGCAACAAAGGAAACACACAAATGAACAAGCAATGAACATAATTTTGACCTAAAAATGAGCATACAACAAGCTCAACATGTCTATTATATGAAACAAGATAAGTTGAGAGCTTAATAGATCCACAAAGGTCATTTCCAACTCAAACTAGGTCATGCACTTGTATGAACCTCCCTTGGAGGTAACTTGACTTGCAAGTTACCTCAAAATTAGGAAAATGGTTCAAAAATGATCAAATAAAATGCAAAAAGTACCCAAACATGTTGGCAAACAGAGGCCAAAAGATCACAATCAAAATCAATTCACAACACCACCAAAGAAATTGATTCACTAGGGTGTCCCATTGTGAATGAGGATTGTCAAGGGTCAAATGAAATACATCAAAAGTCAAACCAAAAGTCAACCAACAAAGGCAAAATGGTCCTAAAAAATTCATCAACTCATCATGAACATGAGGATGAATTTTCAGTCATTGGATCAAAAGGAGATGGAAGAAACAAATCAAGAAACAAAGCATGTCAAGAAATAGTTCAACAAAAACACTTCCAATCCAATAATCCAATTTTAAATCAAAATAAATACAAAAAATAAAATATAAATTTCTTAAAAATAATAAACATCTCAAAGTGTCTAGAAACTATTTTTGTGGAATTTTTGGATCATTGAAAGTATTTTTGTTGAATTAAATCCAAACAGATTCAAAAGAAAAACAAAAAGAAAATGAAAATAAAAAAAGACAAAGCCACAGTGTAAATAGCAAAGGAAACACGTTTAAAACCAAGCTGGTCTCTCAAGGGGGGTGCAGATAGCATGTGAGGGCCCAAGTCCAATCAAACAAAAACCAAAAATGATGGATTCAAGTAATCAGGTGTGGTGAGGTCAACCCAGGTGCATGGTAGGTCACGATTGTGGCTGTTGGATCAAGAAGTAAACGCATCCAATGGATCAGAGGCAAACACGTGGATCAAGCATAAAATTAAATAAAATGGATAGTTTAATCATGATTGTGTGTGTGCAGTCAAATGAAAACGCATGGTGGGTCTTAATCATGGCTGTGCAAATATAAGGTAAACAGATCCAACGCACGAAAGCATGCCACGCATCATCATCAACATTCAAAAATTAAAAGAGAAACAGACGGAGGTCGGAGCTTCCTCCGGTCGTCTTCTCCGGCCGTATCTCCACCACAACAGTACACCAAAAATCACAGGTAGGAATAATGAACCAAAATCAGCAAACTAATAGTCAAAAATCATCTATACATCACGTAGAATACAAATCCATGGTCCATTAAGCATAAAACCTCAAGATAAGTCTGTTGCACTCCAAATTTTGACCCCTTATATCCTCATCATCATTTTAGGATCATATTCATTAGATTAACTAACCTTAACCCAATTCAAGTTTATCTTTGTTAAGATGCAGATGAATCAGGGTTCCGTACCGTCAAAATCAAGGCTTCAATGGTTTGATCAATCAATGTTTTGGATTGATTCAAATATAAACAAGATCAAGAATACTACATTGGGTCAAGTATGAATTCAATTTGAGGTGGTCACCCGGGAATTGAGAACAATGCAGTTCAAGATACCCGATTAGGGCTTTCGATTAGAAAAAAGTCAACAATAGTTTGAATTTTGATTTAAAAAGTGTTTCAATGGTGGGATCAAGGTCCATTAAGCTCCTATGGCTTAGTAAAGTCTATCCAAATAGTTTCAAGTCCTCAGAATACCCGGAACCCCAACAATCGACTCGGTAGTCACCGATTGATCGAACGGTTGACCGAAAAGTCAACTCTTCAACAATAAGGAATTTGACCTCAAGATGTGAATAAAAAATGTTCCTTATGTCATATTACACCTTCCCATATAATTTCATGACCATTGGATCAAGAGTTAAGAAGTAATTGCAAAAATCGGGAATTAGGGTTTCAAAAGGGGCCAGACCATAACTCCTCAACCACACATCCAAATGAAGTGGTTCAAAGCTCATTGGAAAGCTCTTGACAAATCCTACAAAAGCCTCAAAGTGGTCCATGGTCAAAAAATGCATAGATTTGGAGGTATGACAAAATTCATTTCAAGAAGGGAAATAACTTAGAAAAATTCTAAGTTATTTAGCTCTTTTAAGTGATTTTTTCAGCAACTTGGAAGGGTTTTTCAACCTAGTTCCATATAGAATTTTGAAATATCAAAAACATGAAAGTTATGGAGCCACTTAAGGGCTTTCTAAATTATGGTAGAACTTCTCAATAGCATGTGTGAGCAGAAAGTTATGGACCATGAAAGTTAGGGCTGCCAACACTTGAAACCACTATGTCAAACTTCTCAAAATTCAGATTTCCACAACTTGAGCTATCCTTGACCCTTGGATTATGATTCAATCTGATAATTAGAAGTGTGGATGAGTGAAAATGCATAGAAATGAGAGATGTGAAGAGAGAGAGAGGCAAGTTGCAAGCAAATTGTAATAAAATAATCAAATGTGTAAGAGGAAAGAGAAACTTTTCCTCCAAGAACTGTTGCAGCTGCAAGACTCATCACTCTAAGCCCTATGCAGTCACTTCATGCATCATTCCACTTGATTTTCTGACCTTCTTTGAGCCATGGAACTGATATGTAGAGATTTTGGCAAGATTCACTTCAAAACTTCATAATCTCCCTACAAATGTGGAAAATCCAAATCTGCCCTCACCCTTGCTATCCCTATAAATAGAGGCACTCTCTATGATGTTAGACACACCATAGCACTCTTAGAAACCAAGATAAACAATAGCTCTCAACTCTCCACCATTCTCTCAAAAATCTCATTTTTCAAAAACTTCAAGTTTCACTAAAAAACTGTCTTGAGCAAAACTCTGCTCAAACTCAAAACCATTTACACAATCCATAAACATTGTGCAGAAGGTGTACATACACTCAAACCACCCAAAAACATCATTTTCCTAAAAGTCAACCTTCATACCTTGATATGTTGACTTTCATGCACTTTGGAAGCCAAATCTTCACTTGAGGCATTTCCCACCATTCCAACACTCCCAACACTTCATATACATCATATCTCAACTGTCCAAACTCTTAAAAACCAGCTGGGAGGTTCACAACTCCAACTGTCTTGAAAGATAGCTTGTTACTTCAAGAGGAAGAAAGCTCTAAATCCTTGCCAAAGAAGAAGATCTCTGGGTTTCTCAACTTGTTAGCTTGCTCAAGACTTGTATACAAGAGGTATGTGATGCTCAACCACTTTTTTATTCATTCATTATCATGTTTACAACTTTGAAGTTGCTTTTTGTGGAAATGTAGTCATTGTTGTCCCATACTAGTTCTTTGTCAAGAACTTAGGTTTTGTAGCCATGATACTTGTTTTTGTTAAAGTATTTCATTCATGAATGATATGTTGATGATGTGTTACCAATATTGCACTTTGATATTGTATATAACTTGTTTTTGAAGATTTTGTCTATATGGTAGTTTTAAGGATCCAAACATTGAAAGATTGGTATGCTTGCCCTAGATTTGTCAATCTTAGTTCACTAGTGATATTTGAATGACTTGTAAGTTATTTCATGAGATCCCCCTGCCCTAGATCATGTTTGAATCTAGTTTGGCTCTTGTTTTCACATTTGTATTAGTTCATGTCATTTTGCTTTACCATTCCCATGAATCTTGTGCCAAGATGCTTGTGTTTGCCATGTTGTGTCTTGAATGTTCTAAACTATTAATTTATGTTTACATGATCTTACTCATAATGTTTGAACTGGTTGAAATATTGAAAGCTTGAGATTTGTTCATTGAGGTCTGCTGTTGAGTTTTTGTTGTCTTGCTGTCAAAGTTTGGATCAGCACACCAGTTCTGGTTTGGATTAGTTCTTACTTGGTTTGGGTTTGTATGTGGTATGTGTATGTCCTAACTACCTTGCTTTCTCAAAAATAACTTATCGCCTCCAAACTGCATTTTCAAAACCTCATTGATACTACCAACTACCATTTTTTGTTCCAACTGATCCTTACTTTACATATGTGCATAGAATCATTGTTCTACATGTTTGAAATTTGTATGTGGTACCAAGTCACCTCAACTTCCATGAACTTACCTACTGCCTTAATGAGTTGTTGTTTTTGCATTTCTTAAGTTTCAATAGGCCATTTTCTGTTTGAGGATGATTTGAACTGAGTTGTGAGCATGGGAGTGTCCTTTAACATGATTATGGTGTGTGTGTGTGTGTCATTGGATTAGCATTAAAGCATCATTACTTGAAAGTTGCCCTGCTGTACCACTGTTATGTTTCAAGACAATTTTTTTTCTTCATAACCATCAATATGCCAAAGTCTGTCCTGTTGAAAATAGGCCTGATTCCTCAACACAAACTCATCCATTTTTATGATTTTAATGTGTGTGTATTGTTGTTTTGGTCTGTGTCTACTTGTTTCTTCATCTCATCTTCCAAATTGCATTTTAAAGCCAAAATATGCCATGACCATGTCAATTTCTTTTCTGTTTGCAAAATGTTTGTGTTCTGAGTTGAAACTCCTTCATTGTCATATTTATGATGTGTATGTGCTATGTTTGTCATCATGAGACCACCTATTTTCTACTTGACCAGTTTGTACCACATTGCTGCCAAAAACTGTCTTGTAACCGCAGCTGCACACACTTCATTGATTTCTGTTTGAATTATCTTAGTTTATTCCATGAAGCATTAGACCCTAAATAGTGTTTAAGATTTGTGTGTGTATGAATCAAACAACTTTGTGTATGCTTTGCTTTTCTGTCATGACAGCTTACTACCATGTTTGATACAATTGCCACTTGATAGCCATTTTCTTGTTGTGTACATTTCATGATCATCTTAAGTGATATACTCATTCATAATCATATTTGAGACTTGTGTGTGGTATCTTTTTGACCTCAATCTGTTCCAATCAAGTTTTGGTTTCAATTATGCAATTTTATGTGTGTTTGGGGCAGCTGATATGTGATTTTCAATTTTGTTGAGTTTGAGGCTAATTTTGAAGTGTAGACACACTTTATATGATGTTTTGGGGATGTATGCAAGGTCTGTTCATTTCAATTATGCCTGCTTCTTGACTTGGTTTTAAATTTGCATTTCTTCCATTTTTTCACTTGGCATAGCATGACAGTTGTGTTTTTGTGATTGAGTTTGACATTGTGATTGTTATATGTGTGTTCTTCATTGCATTTCAAGTATGTTGGTGGATGCCTCATGATGTTCTTGTTTTGTTGGATCAAGTTTTGACATATGCCTCCATGTTTGGCCTACTACTTTAGTTTTCAAATTGCTGTCATGCCTGCATCTTGGTTCTTTCTTCTGCCAAAGCATTGTTGTTTGGTTTGTGAACTTTAAAAACATCAATTAATATGATTAGGACTCATAGGCCATATGTATAAACTGAACATTTTCATCTACCAATGTGTCTTGACAGCTTGCTTCACTATCATGCCACATTTGCAATTCATGTGTCACTTGCATTTCTATTGGTTTATGCTTGAGCCCTAAATGTGCAATACCTCTGTTATGACATATATGACTTGTGTGCATTACATTTTTGATGTGTTTGAACTCATAGCTGATGTGGTTTTTCAAATTGAAACTCATTTCCCAAATATGCATCTTCAATCGTGTTTCTTGTTAGAAGCATTATTTCAAAATTTTGTGGATACCATCATGATCCTTGTTAAAAAATCAGTTTAGGCTTAAATTTTGTTAAAATTGGACCTGTTTTGATCAAGTTTGATTGCTTCACGTTTTTGGTTTGAGTGGCTTGCATTTTGCCCAGAATTCCATCATGCTTAGCATTATCTATTTATGGGAGTGGCTTTATACTTGGATGTATAGCCACCCTAGTGGTAATAAACTGGCGTGCATATCACCCTTTCACTTGCCAGTCCTGAGTTCGATCCTTGGGATCAACTCTTTTTGGCATTTTATTTTCAATTGTAATTGAATCATCTTCTTCATTTCTTCAATTTTCCTTACCAGCGCGAGTTTAGTGGCTTAATGGTAAGGGAGTTGTGTTGGTAAACACAAGGGCATGGGTTCAACCCCTACCCATGTCATTTATTTTTTATGTGCTTGTTTCATTTGATTTTCATAAAAATCGTTGAATTTCAATAATTCATAACTTATTCATTGTTTATCATTTTCAACTCGTTCTTTTTGCAATTTTCTCGTTGTAACGTCTAGTTTCATTTAATGGATTGAAATCTCAACTTGTTTGTTTTTGCAATGCCTTTTGGCCTGCTTGTTAGAAAATTCGTTCTTAGGTCGTTACCTTACGTTTCGATTAAATTCCCCTCATGCCATGCTTATTTTATCTTGTGAGATTTATTGGTATTAGATTTCTTTATGTTTGTTAACATGTTGAGATTTCATTTCTGGTTGGTTGTTACCATGAATTGTTGTTCTCTTCCTAAAATCTTGAGTTTAACTGTTGTGATCAGTTCTTGCATATTTGATTGTCATCAATGCCTAAATGTTGTTACATTTGTTATACCTTGAACCTATGACATGCTTACCTTCAAGTTGTGATTTGTTTACATGATTGTTACTTTTGTCTTTGTCAAGATATGCTTCCATCTTTGTTAAGATATTTGATTATCGGTTGTAATCATTTGTATTATTTAATCCTTGCCTATTGTGATATGTATGCTTACTTGATTGTAATCTTATTCATCCCGCTTAATTGTTTATTGCTTTGTTAAGTATTTCTTCCCCAAGTGATGGAACTTTTTAGTTCTCATCCAAGTCGCCTCTCCCTCTCCTTCCAAAGGAAAAAATCCCTCCATTGACCCTTGTGTTATGGATAGCTCTTTATTCTCTCCCTCGATTTTGTGAAGTCATCTTGAACCTTAGTATAAGCCTTAGACTTTGCCTTAAGTCTGAAATACCCACCTACACTAGGAGTGTTCTTCAACTAGAACCCTAGGATAGAGTTTGTAAACTCTATGTAAGAATCATAGTAATGATTACTTACTCCCTTCTTGAGTGTTATAACATAGATCTAGAGAGTTTGGTTAAACTCTATACAAGCATTGTCATGTTTGTTCCCCTTTGAACCTTGGTCATAGTCAAGAGTTCTTCAACCCTAGTAAGGTGAACTACGATTGCTTTGATTCTATTCTAGTAAGGATACGTAGGCAGAGGACGCGATGTCTTTGCGAGCAAACTTAGAAACTGTCTTTAGGTTTTAACCTACACCTTTTTACCCAATCCCAAACCTTTTTACCCTTTCCTTTAGATAAATTAAAGTCCGATTGTGAATTTAAGAATTAAGATTCAAGTTAATCAATAGCTTAGTATCACGATTCTTACCGCAACAAAGTCCAAATCGAAGAGAACAAGTTTCAAGCTCAAATCTTAAAAATTCATAAACAGCAACCAATTGTATCCAGAATCCAAGCATGAAGTTCATACATCACAAAAACACAAAAATGGCGTGTAAACATGGCTTAAACATAGAGCATGGATGAGAAATGATTTACCTAGTGGAGAGCCTCCACTGGGCCTTGAAATGGTGTTGAAGCTTGAAGAAAACCAACCAGAATCACTCTATAATCCTCAAGGAAGCTTTAGATGAGCTTAGTTTGGTCTGAAATTGAGTGAATCTCCAAATTCGAATTTCACTTTCTCTTCAGCGTTAACAATGGAGTTCTCAATCAATTCTTCACCAAAACACCTTCTGAGGGTTTGTGAAGCTTCCTAAACTTATATATGATGGATTTTGAGGAAAAGAAAGCCCAATTGCAGTGGTTTAAGTCCAAATGAAATTCAATTTTTTTTGCACATGGAGCCTTCAAATTGCACACGAAAATGGGGCTGCCAAGCTTGGAAATGCACTCATTCAGCTTGCTGGTAGTGTGAAATGATCAAGTGGCCAAGAATTGTCCCTTAATTTGATCTTGTGGTAGGATTTACATTTGTTACTTCATGGTGAAGCAAGCATGAAAATGGCATACCAAAGCTCCTCAAATTCAAATTCTAAAATTTCCATTATGTTTAGGATGTGATTTGCACTCAAAAAATGCACACATTTGCATAAAATTGATCCCAAATGAATTTAATTGGATTTTCTCCTTTTAATGCCTTTTTCATGAAACTCCTCCATCCAATCTTCCTTCTAAGCCAAATCAATGGTTCATTGATGTTTTGTTGAGCAAATGACCCCATTTTAGGCAAGTTTCATGTTGGAAATATTTTCATTTGGAGTAAGCGAAGTGGTGAAATGGACATATAATGAAAATGACCTGTAATCTTACTTTCCCAAAATACCCCTGCCTTGCAAGCCTCATAACTTGAGTTCTACAAATCAGACGAAGGACTTATAATACTCTTTGGAAAGCTAAGATCATGAGGAACAACTTTCATGTTTTGGTCAAGGTGAGGAGAAACATCCTTCTAGGTCCAAAGTGGCATGGAAGTTGGTTGACTTTTGTAGACCAAAATCACATTCATCTGAGGACCTATAACTTGCCAGCATCATAACTTGAGTTCTAGAAATCAGATGAATGACTTCTAGTACTCAAACGAAAGCTAGAAACATGCTCTACAAGTTTCATGTTAGGGTCAAGATGAGATGAGACTTGTATCCTGAGATAAGTGGTCTTGAAGTTGGGCACTAAATAGGGGATTTTACACTGAGAATCCTAATTTAGTAACTTCTCACACTCTTAATTCTTCTTGATTTGATCTTGAAATGATATTTTAGGCATCTCAACACAACATTCCATAACCATAGAGACTTGGAATTGAGTCTTAATCTCCTTTAATTTCACAAATGACTGAGGGTTCGACCAGATGAAAACCCTAGATGCCACACCTTTGACTGTGGCTTCTTCCACATGACACAAAAACTTGAACAAGCTCCAACATGGCTCTCAAAGCACTAAATGAGCTTTCTCAACATCCCATATCCATAATCATGGATTCACAATGCTCTGATGATCTTTAATTGGCCTCCAAGTTAGGAACTGACCCACATACATCCATTGACCACTTCTTGATGATTTGATGACCATTCATGCTTGAGTAAAACCCCTTGCTTAGGCTCCACACTCTTGGTGACCTCCTCTTGCTATGCACAACCTCTTGATCCCCTGCTAAATGAAAAATTCTATGCAATGCAAATGCTAGAACAATGCAAAGAAATAAAAGCCAGCTAAAGAAAAAGGTTGGGCAAATTTTGTGGTGCAACAGCTGCCCCTATTCAAACGGCTTGGACCTGACTGGATGAAAATCGAGCAACTTTCAAACAATCAAGGTAAAAGACGGTTGAATACCTAAGAAACCCGGAAATTTGCCAACCGCAGAAATAAACTGCAACACTCTTATTGGGGAACAAATATCCAGAAAAACTGAACGCAGAAAGTTGCGACGGCAACTAGCTGACTGATCATCCGATAAAGAACACCTGACATCGCCGTCAGTCGTGTGTGTAACGCCACAGACATCAAAACCAAAGGCTAGATCAACATGTAGTTGGTAACTTCACCTCAGGAAGAGAATAATACTCACATCTTCTAAGGGCAGATGGAAAGACACCAAACACTCACATCGTCTAATGGTAGACGGAAAGACACCAAATACTCACATCGTCTAATGGTAGACGGAATGACACCAAATACTCACATCTTCCAATGGTAGACGACAAGACACCAAATAAAGGTTCACGCTGTCTAAGGATAGACAACAAGAAAAACAATACTCGCATCATCTAATGGTAGACGGAAAGATACCAAATACTCACATCGTCTAAAAGTAGACGGAAAGACACCCAAATATTCACATCGTCTAAAAGTAGACGGAAAGACACCCAAATACTCACATCGTCTAAAAGTAGACAGAAAGACACCCATGAAAGGTCCACATTGTCTAAGGATAGACAAAAAGAAATATCAATACTCACGTCATCTAATGGTAGACGGAAAGACACCAAATAATCACTTCGTCTAATGGTAGACGGAAAGACACCAAATACCGCACTTCAAAACCATTCACCAAATTGCAGAATTCTTTCATCCATAAGAGTTGATGGAAAGAAAATATCTTCAAAGGGACACATCGTCAATAGGAATTGATAGGAAAAAAACCATCTTCAAAGAGCCATGTCATCAATAGGAATTGCCAACAAGGGAAACCAATCATTCTTCAAAGAGTCACAACGTCAATAGGAATTGACAGCACGGAAACCCTCTTACAACACCATCTCATCCTATAAACGGAAAGAAAACCACATCCGAAACTCACATCGTCTAAGGATAGACGGAGAGAAAACCATATCCGAAGCTCACGCCGTCTAAGGATAGACGGAGAGAAAATCCTGCTGGGGAAACACATCGTCAATAGGAATTGATGGAAAGAAAATATGTCGGCATCAGAGGACTGATGGACAAAGGAACTCTTCTTGGGGATGTCATCATCAGAGGACTGATGGACAAATCATAACCGACGTATGATCTGAAAATCGAGTAAACCGATAAGCTGTCTGAACAAAGCTGCTGGATAAATGCCCCTGTATTGATTGAAGAGTGATTCAAGTTGCCACGGAAGGCTGACAGAAACTGGCTTATGCTTTGAATGCATATGTGTATGTTTGAATATGGCGTAATGCTCCATATGAAATGGAAATGCTACGCAATTGAAGGATGAAATGAAAAGATGATGCAAATATGATAACTACATGCAAAGATGCAGATGCAGGCTCGGGTTGCCGGGGAAAGCTGGATACAACAGAACTACTCCAGCAAAATAAATGTTGAAGAGGTGAAACCAACTCCGCTGGGGGTAACCGGATATGCCCAGTATGATTGGACTCTATTGGGGATAGCTTATACGTGCCAATGATGATTGGACTTTTGCTGGAGAGGTCAGACGAAGTCTTCCTGGGTACCACTTGGATTTTGGAACGATGTGCCAATACGGATTGGGCCTCCCGATGATTTCCAATGAGAATTGGACTTTAGGTTATCTGCAAAGGGTCAGGTACTACTGACACTGGAAAATACCCTATCTGAATTCAAATGTTTGGTTGTAGGGTCCAGGGATAGTAGCACGACTTCCTGACATTCATCTTGAACTTGAAAGTTGATTGAACTTCCCTAAGCAGCTCTTGAGTAGCGGAGAGGAACAATTCGTTCACTTACAATTTTTCCCCAGCTCGTGGGACCTCTATGGGGATATTCCTTGAAAGGAAACCTAAAATCTCATACCTCGACAACTTGATATGCACCGCCTAAACACCTTGAACCTCGGGGAGGTGCTTCACATTAATTGCCCCACGGATAAGGAATAGCTTTCGGGGTGCCCTGCCACAGCCTGGAATGACTTTGCCCCTGATTGGCTTATCTGTGAGGAAATAGTCCTGATTGACTTCGAGAGATTCACCGAATCTCGACTTGACTGCTTCAGATTAATTGCAATGATCATTTTATATAACTTGCCCCATTTCGACGGAGTATTCAGGAATTTCACATTGTATCCTGATCAATCTTTCCACTGTGGAAACTTTCCTGCTGTCAAGCGCTTACTCACGAGTAAAACAAATTGTCCTGCATAAAAGATATATTAAATGCAATGCATATGACAGTTTTGAAATTTCAATCTATTCACTGGAAAAAAAAAGTTGTGACATATAATGAACGAATCATTTATCAACATTAATACAATGCTGTAAGAGGAACCCTTTTAGGAGTCAGTTTCGATGCGATCTTTACCGAAGTATGCTTTCGAAACAAACCTGCTTCAATTAAGACTTTTTTAGGTTATAACTTGGTCAGGTTCACGGTTTACAAGGAAAGGATAAAGGCTCAAAGTTTATTTTAACCCACCCATTCTTCGTGATGTTCTCCAATCCTATATTCAGCTAATTCGACACTAGCGCTCAACTTTTCAGAGGTTGTATGACAGGAGTGATGGTTCAGGAAACCACAAGTTTTTGGAGTGACAGTCACTCGCTTTTCGTCTTTGGGTGCCCGGAATCACACGAATTGTTTTTCATCATCATTTTTTAATTTCCCTAACTTTTGCCTGGACTGGCTCTTTTGAGCTTCTTTTGATTTCAAAGTCCAGCAGGATGCCCTAACTTTTGCCTAAGTCGCTTGTTTTCAAGATTTGACTTAGCAGGCTTCTTCTTTTGATTCTTTTCTTTTTTCTTTCTCTTCTCTTTTTTTTAACAAATCGTGTGACACCGACTTGTCTATCTTGTTGAAAGGGAATGGTGATTGTTTCACTCTTTGGTCGGCAAGGGATAAACACTGTGGTTTTTTAGGAACGACCTATAGAGGTGTGATTGATCCTCAAACGGGAACACTCCTATTGCAATTTGGATGCTCGACCAAAATTAGCTGACACCTACCCCGCCCCAGGTTAAGATTTAGGGTTTCTCATTTTCAGAAAGAAACTCCTACTACTAGGCTCAAAGGGGTTGACAAGGGGTTATCATCCTTATATCTCCAGTGTTTGGGAATTCGAAACAATGCTTGTACATCATCGGCAGGTTTTATTTCAAAAGCATACAATCAGAAGCTTGCGCGTCTTTAAACTTCGTCATCCTCCCCGGATTCCGCTTAAACAAGCGTATGACATATGTAAAAAGCAATTAGTGAACACGAATGGATTGAATCAAAACATGCATATTCATTTCATTAATATCAATCGAAAACAACAAGTTTTACAAATGAGTTTGCACTTAAACAGGAAAGAAACTACAAACGTAAAGAAATAAGAGGATAAAACGAAAATTGCCAGCTTCCGAGAACTGGGCTTTCACACTAATTAGCAGCTAAGGGATGCGACCCCTGAAGTCTTCAAACTCAATTAGACGAGCCATGTACGACCAACCTTCCTCCTGGAAAGGATATGCACCTTCGGTCCATCAATTGTTGTACCCTGGCTTGAAAAGCCTCGCAATCTTCAGTAGAATGCCCTATGGATCCTCCATGATATCCACATTGAGCACAAGGATCATACCCGGGAGGGTAAGGTTCTGGCACCGGTTTGATAGCTTTGGGCTCCACCAAAGAATTCCGAACTAGGTGCGGCAGCAGCTGTCTGTACGACATAGGCACTGGACGAAAGGGAGCATTCCTTCTTTTCAAATTATTACGAGGCCTATTCTGATTCTGTTACTGATAGATTTGCTGCAAGGACCCAAAAGGTCGTGGACTCTAAACAGCAGAAACGTCCGGCGACTGGGTTTGGACTCTTGAGGACTCTTTCTGTTCAGGTACTTTCGTCCTTAAGCTTGATCCAGGAACAGGAAGCAAATGTGGGCAAGGAGATTCTGACACCAAAGATTGTAGGATATACTCTTGACCTACTGCAACTTTAGGTAAGGGAATAGGAACATCCATCCCATTTGCAAGATAGGGAATAAATTCTTCTGATAGATTCATGCCGCCTGGCGTGAATTCAATTGTCTTCGAATCAATCAGATCCTGAACCTTATGCTTAAAAGCTTTACAGTTCGCGACGTTGTGCCCCTGTCCCCCAGAGTGGAAATCACAATAAGCATTGATATCAAAGCCCGATGGTGGTTGGCCAGTAAGTGGAGCCAAAGTCCGAGGCTTAACCAACTGAGGTTAGAGCAAGAGTTGCACCAACTGATCATAATCCATGGGGATCTGATCGAAGATTTTGTCTTGAGATTTTATCCTTTGACCATATCTTCTAATCCTAGGATTCTCCTGAGAAGCGGGACGCAGCTGATGACACGGGAATTTTGGAACCTCCGGTTGCATAGAAGATTTCTGACACACATTACGCTCTAGGATAGGTTCCACAGACAGAAGTGGAACAAGCATCTTTGCGGTAGCCTCAGGCACTTGATCACCTTATTTTCTGAGCATGTTCCTTATAACTTCCATGATTAAGCCCACCTGAGCTTTCAACTGATTGCTCTACTCTCTGAGCCTCTCCTGATCCAAGCGCAACGCTTGCATGTCCACGATGAACTGTCCCATTTGGCTCTTGACTTCTCTCAGCTTTGCTTGAACTTGCTCCATAACTTTGTGGGAATTCTTGTGATCTATCTGATTGTATAACCTGCAACAAACTAGTGGATTATATGAAGTCAAATTAACAGCTCCGAGGTACCTGTTACACAAAAAATAATATGCAAGATGCAGACAAGTATGCAATAGGGAAGTCTCAGAATAGCACCAAGGCAAAAAGGAACCCAAGATCCAAACAGGAATAACCATCACACATATACACCACACAGGAGTAACTGAATACAAACAGAGTGACCTCGACCAACAAGCTTGGCGATGGTCCGCATACAGTAATGAACAAATCCTACACAGGGATACAGCCCTCCACTGAGTCTTCAGTTTGATATTCTTCTGAACAAATGCTCTCAGTGAATTCCTCCATAACATGAACTGATACACCCACTTGATTGGATAAAAGAAGATCATTGATTTGAATACCCTGAGACGTGACTGAGATCGTGTTGGAATCCAGCAGAGCCTGAACCTGGCTTCTAAGCACTTTACAATCTTCCGTTGAATGCCCCTGTGCCCCAGCATGGTACTCACAGCGGGCGCTAACATCGAAGCCGTGCGGATATGGCGGAATCTCTAGATTAATCTTCTTCAGCACTATCAACCCACCTCTGATCAAATCCGGCAACAACTGACTGTATGATACCGGCAACTGAGTAAAATGCCTTTCTGGTTTCCTGGGTCTTCGTCTAGCATGTTGACACGGTTGATGATGGTACAACTGTTGACTCTGGCGAGAAACAGATACCTGATACACAGACCCAACAGACTGCTGACTCTGAACACTCGAGGTATTTGAAAACTGAACTTGAGATACTGGAGATCCTGGGATAACATCACTTCTTCTTTCCCATTCTTCCTGAGAACTAACAACTGATTCATTCCCATCAACTGAGATATAAGGGATGTTTCAAATCTTTCCGCTCTTGAGTCCACTCTCAATACGCTCACCCATTATCACCAAGTTAGTAAAGTTTGACATTCCACCACTGATCAACTTGTCAAAGTAATGGCCTTTCAAGGTACCCAAGAATATATCAATAACTCTCTGTCCTGAAGTGGAGGTTGAACACGAGCAGCTAATTCTCTCCATCTCTTCACATACCCTCTGAAGGATTCATTGTCCGCCTGAGATAATTCTTGCAATTGCATACGACTGGGAGCCATGTTGAGATTGTAGTTGTACTGCTTCACAAAGGCATTGGCTAAATCCGACCATGATCTAATGTTGCCACCTTCCAACTGCATATACCAACTCAACGATGCTTCACTCAAACTGTCCTGAAAACAGTGAATCATAAGTTGATCATTGTGAACATCTGAAGTCATTTTCCTGCAAAACATTACCAGATGCTGTTTTTGAAAACTATCCCCTTTGTACATCTCAAAATCCGGAATTTTGAACTTCGGAGGCATCACAAGAACGGGCACCAAACACATGCTCGCAACACTCAAATTAAGAGCATCCTGACTCATCAGAGCATCAAGCTTTTCCTCCAACAGACGACATTTTCCCATAAGTTCAACAGTATGTAGATCCTCAACATTAACCTTCGGAACAACCCTCTGAGAATCTGGCACAGAGAATGTGAAGCTCTGATAATCTGTGTCATGGAGAGAAGAAGAATCTCTATCTCTGGAAATGGGATGCTCCTCAACAAGAATCGGCACAGGATGAGCTTGAGCAACATTGTTCATTGGAGTCTCCTAAATACCGGCCTCTCCTCTAGTCATAGCTGTCATGGCTTCCATGAGTTGACTCAACTGACTCTTCATCAACTCAAACTCTGCCCTTGTAACAACCAAATTCTGCTCTCCTGAGTTCATGATCCTTCAAAAAGCTAACTCAATTCCAATGCGAATGTTGGGAAACCAACTAACGAAGCAGATAAACGATGGGTGAGCTCCCTGTTCCGACTGAGGATGGATATGCAAAAATGAAATGCAAATGCACACAAGGGATCAAGACTGTTGTGTTGTATACTGAGAAAGATCAGAGCTCTGCTTCAGCAAGAACATAGCACTGCTCCGATAGAAACCAACTGATACCAATAATCCAGATTCAAACTGTAGAGAAAACCGGGTAGTCTGAAGGTAAAAGTTTCCTGCACAACCCCAGTCCCACTCACAGGTATGGACCTATTCACTGATAAGGTATTGCATCCTATGCGTTCATCAGCGTCACAGACTTTCAAGAAATGATGATACGTTCACCATTTCTGGTTCGACATCATAATATCCTGAAGAGGCCTCACTTAGCTGACTCACAAATGATCGGTTCCCAGATTCGACAATCCTCAGATCCAACATCCTGTCGAGCCCTAAGGGCCAGAGGAGAAGTCATCAAAGAGAATCTCGTCTGAGTGTGAATTTCATGGGAATCTATACCTGCTAAGCAAGCAAGCCCCCCACTAATCTCCACGACTAATGCTAGGTTTGTACTCAAGCCCAGGCCTGGCTTATCACTCATCAAAACTTCCCATCCCCACAGCACAACAATAATGATATATGATGCAGGAAAATAAATGGGGGAAAATAAAGTGCAGAAGTAAATAAAGCACATATATACAACACCCAAAGATAAACAAACAAGCGCTAGGATTGACTCGCATAGGGAACCAGATTCCCTAGAAGAATCTCCACCTTTCGTTATTTATCCCAAAGAGAGGGAAAGTAAACGATCGGAAAAACTTGACGAAAAGGGGAAGACAAGGTCATCACAACCATCTATCTAGCTAAAAGTAAAGGGACAAAAGAAAAAGAAAAGAGAAGACTCGGCAGAGCATCGCCGCTCTGTGCCTACGTATTCCCTCGTGCAATGGGAAAGTCAGAGTCAACGTAGTTCGGTTAACTACGGGTGAAAGGGGAAAGGTTTCTCGCCAAGACGTCGCATCTTGTGCCAACGTACTTTCATCTGGTACGAAAGATCAGAGCAAACGTAGTTCGGGCTAAAAGGACCACAGGTTTGGTTCAAAATTTTTTTTAGGCCCGAGTAGGGTTAACAATCAATTCTAGCAGTTGGTGTATGCATCTCGAGCATGGGAGACTTAGGCGTTACCGTTTGCAATAGAACTAATAGTTAACAACACTCTTTTTCTGAAAAGATTTTCTTGATTAAGATCCCGAAGGATGAAAAAGGGTTGAAGTGTTTTTGTGTTTTTTAGAGAAGAAGTGTTTTGAATTTGAGTGTTTATAATGTATGTTGTACTAAAGTCTAAAACCTTGGAGCGAATGCGTCGCATATCGTCCTAAGGACGTATACTAAACACTCTAGGAAATTGAGAGGTGGCCCCCCAATCACCATTTCCCAAGTATAAGGCTCATGCTACAACATCCATTATCTTTATTAAGTGTATTAATCTTGTATGAAGATGAGAAAAGAAGAAAGGGTCACTAATGGGAGACTAATCAATCCTGAAAGTTATCATGCAAAGTGGACTTAAAGTTGGGATACAAAAGGGGACTACCTAATGTTATCATGCATGGTTTGAACTTAAAGTCTATCATAACCTCAAGAGGTTAGAGAAGTTATGGGGAGCATGGCAAAGAAAAACCAAAGAAGGAGAAGAAGAAGAAAGAACATGCAAATGAAAATGCAAACATAAGATGCACAAGTAGAATGAAAGTGGGAGGAAAATGAAGGTGAAAAAATACTTAGAAGGGGGGGTTGAATAAGTATGAAGATAAAACTTAGAAGTAAAAACTCAAGTATTTTTATCCTGGTTCGTTGAACTCAACTACTCCAGTCCACCCTTTCTAGAGTGATTTGCCTTTCTCAAACAAGGACTTAATCCACTATTTAATCAACTGATTACAATAGTAAGCACTAAGAACAACTGTTCAAAGTCTTCTCAAGAACTACTGATCCTAACTGGATCTTCTTAAGGTTCTCTTACAATCAAATGTAATAATAAATACAAGTGTTAAAATGCTTCTAATAAAGCTTTATCACAACTGTGATTTTTCACTTAAGATTAAGAACAGTGAAATAATTCTAGCAAGAATATATGAGTTGTATGAGAGCTTTTTAATGAATTCTTTTCAAGTGTATTCGTCAACTGAAGAAGATGAGTGGAGACTTGCTTTTATAGGCACAGTGATCCAAGAGCTTTTCACGTTGAGAATAGTGTACCAAAAGGTCTGAGCCTTTTTGTCTTCGCATCAAGTGACCTTTCCTAGAAGAAGAATGCACAGAGAAATCCTTTTTGTCTGTGTTCTTGTGTCTAGCATAAATAAGGAAAGAGTCGTTTGGATATTCCAACAGACATAATCTTTGAATTCTTCTTCAACAATTTTCAGCAAGAATCATCAGAGTCTAAGTTAGTCAGAGCCTTCTGATGTTCATCAGAGTTTTGCTGAATCAGAGTCTTTGCAGCAAGTGTGCTTTCAGTGTGTATAAGTTCAGAGCAAAGTTTTGGGTCAAATCCTCAGTACTGGCAGCGTTAGTACTATCAGAGTCTTCTGAAGTAACTGTGCTTGAATAACTCTTCATACAGACTTCTTCATTGCTTTAGATGCTTCTGGCTTGCTTCAGATTCTTCTGTAGCTTCTGCTTCAGATCCATCTGGAGGTAGCGCTCAGAATCTTCTGGTGGCAGCGTTCAGAATCTTCTAAGAGATGCTTCTGACGCTTCAGAGCCTTGCATATTTCTTATTGTTCAAATCTAATTTGCTTCTGGAGTGATATTTACTTTAACATTTGCAGCAAACATTCTCAAGCAAATTTTAGAGTATATAATTCTTCCATACAAAATTTCATAATAGTTATCATCAAAACATAGAGATATTATTAAGAACCAATCTGTGTTCTAACAATCTCCCCCTTTTTGATGATGACAAAAACATCAGAAATTTTGTTCAGTTAGAAAAGAAAATAATTATAACTCTCCCTGAGATGATGAATCTCCCCCTGAATTGAATATTAATAAGGAATAGAAACTTCCCTTTTTGTCTTGAGTATTCTTTTCAGAATTAGAGCTTGAATGTTTTAAATATTGGATCTTGCATGTTTCAGAGTCAGAGTCTGATACGATAAAAATGATCTGGAAGTCTCAGAGTTTCTTTTAAGGAATATATCAGATTTATCAAATGTTCTGAAACACTTAGAGTTTATGTTAGATAAAATTTGATATATCTGAAGTTTCATTTTGGTAGAGTTTATTTAAACAGTTCAGATCTATTTTCTCCCCCTTTTTTGTCATAATCAAAAAGTAATAATTTTTAAAAGACAAATAAAAGGAAATACAGAAAAGATAAATCATGTAGAGAAAAACACATAGTCATTCATACATATAGATCAAGATATACAAAACATCAGATAAGATTCAAATACATGTGCAAACATCAGATGAAAAATAAATAAACTAAGTTTGTTTTGACAAAATCATCTTCAACAGATCAGTGATCTCAGAGGATGACTGTTCTTGCTTTGACATCCACTTAGCCATGGTTTCATTCTTCTGATCTTGTTTGGACATCCACTGAGCCATGTCTTCAGACTTCTTATCTTGCTTAGCCATCCATGACTTAATCTCTGATTGACCAGCTTCCAGAACTGCAATCTTATCTTCAAGATCTGGATACTCTTTATTGATCTCAGATGAAGAAGGTGGGGCAGATTCTGAAGCAGGAACAAAGTCAATTTCCATAGGGGATTCAGAGTCAGGAGTAGCAGATCCAGAGGGATGTTCTACAAGAGTCATAGCCAGAGGGTTGTCTTCAGATGAAGATTCAGTATTCACTTCTGTATCATATACTTCAGATGATGAAGGAGCATCTTTAAGAAGCAATGGTGCAGATCTTTTAACAGTCCAGAACAAACTTCTAGCAGTTTCAGCAAATCTGAGCTTCGCATCATCAGAACATACATTCTTCAGATTTGATGCTACAATATTGAATCTGTTGATGAAGTTATTCCAAATAGCATCAGATTCATTTGCATCCATTGTTGATAAGAACTTCCTCTGTACAAAGCCTAAATGCATCTCTATTTCTTTCAAAAAACTTGTTAATAAATGATCAACATTTAGCCTAGGTTTTGGTTTTAGAAGAGTTTCCAATGTGATTGGCTTGGGTTGAGGTGAAGGTGGAATGGTGAATTTTGGAATGGTGATCAGAGGGCGAGGGTAGAAGGGTATGGATAGAGGATCAAATGAAATGACAGTTTTGGATCTGATTAAAGCATTCAACATAGATGGTTTTGCATTTGATGCATAGGAAACAACATCAAATAAGGTAGAAGAGTAAGGAATGAATGCAGATTTATCAGATAAAAGAGGTTCTGATGAAATCATTTCTGGCAGTTCTTTTATATAGGTTTGAAGAAGAGATGGTAGAATGATGGAAAGCTTGGGTTTAAGAGGGGTGATAGTGTCAGATGGTTCAATTATGTCATAGAAATTTTTAACTTTTAAAACATAAGAAAGTGGATCAGTGGGGAGTGGTTTAAAGGAAGCAAAGGATACAAATTCAGATCTCCTTGGCTTAGGTTTTGGAATGGGATTGGGAATGAGAGAGTCTGATGAAACAGGTGGTTTTGGTTGGTTAACTGCAAGATTTCTGAGAGAGGGAGGTGACAGAATATCAGGGTGTATATCAGATTCTGATGAGTTTGAGGATGTGGTTGGAGTACAAGACGTAGAAGACACTTCAAAAACAGTTTTGAGAGCTGTAACGTCTAGAACCTCTGTCTCTGGTATATTTGTTTCAGATGGGTTGGTTGGTTCTGATTGATGCTCAGAAGGTTTTGATGGAGGTTCAGATGCAGGTTGTTCAGATGTAGGTGGTTCAGAAGTAGGTGGTTCAGATATAGGTGGTTCAGAAATAACTTGATCAGATGCAGTAGGATCAGATGCCACTGGATTAGATTGTATAGGTTCAAATGTGTTTGATTGTTGTTTTTCTGGTTGTTGTTGTTTTTCTGGTTGTTGTTGTGGTGCAGATTGTTATGTTGGTTTTGTTATAGGTGGTGGAGTTTGATTGGCTGGTGGTGTTGTTGTTGTTGGTTCAGATGATGGAATAACAGAAGGTTTTACTGGAGTAGTGGAAATGGGATCAGATGATTTTTGTGGGGAAGGAATTTTTAATGGTTCAGATTTTTGAGATGGAGCAGGAACAGATTGTTTTTGAGTAGGAGGTGGTTTTGGAATAGAACTAAATGTTGATTCATTTAAAACAATGTTATTGAAAGAAGATACAAAAGATTTGGTACCTTTAATCTTGATACGCTTTGTGGGAACAGAGGGAACGTCTCCAGATGCTTTTCTTTTGATCAGCTTCTGAGGCTTATCAGCAACTTTTGGCTTCTTCTGAGCAGCAACTTCTTCTGCCTCTGATTGACCTCTTTTCCTTGTATTCTCATTGCATACATTAGGCATTGGTTCTCTTGCTCTTTTCAGAATATCTGCAGGAATGGGCGTTTCATCTGCTTTGCATGCATCAATATATCTCACAATTATTTCCCTTGGTTCTTCAGCATAAAATAGTGGATAGTTTTCAACTGGAATTCGCTTCTGACTGATTTCAGAAATATTCAGCTTCTTGGGTGCAGATGAGAGTTCCTCTACAATTTTTAGTCTCTGAAGACTCTTTGCATTCAGAGGTTTTCCAACAATGGATTCAAGTTCATCCTTGACTCCAGCTTCATACTGAGCAGTCACCAGACCATTCTCTGTCAGAATGTCTGAAATTAACCTTCCAAAGGGAATCCATGTTCTGATCTTCTGACCCTTATCCTTTACAGATTCTCTTGAAGCATTGATATGATTCTATAAATGCATAAATAGAATGTACGGGAGATCTACCTTAGTGCTCTGACTTAAACAGTACATGAAGTAGAGTTGTTCATTGTTCACATAATCTGGAGAATTTGTAGATTTTCTGTGATGAATGCATCCCAGAAAAATCTTTGCCCAGATTTTGTAGTCAGGCTTCAGATCTTTAAATTTGTTGGAGGCCTGTCCAGAAGTGATGACTTCCTCATAAACTTCTTCCATGTCTACACGCCCAGCTGGAAGATGACATACTCCATCAGTCTCCTCATACCCTATGAGTTTCCTTATTAGATCTTCAGTAATTATAATCTCCTTACCCAGAACAGAAGACAAGATGAATTTGGGATAAACAGAAGCATGTATCTAGAATTCTTTCACCAGATGAGGGTAAACTGGTCCAAATAATCTGTCAAAGTATTTTACCCAGCCTTGTGCATCAATTATTGAATGAAATTCAAATCCATTTTCAGCTAGCGAATCAAATTCCACCATTGATTCACAGAGAACTTCAAGTTTGTCAACAGGAGTTAACAAAGTCCTTTTAGGTACAGTGAATGGAGTCACACCCATATTTGCAGAAGTAACTGCAACCATGGTTGATTGAAACTGAGCTGCTGTAGAAGATGAGGTTGCCATTGAAGATGATGAAGATGATTTTGACGAGGGTTTAGGGTTTTTGTGAAGAGAGAATACAAGACAGAAATGCATAAACTTGCTTGTGTTGTGAAAAGTGTGAAATGGGTGTGAGATGTGGTATTTATAGAAAACAATTAAGGCACTCAACAGACATACAAAGCACTTTTTTTACATAGCATTTAATGACAATTAATGAAAGAGAATAAAAATCATTTCAAGCATTAATTGATTCTGACAAATTGGGGGGAAAAATCAAGATTTTCACTATTCAAACCATACCTCAAACGTCTCTTCAGTAGTGTACACGCCATCTTTTCAGATTAAGAGTGACACGTGTTTGCTTGCATGTGCTTCTGAATTCTCTTGAGAAATGAAACGTTAGCCAACGTTCAGATCCTCTAAGATTGGTTAGTTCAGATACACACAAATGAACATAAATCAAATAAGCAACAGATGAAATACTTCAGAGTTATAAACATTTTACATCTGAAAAATTTGCTTCTGACAAATATAATTCTGGACACAAATCCATACCAATATTTTTTAGAATGAATTTGAACCTATCTTCAGTAAGGGGTTTTGTGAAAATATCTGCCCATTGATGATCTGTATCAACAAAGGCTAAGTTTATAATTCCCTTCTGAACATAGTCTCTGATGAAATGATGTTTAATTTCTATATGTTTTGCCTTAGAGTGTAAAATGGGGTTTTTAGACAAACATATAGCAGAAGTATTATCACAGAATATAGAAATGTTACTTTCAAATATCTGATAGTCTTCTAGCTGACTTTTCATCCAGAGCATCTGCGTGCTACATCCAGCAGCAGCAATATATTCTGCCTCTGTAGTTGATAGTGCAATTGTGGGTTGCTTCTTGCTGTACCAAGAGATTAGATTTCTTCCTAGAAATTGACAACTTCCAGAAGTACTTTTTCTTTCCACTCTGTCTCCAGCGTAATCAGCATCACATAATCCAACTAATTTGAAATCATCAGATTTTCTGTAACACAAACCCACATTAGAAGTACCTTTCAAATACCTTAGAATCCTCTTAACAGCTGTTAAGTGTGATTCTCTAGGATCTGATTGGAATCTTGCACATAAGCATACATTGGACAGAATGTCAGGTCTAGAAGCAGTTAAGTAGAGAAGAGATCCTATCATACCTCTGTAGAGTTTCTGATCTACTTTCTTACTTACCTCTTCCTTGCCTAGTGTACTAGTTGGATGCATGGGAGTCTTTGCCATCTTACTATCAGTCATGTTAAATTTCTTCAGAAGTTCTTTAACATATTTGGTCTGATGAATGTAAGTGCACTCTGGAGTTTGGTTGACTTGAATTCCCAGAAAGAATCTCAATTCTCCCATCATGTTCATTTCAAATTCTGCCTGCATACATTGAGCAAACTCCTTTCCCAGCATAGTATTGGTAGATCCAAATATAATATCATCCACATATATTTGACAAATTAGAAGATCTTTCTTAAATGTTTTACAAAAGAGTGTTGTGTCCACTTTGCCTCTGATGAAGTTTTTCTCCAGAAGAAAATTGCTTAACCTCTCATACCAAGCTCTGGGAGCTTGTTTTAAACCATACAGAGATTTCTTTAGTTTGAAAACATGTTCTAGAAATTTTTCATTCTCAAAACCAGGAGGCTGGTGAACATAAACTTCTTCTTCTATAATTCCATTTAGAAAGGCACTTTTAACATCCATCTGATATAGAGTGATGTTATATTGTGTAACAAAAGAAATGAGTAAACGAATAGACTCTAACCTTGCAACAGGAGCATAAGTCTCTGTATAATCAATTCCTTCTTGCTGACTGTACCCTTGAGCAACTAGCCTTGCCTTATTTCTTTCAACTTCTCCTTTCTCATTAAGCTTATTTCTGAAGACCCATTTAGTTCCAATTATATTGAATCCTTTTGGTCTTGAAACTAAGTCCCACACATCATTTCTAGCGAACTGATTTAGCTCTTCTTACATGGCAATAATCCAGTCATTGTCTTACAAAGCTTCATCCATAGTGGTTGGTTCAATTACTGACACCAATCCAAATAATGATGCTTTAGAAGATCTGAGGAAGGATCTTGTTCTGATAGGGTCATCCTTCTTTCCAATGATCACATTCTCTGGATGAGAAGCTTTGATTCTGGAAGATGATCCTCTAACAGTTGATTCTTCAGAAATGTTTAAGTTGTTCATCTGAGAAGTCAAAGGAATTGCATCTGGCATTGCTTCTGGTTCCTTCACTTGAGCTTTGTCTGCCTCTGAGCCTTCAGAGTCTGTGAGAATTACTTCTCTATCTGCAGAACTTTCAAATTGCTTTGGCTTTTCAATGCCAAGCTTATCATCAAATCTAACATGAATAGATTCTTCCATAATCCGTGTTTCAGTATTGTATACTCTGTAGCCTTTAGAGCGTTCAGAATACCCAAGCATGAAACACTTCTGTGCTTTAGAATCAAACTTGTTCAGATTCTCTTTAGTATTTAACATATAGCAAATACATCCCAAAGGATGAAAATATGAAATGTTGGGCTTTCTGTTCCTCCACAATTCATAGGGAGTCTTTTCCAGAAGAGGTCTTACAGACACTCTGTTCTGAATGTAACAGGCTGTGTTGATTGCTTCTGCCCAAACGTGCTTTGCAAGATTAGTCTCATTGATCATGGTTCTGGCCATTTCTTGCAGAGTTATATTTTTCCTCTCTACAACCCCATTCTGTTGTGGAGTTCTAGGATAGGAAAAATCATGAGCAATGCCATTTTCATTAAAATATTTTTCAAAATATTTGTTTTCAAATTCACCACCATGATCACTTCTGACTTTTATGATTTTGAAATCTTTTTCATTCTGGACTTGTTTGCAGAAGTCAAAGAACACAGAATGTGACTCATCCTTGTGTTTTAAGAACTTTACCCATGTCCATCTACTATAGTCATCAACAATGACTAATCCATACTTCTTGCCTCTGATGGATGCAGTTTTCACTGGTCCAAACAGATCAATATGAAGTAATTCTAATGGTCTTGAAGTAGAAACAACATTTTTTGATTTAAAAGAGGATTTTGAAAATTTCCCTTTTTGACATGCTTCACAAAGAGCATCTGAGGTGAACTTCAACTTAGGAAGTCCTCTGACAAGATTAAGTTTATTAATCTGAGATATACGTCTCATATTAATATGCCCCAATCTTCTGTGCCAGACCCATTGCTCTTCATTAAAAGACAAGAGGCATTTAACATTCTGAACCTTAAGTTCTGAAAGATTAATTTTATAAATGTTGTTCTTCCTCTTTCCACTAAATAGGATTGAGCCATCCTTTTGACTAATAGCTTTACAACATTTTTGATTAAAGACTATGTCATACCCATTGTCACTTAATTGACTTATGGACAATAGATTATGCTTTAATCCTTCTACAAGTAAAACATTAGTAATAGAGGGAAGGTTACCATTTCCAATAGTGCCAGATCCAATGATCTTGCCCTTCTGATTCCCTCAAAATTTCACGTCACCTCCAGATCTAAGCTCCAGACTTTTGAACAAAGACCTTTCTCCCGTCATATGTCGCGAGCATCTAGAGTCCAGGTACCATGACTGGCGTCCTGACCTTGCTGCTAAGAACATCTGCAACAGGAATTATTTTACTCTTAGGTACCCAGATCTTCTTGGGTCCTTTTGGGTTAGTTGTTCTGAAGGTTCGTCTAAACTTCTGTTTTTCAACATAAGGTTTATTCTGACTAGCCTTAGATTTAAACACATGAATGTTCTTTTCAAAACGAGTGTGTTTAATATCATTCAAGTGACCAAATTTAAAATGGGAATATAAAGGAGTCTTCTTGATGATAATTTTATCAACAGGTTTTGGATTTAAATCCTTTCCAGAGGAAGATTTATATCTAATTCCTTTTCTGTTATTTCTGCTAACTCCATAGATCATAGAAGCCATTTTGCTTCTGTCTATGCTTTTAGCAAGAAACTTCTGAAAGTTGTAGTCATATTTTTCCAAAATATTTTTGAATTCAGACTCAGTTTCAGAATCAGAGTCTTGTTGAGCTAAGTCAAAATCATTTTTCATTTTTAAGTTCTTTTCATTTAGCTCAACCACTTCTGATTTGAGAATATTATTCTTAGATACAAGATTGCTTTGACGCTCCTTGTATTTGAGCTTAATATTGTTATAGCTCTTCAGAACTTTTGATAACACTTTGATAAGTTCATCTTTAGTGAGTTTAGCCATTACCTCTTCAGCGTCAGAGTCAGATTCAGAGTCAGATTCAGATCCTGACATTCCTTCCTCCTGATCTTCTATGTCTGCCATCAATGCTACGTTGGCACATTCCTTTTCTGACTCAGATTCAGATGTATCTAAATCATCCCAGGTTGCCATTAGAACCTTCTTCTTCTTATCAGATTTTCTTTTAGGCTTTTCTTTCAACAACTTTGGACATTCATTTTTGTAATGCTCAGGTTCTTTACATTCGTAGTAGACAACCTCCTTTTTGCCAGATCTTTTGTGTCCAAAAGATTCTTTTCTTTGGTCAGGCTTCCTGAAGTTTCTAAACTTCTTTCCTTTATGCTTCCAGAGTTTGTTTATTCTTCTGGACAACATGGATAATTCATCTTCATCTTCAGATGAGGATTCTTCAGAGCTTTCCTCTATTACCTGCAACGCTTTAGCAGATTTATTAGATTTTAAGGCAATTGACTTACCTTTCTTTTGAGGCTCATCTTCCTCAAGTTCAATTTCATGACTCCTCATGAACTGATTAGTTCCTCCAAGGAAATATGGTTCAGATCTTTAGCCATTTTCAGCGCAGTCACCATAGGTCTCCATCTGGTAGGTAAGCTTCTGATGATCTTCTTCACATGATCAGCAGTAGAGTAACCTTTATCCAGAACCTTTAGTCCAGCTGTAAGTATTTGAAATCTGGAGAACATGGCTTCAATAGATTCAGCTTCTTCCATCTTGAAAGCTTCATACTTCTGAATTAGAGCCAGAGCCTTGGTCTCTTTTACTTGAAGGTTTCCTTCATGAGTAATTTTCAAGGACTCAAACATGTCAAATGCAGTTTCTCTATTTGTGATCTTTTCATACTCAGTGTGAGATATTGCATTTAACAATATTGTTCTAGCCTTGTGGTGATTTCTAAACTCCTTCTTTTGGGCTTCTGTCATAGATTTTCTATCTACTTTCTTGCAATTCCCATAAATGGGATGAACATATCCATCTATGACCAAATCCCATAAATCAGCATCATAACCAAGGAAAAAACTTGCAATCCTGTCTTTCCAATAATCAAATTTCTCCCCATCAAACATAGGGGGTTTAATGCTGATTCTATCCCTTTCTTCATATTTGTTGTTAATGTTAGATATTGAAGTATCAGCCATAGTAACAACCAAATATATATCAAAGTTTTTCTCACTGGATCTTTTCTGTCACTGTGAAGTGGTAGCACACACAAAACCGGAGCTCTGATGCCAACTGAAGGTGAGAAAATACTTAGAAGGGGGGTTGAATAAGTATGAAGATAAAACTTAGAAGTAAAAACTCAAGTATTTTTATCCTGGTTCGTTGAACTCAACTACTCCAGTCCACCCTTTCTAGAGTGATTTGCCTTTCTCAAACAAGGACTTAATCCACTATTTAATCAACTGATTACAATAGTAAGCACTAAGAAAAACTGTTCAAAGTCTTCTCAAGAACTACTGATCCTAACTGGATCTTCTTAAGGTTCTCTTACAATCAAATGTAATAATAAATACAAGTGTTAAAATGCTTCTAATAAAGCTTTATCACAACTGTGATTTTTCACTTAAGATTAAGAACAGTGAAATAATTCTAGCAAGAATATATGAGTTGTATGAGATCTTTTTAATGAATTCTTTTCAAGTGTATTCGTCAACTGAAGAAGATGAGTGGAGACTTGCTTTTATAGGCACAGTGATCCAAGAGCTTTTCACGTTAAGAATAGTGTACCAAAAGGTCTGAGCCTTTTTGTCTTCACATCAAGTGACCTTTCCTAGAAGAAGAATGCACAGAGAAATCCTTTTTGTCTGTGTTCTTGTGTCTAGCATAAATAAGGAAAGAGTCGTTTGGATATTCCAACGGACATAATCTTTGAATTCTTCTTCAACAATTTTCAGCAAGAATCATCAGAGTCTAAGTTAGTCAGAGCCTTCTGATGTTCATCAGAGTTTTGCTGAATCAGAGTCTTTGCAGCAAGTGTGCTTTCAGCGTGTATAAGTTCAGAGCAGAGTTCTGGGTCAAATCCTCAGTACTGGCAGCGTTAGTACTATCAGAGTCTTCTGAAGTAAGTGTGCTTGAATAACTCTTCATACAGACCTCTTCATTGCTTCAAATGCTTCTGGCTTGCTTCAGATTCTTTTGTAGCTTCTGCTTCGGATCCATCTGGAGGCAGCGCTCAAAATCTTCTGGTGGCAGCGTTCAGAATCTTCTAAGAGATGCTTCTGACGCTTCAGAGCCTTGCATATTTCTTATTGTTCAAATCTAATTTGCTTCTGGAGTGATATTTACTTTAACATCTGCAGCAAACATTCTCAAGCAAATTTTAGAGTATATAATTCTTCAATACAAAATTTCATAATAGTTATCATCAAAACATAGAGATATTATTAACAACCAATCTATGTTCTAACAGAAAATAGTGTGGGGCAGTAGCCTCCACAAGCTCATCTCAACCAAGCATGCATATGATAAAAACAAAGAAGAAAGGAGAAGAAAAAATGCACAAGAGGCAATCACACAAAAGGATACAAACAAGTCACAAATGGAAACATTAAATGGAAGCAACAAAGGAAACACACAAATGAACAAGCAATGAACATAATTTTGACCTAAAAATGAGCATACAAAAAGCTCAACATGTCTATCATATGAAACAAGAGAATTTGAGAGCTTAATGGATCCACAAAGGTCATTTCCAACTCAAACTAGGTCATGCACTTGTATGAACCTCCCTTGGAGGTAACTTGACTTGCAAGTTACCTCAAAATTAGGAAAATGGTTCAAAAATGATCAAATAAAATTCACAAAGTACCCAAACATGTTGGCAAACAGAGGCCAAAAGATCACAATCAAAATCAATTCACAACACCACCAAAGAAATTGATTCACCAGGGTGTCCCATTGTGAATGAGGATTGTCAAGGGTCAAATGAAATGCATCAAAAGTTAAACCAAAAGTCAACCAACAGGGGAAAAATGGTCCTAAAAAATTCATCAACTCATCATGAACATGAGGATGAATTTTCAGTTATTGGATCAAAAGGAGATGGAAGAAACAAATCAAGAAACAAAGCATGTCAGGAAATAGTTCAACAAAAACACTTCCAATCCAATAATCCAATTTTAAATCAAATTAAATACAAAAAATAAAATAAAAATTTCTTAAAAATAATAAACATCTCAAAGTGTCTAGAAACTATTTTTGTGGAATTTTTGGATCATTGGAAGTATTTTTGTTGAATTAAATCCAAACAGATTCAAAAGAAAAACAAAAAGAAAATGAAAATAAAAAAAGACAAAGCCACGGTGTAAATAGCAAAGGAAACACGTTTAAAACCAAGCTGGGCTCATAAGGGGGTGCAGATAGCATGTGAAGGCCCAAGTCCAATCAAACAAAAACCAAAAATGATGGATTCAAGTAATCAGGTGTGGTGAGGTCAACCCAGGTGCATGGTAGGTCACGATTGTGGCTGTTGGATCAAGAAGTAAACACATCCAATGGATCAGAGACAAACACGTGGATCAAGCATGCAATTAAATAAAACGGACAATTTAATCATGATTGTGTGTGTGCAGTCAAATGAAAATGCATGATGGGTCTTAATCATGGCCGTGCAAATAAAAGGTAAACAGATCCAACATACGAAAGCATGCCACACATCATCATCAACATTCAAAAATTAAAAGAGAAACAGACGGCGGTCGGAGCTTCCTCCAGTCGTCTTCTCCGGCCGTATCTCCACCACAACAGTACACCAAGAATCACAGGTAGAAATAATGAACCAAAATCAGCAAACTAATAGTCAAAAATCATCTATACATCACGTAGAATACAAATCCATGGTCCATTAAGCATAAAACCTCAAGATAAGTCCAAATCTAAGAGAACAAGTTTCAAGCTCAAATCATAAAAATTCATAAACAGCAACCAATTGTATCCAGAATCCAAGCATGAAGTTCATACATCATAAAAACACAAAAATGGCGTGTAAACATGGCTTAAACAGAGAGCATGGATGAGAAATGATTTACCTAGTGGAGAGCCTCCACTGGGCCTTGAAATGGTGTTGAAGCTTGAAGAAAACCAACCAGAATCACTCTATAATCCTCAAGGAAGCTTTAGATGAGCTTAATTTGGTCTGAAATTGAGTGAATCTCCAAATTCGAATTTCACTTTCTCTTGAGCTTTAACAATGGAGTTCTCAACTAATTCTTCACCAAAACACCTTCTAAGGGTTTGTGAAGCTTCCTAAACTTATATTTGATGGATTTTGAGGAAAAGAAAACCCAATTGCAGTGGTTTAAGTCCAAATGAAATTCAATTTTTTTTTGCACATGGAGCCTTGAAATTGCACACGAAAATGGGGCTGCCAAGCTTGGAAATGCACTCATTCAGCTTGCTGGTAGTGTGAAATGATCAAGTGGTCAAGAATTGTCCCTTAATTTGATCTTGTGGTAGGATTTACATTTGTTACTTCATGGTGAAGCAAGCATGAAAATGGCATACCAAAGCTCCTCAAATTCAAACTCTAAAATTGCCATTATGTTTAGGATGTGATTTGCACTCAAAAAATGCACACATTTGCACAAAATTGATCCCAAATGAATTTAATTGGATTTTCTCCTTTTAATTCCTTTTTCATGAAACTCCTCCATCCAATCTTCCTTCTAAGCCAAATCAATGGTTCCTTGATGTTGGGTTGAGAAAATGACCCCATTTTGAGCACGTTTCATGTTGGAAATATTTTCATTTGGAGTAAGCGAAGTGGTGAAATGGACCTATAATGAAAATGACCTGTAATCTTACTTTCCCAAAATACCCCTGCCTTGCAAGCCTCATAACTTGAGTTCTACAAATCAGATGAAGGACTTCTAGTACTCTTTGGAAAGCTAAGAACATGAGAAAAAACTTTATGTTTTGGTCAAGGCGAGGAGAAACATCCTTCTAGGTCAAAAGTGGCTTCGAAGTTGGTTGACTTTTGTTGACCAAAATCACATTCATTTGAGGACCTGTAACTTGCCAGCATCATAAATTGAGTTCTAGAAATCAGATGAATGACTTCTAGTACTTAAAAGAAATCTAGAATCATGCTTTACAAGTTTCATGTTAGGGTCAAGATGAGATGAGACTTGTATCCTGAGATAAGTGGTCTTGAAGTTGGGCACTAAATAGAGGATTTTACACTGAGAATCCTAATTTAGTAACTTCTCACACTCTTAATTCTTCTTGATTTGATCTTGAAATGATATTTTAGGCATCTCAACACAAAATTCTATGACCATAGAGACTTGGAATTGAGTCTTAATCTCCTTTAATTTCACAAATGACTGAGGGTTTGACCAGATGAAAACCCTAGATGCCACACCTTTGACTGTGGCTTCTTCCACATGATACAACAAGTTGAACAAGCTCCAACATGGCTCTCAAAGCACTCAATGAGCTTTCTCAACATCCCATATCCATAATCATGGATTCATAATGCTCTGCTGATCTTTAATTGGTCTCCAAGTTAGGAACTGACCCACATACATCCATTGACCACTTCTTGATAAGGCTCCACACTCTTGGTGACCTCCTCTTGCTATGCACAACCTCTTGATCCCCTGCTAAATGAGAAATGTTATGCAATGCAAATGCTAGAACAATGCAAAGAAACAAAAGCCAACCAAAGAAAAAGGTTGGGCAAATTTTGGGGTGCAACAACTGTCCCTATTCAAACGTCTTGGACCTGGCTGGATAAAAAGCGAACAACTTTCAAACAATCAAGGTAAAAGACTGTTGAATACCAAAGAAACCAGGAAATTTGCCAACCACAGAAATAAACTGCAACACTCTTATTGGGGAACAAATATCCAGAAAAACTGAACGCAGACAGTTGCGACGGCAACCAGCTGACTGATCATCCGATAAAGAACACCTGACATCACCGCCAGCCATCTGTGTAACGCCACAGACATCAAAACCAAAGGCTAGATCAACACGTAGTTGGTAACTTCACCTCAAGAAGAGAATAATACTCACATCGTCTAAGGGAAGATGGAAAGACACCAAACACTCACATCGTCTAATGTTAGACGGAAAGACACCAAATACTCACATCGTCTAATGGTAGACGGAAAGACACCAAATACTCACATCGTCCAATGGTAGACAACAAGACACCAAATAAAGGTTCACGCTGTCTAAGGATAGACAGCAAGAAAAACAATACTCACATCGTCTAATGGTAGACGGAAAGACACCAAATACTCACATTGTCTAAAAGTAGACGGAAAGACACCCAAATACTCACATCGTCTAAAAGTAGACGGAAAGACACCCAAATACTCACATCGTCTAAAAGTAGACGGAAAGACACCCATGAAAGGTCCATATTGTCTAAGGATAGACAAAAAGAAATATCAATACTCACATCGTCTAATGGTAGACAGAAAGACACCAAATACTCACATTGTCTAATGGTAGACGGAAAGACATCAAATACTCACATCGTCTAATGGTAGACGGAAAGACACCAAATACCGCACTTCAAAACCATTTACCAAATTGCAGAATTCTTTCATCCATAAGAGTTGATGGAAAGAAAATATCTTCAAAGGGCTACATCGTCAATAGGAATTGACAGAAAGAAAACCATCTTAAAAGAGCCATGTCGTCAATAGGAATTACCAACAAGGGAAACCAATCATTCTTCAAAGAGTCACAGCGTCAATAGGAATTGACAGCGCGAAAACCCTCCTACAACGGCATCTCATCTAATAAACGGAAACAAAACCACGTTCAAAACTCACGTCGTCTAAGGATAGGCGGAGATAAAACCATATCCGAAGCTCACATCATCTGAGGATAGACGGAGAGAAAAACCTGCTGGGGAAACACATCGTCAATAGGAATTGACGGAAAGAAAATCTGTCGGCATCAGAGGACTGATGGACAAAGGAACTCTGCTTGGGGATGTCATCATTAGAGGAATGATGGACAAATCATAACCGACGTATAATCTGAAACCCGAGTAAACCAATAAGCTGTCTGAACAAAGCTGCTGGATAAATGCCCCTGTATTGATTGAAGAGTGATTCAAGTTGCCACGAAAGGCTGACAGAAACTGGCTTATGCTTCGAATGCATATGCGTATGTTTGAATATGGCGTAATGCTCCATACGAAATGGAAATGCTACGCATTTGGAGGATGAAATGCAAAGATGATGCAAATATGATAACTACATGCAAAGATGCAGATGCAGGCTCGGGCTGCCGGGGAAAGCTGGATACAATAGAACTACTCCAGCAAAATAAATGCTGAAGAGGTGAAACCAACTCCGCTGGGGGTAACCGGATATGCCCAGTATGATTGGACTCTACTGGGGATAGCTTACACTTTCCAATGATGATTGAACTTTTGTTGGAGAGGACAGACGAAGTCTTCTTGCGTACCACTAGGAATTGGATTTTGGAATGATGCGCCAATACGAATTGGGTCTCCCGATGATTACCAATGAGAATTGGACTTTAGGTTATCTGCAAAGGGTCAGGTACGACTGACGCTGGAAAATACCCTGTCTGAATTCAAAGGTTTGGTTGTAGGGTCCAGGGATAGTAGCACGACTTCCCGACATTCATCTTGAACTTTAAAGTTGATTTAACTTGCCTAAGCAGCTCTTGAATAGTGGAGAGGAACAATTCCTTCACTTACAATTTTCCCCCAGCTCGTGGGACCTCTATGGGGATATTCCTTGAAAGGAAACTTGAAATCTCATACCCCGACAACTTGATATGCACCTCCTAAACACCTTGAACCTCGGAGAGGTGCTTCACATTAATTGCCCTACGGATAAGGAATAGCTTTTGGGGTGCCCTGCCCCAGCCTGGAATGACTTTGCCCCTGATTGGCTGATCTGTGAGGAAATAGTCCTGTTTGACTTCGAGAGATTCACCGAATCTCGACTTGACTGCTTCATATTAATTGTTATGATCATTTGATATAACTGGCCCCAGTTCGACGGAGTATTCAGGCATTCTGCATTCTATCCTGATTAACCTTTCCACTATGGAAACTTTCCTGCTGTCAAACGCTTACTCACGAGTAAAACAAATTGTCCTGCATAAAAGATATATTAAATGCAATGCATATGACAGTTTTGAAATTCCAATCTGTTCACTGGAAAAAAAAAGTTGTGACATATAATGAACGAATCATTTATCAACATTAATACAACGTCGTAAGAGGAACCCCTTTAGGAGCTAGTTTTGATGCGATCTTTACCGAAGTATGCTTTTGAAACAAACCTGCTTCAATTAAGACTTTTTTAGGTTATAACTTGGTCAGGTTCACGGTTTACAAGGAAAGGATAAAGGCTCAAAGTTTATTTTAACCCACCCATTCTCCGTGATGTTCTCCAATCCTATATTCAACTAATTCGACACTAGCGCTCAACTTCTCAGAGGTTGTATGATAGGAGCGATGGTTCAGGAAACCACAAGTTTTTGGAGCGACAATCACTCGCTTTTCGTCTTTGGGCCCGGAATCACACGACTTGTTTTTCATCATCATTTTTTAATTTCCCTAACTTTTTCTTGGACTGGCTCTTTTGAGCTTCTTTTGATTTCAAAGTTCAGCGGGATGCCTTAACTTTTGCCTAAGTCACTTGTTTTCAAGATTTGACTTAGCAGGCTTCTTCTTTTGATTCTTTTCTTTTTTCTTTCTCTTCTCTTTTTTTTGAACTAATCGTGTGACACCGGCTTGTCTGACTTGTTGAAAGGGAATGGTAATTGTTTCACTCTTTGGTCGGCAAGGGATAAACACTGTGGTTTTTTAGGCACGACCTATAGAGGTGTGATTGATCCTCAAACGGGAAAACTCCTATTGCAATTTGGATGCTCGGCCAAAGTTAGCTGACACCTACCCCGCCCCAGGTTAAGATTTAGGGTTTTTCGTTTTCAGAAAGAAACTCCTACTACTAGGCTTAAAGGGGTTGACAAGGGGTTATCATCCTTATATCTCCGGTGTTTGGGAATTCGAAACAATGTCTGTACATCATCAGCGGGTTTTATTTCAAAAGCATATAATCAGAAGCTTGCGCGTCTTTAAACTTTGTCATCCTCCCCGGATTCCGCTTAAACAAGCGTATGACATATGTAAAAAGCAATTAGTGAACACGGGTGGATTGAATCAAAACATACATATTCATTTCATTAATATCAATAAAAAACAACAAGTTTTATAAATGAGTTTTCACTTTAATAGGAAAGAAATTACAAACGTAAATAAATAACAGGATAAAACGAAAATTGCCAGCTTCTGGGAACTAGGCTTTCACACTGATTAGCAGCTGAGGGATGCGACCCCTGAAGTCTTCAAACTCAATTAGGCAAGCGATGTACGAACAACCTTCCTCCTGGAAAGGACATGCACCTTCGGTCCATCAATTGTTATACCCTGGCTTGAAAAGCCTCGCAATCTTCAGTAGAATGCCCTGTGAATCCTCCATGATATCCACATTGAGCACTAGGATCATATCTGGGAGGGTAAGGTTCTGGCACCGGTTTGAGAGCTTTGGGCTCCACCAAAGAATTTCGAACTAAGTGCGGCAGCAGCTGTCTGTACGACATAGGCACTGGACGAAAAGGAGCATTCCTTCTTTTCAAATTGTTACGAGGCCTATTCTGATTCTGGTACTGATAGTTTTGCTGCAAGGACCCAAAAGGTCGTGGACTCTGAACAGCAGAAACGTTCGGCGACTGGGTTTGGACTCTTGAGAACTCTTTCTGTTCAGGTGCTTTCGTCCTTAAGCTTGATCCAGGAACAGGCAGCAACTGTGGGCAAGGAGATTCTGACACCAAAGATTGTAGGATATACTCTTGACCTATTGCAGCTTTAGGTGAGGGAATATGAACATCCATCCCATTTGCAAGATAGGGAATAAATTTGCCTGATACGTTCATGCCGCCCGGCGTGAATTCAATTGTATTCGAATCAATCAGGTCCTGAACCTTATGCTTAAAAGCTTTACAGTTCGCGACGTTGTGCCCATGTCCCCCAGAGTGGAAATCACAATAAGCATTAATATCAAAGCCCGGTGGTGGTTGGCTAGTAAGTGGAACCAAAGTCCAAGGCTTAACCAACTGAAGTTGGAGCAAGAGTTGCACCAACTGATCATAATCCATGGGGATCTGATCGAAGATTCTGTCTTGAGATTTTATCCTTTGACCATATCTTCTAATCCTGGGATTCTCCTGAGAAATAGGACGCAGCTGATGACACGGGAATTTTGGAACCTCCGGTTGCACAGAAGATTTCTGACACACATTACGCTCTGGGATAGGTTCCACAGACAGAAGTGGAACAAGCATCTTTGCGGCAGCCTCAGGCACTTGATCACCTTCTTTTCTGGGCGCGTTCCTTATCACTTCCATGATTAAGCCCACCTGAGCTTTCAACTGATAGTTCTCCTCTCTGAGCCTCTCCTGATCCAAGCGCAACGCTTGCATGTCCATGATGAACAGTCCCATTTGGCTCTTGACTTCTCTCAGCTCTGCTTGAACTTGCTCCATAGCTTTGTGGGAATTCCTGTGATCTATCTGATTGCATAACCTGCAACAAACTAGTGGAGTATATGAAGTCAGATTAACATCTCCGAGGTACCTGTTATATAAAAAATAATATGCAAGATGCAGACAAGTATGCAACATGGAAGTCTCAAAATAGCACCAAGGCAAAAAGGAACCCAAGATCCAAACAGGAATAACCATCACACATATACCCACACAGGAGTAACTGAATACAAACAGAGTGACCTCGACCAACAAGCCTGGCGATGGTCAGCATACAGTAATGAACAAATCCTACACAGGGATACAACCCTCCACTGAGTCTTCAGTTTGATACTCTTCTGAACAAATGCTCTCAGTGAATTCCTCCATAACATGAACTGATACACCCACTTGATTGGATAAAAGAAGATCATTGATTTGAATACCCTGAGACGTGACTGAGATCCTATTGGAATCCAGCAGAGCCTGGACCTGGCTTCTGAGCACTTTACAATCTTCCGTTGAATGCCCCTGTGCCCCAACATGGTACTCACAGCGGGCGCTAACATCGAAGTCGTGCGGATATGGCGGATTCTCTGGATTAATCTTCTTCGGCACTATCAACCCACCTCTGATCAAATCCGGCAACAACTGACTCCGGCAACTGAGTAAAATGCCTTTCTGGTTTCCTGGGTCTTCGTCTAGCATGTTGACGCGGTTGATGACGGTACAACTGTTGACTCTGGAGGGAGACAAATACCTGATACACAGACCCAACAGACTACTGACTCTGAACACTCGAGGTATTTGAAAACTAAACTTGAGATACTGGAGATCCTGGGATAACATCACTTCTTCTTTCCCATTCTTCCTGAGAACTAACAATTGATTCATTCTCATCAACTGAGATATAAGGGATGTTTCAAATCTTTCCGCTCTTGAGTCCACTCTCAATATGCTCACCCATTATCACCAAGTCAGCAAAGTTTGACATTCCACCACTGATCAACTTATCAAAGTAGTGGCCTTTCAAGGTACCCAAGAATATATCAATCAACTCTCTGTTCTGAAGTGGAGGTTGAACACGAGCAGCTAATTCTCTCCATCTCTGCACATACCCTCTGAAGGATTCATTGTCCGCCTGAGATAATTCTTGCAATTGCACGCGACTGGTGTTGCACCCCAAAATTTGCCCAACTCTTCTTTACCTAGCTTATGTTTCATTGCATTCACATTAGCATTATCATCTGCATTTCATTGACATGTGTGCAGGAGATCAAGAGGTATGATTACCAATTAAGATCTACACAAGACTTTGAAGCTAGTTAAGAAGGTCATTCAAGTGTTCAAGGGTTGATATCCTTGTCAGAGAAGTCAAAAGATCCTCAGAGAGAGTGGTTGAAACCAAGAGTTGTGTGCCTCCTAACTTGAGAGTTGTGGGAGCTCCTCAGATGATTCTAAAGCCAAGAATGTGGACATAAAGCCTTTAGAGAGCTCATGAGATGTCTTGAAAGCCATCATGAGGCCTAGATAGGTCATTGTGCAAGATTAAGAAGACTCAGCCATGAGTGGTGTAATTAGGGTTTGACTAGGTCAACTGATGATTTGAGGAAGGTTGAGACCTAATCCAAGAGCCATGTGATCATGGATTGATGAATTGAGATGCTATAAGGATGATTCCAAGGTCAACTCATCATGATTGAAGAGTTTGAGAAGTTTCAAGCTAGGGTTTCTAAGGCTTGACAGTGTAAAATCCCCTAGTTTGACCCCTATCTTCAAGGCAGTTTAACCCAAGATTTGATTGTCATCTCATCTTTCCCCCAACATGAATGTTATAGAGCTTGAGCTTAGCTTTAATTTGAGTACAAGAAGTCCTTGATAGGATTTGTAGAACTCAAGTTATGACTTTGACAAGTTACAGGTCATCTGAGGTATGTGAATCTGGGGGCTTGAAAGTTACCCAACTTGCTTTAAACTTTTCCCCAAGAAGGATGATTCCTATGAACTTTTGGTTAACATGAATGTTGTTCCTTATCCTCTTATATTTATAGAGAGTAATAGAAATCCTTGATAGGATTTGTAGAACTCAAGTTATGTCTTTGACAAGTCAAGGGCATTTTGGTCATTTGGAGATTACAGGTCATTTCAAGCATAAGGCCATAACTCATATTTCCAAGCTTCAAATGGGAAAATGTTCAACATAAAAGTTGTTCAAAATGATGTTTTTAGCTTTTCTAAACATCAAGTGTCCATTGATATTGATTATATCAAGCATTGGTTGAAAAAACTTCACATGAAAGCCATTTTAATGAATTAAAATGAGAAAATTCAAAAGAAATGAGAGTAACATGTTTCCAAGTCAAATTTGTGATCAATTTGAATGGAATTAATGTTTTAGAAAGATTGGCATTGCCACATTTTGAATTTGAGGTCCATAGCATGGTCATTTGGATGGTTACTTCACATTTAAGAAACATATCATGTACACTCCCTATGTTAAAACCAAAGGGAAAAAACCATTATATCACACTCCTTAATGATTAGGTGAATGACTTGGAGTGAGTTAAAGGCATAAGGCTTGAAGGCACATTTTCATGTTGAAATTTGGAAGGTAAGGTGAACATCCAAAATCAATAATTGGGCCTAGTTTGGGCTTGTTATCCATCTGAACACACTATAAGTAAGAATTAGAACGAATTTGGAAGGTTCTGGAGCAGAATTCTGTTGAGAATCCATTGATGTGAAGTGAAGAAAAGCTTGAAAAATTGGAAATGCATTTTGGAGAATCAAGAGGTTGCAGCAAGAACTAAGCATCAAGAATTGTTCACCATTACTCCTTGAAGGATTCTGCATAGTTTGAGGGAGAATTGAAGCACATAACCACCACAATCCGAGCTTCAAGGTTGGTTCTAAGTTCTTGAGATATCTCTTTAATTATGAACTTTTAATCCATTAGAAGCATGTGGTTAGGTTCCCCTTAACATGTAGATGAATTCTGGTTAGTTAATTTCATGGATAGAGACAAGTTAGGGTTCCTTCCATTTTCGGTTGAGATATGGTTTTGGCGAATCACGCGTTTTCAGTGTAAACTAATGGCATGGTTAGATTCCTGAGAAAATTCTGATCAATTTTCATTAAGACATCGTGACCAATGGTTGAGTATAGAAGGATCTAGGGTTGCACAGGGGTGGCCGGAAAAGCCACCAGTGATTTGGGTTGGTGCGCGCGAGTTGCAGGTTTGAAACGAGGAAGATACAATCCTCACTGTTCGTTCGCATGGAGAATTTGACCTGGTCTGTGGATCCCAGGGCTCACATTGAGCCACGCGTCCCTAGCCTTAAACGCATCGTTTTGATTATTGACCTGAGAAGCTTCGCTGCATAGACCATGGGTGAGCCAGTTCGAACCTGGTTGTGTGACATTTCTGATTTTGTGAATTGAAGACTGAAGCGTTGGGCTTGGATTGCATTTGATATTGACACCCCCTCTTCAGCCCAGTCCGAATATGAATTGATTTTGGTTGCTATTTGCACCGCGCGTGTGATTAATTTCCATTGATTTTCTTTTATTTTCTCATTTTATGCATGGTTCTTGGAAAAATCATATAAAATTGAAAATTAATCCAATTAATCCCATTCTTTTTGAATTTTCCTCATGATTGAGTCAAGTATTTTTTAGAGAAAAAATATTTTCATTTCATGTAATTTCTGATTTTATGGGAATTTTATATTTTAATTGATATTAAAATGGTTATGTTTGATACCTAGTTTTGTGGAATTTTCTGTGATCATATGGTGATGATTTTGATCCTAATTTTTTGTGTGTGATTAGGTTAGAAATGTATGCTCCCATATAATTTTTCTCACATTTTTGTGATGACAATAGGTGTGCTTTCTAGATTGATATTTAGGTGATTCCTTTTAGGGTTTAGGTTTAGTACCTTATGGTGTCGAATTTATTTCTAGGTCTTATTTGATGATTTGATCTCTGGAATTAATACGGCAGAGTCATGATTGACCTAGGTTCCCCTAGTTATTTTTGTAGGATTTTACAATTGGTTTTAGTATTTTAGTTAGGACTAACTTTAGTACTAGGTTTTAGGTGATCCTAACTTACTAATTCAACTAGTTTAGCTGCTTTAGTCCCCTTAGATTAGGGTTTTGGCTTTGTTTGCCTTTGGGTGAGATTGAAGACAAGTTGAGGACAAGGTGAGGATGCTTAAAGTTGCTTGAAGTTGCTTGGAGCTAGGAGTTGTCTGTGCCTGAGGGTGTATGATGAAGATTTAGGAGGTAGGAGACCTAGGGAGAGCCTTAAGATTAGAATGATTTCTTTCACAAATATGGAAAGCATCTTGTGCTTCCATTCCTCCCAATGACTAAAAGTCCTTCTCAGATATTCACATCCCTCCTTTGGAGAGATGAGTGGCTTTATCTGGGAAGTAGAACTTTGAGGGAACCAGTCTCTCATAATGATGAACCCTTACAGGCTTCCTTTGGTTGTCAGTAAGCTGTTTATCATTTCCACTCATCCTGTTAAATCAATTGTCTTCTGGTTTGAGTATCTTAAAAGATGTTGGGCTTGAGTTTGAAGATGAGAACTTCATTGAAGAGTGTGGAAGAGGATGATTCCTTGAGCATTGCCATTGTAGCTGAAGCTTGAAGAGCAAGAACAACAAGTTGATACTTGAAGACCCCAATGAAGATTGAGTGAAGAGCTGAGGCTTGAAGACTGTAGGATGAAGTTGACACTTCCAGGTGATTGAAGACTACTCTGAGAAGCTGAAGCTTGTAGATGAAGAAGACCAAATTGATACTGGTAAAGCAAAGAGAGCTGAAGCTTGAAGACTAGGTTGATACTTATGAAGAGGATTCAATTGAGATTGAGTGTATAGCTGAGGCTTGAGGAATAAAGGATGAGTTGACACTCACACTGATGCATTGGAGGGCCTGGAGGAATCAAGTTGATACTTGCAGTTAGGAGTGAAGCCTGAGGGTGGAATGGACTGAGGAGCTGAAGCTTGGAGAAGAGAGAATAAGTTGACACTTATGTTTGGTGGATTGAAACCTTGGAGAAGCAAGTTGATACTTGTCATGAAGGATGGTAGCCATGAAGGGTGGTTGAAGTCTGATGACTGGATTGCTGTTAGAAGAGCTTGGAATTGAAAAGAGGGAGTTGTTGATCTATTTCTTTCTTGTCTGTTTTCTTTTCTGTGTTGCTGTGACTTGTTTGTTTTGCTTGATGCATTAGAATAAGTCCATATCTAGGCTGACTGTAAGCTAGGAGCATGATTGCACTAGGGGTTGAGTTGCTCCCTCTGCTTGTATTGTTACTGTATGGCTTTGCTTGCGGGTATTCGGTAAAGCCCAGCTCCCTTGCCCATGTGGTTTGTTTGCTTGATAGCATTTTATTTCATTTCCTCTGTATGATTGCAGTTGTTATTCTATTTTGTTTGATAGCATTTTATTTCTTCTGTATGATTACTGTTATTCATATCTGGCTTGAGGTCGAGACGAGCTTGTGTAGGCTGATGCCCCACACACATTTCCTCTCTCACTTGCATTGCATGCATCTTACAGTTGTTTACTGTTTAATGTTCAAGCTGATGCTTTATCTGTTTCTGTTTATCATTGACATGATCCCTTAGGAATCTCACATCCTTTGATAAGGAAGTGATGATTAGAACTTTAGGTTGAAACCTATGCATGATAACTTCTAGGAGTTCCCTGTTTCAAACCTCAACTATAGGATGAATCCTTGGCATGACAACAGTAGGACTTGATAGTCTCCCTTTAGTTGAGCCTGTTCTCTTCTCATCTCAAAGCAGCTTAAGATACAGTAATCATGAATGATTTCTTTCGTACGTTACGAGCCTTAAGCTATCTGAGAAAGGATTGTTGGAGAGCTTCTTTTCAACAGTCTGAATGTTTAGTATGGCACCCTTTGGGTGACATGCGACGCATTCACTCTCAGGTCATACTCTTTAGTGCGATTGAAATTGCAAACACAATAAAAAACACTTCTTCCGTAAAAGACAGAAAACAAACTTCAAATCTTTTTGCCCCGTGGGCCCATAATTCAAAGGAAAGTTTTTCTGAAGAAAAGAGTGTCGTTAAACTTCAGCGCCAACGCAAACGGGTTTTGTCCCTAACTGCTGGAACTGCCGTTTAACCCTACTCGATAAAACAGATGAATCTGAACCCCCGTAATCCGTAGTATCCCGAACTACGTAAGCTCTGATCTCTCATACCTGTTGAGAGTACGTAGGCACAATACTAACGTATTGGCGAGCCACCTTCCCCGTAACCCGTAGTAGGTCGAACTACGTTGACTCTGATTTCTCATTCTCTGATGAGAATACGTAGGCATAAAGCGCGACGCTTTGCCGAGTCATTTTTCTTTTTAAGCCAGCCTTGATAGGTAGATAGATAAACCAACTCATAAACACAACAAGCATGGATCCCATCGAGCACGATGGACGTGAGAGGTGATAATACCTTCCCCTTGCGTAACCGACTCCCGAACCCAGACAACGGTTGTGATGACCTTGTCTTATACCTTTTCGTCAAGTTTTTCCGATCGTTTCCTTTCCCGTTCTGAGGGATAAATAACGAAAGGTGGAGAATCTTCTGTTTTTCCAGCACCTTATTTTTGCGGAAGCGACAACTGGCGACTCTGCTTGGGATTTGATAGTTTTCTGGGATCCGACGTCCCGAATGCGAGTCAGTTTGGGGATCCGACGTCCCCTGCGAGAGTCAATCCTAGCGCTTGTATGATTACTTGTTGGGTTGTGTTTATTTATCGCATTTTTATTTCCCGCACTTTATTTTCAGTATGATATGATTATCTGTGCTGTTATGGGAGGGGCATTCTGATGAGTGAGAAGCCAGACCCAGGCTTGAGTGTACATAGCATTAGTTGTGGAAATTAGTTGGCGCGTGCTTGCTTGGCAGGCACTAGTGTCTCATGAAATCCACGCTCAGACGAGGTTCTCCCGGTTGACTTCTTTTTCAACCCTTTGGGTTGAGGGGGTTGTTGGTTTGGAGGATTGTCGACTCTGGGGACCGATCATTTGGGATTCAGCCGAGTGAGGCCGCTTCATGAGCTGGTGATGCCACACCTTCTGGGTATTATATCACCCCTCTTGAATGTCTGTGACGCTGATGACCGCATAGGATGCCGAACTTGAGTCAGTTTAGGTCCATACCTGTGAGCAGGGTTGGGTTTGTTGCAGGAAACCTTGACCTTCAGACTACCTGGTTTTCTTGATAGTGAATCAGTTTTGTTGGTACCGGAGGTTCTCATCATCAGATATATGTTTGTTCTTGACAGAGCAGAGCTTTGGTCCTGTATCAGAGGACCTTGTATTTAGAGATGGGTATTTGTTCTTGACAGAGCAGGTTTTTGTTGGGATCAGAGGATCTCATCAGCATATGGGTATTTGTTCTTGACAGAGCAGGTTTATGATTGGGATCAGAGGATCTCATCAGCAGATGTATGTTTGTTCTTGATAGAGTAGAGTTTTGGTCCTGTATCAGAGGTCCTTGATATCAGACGTTTGTTCTTGACAGAGCAGAGTTAGGGTCCTGTATCAGAGGTCCTTATTATCAGATGGTTGTTCTTGACAGAGCAGATTTATGGTCCTATGTGTGTGTGTTCTTGACAGAGCAGATTTGTGGTCCGATACCAGGGTTTTCTTCTTATCAGATATAGTGGTTGTTCTTGACAGAGCAGCATCATGGTTTTGTGGATACAAAATCTCAACAGCATAGTTGCCTTGATCTCCTGCTGCATGATTGCATTTTACATTGCGTTGCATATTCATTTGCATTTCATTAACGTGTGTCTGTGTTGCAGGTACCGTTTTCCCCGATCCAGGATTTCTTGCCTCCTATTGTATTGTTATGGGTTCTCTGAGGAAGACCATGGCTTACAAGCTCCCTGCCCCTGATGTGGTTCAGCTGACTGGTTTGATTGCTTTAGCAGATGATTCTGTGAGAGATGAGTTCAGAAAGTCTTACGGCAAATTGCTCAGTTTGGTTCGTAAACCTTCTGCGTTCGAGTTGAATGGGTTGCACGCTCTGCTGCAGTTCTACGACCCTCCGTTGAGATGCTTTACTTTCCAGGATTTTGTTCTCGCGCCCACGCTAGAGGAGTATGCTGATTTGTTAGGTGTGCTTATCAAGAGGAAGATGCCTTTTGTTCATATGGATACTGAGCCTGATCTGGCTAGTCTAGCTCCGTCACTTCATCTGGATGCCTCCGAGTTGGTATTGTCTAGTTGGAACAGCATTCTGTTCCCCAATATGCCGGACTCAGCATATTGCGCCAAAGAAGGATGTTGGGTCGTATTCAACGCCATTCTCGCTTTGTGCATATATGGCATCATTCTGTTCCCCAATATGCCGGACTTTGTAGACTTCGACGCATTTCGCATCTTCGCTTCAGGGAATCCAGTCCCTACCTTGATAGGAGATGTCTACCATTCTATCCACTATAAAAACGAGAACAGAAGGGGCAAGAATGTCTCGTGTTGTGTGCCCCTGCTTTATAAATGGCTTGATAGTCATCTACCCAAGAGGGGTCCCTTTGCTTCGTCTGCAGCCACAGCTGAGTGGTCCGAGCGTTTGATGAGTTTGTCAGCGGAGGATATTGACTGGTTTGACAGAGATAGGTTGGGTACCGAGATTATCTTTAGCTGCAGCGGGTTTCCGAACGTGCCTTTGATAGGCAGGAAGGGCTGCATAAACTATAATCCATCTTTGCTGGTCTGACAGTTTGCTTACGCTTTGAGAGCTCCGCCGAAGGATGAAGAGGTGCAGGAATCTCTGTACCTCACTGGTCTTCTAGAAGGGGATATGTTGTCCAAGCTTCAGCGCGCTTGGAATGGCATCCGTAAGGGGGGAAAACCTTTGCTGGGGAGAAGTAATAGTCAAGCCTACCCTCCGTATGTGACTTGGATCAAAGCCAGAGCAGATGCTATAGGGATGCCGTTTCTTCCTGCCAAGCCAGAAAGCCCTCCAGTGATTGAAGAGCCTACCACTGTGCCCATTCAGCAGCATAATCAGGTGTTAGCTGAGCGAGATGAATTGAAGAGGGAAAATGAAGAACTGGAGAAAGGATTGGCTCAGCTCCGAAGCGAGAGAAATGAAGCCGTTCATTCCTTCAAGAGGCAGACCGAGCTGGTGAACCAGTTGGGGACAGATTTGACTAAGCAGATAGCTGAGCGTGAGCGCATGGGTCGAGACTTCAAAGCTGTCAACGATGTACTGGCCATGAAGAAGCAGCACTTGGACGAAGCGTATCGGAGGATATCCAAGTTCAACCAGCACTGGAAGGCCTCCCTAGCCAACAGGAAAGAGCGGGAGGATAAGCTGATGCAACAGATCTCCAAGCTGAAAGCCCAGGTGAAGGCTAGTGAGAAAAGGTTTGATGAAGAAACCGCTCGCAGATATGCCGCCGAAGGCCAGCTCAACAGGGCTCTTGCTAACCTGAAGGAGCGCAAACTGACGTTTGAATCTAAGAAGCGGAAGCTAGAAGATTTTTTCGGCGAAGGAGCATGGGAAGATTCGGTCGAAGGTCTTCAATATACCATTATGCAGAGAGAGCTACTCGTCGAAGGGTTGCTCACTCGGCCTGATCATCCAGAAACGAGGAATTTGTTAGAAGAGTTTCGTGCCCGTGGCCGTGCTTGACTATTTGTATTCCTTTTGTCTGATCATTGTTGTATGCTGACCATCACCAGGCTTGTTGGCTGAGGTCACGCTATTGATTCAGCTTGTACTCACTGACGTTGTGTACCGCCTTGATGGGCTTTCTTCATATATATGAGATGTTATTTCCATGATTGGACTCAGACTTCTTATTATCAGCACTGGCACTCAGGCACTAGGATCGGGGGAAATCTCCCTAACGCACAGACACACGTTTGCATTTGCATAACGAGCACTTTGTCGTTTTTCCTAACCCTTTTGTGTTTTCAGGTTGTTTCAGGTTGTGCCAGGATTAATCAGAGACCTATCCACCGCTATCCGACCAGAGCAAATCAAACCAGAATCATGGAGCAAGTGCAAACTGATGTTCAGGAACTCCGCGAAAGAATGGATCGCTTCCTGGAGCTCATGCAAGCGGTCTCCAATGGCCAGGATCATCTCAGAACCTTGGTCCAGCCTCTGATTTCAAGGGTCGATAGCAATGGCGTACTCCATGGTGGGACCGTGCCTACTCCTCCACCTGTGGAAACTCCTCAGAATGGCGTCCCCGTGACCGGGGGGAATGGCAGTGCCAACGGCAATGTGATAGCTAACATGGGACTCAATGGAAATACGACGGGCGTCTGTAATGGGAGTCTTGAAGCTAACGTCAATGTTGGACTGGGCAACGGCACTGCGGGTGTTGGAAATCTGTTTGGGCCTCAGCCGTGGTTAGAAGACCGTCAGGACGATGTGTTCTCTCAGAGAGGTGCTGAAGGGGAGCTGACTGCTGAAGCACGTCTAAGGTTCAAGGCACTCGAGGATAAGATGAGGAACATCGAGAACCAGAACACCCTGGGTGTTGATATGTCCAAGTTGGGACAGATTGGTGATTTCAAGGTGCCTCCCAAGTTCAAGGTACCTGACTTTGAAAAGTACAAGGGCATCACTTGCCCTCACGTCCACCTGAGATCATATTACAGAAAAATGTCAGCTTATTCTGATGACGAGAAGTTGCTGATGCACTTCTTTCAGGACAGTCTGTCCGGACCATCCCTCGAATGGTACATGAGTCTGGAACCTACCAGTGTGCGCACGTGGAAGGACCTTGCTGAAGCATTCGTGCACCACTACCAATACAACAGTGACTTGGCCCCGAACCGAGTCCAACTGCAGAATCTGTCGCAAAGGAACAACGAAGGGTTTAAGGAATACGCCCAGCGGTGGCGTGAATTGGCAGCCAGGGTTCAGCCGCTGATGGTTGAACGTGAGCTTGTGCAGATGTTCGTAGCCACCCTCCCAGGGGTTTACTATGAGAAATTGGTCAGCGGTATGTCTGGAACCTTCTCAGATCTCATTATCACAGGGGAGCACATTGAAAATGGGATCAAACTTGGGAAAATTCAAGGTGATTCATCCTCAGCCGGAGGAGGAGGAAAGAAACCTTATGGTGGCAAAAGACGGGAAGGAGAAACGAGCGCCGTGTCCAACGCCCGAAGGAAGGGTAAAGGCCCTCACCAGCAGGTGGCCAGCATAAATATCCCGGCAATCCAACAGCCACGGCAGCAGCAGCAGCAACCGAATCAACAAGGGTATAGAAAGTACCAGAATCGGGCACCTCTGTCGAGCTGTCACCTCGAGACACCGCCCATGTCGTACGCGCAACTGTTACAGACTTTGCTTCAGCTACAGTTGATCCAAAAGAGAACCTTGGCTCCCTTGACAGGGGAACCTCCGCCAGGTTATGACGCGAATGCAACTTGTGATTTTCACTCAAGGGCACCAGGCCACACAATAGAAAATTGCAAAGCCTTCAAGCACAAGGTGCAGGACATGGTGGATGCCAAAATCATCAACTTCTCCGATAATGTGCCAAATGTCACGAAGAACCCCATGTCGAATCATAGGGGAGGTGGAGTAAACGCCATTATTGAAGACGAGAGTTTGGATTTGTTGACTGACGTCAGAGATCTGAAGATGCCGCTTAGCTTCGTTAAAGCTAAGCTGATGAAAAGAGGTTTCTTTCCAGGTTACGGAGAGCTGTGTATGGGCTGTGCAACAAGTCCTGATGGATGTGAACAGCTGATAGAGGGAATTCAAAGTCTGATGACTGAAGGGATTTTACAGTTTAGCCGGAGGGCCGAATGTGGATTGGGAGAGGTAATGCTGAAGCAAGATGATGAGGTTGCCACCATCACCATCCCTCGCCAGACGATAACTATTTCTGCGCCCAGACCGCCCACGATTACCATCACCAAAGCTGGGCCAATACCATTCGAAAGCACCAACGCCTTCCCATGGCATTATGGGGCTGAAGTCTACTGCAACGGACAAAAGTTGGAACTAGAACCGTTTGGGTCGTCTGTGGAGAACCTAGCGGGCGTTAGCGGAATCACTCGCAGCGGAAGAGTGTTTGCACCACCTGAGGTCGTGGCGGACAAAGCAGACAGAGCTGATGCAACTGATAAAGGTAAAAGTAAAGTCGTTGAAGAGATCCCCCGTGGGGTAGAAAAAGACTTACTCGTTAAAGACGCCGAGGAATTTATGAGGTTGATTAAAAAGAGTGACTACAAGATTGTGGATCATATCCATCAGACACCCTCGAAAATTTCCATCCTGAACCTGTTGCTGTGTTCTGAAGCACACCGCAACGCGCTGCTGAAGGTGTTGAACACCGCATATGTACCGCAGGAAATATCGGTAAACCAACTGGAAGAGGTCGTAGCCCACGTGAATGCTGGAAATGGGTTAGGGTTCACTGACCTGGAGCTGACGCCGTAGGGGAGGAACCACAATAGCGCTCTGCACATCTCGATAGAGTGTAGGGGAACGATTATGTCGCACGTGTTGGTGGACACGGGGTCGTCGCTCAATGTTCTTCCGAAGAAGGCATTAATGAAGTTAGATACTCGCGGAGTGATTTGCACACCCAGTGATCTGGTTGTGAAAGCGTTCGATGGAACCAAACGCCATGTTTTCGGGGAGGTGACGTTGCCAATCCAAGTAGGTCCGGAAACATTCGACGCGATCTTTTACATTATGGACATCATGCCTGCCTACAGCTGTCTCTTGGGCCGGCCATGGATTCATTCCGCAGGTGCCGTGACCTCCACGTTGCACCAGAAACTCAAGTACGCCGCCGGGGGTAGCATCGTGACCATATGTGGCGAGGAAGACATAATGGTGAGCCATTTGTCATCCTTCAAGTATGTCGAGATGGATGGGGAAATCCACGAAACCCTATGCCAAGCGTTCGAAGCTGTTAAAGTCAAGGACGTAGCGCCTGTAGTCACTGAGAAGCCAGAGATGACTCTCTCTTCCTTCAAGGAAGCCCGAGCCATTGTTCAAGCTGGATCTACCCCAGGCTGGGGGCGAATTTTGGAGATACCTAACAAGCAAGACAAGTTTGGGTTGGGATACTCTCCTGGAGCTGAAGCCTCCTCTTCCAGCAGTGCGTCGCGAGGTAAAGGGCCGATCCAGTTTACCAGTGGCGGGGTGATATTTGAAAGCGTCAACACGGTGTCTGAAGACAGCGGAGATAGCGACTGTGACTTAGACTCTTGGATCCAGCCAAGCAAGCCAGGCGAGAGCCTCAACAATTGGTCTGTCAAGGACATCATCCAGATGACAAGCGAAGAGTAATGATTTACTTTTTCCAATCATTGTACAACCCTATGTCCTACCCGGGGCATAGTGGTTTTATTGTCAGGGCCTCGTTTGATTATGTACATGCATTTTATCAATAATTCTAAAGGCGTTTTTCATCGTATTCAAATATTGTGATCTTTGTTACTCCTGTTTTATATTTGTTTTGAAAAACAATAAAATGGCAATGGGGTTTGTGCTGACCTGCATGTCCCTGTCTTAAGCTTAACCCTTGTTATTGCAGGATCCACATAGCATATGAATCGACTCTGGACCTTCTACGACTCACTTCGACTTCGATTTCCCGATCTATCAAGCCGAAGAAGAGATTGATGAAGACGAAGACCTTCCTGAAGAGTTGGCCCGCTTGTTGAAACAAGAAGATAAAGTTATTCTGCCTCATGAAGAGGAGATCAAGATTGTGAATCTGGGTTCTGAAGAACTCATCAGGAACGTCAGGATAGGGGCTGCATTGCAGAGTGACGTCAAGCAAAGATTGGTCGAGATGCTAAGAGAGTATAGTGACGTCTTTGCTTGGTCATACGAAGATATGCCCGGACTTGATACTGACATCGTGGTCCACCACTTGCCGCTGCGAGAAGATTGTCCTCCCGTTAAGCAGAAGCTTAGGAGGACACGACCAGATATGGCTGTTAAGATCAAAGAAGAAGTGCAGAAACAACTTGATGTTGGCTTCTTAGCGGTCACCACTTACCCTCCGTGGGTCGCCAACATAGTGCCTGTACCGAAGAAGGACGGTAAGGTACGGATGTGCGTCGATTATCGGGATTTGAATAGGGCGAGCCCTAAAGATGATTTCCCGCTGCCTCATATTGATGTGTTGGTCGACAATACAGCTCAGTTCTCCGTGTTTTCGTTCATGGATGGCTTCTCCGGTTACAACCAGATCAAGATGGCACCGGAGGACATGGAGAAAACTACTTTTATCACGCCCTAGGGAACGTTTTGCTACAAGGTAATGCCTTTCGGTCTGAAGAACGCAGGGGCCACTTACCAACGAGCAATGGTTACGTTGTTTCATGACATGATTCATCATGAGATTGAAGTCTATGTTGATGACATGATTGCGAAGTCCCAAACGGAGGAGGGGCACCTGGTCAATTTGCTGAAGCTTTTTGAAAGGCTTAGGAAGTTCAGGTTGAGGCTGAATCCTAACAAGTGTACTTTCGGAGTACGGTCCAGAAAGTTACTGGGGTTTATCGTGAGTGAAAGAGGCATCGAGGTTGATCCTGCGAAGATTAAAGCGATACAAGAAATGCCAGTGTCAAAAACAGAAAAAGAAGTTCGTGGTTTCCTGGGCAGAATAAACTACATTGCAAGGTTTATCTCTCAGCTCACGGCCACGTGTGAACCGATGTTCAAACTGCTGAAGAAAGATCAGGCGATTATCTGGAACGAGGATTTCCAGAAGGCATTCGATAAGATAAAACAGTATCTGCAGGAACCTCCGATCTTGATACCCCCAGTGGTCGGACGGCCCTTAATCATGTACTTGACAGTTCTTGAGAATAGTATGGGGTGTGTTCTCGGTCAGCACGACGAGACGGGCAGAAAGGAGCATGCCATTTATTACTTGAGTAAAAAGTTCACAGACTGTGAATCTCGTTACTCGATGCTGGAGAAGACGTGTTGTGCACTAGCCTGGGCTGCCAAACGTTTATGACAGTACATGCTCAATCACACCACCATGCTAATTTCGAAGATGGATCCGATCAAGTACGTCTTCGAGAAGCAAGCGCTTTCGGGCAGGATTGCCAGATGGCAAATGGTGTTGACGGAATATGATATTCAGTATGTTTCCCAGAAGGCCATCAAGGGAAGCGTATTGTCTGATTACCTTGTTGAATAGCCGATCGAGGATTATCAGCCGATGAAATTTTAATTCCCTGATGAGGATATCATGTTTCTCAAAGCGAAGGATTGCGATGAACCGTTGCCCGACGAGGGTCCAGATATGAAATCCCAGTGGAAATTGATATTTGACGGGGCAATTAATTCTTATGGAAGTGGCATTGGGGCAATCATCACGACTCCCCACGGATCCCACATCACGTTCACTGCGATACTGACGTTTCCGGTCACCAATAATGAAGCGGAGTACGAAGCATGCATCATGGGTATAGAAGAAGCAATTGATTTGAGAATCAAGAACCTAGACGTATATGGTGACTCGGCGCTTGTGATCAACCAGATTAAAGGGGAGTGGGAGACTCGTCAATTGAATTTGGTGTCGTACATGAACTATGCCAGAAGGCTGCTTCCGTTCTTTGATCGAGTGGAACTCCATCATGTGCCCAGGGCAGAAAACCAGATGGCTGATGCCTTAGCCACGTTGGCTTCGATGTATAAAGTCAGTTTTTGGAATGAAGCTCCAAGGATTGTCCTTTCTTGTCTTGATAGACCTGCATTCGTCTTTGCGATCGAGGAAGCCGCCGATGGAAAGCCATGGTTCCATGACATCCAGACTTTCCTTATGACTAAGGAGTATCCTGCGGGAGCGTCAACCGAGGATAAGAAGACTCTGAGGAGGCTGTCTGGAAGATTTTATCTCAATCCTGATGGAGTGTTGTATAAAAGAAACCACGGTCTCGTGCTACTCAGATGTGTAGATGAGAAAGAAGCGAGTATGCTCATGGAAGAGGTCCATGAAGGCACATTTGGTACGCACGCCGGCGGGCATGCAATGACGAGAAAGATCCTGAGAGCAGGATACTACTGGCTGACGATGGAATCGGATTGCTTTAAATTCGCGAAGAGGTGTCATAAATGCCAGATTTATGCTGATAAAGTTCATGTGCCGCCGTGCCCGTTAAATGTCATGTCCTCCCCGTGGCCGTTCTCCATGTGGGGCATCGACATGATAGGCAAGATCGAGCCCACTGCATCTAACGGTCATCGCTTCATTCTAGTAGCTATCGACTACTTCACCAAGTGGGTGGAGGCAGCCTCATATGCTAATGTGACCAAGCAGGTGGTGGCTAGATTCATAAAGAGGGCATCATCTGTCGTTACGGAATCCCCGAATGGATCATTACCGATAATGGTTCGAATCTGAATAACAAGATGATGAAGGAGTTGTGCCACAGTTTCAAGATTGAACACCACAACTCATCTCCTTACCAGCCGAAGATGAATGGCGCCGTTGAAGCGGCCAACAAGAACATAAAGAAAATTGTTCAGAAGATGGTTGTGACCTACAAAGAATGGCACGAGATGTTGCCATTTGCGTTGCACGATTATCGTACAATGGTGTGTACATCAACCGGGGCAACTCCCTTCTCACTGGTGTACGGTATGGAAGCTGTCCTACCGTTAGAAGTTGAGATCCCCTCTTTACGAGTTTTGGTTGACGTGAAACTTGATGAGGCAGAATGGATTAAGAACCGACTAAACCAACTCAGCCTGATGGACGAGAAGAGGTTAGCATCGATTGCGTATGGTCCTCTGTACCAAAGCCGAATGAAGAAAGCTTATGATAAGAAGGTGCGTCCTAGAAGCTTTCAGACGGGTGATCTCGTCCTGAAGAAGATTCTTCCTCCACACTCCGATCACCGGGGCAAGTGGACTCCCAATTACGAAGGTCCGTACATCGTCAGCAAGGTCTTCTCGGGAGGAGCTTTATTGTTGTCCACGATGGATGGTGAAGATTTTGCATCCCCGGTGAACGTGGACGCATTTAAAAAATACTTTGCTTAAAGAATGACCCGCTGGAAAGAAAAAGAGTATCCAGGCAAAAATGGGGCATCCCGGCGAACCATAAAAAAGGAAAAAGGTTCGGGAAAAAATTAGGGATATAAATTGAAAAAATGTACACCCGCAAAGTCGAAAACCCAGATGGGCAACTTTGGCAAAAAAGGGTATCCCGGTGAGTCGAAAACCCGGAAGGGCGATTCAGGCAAAAGTTAGGGATTTGAAAAAGCAAATGACTGCGTTCCGCGTGTGGACTTTCATTGTTTAGTGGTTTGGAAGACCTGAGGGCCGTTCATCTGAATCAATCTCTTCTGAAGCTGAAGCCTCGGAGAAGTATCGAAGTCGAGTGGGTCATAGAGGGATCAACTCATGGTGTTCGTCTACGCCTCGTTGCCGACATTTGTATATACTGATGTATATTTATGTTTTATTTTTGCGCAGCTTCCTCATTCCAGGAGCTTGCATCTGTTGTAAAACATTTTTACCCATTCAGGGGTTCGTTATCAATAAAATGTATACTATTCAACAAATCTTGTTTGTTTGTTTAGCATTTACTTATTTTGTTTGCGAAAAAGAATGCCAATGTTTTTGATAAAATGCGCATACATAAACTTACTGGCCTAGGCCCCTGATTGTTGAAATAATGAATTACTTAAACAGCGTCACAAGATGATAACCTTGATAGGTCCCTTTGAGAAGGGTATCTCGTCTGCTTGTTTGTGTTGTTACAGGTGTAGCATATACCAGGTAGTACGTCGTATGCGTCCCCAAGCAGGATGATTCCTTCTTCTCCAGCAAAGTTCAGCAGCCTCTCCCTGCAGAGTCTGAAACGTGATATCGTAAGCATTGATATGTTTCCCCAGGCAGAGAAGATTCTCTCCCCAGTCAGATGCATCCTGAAGGAACGGCATCTCCCCAGCTGAGTCATACGCTGAAGTGTGCAGCAATTGATAGTTCCAGACTGAAGTCTCCGATGGAATTGAGATTCCCCGCAGAGTCATACTCTCCCCCGAAGCAGGATAATTTCTTCTTCCCCAGCCGAGTTTACAGTTCCCCAAGAGAGCTGAGTCTTTGGAAAGTAGTTCGGGCCATGATTGGTTTTCCCCAGTAGCGTGTTAAATAGCTGATGTTGTATTTACCCATCGGAGTCGTTATCTACAGGAAAGAATTTTGCCGCGAAGGCCGCGTAGTTTGTTTCTGCGATTGACATCGCTTTCCTCAGCAGGTCTGAGTTCTCGTAGAGCTCTACTCCCCTGCAGCAGTCAACTGAAGTTTGCTTCCCCATGCGGAGTCCGATTGAGATTGGCGTGACCTTTTCTCCGTGGCAGGATGATTCCTTCCCCCACCAGAGTGGTTCTTTCTCCTTGACAGGAAGATTCTCCCTTCAGCATTTATTTTGCTGACGGGATCGCAGCATTTTGCATGATTGCATATCATTCATCATAAACGCGTAGCATTTCCACCATGTGGAGCATTGCGCCATCGTCAAAGCATATGCATATGAAACATGAGCTAGGTCGTTACTGTTCTTGTTTTGCAGGTGTTCCTCCGCGGAGTCGCTTGCTCAAGATGATTCTTGAATTCCCCAGCAAAGTCGTTTGCCCAAGATGATTCTTGAATTCTCCAGCGAAGGTGCTTGTTTAAGATGATTCTTAAAATCCCCTGTGAAGTCGCCAGAGTTGATTGCTCAAGTTGATGCTTAGAGTCCCCCGGCAGAGTGTTTTCTCAGGATGATTCCTGAAATCTCCAGCAGAGTTATGGGTCCAGGATGATTCTTGGAGCCCCCACGGAGTTATTTGTTCAAGATGATTCTTGATTCCCTCAGCAGAGATGATTCACCCAGAATGATTTCTGGATCTTCGAAGCAGAGTTACTTGATAGTTCTCCAGAATCCCCAGCGGAGATGTGTCATCCCTAGCAGGTTTCTGAACAGCGAAGTTGAAACTTCCCTTGAAGACTTGATGACTGAAGTCCAACCGTATTGACGGAGCAGTTCTCTCAGCTGATGCGGAGTGCCTGATGGCAGAAGTTTGGATATCCTTATTTGGTTCATGATGGACCGAGAATGCTATTCCCGACTTAGTGACGAAGTCCGGCTGATGCCCAGAAATTTCTTTGAATGCCCGACGGCATGATCAACTTGACTGTTGACCTGATGCTTGACGGCATGATCGACCATGTATCACCGGTTACCGTGCGACCAATTCCCCAGCTAGTCGTCGTGCAGCTAATATTTCAGTTTCCGGAGATTTGTTCCCATCAGAGTACCGTGTACTTGTGCAGTTGGCAAATTTCTGGGTTTATTGGTATTCAACCGTCTTTTACCTTGATTGGTTGAGAGTTGTTCGCTTCTCACCCAGTCAGGTTCAAGCCGCTTGAATAGGGGCAGCTGTTGCACCCCAAAATTTGCCCAACTCTTCTTTACCAAGCTTATGTTTCATTGCATTCACATTAGCATTATCATCTGCATTTCATTGACATGTGTGCAGGAGATCAAGAGGTATGATTACCAATTAAGAGCTACACAAGACTTTGAAGCTAGTTAAGAAGGTCATTCACGTGTTCAAGGGTTGATATCCTTGTCAGAGAAGTCAAAAGATCCTCAGAGAGAGTGGTTGAAACCAAGAGTTGCGTGCCTCTTAACTTGAGAGTTGTGGGAGCTCCTCAGATGATTCTGAAGCCAAGAATGTAGACTTGAAGCCTTGAGAGAGCTCATGAGATGTCTTGAAAGCCATCATGAGGCCTAGATAGGTCATTGTGCAAGATTAAGAAGACTCAGCCATGAGTGGTGTAATTAGGGTTTGACTGGGTCAACCCTAGGTCAACTGATGATTTGAGGAAGGTTGAGACCTAATCCAAGAGCCATGTGATCATGTATTGATGCATTGAGATGCTATAAGGATGATTCCAAGGTCAACTCATCATGATTGAAGAGTTTGAGAAGTTTCAAGCTAGGGTTTCTAAGGCTTGACAGTGTAAAATCCCCTAGTTTGACCCCTATCTTCAAGACAGTTTAGCCCAAGATGTGATTGTCATCTCATCTTTCCCCCTACATGAATGTTGTAGAGCTTGATCTTAGCTTTAATTTGAGTACTAGAAGTCCTTGATAGGATTTGTAGAACTCAAGTTATGACTTTGACAAGTTACAGGTCATCTGAGGTATGTGAATCTGGGGGATTGAAAGTTACCCAACTTGCATCAAACATTTGCCCAAGAAGGATGATTCCTATGAACTTTTGGTCAACATTAATGTTGTTCCTTATCCTCTTAGCTTTCTAGATAGTACTAGAAGTCCTTGATAGGATTTGTAGAACTCAAGTTATGGCTTTGACAAGTCAAGGGCATTTTGGTCATTTGGAGATTACAGGTCATTTCAAGCATAAGGCCATAACTCTTATTTACAAGCTTCAAATGGGAAAATTTTCAACATCAAAGTTGTTCAAAATGATGTTTTTAGCTTTTCTAAACATCAAGTGTCCATTGATATGGATTATATCAAGCATTGGTTGAAAAAACTTCACATGAAAGCCATTTTAATGAATTAAAATGAGAAAATTCAAAAGAAATGAGAGTAACATGTTTCCAAGTCAAATTTGTGATCAATTTGAATGGAATTAATGTTTTAGAAATATTGGCATTGCCACATTTTGAATTTGAGGTCCATAGCATGGTCATTTGGATGGGTACTTCACATTTAAGAAACATATCATGTACACTCCCTATGTTAAAACCAAAGGGAAAAAAACCATTTTATCACACTCCTTAATGATTAAGTGAATGACTTGGAGTGAGTTAAAGGCATGAGTAAGGCTTGAAGGCACATTTCCATGTTGAAATTTGGAAGGTAAGGTGAACATCCAAAATCAATAATTGGGCCTAGTTTGGGCTTGTTATCCATCTGAACACACTATAAGTAAGAATTAGAAAGAATTTGGAAGGTTCTGGAGCAGAATTCTGTTGAGAATCCATTGATGTGAAGTGAAGAAAATCTTGAAAAATTGGAAATGCGTTTTGGAGAATCAAGAGGTTGCAGCAAGAACTAAGCATCAAGAATTGTTCACCATTACTCCTTGAAGGATTCTGCATAGTTTGAGGGAGAATTGAAGCACATAACCACCACAATCCGAGCTTCAAGGTTGGTTCTAAGTTCTTGAGATATCTCTTTAATTATGCACTTTTAATCCATTATAAGCATGTGGTTAGGTTCCCCTTAACATGTAGATGAATTCTGGTTAGTTAATTTCATGGATAGAGACAAGTTAGGGTTCCTTCCATTTTCGGTTGAGATATGGTTTTGGCGAATCACGCGTTTTCAGTGTAAACTACTGGCATGGTTAGATTCCTGAGAAAATTCTGATCAACTTTCATTAAGACATCGTGACCAATGGTTGAGTATAGAAGGATCTAGGGTTGCACAGGGGTGGCCGGAAAAGCCACCGGCGATTTGGGTTGGCGCGCGCGAGTTGCAGGTTTGAAACGAGGAAGATACAATCCTCACCGTTCGTTCGCGTGGAGAATTTGACCTGGTCTGTGGATCCCAGGGCTCACGTTGAGCCACGCGTCCCTAGCCTTAAACACATCGTTTTGATTATTGACCTGAGAAGCTTCGCTGCATAGACCATGGGTGAGCCAGTTCGAACCTGGTTGTGTGACATTTCTGATTTTGTGAATTGAAGACTGAAGCGTTGGGCCTGGATTGCATTTGATATTGACACCCCCCCTCTTCAGCCCAGTCTGAATATGAATTGATTTTGGTTGCTATTTGCACCGCGCGTGTGATTAATTTCCATTGATTTTCTTTTATTTTCTCATTTTATGCATGGTTCTTGGAAAAATCATATAAAATTGAAATTTAATCCAATTAATACCATTCTTTTTGCATTTTACTCATGATTGAGTCTAGTATTTTGTAGAGAAAAAATATTTTCATTTCATGTAATTTCTGATTTTATGGGAATTTTATATTTTAATTGATATTAAAATGGTTATGTTTGATACCTAGTTTTGTGGAATTTTGTGTGATCATATGGTGATGATTTTGATCCTAATTTTTTGTGTGTGACTAGGTTAGACATGTATGCTCCCATAGCATTTTTATCACATTTTTGTGATGACAATAGGTGTGCTTTCTATATTGATATTTAGGTGCTTCCTTTTAGGGTTTAGGTTTAGTACCTTATGGTGTAGAATTTATTTCTAGGTCTTATTTGATGATTTGATCTCTGGAATTAATACGGTAGAGTCATGATTGACCTAGGTTCCCCTAGTTATTTTTGTAGGATTTCACAATTGGTTTAGTATTTTAGTTAGGACTAACTTTAGTACTAGGTTTTAGGTGATCCTAACTTACTAATTCAACTAGTTTAGCTGCTTTAGTCCCCTTAGATTATGGTTTTTGCTTTGTTTGCCTTTGGTTGAGATTTAAGACAAGTTGAGGACAAGGTGAGGATGCTTAAAGTTTCTTGAAGTTGCTTGGAGCTAGGAGTTGTCTGTGCCTGAGGGTGTCTGATGAAGATTTAGGAGGTAGGAGACCTAGGGAGAGCCTTAAGATTAGAATGATTTCTTTCACAAATATGGAAAGCATCTTGTGCTTCCATTCCTCCCAATGACTAAAAGTCCTTCGTAGATATTCACATACCTCCTTTGGAGAGATGAGTGGCTTTATCTGGGAAGTAGAACTTTGAGGGAACCAGTCTCTCATAATGATGAACCCTTACAGGCTTCCTTTGGTTGTCAGTAAGCTGTTTATCATTTCCACTCATCCTGTTAAATCAATTGTCTTCGTGTTTGAGTATCTTAAAAGATGTAGGGCTTGAGTTTGAAGATGAGAACTTCATTGAAGAGTGTGGAAGAGGATGATTCCTTGAGCATTGCCATTGTAGCTGAAGCTTGAAGAGCAAGAACAACAAGTTGATACTTGAAGACCCCAATGAAGATTGAGTGAAGAGCTGAGGCTTGAAGACTGTAGGATGAAGTTGACACTTCCAGGTGATTGAAGACTACTCTGAGAAGCTGAAGCTTGTAGATGAAGAAGACCAAATTGATACTGGTAAAGCAAAGAGAGCTGAAGCTTGAAGACTAGGTTGATACTTATGAAGAGGATTCAATTGAGATTGAGTGTATAGCTGAGGCTTGAGGAATAAAGGATGAGTTGACACTCACACTGATGCATTGGAGGGCCTGGAGGAATCAAGTTGATACTTGCAGTTAGGAGTGAAGCCTAAGGGTGGAATGGACTGAGGAGCTGAAGCTTGGAGAAGAGAGAATAAGTTGACACTTATGTTTGGTGGATTGAAACCTTGGAGAAGCAAGTTGATACTTGTCATGAAGGATGGTAGCTGTTGCGGTGAAAATTTGATATCAAGCTATTAATTAACTTGAACCTTATTTCTTTTACAACCGTACTTTAATTTATCCAAAGGATAGGTCTAAAGAAAGAAAGAACCTTTTGCGCGATGTGACAACAACGCTTTTAAGAGATTCGGGGATTCGGGGGTTGGTTATATCTAGGGAAGGTATTAGCACCCTAAATATCTGTAGTACTCTACAGGAACCTTTTGTTTAATTAATTGCTAAAGTTTGTGAATTGTGCACTATGGTTTGAGTTGGGAATAAAAGTAAAATAAAGGCCTAAGTGGTTTTCTAAGTTTGCTCGCAAAGGTATCGCACCTTCTGCCTACGTATCCTGACTAGGATAGAATCAAAGCAATCGTAGTTCACCTCACAAGGGAAAAGAACACTTGATGACGATCAAAGTTCAAAGGGGAACAAACATGACGATGTTTGTGTGGAGTTTGACAAAACTCCCTAAACTAATTTGTAAAAGGGGGAAGTAAGAAATCATGACGATGATTCTTACACAGAGTTGACGAACTCTTTCCTAGGGTTCTAGTTGAAGAACACTCCTAGTATGGATGGGTTTCTTAGACTTCAAGCAAAGTCTAAAGGCTTCTAGAAGACTTGAGCTTTGGGCATATGAGAATGGAACCACTTATACAACAACGGGACACAACAGACGATCATTCCCCCCTTGTGAAGATTTCTGAGATGAATGGAATGATGAGTATTACCCAGCAGAGTTGGTACCGGATTTTTCTTCAAGAAAATCTTGATAGCATTGAGGTCCACAAAATTATCAATGTTGGGAAACAGGAAGATACCATAGATGAGCAAGGCCAAGATTGCCTCGAATGTATCCATACTCAGATGATCGGCGTAGTACTGTGCTTTTTCAATCAAGAACCCAGCAGGCAAACCAGAAATTCCTCCCTTGGTGGTCATGTTTTCTTGTATATCTTTCACTCCCAAGCGTATTGCTCTGGCGATCTCTTCTTTCTTAGGGTCCTTTTCTGTGAATGGAAAAGGAGATTCTTCAAGGATAGGCAACCCGATCAGACAGGAATATTCTTCAAGTGTTGGCACAAGTTGATAATCTGGGAATGTAAAGCAATGATAAAGCGGATCGTAGAACTGTAGCAAAGTGGAGAGGAGTCCCAGATCCATTCTCTTCTTCATCCTCAGTAGTGACAACAAATTACCGTACCTGCTCTTGAACCCTTCTACATCTGTGATAATAGCGCTCAACTTTTCAATGTCATCCAGCTTAGGACTCTTGTATGTGTACTTGATTGTCTTCTTTTTTCCTTGATCCATGATGTTTCCTAAAGTTTTAAAATAAGAGACTGAGTTCCATAAAACTTTTTATGACATGATGTTCATGAATGCATGAATGCAGCAAACACAGGTATTCACATATACACATAGATAACAGGTTCGGGTTTAGGGAAATTCAAGCATGGAGCCAAGGTCTACCCTTCCCAATAAGGAGTGTACTAGAGCTTTTTCACCTGTAGAACAAGGTTCTAAAAAGTTCCCAGAGTTCTCAACCCATCTTTCGGATATTATCAACTGCCCAAATAACTCGGGGGTCGATAATATTCTCAAGAGAGTCTCGTCCGAGTGTAGTATCGCGTATCAACTATTCGGAAATACTCCCTCATAGTCATCGCACTACATCCTAATAAGGCCAAGTGGGGTAATGTGTGTTCTAAAGGTCCTCAATGGCATGGGCCCCTTATAGAAAGCAGCATTGTTTTCACGAATACTCGATCAACAACACTACCCTCAAAAGGACCTCCATTGAGCGGCGGTTTTCAAGTTGGCTTAGTCGGGAATCAACTCCCTATAAACCTCCTTGAATATACCACCTTCCTATCATAAGTACACTCAAGCACGGGTATAGTGCTGTCTCACCAATTGTATTTCCCAAAAGCCAAAAGAACAAATCTGCACATATTCACAAATATTCACAAATAGCAAGTATATAAACAAAATAGGTTAAACCCTCAAAATAAGTTCTTTCCCCAATGAAGTCGCCATTTCTGTTGCGGTGAAAATTTGATATCAAGCTATTAATTAACTTGAACCTTATTTCTTTTACAACCGGACTTTAATTTATCCAAAGGATAGGTCTAAAGAAAGAAAGAACCTTTTGCGCGATGTGACAACAACGCTTTTAAGAGATTCGGGGATTCGGGGGTTGGTTATATCTAGGGAAGGTATTAGCACCCTAAATATCTGTAGTACTCTACAGGAACCTTTTGTTTAATTAATTGCTAAAGTTTGTGAATTGTGCACTATGGTTTGAGTTGGGAATAAAAGTAAAATAAAGGCCTAAGTGGTTTTCTAAGTTTGCTCGCAAAGGTATCGCACCTTCTGCCTACGTATCCTGACTAGGATAGAATCAGAGCAATCGTAGTTCACCTCACAAGGGAAAAGAACACTTGATGACGATCAAAGTTCAAAGGGGAACAAACATGACGATGTTTGTGTGGAGTTTGACAAAACTCCCTAAACTAATTTGTAAAAGGGGGAAGTAAGAAATCATGACGATGATTCTTACACAGAGTTGACGAACTCTTTCCTAGGGTTCTAGTTGAAGAACACTCCTAGTATGGGTGGGTTTCTTAGACTTCAAGCAAAGTCTAAAGGCTTCTAGTCTAGGGTTAAGGTGACTTAACAAAGTCAAGGGATAGCAGAGATTTTGGTCCAAGACATTGACAGTCAAGTGGACAGACCTTCCTTTGGAGGAACGGTATTGTCGGCAACTGGACGAAAGCTAACGAGCTCCGTCGCTTAGGGATAAAATAAGATACAAACATCATTCAAACATTCATGGTGACAACTAAATACAAAGATTAAAGATGGAAAGCAATGATGACAATCAGAGCAATTGCTTTGGTACGAGAACCGTGACGACAGTTCGCACCTGGAATACCGTTAACAGACAGATATAAAAATAATTCAAGGTAAAAATTCTAACATGTTGACAAACATATATAGATATGATAACAATCAATTTTCCTGAGAAAACACAAGAGGAAACCTTCTAAATTTCATCTGCAACCAAATAGGGTTAGTACCGTTGACGCGCGGATTGCGCACCATAAAACGTGGTGAAAAAATAATCAAACATGGAAAATAAAATTATGACATGAAAGTACACATTAAAATAAACACAATGAAAAAAGAACGGGTGAAAAACGATAAAAAATGAGAGAGTTACGAATTTTTGAAGTTTATGTACAAAAATAGGAAAAATAATAAAAGGGTTCGACCTCCACCCGGATCGAACCCTAGTCATGATGGTGAAAGGTATAATTGCGCGCATGTTCTTACCGCTGGGGCGGCTGTTACATCCATTAATCAAATGGAAACAATATGTATACAAGGCTCGTTTTGAATCATGGCTGGGCAAAATACATAATCAACACCAAATACGTTTTATACCGTATCTCACTAACCGCTCATCGGATCGAGGCAAATTTTATATGGATCTTGGGTAGAAAAATGAGAGGAAGAGGATGGTGATGTTAGTTTTTCCAAATTGTTCACCTAGTAAAAAAAACGCTGACTGGTGTGTGTGTGTGTTTTGGATGCATGGAAACATAATCGAAACCAAATACGTTTTATACCGTATCTCACTAACCGCTCATCGGATCGAGACAAATTTTATATGTAAATTGGGTAGAAAAATGAGAGGAAGAGGATGGTGGTGTTGGTTTTCTGAGATTCATTTTCCTGTGAAAAAAACGATAGCTGGTATGGTTTTATGTCATGAGATGCATAATGCTATGCACAACTTGATTCCAACATGTTTAATGCCAAGTAAATTCACATACACATCCAATATATGATACATAACAAGTGGCAAACAATTTTGAGACCAAGGCATGCATGAATGTGACTGTCATATCCAAGTTGCAAAATCACATAAGCATGACAAAGCACAACAAGATGACTTTAGAATTTGGGAGTGTCTTGAGCTGTATCAATCATCACAACATCTTAAGTATGTCATATTAAGTGTGTGCAAGTGAACAAATTTAAACTGGAACACACATATGAGAACATAGCATTCAATTCGCAAATGGTGTGTATTATGTGTGTGTGAAGCATGATGTGAAGCAAATCATTGTGCAGGTCATTTTTAGTGTTGTGGTCTATCTAAACATGTCACATATGTTCACATAAAGCTGTAGCAACAATAAAATACCAAGTACAAACAAGCATTTACAATTTGGTGTGTGAGAATGAGGCTTTTTGCAAAATGGTGCATGATGATGCATAGATGAAGTTCCAAAGTAAATTTAAACAATTTAATCATTTGTACAGCACATGTGGATGATAATGAGATGATCTAAACATTGAAATTCCAAGGAGACCACCTGTCATGAAAAATGGCATAGCATATGCAAGTCATCCAAACATTGATGCACATGAAGATGTGAACTTTGATTCATTGGTTTCTAGTGTAAGATGAGCATACCAACATGTCATATTTGAGTGTTATAAAGTGTATGTGGAGTGAATTTAAGAGAAAACCAGTTTGGTGCAAAGTTGGTCTTTTGGTGGTTTATGTGTGGAAGATCATGAACACACCTCTCATTCATGCTTTATACTTCATTTTATCAAAAACCTAAATATGCAAGATATGGAGAATAATGAAAGAGCAAGGTTTTACAAATTACATACCTGTTGGTGATCTTATTTAGCAAGCCAAGAATGTTGAGAAAACCAGAGGTGATGAAATCCAAGCTTTGTATTTGTGCTTTTACTTGAAACTTAAGAAACAAGTCACTTGAGACGCCAAAATGAGATTTCTGAGTTCTTGATGAAGGATGGAGGTTCGGACAGTTGGTATATATGATATTTGAGGTGTCCAAAGGATCAAAACCTCAAGAAAGTGTTTGGAGCAAGATTTGGAGGTTTTTATGGACTTTGGTCAAAGTAAGTTTCATGAAAAGTTGACTTTTGCATTCTTTGAATTTTTTGGTGATTCAATGGTTGGTACACCTTCTATATGTGATTTAGAGGGTGTGTGGATGATAGTTTGAGTGCTGGAACATGAAGAACTTGATATGGTAGCAAAGTTGCAAATGCTGAATTTTGGCAATTTTTGGCTATTTTGGTGATTTTGCAAAATGTAAGTAAGTGAGAGATGTGATGAGGGAACTTGGTTTAGCAGGTTTTTAGAATGAAGTTCATGTCTCTAATGAGGAGTTTGTAGCCTCTATTTATAGAAAAAATGAGTGAGGAGCTTGCTTGGCTACTTTGCTTCACCATGAAGAAAGCTTGATATTTTTCCTTCCAAATGCCAACTTGCTTAGCTTTTCTGATTGCTAGCTGTTCTCTTCACTCAATTGGCAAGTTAGAATGATGTTTTTACAGAGAAATCACAGCCTAGAGGCTTGGTAGAGTGGCTGGAGCAGAAATGACTTTCCACCTCATGCTTGGAAAAGTCAAAAGTTTCAACTTAGGCAATGAACCTACCAATTTTAATTCCATGAGCTTTCCTTGCTATTTCTTTGATTCAACCTGCTTGAGATGATTAATATATCAGATAGAAGGAGTTTGTCACATTGAAATTGATCCACTTGAGTGCTAGAGGTGCTTTTGCAAAATTCAACAATGTGGGACAAAAGTGACAAATTGCCAACTTTGAACACTTGTATCTCTCAGCTCATAAATCCCCTTGAGATGCTCTTGTACTTTTTAGAAAGCCCTCATATAGTACTAAAACATTCATGTTCATTGGAAGTCTTGATTCTATTTAGAACTATGTGAAAAATCCCCTTGAAGTTGGCTGATTTTAGGGTTCTTTAGTGTAAAACACTTAGAAAAATTCTAAGTTTTTTCCCCCTCTTGTAATGTTTTCTTCTCTAACTCAAAAACCAAGCCTTTTCTGACTATGGACCACTAGGACACTTTTGTAGATCTTGTCAAGAGCTTTCAAATGAGCTTTGAACCACCTCAATCGGGTGTGTGGTTAGGAAGTTAGGGTTTGGCCCCTTTCGAAACCCTAATTCCCGATTTTTCCGATTACACCTCCATCCTTGATCAAATGACCCTCCAAATTTATGAGTAGTCTCATATTGACATATGGAACATTTTTGCTTTGCATCTTGAAGTCTAAATCCTTAAATTTAAAAAGTCGATTTTTCGTCGCCGGCGCGATCGATCGGTGGCTACCGGGTCGACTGCGGGCGTTCTGGACCTCCGGTGACTTTGCAATTTCTTGAGTAGACTTCATTAGGCCATATGAGCTCTATGAAACACAATTCCCTCATTGAAATTCCTTTTAACACAAAAGTCAAACGACAGTTGACTTTTCGACAGTCGAAAACCCTAATCGGGCGCCCGTACTGCGCTGCTCTTGATTTTGATGCGCCCGCTTCAAATTGACTTGTCTCTTGTCCTCATGTGACATATTTGAACCTTCTCACATCTCAAATTCATTCAATACCTTGATTAACCACACATGCCTTTTTCCCGATTTCACCGCGCGAAACCCTAATTCATCTGTAACTTGGCACATGAAACCTTGAACTGGATTAGTGTTAAACAAACTTATGATGTATGATTTTACTATGATAATGAGGATCTAAGGTGGTCAAAATTTGGGGTATGACAGTTGCCCCTATTTAAATATCTTCACTAGATGGAACTGAGGATGACAATCCTCGAGGAATCGTAGTGAGAGGTATTTAAATACAGAAAAACCAAAAATTTTGTACCTTAGATACAATGCTATGCAAAGGATCAATGCTTGAATGCTATGAGACCTAAATGATGATTTATGATGCTTGAAAATGCAAGACACACAAAAAAACGGTAAAGACAGACTGCTATCCACCGGGGAACAGACTCTGGAAACTTGACACACAGAGGATGTCCTTATTGAAGGACTCGCACTGGGGAAGAGAAACTCAAACCTAGGCATCAGATAGTTCAGACATGACTAACTGATAGCATCTAAGGATAAAACTATGATTGGAGGAACGGAACCTGACGAGGACAACCGTTCACTGGGGAAAAGGGACATACTTTACTGGGGATCAAATAGTTCAGACGTGACTAGATGATATCATCTGAGAAACTCCGACTGGGAAACGGAATCTGACGAGGACAACCGTTCACTGGTGAAAGAGATGCACTCCACCGGGGAAAGAATAATTTTCACATGGGGAATAAAGGAAATTGGTGACAACCTCACTGGGGATGATCAGACGAGGCCTTCCTATAATGAAGAGTTCAAACGGGATCTCCAGGAATGGACTAGGAACAAAGTCAGACACACAGGGGATACTAGTGACAACTAGATCTCCGGGACTAGACTGGAAAAGCAAAGACCTACTGGGGTACTGGTGACTACCAACCCAGAGGAAACAAATAAGGAAAACGGGAACGCCAGTGACAACTGGACTTTAGCTAGTGGGATTGGTGACGACCGATGGAATGTTAAATGAATAAACGACCATACCAGTTACAACTGGCTTTTCACGGGATTTGGTGACGACCAACCAGTGATGCCGGATAAGAATGCCAGTTACGACTGGACTTACTGGGGAATTTAAATAACAACCACAAATAACAATTTGGGTGAGCGCGCCAGTTACGACTGGACTTTATGAGGATTTGGTGACAACCAAACTCAGGTATCAATAACAATTGGATTTAAAAGACGCCAGTGACGACTGGACTTCAGTAGGGGAGGTTGGTGACGACCAACACATGATACCAATGGCAACTGGATTTAACGATGCCAGTGACGACTGGACTTCAGGGGATGTAACAATAATGATTACTAACCACGGTTCGGTTGAAGGGTGCCAGTTACAACTGGACTTGATTGGGGATGTTAGTGACGACCAACAAACACAGGGTGCCAGTGACGACTGGACTTAAAGTAAAAAGTTGGTAACGACCAACAAGTGATACCAACAACAATTGGATTTAAACAATGCCAGTGACAACTGGACTTTACTGAGGGAAGTTGGTGACAACCAACGAAAGGGTACCAATTACAATTGGATTTTGCGATGCCAGTGACAACTGGACTTTTCCGGGGAAAGGTTGGTGACGACCAACAAACACAAGGTGCCAGTGACGACTGGACTTTTAAAAGACTGTGGTGACAACCACGAGATAGAACATATGAATGCCAGTGACAACTGGACTTGATGGTAACAACCAGAAAATGAGATACCACAACCGGGGGAGAGGGTAGAACCACACTGAATCCAGGCTAAGTGGTGCAAATAATCTCAACTGTACTGGGGAACGGAGCTTAGTCAGGTCAGCCCGCGATGTACCAGTAATCTCTGTCTTTGGCAATCCTGTGGAGGATGGATCCTTCAAAACTTTACATGATGGCTTCTTAGTCTTGGTTACTACACACGGCCAAAGGCGAACCAAGTGAACAGATCTGCTAAGTGTTTCAACTGGGGAAAAAATGCAAATGTATATCAATGCTCCTGCCACCTTGAGACATCAGGGTGAGTATGATCTTACTGAGTTTTCCACGAGTTTAAAGCATTTGTTTTTTATTGACCTTTTCAAGTTTTATCATGAAAAATTTTGCCTCTTACGTTTTTCAAAATCATCGTTTGTCAAATAAACAGTGTTTTGCATAACAAAAAATGATAAAGAGAAGTAGTAGTTGCAAACAAAAGAATGGTTCGAAGCTGATTTTATTCAAGCAGGAGGTCTTGCCAATGGCAAGATTCCCTAGAACATTGTACAAGTGAAAAATGGCAAAAGTGGAAGGGTTACATTGAATCCCATGACCATTTATCCCTAAAGACTAGAAATCCACCAACATCCTTGCTTCTGACGAGAGCAACCGGAAGTGAGTTTTCTCTGTGTAACTTGCTGCACTGGTGACAACCTTCTGATGCAGTGAAACGCCTTTGTCCCTAATTTTTGCCTGGATCGCCCTTTCGGGTTTTCAATCCACCGGGACGCTCATTTTTGCCTAAGTCGCCCTTTCGGGTTTTCAACTTAGCGAGCTTTCAATTCTTTTCTCTTTTTCTCTTTTTCTTTTTACCCTAACTTTTGCATAAGCCGCTCTTGCGAGTTTTCGACTTATCGGGCTTTTCTTAGGCGTAATATTTTCTGACTGCATCAGAATTTATTGGATGAGTAAGCTGCTCTCCATCCATGGTTGTGAGAATCAACGATCCTCCTGAGAAAACTGTCTTCACAATGAAGGGGCCATCATAGTTAGGCATCCATTTTCCTCGGGCGTCTTTATGGACTGGTAAGATCTTCTTCAATACAAGCTCACCTTCTCTGAACTCCCGGATGCGGACCTTCTTGTCAAAGGCTCTTTTGATCCTTTTCTGATATACCTGGCCATGACACATTGCAGATATACGCTTTTCGTCAATTAAATTCAATTGGTCAAATCTTTCCCTGACCCATTCTGCCTCTTCCAGCTTTGCTTCCATTATAACCCTTAACGAAGGGATCTCGACTTCAATTGGGAGTACAGAATCCATCCCATACACTAAAGAGAAAGGGGTTGCCCCTGTTGAGGTGAGGACTGATGTTCTGTATCCGTGTAGAGCAAACGGTAACATTTCATGCCAGTCTTTGTAAGTTTTCACCATCTTTTGTAAAATCTTCTTGATGTTTTTGTTAGCTGCCTCAACAGCTCCATTCATCTTCGGACGGTACGGGGAGGAGTTATGGTGTTCAATCTTGAATTCATCACACAGTTCCTTCATCACTTTGTTGTTCAGATTGGTTCCGTTGTCTGTGATAATTCGGTTGGGAATCCCGTATCGACAGATTATCTCTTTCTTGATGAAGCGAGCCACCACTTGTCGGGTTACATTGGTGTATGAAGCAGCTTCGACCCATTTGGTAAAATAGTCAATGGCGACTAGAATGAAACGGTGCCCGTTGGAAGCTTTTGGCTCAATTGCCCCAATCATATCGATGCCCCACATTGAGAAAGGCCAGGGTGATGACAGTACATTCAGCAATGTCGGAGGTACATGCACTTTATCTGCGTAGATCTGACATTTATGACACTTCCTGGAGAATTGTATGCAGTCATTCTCTAAAGTCAACCAGTAATACCCGGCTCTCAAAATCTTTCTGGCCATCACGTACCCATTGGCATGAGTACCGAAGATCCCTTCATGGACATCTTTCATTAACAGCTCTGCTTCTCTTTTGTCGACGCATCTGAGTAGTACCATGTCATGATTTCTTTTATAAAGCACACCATTGCTGAGGAAGAACTTTGACGCTAGTCTTCTTAAAGTTTTCTTGTCAAGAGACGTAGCATCGGTCGGATATTCTTGTTGTAACAGGAAGTTCTTTATATCATAGTACCATGGTTTATCATCTGTTTCTTCGTCGATCATTTGACAGTAAGCGGACTCTGTTTTTCGCTCAATCCGGATGAGAGTAGCATCATTTACATCTTGGACTTTCCACATGGAGGCCAACATGGCTAAAGCATCGGCAATGTGATTTTCAGACCTGGGTACATGCTTGGAGGTAATCTCGTCAAAGCACTCGATCATGTCGACAATATATGCTCTGTATGGGACCAGGTTTTCATGTCGGGTCTCCCATTCGCCTGTGACCTGGTAGATGACTAGTGCTGAATCGCCGCTCACTTCTAGAGTTTTAATTTTGAGATCAATGGCCGCTTCGAGACCAAGGATACATGCCTCGTATTCTGCAATGTTGTTTGTACAATCAAAATCCAACCGAGCCGTGAATGGCGTGTAACCACCTCCTGGATTCATTAAGACAGCGCCTACACCATGCCCGCTATAATTTGACGAACCATCGAACATCATTTTCCAAGGGGAACTTGGTGGTGAATCTTCAACAGGGTCGACCTTTTCACAATCCTTTACTAACATGACGTCTTCATCAGGAAAATCAAGCTTAACTGACTCATCGTTCTCAACTGGTTGTTCTGCAAGGTAATCTGACAAGATACTGCCCTTGATAGACTTCTGGGTCGTGTACTGAATGTCGTATTCTGATAATAACATGTGCCATCTGGCGAGCCTTCCAGTCTGAGCAGGTTTTTCAAAGATATATTTGATTGGGTCCATTTTTGCGATTAACAGAGTAGTATGGCAAACCATGTACTGTCGTAACCGTTTGGCGGCCCATGCTAAAGCGCAACATGTCTTTTCAAGGAGTGAATAACGGCTCTCACAATCAGTAAACTTCTTGCTTAAGTAATAGATGGCATGTTCCTTTCGTCCGGATTCATCCTGTTGACCCAACATACAGCCCATGGAACTTTCTAGAACAGTAAGGTACATGAATAACGGCCTTCCCGGAACCGGAGGTATCAAGATGGGAGGTTCTTGCAAATAACTTTTGATTTTGTCAAAGGCCTGCTGACAGTCTTCATTCCAAACCACTGGTTGATTTTTGCGTAGTAGTTTGAAGATGGGTTCACAGGTCGGTGTCATGTTGGAAATGAACCGAGATATGTAATTTAATCTGCCCAGAAAACCTCTGACCTGTTTTTTCTGTTTGAGGAGCCGGCATGTCTTGGATGGCGCGGACTTTGTCTGGGTCTACTTCGATTCCTCGTTGACTAACAATGAAACCAAGTAGCTTTCCTGACCTTACTCCGAAAGTGCATTTGGCAGGATTCAACCTTAGTTGATACTTTCTAAGTCTTTTGAACAGCTTCAGGAGGTGCTCTAGATGATCATCTTCGCTTCGAGACTTTGCAATCATATCGTCGACATACACCTCAATTTCTTTGTGCATCATGTCATGAAATAGAGTGACCATGGCCCGCTGGTAGGTGGCTCCAGCATTTTTCAAACCAAATGGCATAACTTTGTAACAGTAGGTTCCCCACGGCGTGATGAAGGTAGTTTTTTCCATATCATCTGGATCCATTTTAATCTGATTGTAACCCGAGAAACCGTCCATAAAAGAGAACACTTCGAAACGAGCTGTATTGTCTACCAATGTATCAATGTGTGGCAGTGGGAAGTCATCTTTCGGACTGGCCTTGTTCAGATCCCTGTAGTCTACACACATTCGGACCTTTCCATCCTTTTTCGGTACTGGAACAATGTTTGCTACCCACTCAGGGTATTTGGATACAGCCAAGAACCCTGCATCTACCTGCTTTTTTACTTCGTCTCGGATTTTGAGTGCCATGTCTGGCCTGGTTCTGCGGAGCTTTTGTTTTACTGGAGGGCATTCTGGTTTAAGCGGCAGCTTGTGAACCACTATGTCAGTGTCTAGACCCGGCATGTCCTGATAGGACCAAGCGAACACATCCACATATTCCTTCAGGAGTTCTTTCAATTGTTGTTTGATGTCTGCCCCGAGGCTTGCCCCAATCTTGACTTCCTTTTTGTCATCTTCTGAGCCCAGGTTAATGACTTCAATCTGCTCTTTGTATGGTTGGAGTTCCATGTCTTCGTCTTGAGTTAGTCTTACCAGTTCATCGGGAATTTCAAGATCTTCGTCCTCCTCTTCAGCTTGGTGAATTGGTGAATCAAAGTCAGGAGGAGATGCCTGGTCATGGGAATCAATGGGTTTTTGGATGTGGCTGCAGATGGGGAATGGTTTAATTTTATTAAACATACAAAGATAAATGCAGCACACAAAAAAGAAGATTGCTTTCGGTTTTTTATGATTGCCATTTTTTCTTTAAAAGTGAAAACGAATAAAAGCATCAAAAGCAAATGAGGAATTTAGCAAAACAGTTCATTTTCATTGATGTATTTTGAAAGTGTGGGGCCCGTACAAAACATTCCTATGACCTTGGGCACGGTCATGGAGTTTTAAAACAACAAAACAAGAAAAAGACACAAAGCAAATTACTTTAACTCGTGACAAACTACAGGAACATCAATGGCCTCCCAGTTGCTCAAGGGAGATTTGCACCAATACACCAGATGCCCGATGTATTCACTTTCTTCTTCGTCTCCTACGGCGTTGACTTGGGACCCGCCGCTGATGAATATTTCCTGTATTGTCCTGGGACGCCTCTGGTCTAGTGTAGTGTCTTCAGCAGGAGTTGGTTTGTAACCTAACCCCTGTCGATCCATCTTCGGCTGTACTTCAATAATTTCTCCCCATCCTGCGGGAGTGCCTTCTGCGAGCGCTGCTCTGATACTTTGAGCGGAAGCGAACGATGGACTACCTTTGGCTACCGTTTCTTCTACTGTTACTGCATGGGCTATTTCCAGAGCTTGAAATGAGGTTTCCAGCGCACCTTCTTCTGCTTCGATGTATCTGAAGGATGACAGATTGCTTACCATAAAGTCTTCCTCCCCATGCACAATTATTAGCTGGTCATTCACCACATACTTCAATCGCTGATGCAGAGTTGATGTCACCGCCCCGGCTTCATGTATCCATGGTCGGCCCAATAAACAGCTGAAAGCGGGATTAATATCCATCACCTGGAACGTTATATCAAACATGTGGGGTCCTACCATGATGGGTAATTCCACCTCTCCAATAACAGCCCTTCTAGATCCGTCGAAGGCTTTCACGATCAAAGAAGTGGGTCTCATCTCTGCTCCTATATAGTCCAATCTTGCGAGTGACCTTGCGGACAACACATTCAAAGATGATCCATTATCCACTAAGACTCGTGCCAATGTATCTTCCTGGCATTTTATGGATATATGTAAGGCTTTGTTATGGCTACGACCTTCTTTTGGTAACTCAGCGTCACTGAAACTCAGCGTATTGCACGCTGTGATATTGGCTACTACCGAATCAAATTGCCCCAGTGTTATATCTTTGGTGACATGGGCTTGTTGGAGTACCTTTTGCAGAGCTTCCCGGTGGGCGGGTGAATTCATTAATAATGACAGGACAGATATTTTGGCTGGCGTTTGGTGGAGCTGATCCACCACCTTGTAATCACTTTTCCGGATAATCCTCAAAAACTCTTCATCTTCTTTCTCGGGATTTGTCACTTCTCTGTGCTGAGTTTCCACCGGGGTAGTGGTTTTTGGAGTCACTATCGTAATTTTGGGCTGATAAATTCGACCGCTGCGGGTCATCTTGCTCGTGCCCACGATGTTCGTAACATCGTCTTGCTCTTTCTGTTCTTTCCCTTCTTGGTCTGTACTTCCAGGTATCACCGTCAAACCATATTTCCAAGGGACTGCTTTTGTATCATTGTATGGAAATGGCTTTGGCCTTTGAATTATGACGGATCGTCGTTGAGTGATCGCTGATCTGTTGAACACGGGCTCTGCACTTCTGGGCGCTTGAGTCCATTTGTCTTTGTTGGGTTGATCAAATGATGGCTTTATTACAGCAATATTCTCACTTCCGATCTTGCTGCAGACTTGCAATAATCCTTCATCAATCAATCTCTGGATATCTTTTTGTACTGTACCACAAACCTCAGCGTTGTCAGAACATTCCCCACAGTTGTCGTGATTACCCTGGATATAACCTGTTTTCACCAGTTTCTCATGCAGCATTTTTAATGGTGTCTTGATCTCCGATACTTCAGTAATTAACTTTTCAGTGGAAGAATCATCTACAGCGTTAACCCCTCCATGGTTCGGTAGCGGGTTACTCTTGACATTGGGTGGAATATCATTAAAGGACAGGATTTTCTTTTCAATCAGTTCCCTCACCAAATGCTTCAAGGCAAAGCAATTCTCCAAATCATGGCCAGCGGCTCCTTCATGGAATGCGCAGTGGGCGCTTGGATTATAAAATGGGGATGTTGTATCAGGGTTTAGGGGCCTTGTAGTCACCAAACCTTCCTGGACCAATGAAGGGTATAATTCCGTGTAAGTCATCGGGATCTGCGGGAAATTCGGCTTGTTTGTTGGTCTTCTATTTTGGAAACTCTGGCGGGGTGCCGGAGCTCGAGGTTGTTGTTGTTGTTGTTGAGGAAATGACGGAGCGTTGGGCGCTCGTTGTTGTCTTTGCTGAAACGGTTGGTAACCAGGCGCAGGCTGTGCTGTCTGGTAGTTTGGACGAGTGAAAGCGGGGGTGACAGCTGCCACATACGGTTGTGCGGCATACTGCGGTGGGTATATTACTCCGGGGTGACCTTGTTGCATGTAACCAGGCTGCATCGGTTGATTGTAACTCAGATAGGGTTGTTGTTGATAAGGTTGTTTTTGTGTACGTCTACCTTTTCTACTGGTGATGGCGTTAGTTTCTCCCTCCTTCTTCTTGTGGAATGGGTTACCAGCCTTCTTGACCTGGCCGCTTGAGCTACTGGAACTACCCGTTACCCTTCCATTCTTCAGCCCTAGCTCTACTCGGACTCCCACGGCTACAATGTCCGAGAAGCTAGCGGATACGCTACTGATCATTTTCTCGTAGAATTCTGGTCGCACAGTGTCAACGAACCAATCAGTCAATTCCTTTTCACTTAGTGGAGGTTCCACTTGTGAAGCTATTTCTCTCCATCGCTGTGCGTATTCCTTGAAAGATTCAGAACTCTTTTGGGACATGCTTAGCAGTTGCCTTCGGTCTGGAGCCAAATCCATGTTATACTTATAGTGTTTGACAAAAGCATTGGCTAGATCTTGAAAGCTGAGAATTTTGGACTGATCTAGACCCAAATACCATTTTGCCGGAGCCCCTTTCAAACTGTCCTGGAAACAGTGTATCATTAACTTGTCATTTTCAACGTAAGCTGCCATTCTACGGCAATACATGAGAAGATGCGTTCGTGGGCAGGAAGCCCCTGAGTATTGGTCAAAATTGGGGATTTTAAACTTTGGTGGAATTACTAACCAGAGACCAAACACATGTCCCGGGTGTCTGCCCCAAATATATCATTGCCCTCCATAGCCTTTAACTTTCTTCCCATCGTTTCCACACTTTCTTTTAATCTCTCGTGTTCTTCATTTTCTCCTTCGTACTCTTCCTGATCTTCGACCGCTGGCTGATAATTATGGAACATTGGGCGCACCTGCGCTTGCATGGTTGCCTGAGTATAAGTAGGGATTGCCTGAGGCACTTCCCCTCTCAAAGGAACATTCTGCTGATTTACTGGAGTCGGATGTAGAAAATCCGGATGTAAGCCATACGGTGGATTGTTGGCGATGGTAACAGCTGTTGGAACCGGATCTATAGCAGCACTAGTAATCTCAGAAACTACAGTAGCTTGGGTATCCATCTTCGCTCTTATCACCTGCAAAGCTTCCATAATCTGTTTGATTCCACCTCGGAGATCTCCGAGCTCATCGTCAATTCTTTCGATTTCTAGGTTCTGCGCCTCCATGATCTGGCGAGCTCGAGCTCTTGTATTGTACTTGTGTGTTGGATTCAGTGTGTTCCTCTCTGTTAAAGGATCAGACAACGGGATGAGACACGACACAGGAGACAACACTCATGCTATGTTTATGATATGCTTATGATATGCGGATGCAATATTTCGAACATTCAAGGGGTCTTAGAATGTCATTCATAGATATTAAGAACGGGAAAACACTACAGACACTTCTTGCGTCCCTCTATTGGGGAGTTTTTACAACAGTTGGAAATTTTGAAATACAACTCTCTTTTTTTTTTTTTTTTTTTTTTTTTTTTTTTTTTAAGATTAAAGATTACAAAATAACTCAGAAGATCCTGAACCATCTAACTCGAAGATTCCCCTTCTTCCGGTTGATTCCTCCTTCTACCTTGACGACCCAAACCCTGGAGAGCCTCTTTCTCTTGCATGGCCAAGAAGTATTTGTTCCTCCAAGCTTTACCTTCCTCCTCTGCTCTTACCAAAGCAGTCTGCAATTCTTCCTCAAGTGTGGACTCTGTTGGGACGGGCTCAAATCGGGTATAGAACATCTTCAAAGAAGCTTCTCTTACCCACACTAGGTAGGAGTCTGAAACCGCCGTGTCAGGGTAATCTAAAACAGTCATGCCCCTGACGTTGATACGGCGCCAAGCGTAGATGATTCTAGCTTTGAATTCTCGGTCTCTTCCGTCTTCGATGCAGAAACTCCTCATCAAGTTGAAATCTGGTTCACCCCTCATTGGATGCCCCAATTGTCTGCGAGCAAGGACAGGGTTATAGCTGATGCACCCTTTGGTACCGATGAGCGGTACGTTTGGAAAATCTCCACAACTTTGAATCATGGGGATCCCTCCGTAAACAGGGTCGTACCATTGAATATCAGTCTGCCTGAGCAGCAACAACCTGTCAGTCCATGGGTTACTGTTTTGGGTATCCCAGAGTGCTGGGAGTCTTGGTAAGCGTGAGATAAACCATTGGTAGAGGAGAGCGGAGCAACACTCAATAGGTCCATCTTCATACAGATGTCGGCGATGAATTGCATAGTAGGTATCGGCTAGGAGAGTAGGCACAGGGTTTCTGAGCAGGAACAAGTTGATTGCGTCTTTGTTGATGAAGTGATCGTCTGATGGGAACAAGAAGAGTCTGTATGTTAGCAACACTAACAAGGCTTCAAAAACTTCCAAGTTCTTAGCTTCGGCGTGAAACTGCGCTTTTTCAGACAAGAATCTGGTAGGTAGCCCGTATAGGTGTCCTTGAGCGATCATCATGGCTCGTACTTCAGTTACTTCAAGATGAATAGCTTCGGCGATTGTTCTTTCATCGGGAAACCCTTCTTTTCCGGAAAATGGTCTGGGAGCAACGTTTAATCCCATCAGCACTGAGTATTCTTCCAAAGTTGGCAACAGTTGGTATTCTGGGAACGTAAAACAGTGGTAAGTTGAATCGTAGAACTTTGCGAGCGCGGACAATATCTCCTCATCTACCTGAATCTCAAGTAAGGATAACATATTTCCGTGTCGGGCTTTGAAGGCTTCGGGGTCTTCTACCATTCTTCCCAATATTCTCATATTCTCCAGATCCGTTTGTTGGAATTTGAACTCTGCAGTTGATCTTCTCCTTGGATCCATTTTTAATATCTGTGAAATGAGTTTAAACCCCTTGAATGTTTAAAATAAAATGCAGATGCAAATGCACAAAGTTTTATGGAACTCAGACCTCGAGATTCAAAACATCACGGATTTCATTTAATTTTTCGATGTTGCATTACAAAATATTTTAGTACACATTACAAGAAAAAGGAAACAGTGCTAGATAAGGTCTTCTGACAGAAACTCTACCGTTGCTTCTGCTTTCTTCAGCTTTTCCTCTACTTCAATTTTCTCTTTCATGAGCTTTTCTATCATTGTCTTCCATGGAGTAGACTGGTTACTGAAATAGAACAGGTTCCCTTGGGTCTTCCTCTTCTTGGATGCCCTTATCTCTTCATCTCTCTCTTGGAGCTGCTTGCGGAGTGTTTCGTTTTCTTCCATTACCACCTGATACTTGTACCTCCAGGACACCTCAGTCTGCTGTGACTTTCTCAAGGCAATCCTCAACTTTTCCTCCTCAGAAAAGAAGATCAATGGGCGTTTTTCTTTCAGGACCATAGGTTCTTGCAAGGCATAAGGCATCTTCAGTTGGATAGCTCTTTTCCGAACCCATCGGAGATAAGGATCAAAGGAGACACAGTTAGGCTTTCCCAGACTTTCCTTTCCTCTCTTGTGGACATGTTTCCAAGCTTCCGAGAATTCCTTCTTCAACTCATTTTCCCCCAAAAAGAACATACTTTCTACACAAGCACTGTTGGGTCTGTCTTTTAACGGATACCCGAGCTGTCGTCGGGCGAGAACCGGACTGTAACTGATTCCCCCATCTATAGCAAGGAGAGGTACGTTGCCGAAGTTTCCGCAGCTGTCTATAATTTTTATCCCATCATAAACTCGACTGTACCATTCAATATCAGAATGAGATAAGGCCATAATCTTCTCAGACCACCATCCTTTCCTCCAGAAGACTTGAGCTTTGGGCATATGAGAATGGAACCACTTATACAACAACGGGACACAACAGACGATCATTCCCCCCTTGTGAAGATTTCTGAGATGAATGGAATGATGAGTATTACCCAGCAGAGTTGGTACCGGATTTTTCTTCAAGAAAATCTTGATAGCATTGAGGTCCACAAAATTATCAATGTTGGGAAACAGGAAGATACCATAGATGAGCAAGGCCAAGATTGCCTCGAATGTATCCATACTCAGATGATCGGCGTAGTACTGTGCTTTTTCAATCAAGAACCCAGCAGGCAAACCAGAAATTCCTCCCTTGGTGGTCATGTTTTCTTGTATATCTTTCACTCCCAAGCGTATTGCTCTGGCGATCTCTTCTTTCTTAGGGTCCTTTTCTGTGAATGGAAAAGGAGATTCTTCAAGGATAGGCAACCCGATCAGACAGGAATATTCTTCAAGTGTTGGCACAAGTTGATAATCTGGGAATGTAAAGCAATGATAAAGCGGATCGTAGAACTGTAGCAAAGTGGAGAGGAGTCCCAGATCCATTCTCTTCTTCATCCTCAGTAGTGACAACAAATTACCGTACCTGCTCTTGAACCCTTCTACATCTGTGATAATAGCGCTCAACTTTTCAATGTCATCCAGCTTAGGACTCTTGTATGTGTACTTGATTGTCTTCTTTTTTCCTTGATCCATGATGTTTCCTAAAGTTTTAAAATAAGAGACTGAGTTCCATAAAACTTTTTATGACATGATGTTCATGAATGCATGAATGCAGCAAACACAGGTATTCACATATACACATAGATAACAGGTTCGGGTTTAGGGAAATTCAAGCATGGAGCCAAGGTCTACCCTTCCCAATAAGGAGTGTACTAGAGCCTTTTCACCTGTAGAACAAGGTTCTAAAAAGTTCCCAGAGTTCTCAACCCATCTTTCGGATATTATCAACTGCCCAAATAACTCGGGGGTCGATAATATTCTCAAGAGAGTCTCGTCCGAGTGTAGTATCGCGTATCAACTATTCGGAAATACTCCCTCATAGTCATCGCACTACATCCTAATAAGGCCAAGTGGGGTAATGTGTGTTCTAAAGGTCCTCAATGGCATGGGCCCCTTATAGAAAGCAGCATTGTTTTCACGAATACTCGATCAACAACACTACCCTCAAAAGGACCTCCATTGAGCGGCGGTTTTCAAGTTGGCTTAGTCGGGAATCAACTCCCTATAAACCTCCTTGAATATACCACCTTCCTATCATAAGTACACTCAAGCACGGGTATAGTGCTGTCTCACCAATTGTATTTCCCAAAAGCCAAAAGAACAAATCTGCACATATTCACAAATATTCACAAATAGCAAGTATATAAACAAAATAGGTTAAACCCTCAAAATAAGTTCTTTCCCCAATGAAGTCGCCATTTCTGTTGCGGTGAAAATTTGATATCAAGCTATTAATTAACTTGAACCTTATTTCTTTTACAACCGGACTTTAATTTATCCAAAGGATAGGTCTAAAGAAAGAAAGAACCTTTTGCGCGATGTGACAACAACGCTTTTAAGAGATTCGGGGATTCGGGGGTTGGTTATATCTAGGGAAGGTATTAGCACCCTAAATATCTGTAGTACTCTACAGGAACCTTTTGTTTAATTAATTGCTAAAGTTTGTGAATTGTGCACTATGGTTTGAGTTGGGAATAAAAGTAAAATAAAGGCCTAAGTGGTTTTCTAAGTTTGCTCGCAAAGGTATCGCACCTTCTGCCTACGTATCCTGACTAGGATAGAATCAGAGCAATCGTAGTTCACCTCACAAGGGAAAAGAACACTTGATGACGATCAAAGTTCAAAGGGGAACAAACATGACGATGTTTGTGTGGAGTTTGACAAAACTCCCTAAACTAATTTGTAAAAGGGGGAAGTAAGAAATCATGACGATGATTCTTACACAGAGTTGACGAACTCTTTCCTAGGGTTCTAGTTGAAGAACACTCCTAGTATGGGTGGGTTTCTTAGACTTCAAGCAAAGTCTAAAGGCTTCTAGTCTAGGGTTAAGGTGACTTAACAAAGTCAAGGGATAGCAGAGATTTTGGTCCAAGACATTGACAGTCAAGTGGACAGACCTTCCTTTGGAGGAACGGTATTGTCGGCAACTGGACGAAAGCTAACGAGCTCCGTCGCTTAGGGATAAAATAAGATACAAACATCATTCAAACATTCATGGTGACAACTAAATACAAAGATTAAAGATGGAAAGCAATGATGACAATCAGAGCAATTGCTTTGGTACGAGAACCGTGACGACAGTTCGCACCTGGAATACCGTTAACAGACAGATATAAAAATAATTCAAGGTAAAAATTCTAACATGTTGACAAACATATATAGATATGATAACAATCAATTTTCCTGAGAAAACACAAGAGGAAACCTTCTAAATTTCATCTGCAACCAAATAGGGTTAGTACCGTTGACGCGCGGATTGCGCACCATAAAACGTGGTGAAAAAATAATCAAACATGGAAAATAAAATTATGACATGAAAGTACACATTAAAATAAACACAATGAAAAAAGAACGGGTGAAAAACGATAAAAAATGAGAGAGTTACGAATTTTTGAAGTTTATGTACAAAAATAGGAAAAATAATAAAAGGGTTCGACCTCCACCCGGATCGAACCCTAGTCATGATGGTGAAAGGTATAATTGCACGCATGTTCTTACCGCTGGGGCGGCTGTTACATCCATTAATCAAATGGAAACAATATGTATACAAGGCTCGTTTTGAATCATGGCTGGGCAAAATACATAATCAACACCAAATACGTTTTATACCGTATCTCACTAACCGCTCATCGGATCGAGGCAAATTTTATATGGATCTTGGGTAGAAAAATGAGAGGAAGAGGATGGTGATGTTAGTTTTTCCAAATTGTTCACCTAGTAAAAAAAACGCTGACTGGTGTGTGTGTGTGTTTTGGATGCATGGAAACATAATCGAAACCAAATACGTTTTATACCGTATCTCACTAACCGCTCATCGGATCGAGACAAATTTTATATGTAAATTGGGTAGAAAAATGAGAGGAAGAGGATGGTGGTGTTGGTTTTCTGAGATTCATTTTCCTGTGAAAAAAACGATAGCTGGTATGGTTTTATGTCATGAGATGCATAATGCTATGCACAACTTGATTCCAACATGTTTAATGCCAAGTAAATTCACATACACATCCAATATATGATACATAACAAGTGGCAAACAATTTTGAGACCAAGGCATGCATGAATGTGACTGTCATATCCAAGTTGCAAAATCACATAAGCATGACAAAGCACAACAAGATGACTTTAGAATTTGGGAGTGTCTTGAGCTGTATCAATCATCACAACATCTTAAGTATGTCATATTAAGTGTGTGCAAGTGAACAAATTTAAACTGGAACACACATATGAGAACATAGCATTCAATTCGCAAATGGTGTGTATTATGTGTGTGTGAAGCATGATGTGAAGCAAATCATTGTGCAGGTCATTTTTAGTGTTGTGGTCTATCTAAACATGTCACATATGTTCACATAAAGCTGTAGCAACAATAAAATACCAAGTACAAACAAGCATTTACAATTTGGTGTGTGAGAATGAGGCTTTTTGCAAAATGGTGCATGATGATGCATAGATGAAGTTCCAAAGTAAATTTAAACAATTTAATCATTTGTACAGCACATGTGGATGATAATGAGATGATCTAAACATTGAAATTCCAAGGAGACCACCTGTCATGAAAAATGGCATAGCATATGCAAGTCATCCAAACATTGATGCACATGAAGATGTGAACTTTGATTCATTGGTTTCTAGTGTAAGATGAGCATACCAACATGTCATATTTGAGTGTTATAAAGTGTATGTGGAGTGAATTTAAGAGAAAACCAGTTTGGTGCAAAGTTGGTCTTTTGGTGGTTTATGTGTGGAAGATCATGAACACACCTCTCATTCATGCTTTATACTTCATTTTATCAAAAACCTAAATATGCAAGATATGGAGAATAATGAAAGAGCAAGGTTTTACAAATTACATACCTGTTGGTGATCTTATTTAGCAAGCCAAGAATGTTGAGAAAACCAGAGGTGATGAAATCCAAGCTTTGTATTTGTGCTTTTACTTGAAACTTAAGAAACAAGTCACTTGAGACGCCAAAATGAGATTTCTGAGTTCTTGATGAAGGATGGAGGTTCGGACAGTTGGTATATATGATATTTGAGGTGTCCAAAGGATCAAAACCTCAAGAAAGTGTTTGGAGCAAGATTTGGAGGTTTTTATGGACTTTGGTCAAAGTAAGTTTCATGAAAAGTTGACTTTTGCATTCTTTGAATTTTTTGGTGATTCAATGGTTGGTACACCTTCTATATGTGATTTATAGGGTGTGTGGATGATAGTTTGAGTGCTGGAACATGAAGAACTTGATATGGTAGCAAAGTTGCAAATGCTGAATTTTGGCAATTTTTGGCTATTTTGGTGATTTTGCAAAATGTAAGTAAGTGAGAGATGTGATGAGGGAACTTGGTTTAGCAGGTTTTTAGAATGAAGTTCATGTCTCTAATGAGGAGTTTGTAGCCTCTATTTATAGAAAAAATGAGTGAGGAGCTTGCTTGGCTACTTTGCTTCACCATGAAGAAAGCTTGATATTTTTCCTTCCAAATGCCAACTTGCTTAGCTTTTCTGATTGCTAGCTGTTCTCTTCACTCAATTGGCAAGTTAGAATGATGTTTTTACAGAGAAATCACAGCCTAGAGGCTTGGTAGAGTGGCTGGAGCAGAAATGACTTTCCACCTCATGCTTGGAAAAGTCAAAAGTTTCAACTTAGGCAATGAACCTACCAATTTTAATTCCATGAGCTTTCCTTGCTATTTCTTTGATTCAACCTGCTTGAGATGATTAATATATCAGATAGAAGGAGTTTGTCACATTGAAATTGATCCACTTGAGTGCTAGAGGTGCTTTTGCAAAATTCAACAATGTGGGACAAAAGTGACAAATTGCCAACTTTGAACACATGTATCTCTCAGCTCATAAATCCCCTTGAGATGCTCTTGTACTTTTTAGAAAGCCCTCATATAGTACTAAAACATTCATGTTCATTGGAAGTCTTGATTCTATTTAGAACTATGTGAAAAATCCCCTTGAAGTTGGCTGATTTTAGGGTTCTTTAGTGTAAAACACTTAGAAAAATTCTAAGTTTTTTCCCCCTCTTGTAATGTTTTCTTCTCTAACTCAAAAACCAAGCCTTTTCTGACTATGGACCACTAGGACACTTTTGTAGATCTTGTCAAGAGCTTTCAAATGAGCTTTGAACCACCTCAATCGGGTGTGTGGTTAGGAAGTTAGGGTTTGGCCCCTTTCGAAACCCTAATTCCCGATTTTTCCGATTACACCTCCATCCTTGATCAAATGACCCTCCAAATTTATGAGTAGTCTCATATTGACATATGGAACATTTTTGCTTTGCATCTTGAAGTCTAAATCCTTAAATTTAAAAAGTCGATTTTTCGTCGCCGGCGCGATCGATCGGTGGCTACCGGGTCGACTGCGGGCGTTCTGGACCTCCGATGACTTTGCAATTTCTTGAGTAGACTTCATTAGGCCATATGAGCTCTATGAAACACAATTCCCTCATTGAAATTCCTTTTAACACAAAAGTCAAACGACAGTTGACTTTTCGACAGTCGAAAACCCTAATCGGGCGCCCGTACTGCGCTGCTCTTGATTTTGATGCGCCCGCTTCAAATTGACTTGTCTCTTGTCCTTATGTGACATATTTGAACCTTCTCACATCTCAAATTCATTCAAGACCTTGATTAACCACACATGCCTTTTTCCCGATTTCACCGCGCGAAACCCTAATTCATCTGTAACTTGGCACATGAAACCTTGAACTGGATTAGTGTTAAACAAACTTATGATGTATGATTTTACTATGATAATGAGGATCTAAGGTGGTCAAAATTTGGGGTATGACAGTAGCCATGAAGGGTGGTTGAAGTCTGAAGACTGGATTGCTGTTAGAAGAGCTTGGAATTGAAAAGAGGGAGTTGTTGATCTGTTTCTTTCTTGTCTGTTTTCTTTTCTGTGTTGTTGTGACTTGTTTGTTTTGCTTGATGCATTAGAATAAGTCCATATCTAGACTGACTGTAAGCTAGGAGCATGATTGCACTAGGGGTTGAGTTGCTCCCTCTGCTTGTATTGTTACTGTATGGCTTTGCTTGCGGGTATTCGGTAGAGCCCAGCTCCCTTGCCCATGTGGTTTGTTTGCTTGATAGCATTTTATTTCATTTCCTCTGTATGATTGCAGTTGTTATTCTATTTTGCTTGATAGCATTTTATTTCTTCTGTATGATTACTGTTATTCATATCTGGCTTGAGGTCGAGACGAGCTTGTGGAGGTTGATGCCCCACACACATTTCCTCCCTCACTTGCATTGCATGCATCTTACAGTTGTTTACTGTTTACTGTTCAAGCTGATGCTTTATCTGTTTCTGTTTATCATTGACATGATCCCTTAGGAATCTCACATCCTTTGATAAGGAAGTGATGATTAGAAATTTAGGTTGAAACCTATGCATGATAACTTCTAGGAGTTCCCTGTTTCAAACCTCAACTATAGGATGAATCCTTGGCATGACAACAGTAGGACTTGATAGTCTCCCTTTAGTTGAGCCTGTTCTCTTCTCATCTCAAAGCAGCTTAAGATACAGTAATCATGAATGATTTCTTTCGTACGTTACGAGCCTTAAGCTATCTGAGAAAGGATTGTTGGAGAGCTTCTTTTCAACAGTCTGGATGTTTAGTATGGCACCCTTTGGGTGACATGCGACGCATTCACTCTCAGGTCATAGTCTTTAGTGCGATTGAAATTGCAAACACAATAAAAAACACTTCTTCCGTAAAAGACAGAAAACAAACTTCAAATCTTTTTGCCCCGTGGGCCCATAATTCAAAGGAAAGCTTTTCTGAAGAAAAGAGTGTCGTTAAACTTCAGCACCAACGCAAACAGGTTTTGCCCCTAACTGCTGGAACTGCCGTTTAACCCTACTCGATAAAACAGATGAATCTGAACCCCCGTAATCCGTAGTATCCCGAACTACGTAAGCTCTGATCTCTCATACCTGTTGAGAGTACATAGTCACAATACTGACGTATTGGCGAGCCACCTTCCCCGTAACCCGTAGTAGGTCGAACTACGTTGACTCTGATTTCTCATTCTCTGATGAGAATACGTAGGCATAAAGTGCGACGCTTTGCCGAGTCATTTTTCTTTTTAAGCCAACCTTGATAGGTAGATAAATAAACCAACTCATCCAGTAAACACAACAAGCGTGGATCCCATTGAGTACGATGGACGTGAGGGGTGTTAATACCTCCCCCTTGCGTAACCGACTCCCGAACACAGACAACGGTTGCGATGACCTTGTCTTATACCTTTTCGTCAGGTTTTTCCGATCGTTTCCTTTCCTGTTCTGAGGGATAAATAACGAAAGGTGGCGACTCTTCTATTTTGTCGGCACCTTATTTTCGCGGAAGCGACAACTGGGAGCCATGTTAAGATTGTAGTTGTACTGCTTCACAAAGGCATTAGCTAAATTCGACCATGATCTGATGTTGCCACCTTCCAACTGCATATACCAACTCAACGATGCTCAACTCAGACTGTCATGAAAACAATGAATCATAAGTTGATCATTGTGAACATGTGAAGTCATTTTCCTTCAAAACATTACCAGATGCTGTTTCGGACAACTATCCCCTTTGTACTTCTTAAAATTCGGCATTTTGAACTTCGGAGGCATCACAAGACCGGGCACTAGACACATGCTCGCAGCACTCAAATTAAGAGCATCCTGACTCATCAAGGTATCAAGCTTTTCCTCCATCAGATGACATTTTCCCATAAATTCAACAGTATGTAGATCCTCAACATTAACCTTCGGAATAGCCCTCTGAGAATCTGGCACAGGGAATGTGAAGCTATGATAATCTGTGTCATGGAGAGAAGAAGAATCTCTATCTCTGGCAATGGGATGCTCCTCAACAGGAATCGACACAGAATGAGCTTGAGCAACATTGTTCACTGGACTCCCCTGAATACCGGCCTCTCCTCTAGTCATAGCTGTCATGGCTTCCATGAGTTGACTCAACTGACTTTTCATCAACTCAAACTCTGCCCTTGTAACAACCAAAATTTTCTCTCCTGAGTTCATGATCCTTCCAAAAGCTAACTCAATTCCAATGCGAATGTCGGGAAACCAACTAACGAAGCAGACAAAAGATGGGTGAGCTCCCTGTTCCGGCTGAGGATGGATATACAAAAATGAAATGCAAAACAATGCTAAATGCAAAATGCTAATGCACACACAAGGGATCAAGACTGTTGTGCTGTAGACTGAGAAAGATCAGAGCTCTGCTTCAGCAAGAACATAGCACTGCTCCGAAAAAAAACCAACTGATACCAATAATCCAGATTCAAATTGTAGATAAAACCGGATAGTCTGAAGGTAAAAGTTTCCTGCACAACCCCAGTCCCACTCACAGGTATGGACCTATTCACTGATAAGGTATAGCATCCTATGCGTTCATCAGCGTCACAGACTTTCAAGAAATGATGATACGTTCACCATTTCTGGTTCAGCATCATCATCTCCTGAAGATGCCTCACTTAGATGACTCACAAATGATCGGTTCCCAGAGTTGACAATCCTCAGATCCAACATCCCGTCGAGTCCTAAGGGCCAGAGGAGAAGTCATCAAAGAGAATCTCGTCTGAGTGTGAATTTCATGGGAATCTATACCTGCTAAGCAAGCAAGCCCCCCACTAATCTCCACGACTAATGCTAGGTTTGTACTCAAGCCCAGGTATGGCTTATCACTCATCAAAACTTCCCATCCCCACAGCACAGTAATAATGATATATGATGCAGGAAAATAAATGCTGGAAAATAAAGTGCAGAAGTAAATAAAGCACATATATACAACACCCAAAGATAAACAAACAAGCGTTAGGATTGACTCGCATAGGGAACCAAATTCCCCAGAAGAGTCGCCACCTTTCGTTATTTATCCCAAAGAGAGGGAAAGGAAACAATCAGGAAAACCTGACAAAAAGGGGAAGACAAGGTCATCGCAACCATGTCTGGATTTAGGAGTCGGTTACGCAAGGGGAAGGTATTAGCACCCCTCACGTCTGTCATACTCGACGGGATCCACGCATTGTTGTCTATCTAAAAGGGAAAAAGAAAAAGAAAAGAGAAGACTTGGCAGAGCATCGCCGCTATGTGCCTACGTATTCCCTCGTGCAATGGGAAAGTCAGAGTCAACGTAGTTCGGCTAACTACGGGTGAAAGGGGAAAGGTTGCTCGCCAAGACGTCACATCTTGTGCTTACGTACTTATAGCTGGTATGAAAGATCAGAGCAAACGTAGTTCGGGCTAAAAGGACCACGGGTTTGGTTCAAAAGCTTTTTTAGGCCCGAGTAGGGTTAACAATCAGTTCTAGCAGTTGGTGTATGCAACTCGAGCATGAGAGACTTATGCATTACCGTTTGCGATAGAACTAAGAGTTAACAACACTCTTTTTCTGAAAATGTTTTATTGATTAAGATCCCGAAGGATGAAAAAGGTTCGAAGTGTTTTTGTGTTTTTTAGAGAAGAAGTGTTTTGAATTTGAGTGTTTATAATGTATGTTGTACTAAAGTCTAAAACCTAGGAGTGAGTGTGTCGCATATCGTCCTAAGGACGTATACTAAACACTCTAGGAAATTGAGAGGTGGCCCCCCAATCACCATTTCCCAAGTATAAGGCTCATGGCACAACATTCATTATCTTTATTAAGTGTATTAAGGTTTTATGAAGATGAGAAAAGAAGAAAGGACCACTAATGGGAGACTAATCAATCCTAAAAGTTATCATGCAAAGTGGACTTAAAGTTGGGATACAAAAGGGGACTACCTAATGTTATCATGCATGGTTTGAAATTAAAGTCTATCATAACCTCAAGAGGTTAAAGAACTTATGGGGAGCATGGCAAAGAAAAACCAAAGAAAGAGAAGAAGAACAAAGAACATGTAAATGAAAATGCAAACATAAGATGCACAAGTAGAATGAAAGTGGGAGGAAAATAGTGTGGGGCAGTAGCCTCCACAAGCTCATCTCAACCAAGCATGCATATGATAAAAACAAAGAAGAAAGGAGAAGAAAAAATGCACAAGAGGCAATCATACAAAAGGATACAAACAAGTCACAAATGGAAACATTAAATGGAAGCGACAAAGGAAACACACAAATGAACAAGCAATGAACATAATTTTGACCTAAAAATGAGCATACAGCAAGCTCAATATGTCTATTATATGAAAGAAGAGAAGTTGAGAGCTTAATGGATCCACAAAGGTCATTTCCAACTCAAACTAGGTCATGCACTTGTATGAACCTCCCTTGGAGGTAACTTGACTTGCAAGTTACCTCAAAATTAGGAAAATTGTTCAAAAATGATCAAATAAAATGCACAAAGTACCCAAGAATGTTGGCAAACAGAGGCCAAAAGATCACAATCAAAATCAATTCACAACACCACCAAAGAAATTGATTCACTAGGGTTTCCCATTGTGAATGAGGATTGTCAAGGGTCAAATGAAATACATCAAAAGTCAAACCAAAAGTCAACCAACAGGGGCAAAATGGTCCTAAAAAATTCATCAACTCATCAGGAACATGAGGATGAATTTTCAGTCATTGGATCAAAAGGAGATGGAAGAAACAAATCAAGAAACAAAGCATGTCAAGAAATAGTTCAACAAAAACACTTCCAATCCTATAATCCAATTTTAAATCAAAATAAATCCAAAAAATAAAATAAAAATTTCTTAAAAATAATAGACATCTCAAAGTGTCTAGAAACTATTTTTATGGAATTTTTGGATCATTGGAACTATTTTTGTTGAATTAAATCCAAACAGATTCAAAAGAAAAACAAAAAGAAAAGGAAAATAAAAAAAGACAAAGCTACGATGTATATAGCAAAGGAAACACGTTTAAAACCAAGCTGGGCTCACAAGGGGGTGCAGATAGCATGTGAGGGCCCAAGTCCAATCAAACAAAAAACAAAAACGGTGGATTCAAGTAATCAGGTGTGGTGAGGTAAACCCAGGTACATGGTATGTCACGATTGTGGCTGTTGGATCAAGAAGTAAACGCATCTAATGGATCAGAGGCAAACACGTGGATCAAGCATGCAATTAAATAAAACGAACAGTTTAATCATGATTGTGTGTGTGCAGTCAAATGAAAACGCATGGTGGGTCTTAATCATGGTCGTGCAAATAAAAGGTAAACAGATCCAACGCACGAAAGCATGCCACGCATCATCATCAACATTCAAAAATTAAAAGAGAAACAGACACCGGCCGGAGCTTCCTTCAGTCGTCTTCTCCGGTCGTATATCCACCACAACAGTACACCAAAAACCACAGGTATAAATCATGAACCAAAATCAGCAAACTAATAGTCAAAAATCATCTATACATCACGTAGAATACAAATCCATGGTCCATTAAGCATAAAACCTCAAGATAAGTCCAAATCGAAGAGAACAAGTTTCAAGCTCAAATCATAAAAATTCATAAACAGCAACCAATTGTATCCAGAATCCAAGCATGAAGTTCATACATCACAAAAACACAAAAATGGCGTGTAAACATGGCTTAAACAAAGAGCATGGATGAGAAATGATTTACCAAATGGAGAGCCTCCACTAGGCCTTGAAATGGTGTTGAAGCTTGAAGAAAACCAACCAGAATCACTCTATAATCCTCAAGGAAGCTTTAGATGAGCTTAATTTGGTCTGAAATTGAGTGAATCTCCAAATTCGAATTTCACTTTCTCTTGAGCTTTAACAATGGAGTTCTCAACCAATTCTTCACCAAAACACCTTCTGAGGGTTTGGGAAGCTTCCTAAACTTATATATGATGGATTTTGAGGAAAAGAAAGCCCAATTGTAGTGGTTTAAGTCCAAATGAAATTCAATTTTTTTTGCACATGGAGCCTTTAAATTGCACACGAAAATGGGGCTGCCAAGCTTGGAAATGCACTCATTCAGCTTGTTGGTAGTGTGAAATGATCAAGTGGCCAAGAATTGTCCCTTAATTTGATCTTGTGGTAGGATTAATATTTGTTACTTCATGGTGAAGCAAGCATGAAAATGGCATACCAAAGCTCCTCAAATTCAAACTCTAAAATTGCCATTATGTTTAGGATGTGATTTGCATTCAAAAAATGCATACATTTGCACAAAATTGATCCCAAATGAATTTAATTGGATTTTTTCCTTTTAATGCCTTTTTCATGAAACTCCTCCATCCAATCTTCCTTCTAAGCCAAATCAATGGTTCCTTGATGTTTGGTTGTGCAGATGACCCCATTTTGAGCAAGTTTCATGTTGGAAAGATTTTCATTTGGAGTAAGCGAAGTGGTGAAATGGACCTATAATGAAAATGACCTGTAATCTTACTTTCCCAAAATACCCCTGCCTTGCAAGCCTCATAACTTGAGTTCTACAAATCAGATGAAGGACTTCTAGTACTCTTTGGAAAGCTAAGATCATGAGGAACAAATTTCATGTTTTGGTCAAGGTGAGGAGAAACATCCTTCTAGGTCCAAAGTGGCTTGGATGTTGGTTGACTTTTGTTGACCAAAATCACATTCATCTGAGGACCTGTAACTTGCCAGCATCATAACTTGTTTCTAGAAATCAGATGAATGACTTCTAGTACTCAAAAGAAAGCTAGAAACATGCTCTACATGTTTCATGTAAGGGTCAAGATGATATGAGACTTGTATCTTGAGATAATTGGTCTTGAAATTGGGCACTAAATAGGGGATTTTATACTGAGAATCCTAATTTAGTAACTTCTCACACTCTTAATTCTTCTTGATTTGATCTTGAAATGATATTTTAGGCATCTCAACACAACATTCCATGACAATAGAGACTTGGAATTGAGTCTTAATCTCCTTTAATTTCACAAATGACTGAGGGTTTGACCAGATGAAAACCCTAGATGCCACACCTTTGACTGTGGCTTCTTCCACATGACACAACAACTTGAACAAGCTCCAAGATGGCTCTCAAAGCAATAAATGAGCTTTCTCAACATCCCATATCCATAATCATGGATTCACAATGCTCTGATGATCTTCAATTGGCCTCCAAGTTAGGAACTGACCCACATACATCCATTGACCACTTCTTGATGATTTGATGACCATTCATGCTTGAGTAAAACCCCTTGCTTAGGCTCCAAACTCTTGGTGACCTCCTCTTGCTATGCACAACCTCTTGATCCCCTGCTAAATGAAAAATGCTATGCAATGCAAATGCTAGAACAATGCAAAGAAACAAAAGCCAACTAAAGAAAAAGGTTGGGCAAATTTTGGGGTGCAACACATACATATAACTTACAATTGGCATCAGTGCAGGTTAAGATAACCTGTTCCTATTGATCCAGAATGGCTTCCGCTAGCACCAACCCGGTTTTCAAAGATGGTGAAGTAGTAACAAACCCCCACTGTTTTCTGGAGAATATTTTGATTTTTGGAAAATTCGCATGAAGGCACATCTATAAGCCCTAGGAGAAGGAATATGGGAAGCTATTGAAGATGGTCCTCAAGAACCAACAAGTTTCGTCAATGGTGTAGGAACTCCAAAGGTTAAATCATCATACAATGAAGATGACAATAAAAGGATTCTTAATGAGAAAAAGGCTATCAACATATTACAAAGTGCCTTGAGTATGGATGAGATCTTCCACGTCTCTCAATGCAAGTCGGCAAAAGAAATATGGGATACCTTAGTGGAAATTCATGAAGGCACCGCCGAAGTAAAGAGATCCAGATTGAACACACTAAGTCAAGAATATGAAATGTTTAGAATGCTGCCTGGAGAATCCATTGTGGCATTACAGAAAAGATTCGTTCACTTGACAAATCACTTAATCGCTCTCGGTAAGACCTTTACTAACGATGATTTGAACCTTAAAATTCTTAGATCCTTAACCAGGGATAGGCAACCAAAAGTGACGACAATTTCAGAGAAGAAAAGTCTTTCAACAACGACGTCCACATCACTTTTTGGAAAACTTCAAGAACATGAGTTAGAACTTGGAAGGCTTGAGAAACATGAAAATCTAGAAAAGAAATCCAAAGGAATTTCCTTGAAAGTGGAGTCAAAAGAAAAGAAAAATGATGACGCATTGGAGGAAGATGAACAGTTCATGCTCCTTGTAAAAAGACTTGGTAATTTTTTCAATAAAAATAACAAATACCTTTATGATAAAAAGAATAGACATTTCAGAAAAAAGGAAGCATCCACATCAATGCAAGATGTTACATGCTATGAATATGGAAAGCAATGCCACATAAAACCAGATTGTCCAAAGCTCCCAAAGAAAGGAAGATTTAAAGGCAAGAAGGACTTCTAGAACAAGAAGGCGTATATTGCTTGGGAAGATAATGCGATAAGTTCCTCATCGGAATCGGAAAGCGATGAATGTGCAAATATGGCTCTAATGGCTTCACACCACTCCGATGACGAAAAATATGATGTTAGTAGCAACTTTTCTATTTATGATAATGATGCATAAGACGTTATTGATGAATTGTTACTTGAATGCAAAAATCTGTATAAGACTATCTCATCTCAAAAGAAACTAATGGCATCTTTAGAAGAAAAGAACATTGAATTAGTAAAATATGTTTAAGATGAGAAACAAAAATTAATGAGTGAAAAACAGAATTTTGTATGTAAGAATTGTGAATATCTCTCATTTCAAATTGTTCAACTTAAAAGAGTTATTGAAAGATATGAGAAAGGTCAAATTGGTTTGGAAGAAGTTCTTAGGCATCAAGGATTTTCTAATGATAAGAATGGACTAGGATATTCCAAGTTCTCTAAACCAAGTTCAAATGAAACAATCTTTGATAGGCCTAATAACCAAATTCCTAAGGAAAAAGTAAACAATACTAAAATTGTGCATCAACATCCTAAAAAGAAATTGTTTGCTAAGAAGAAATCTTATGTTCCTAGATATAAAAACAATTTTGAACCAACTTGTTTTTATTGTGGAATTAAAGGTCACACACCTAATGCTTGTTATGTTCGTAACTTTAGTGTTCCACAAGGGCATTATGTGTGGGTGAAAAAGGGAACTAAGTATCAAGGACCCAAATCAATTTGGGTTCCTAACAAAACTTAATCCTGTTTTGTAGGTATGCTTGAAGACCTCCAGAAATCATTGGTATCCTGATAGTGGGTGTTCAAGGCATATGACGGGAGATATAAACAAATTTTCACAACTAACACTTAAAGCCAAGGGTTATGTTACTTATGGTGATAATAATAAAGGCAAGATTCTTGGCATAGGCACTATTGGTTCACTACCTGTTACAACAATAGAAGATGTACTTTATGTCGAAGGACTCAAGCACAACCTTCTTAGTATTATTCAACTTTGTGATAAAGGATTCAAAATCAAGTTCAACAAAGATGAATGTTTGATAGAAGACGGAGTCACTCATGAGGTTATGTTAAAAGGTAATAGAATCAATAATATTTTTATGATTTCTCTTGACAATGTATCTTTGAAGGTTAAATGTCTTATGGTTAACAATAATGAGTCATGGCTATGGCATAAAAGGATCGCTCACATTCACATGGAGCACTTGAACAAATTAATTAAACATGATTTGGTGATTGGATTACCAAAGATCAAATTTGTCAAAGATAGATTGTGTGACGCTTGTCAAAAAGGGAAACAAACTAAATCAACTTTCATATCCAAAAATGTGGTGTCCACAACAAGGCCACTACAATTGTTACATATGGATCTTTTCGGTCCATCAAGAACAAAATGCTTCGGAGGTAATGTTTATGCTTTAGTTATTGTTGATGATTTCTCTAGATATACTTGGACAATGTTTTTAGTGCAGAAAAGTGATGCTTTCAAAGCTTTCAAGAAGTATGCAAAACAAATACAAAATGTGAAGTTTCTTACAATAGCCTCCATTAGAAGCGATCACGGTGGAGAATTCCAAAATGCCTTATTCGAAGAATTTTGTGAAGAACATGGAATCTCAAACAACTTCTCGGCACCAAGAACTCCTCAATAAAATGGTGTTGTAGAAAGGAAGAATAGATCATTAGTGGAACTTTCAAGGATAATGCTTAGCGACTCAAATCTTCCTAAGTATTTTTGGGCCGATGCGGTAAGCACTGCATGTTTTGTAAGTAACCGTGTTAACATTAGACCAATTCTTAAGAAGACCCCCTATGAACTCTTCAAAGGAAGGAAACCAAACATTGCTTTCTTTCATATCTTTGGATGCAAGTGATTTGTCCTCAACAATGACAAAGACACTCTTGGTAAGTTCGATGAAAAATCGGATGAAGGTATATTTCTCGGTTATTCCCTTACTAGTAAAGCATTTAGAGTTTATAATAAAATAACTTTAACTATAGAAGAATCCATGCATGTTAAATTTGATGAATCTAACCCCTCCAAGGAGGATAATATTGTTTGTGATTATGATGATGATAGCATAGAAGTTCCTTAATATGATGTGGCTAAAAATGATCAAACGGAACATCTAGAAGAAATTCAGCAAGATGATAATATCCATGGTCTACCTAAAGAATGGAGAACTCATAGAGATCATCCAATTGACAAAGTTATTGGTGACATTAGTCAAGGCGTTACAACAAGACTCAATCTCCAAGATGCTTGCTTAAACATGGCATTTGTTTCTCAAATCGAACCCTCCAAAGTTGGTGAAGCCTTAAATGACGATCAATGGATTATCGCTATGCAAGAAGAGTTAAACCAATTTGAAAGGAATCAAGTTTGGGAACTTGTTCCTAGACCTAGTGATAAGCACATCATTGGTACAAGATGGGTATTCAAGAACAAACTGGATGAGAATGGAATTATCATTCGGAACAAAGCAAGATTGGTGGCCCAAGGCTACAATCAAGAGGAAGGGATTGATTTCAAGGAAACATTCGCTCCAGTTGCAAGGTTAGAAGCGATTCGTCTATTGCTTGCTTATGCTTGTTCATTAAATTTTCAGCTTTTTAAATGGACGTCAAAAGCGCATTTTTGAATGGCTACATCAATGAAGAGGTCTATGTCAAACAACCCCCGGGCTTTGAAGACTTCAAGAATCCTTCACATGTCTTCAAGTTGAAGAAAGCTCTTTACGGCTTAAAGCAAGCACCAAGGGCATGGTATGATCGGCTTAGCAATTTCCTTTGAGAAAAGGGATTTGTTAAAGGCAAGGTTGACAAGACTTTGTTTATCAAGAAAGATAAAGGTTGTAAAACAGATCGGAAAAGCACAAGTGGAACGTGTCACATCCTAGGAAATGCATTGGTTTCATGGGCTTGCAAGAAACAAGCATGTGTTGTTCTAAGTACGGCTGAGGCAGAGTACATTGCGGCAGGAAGTTGATATGCACAAATTCTTTGGCTTAAGCAACAACTTGATGATTACAGATTGAATCTCGGATGCATTCCGCTTCGGTGCGACAACACTAGTGCAATCAACATAACAAAAAATCTCGTCATGCATTCAAGAACCAAACATATAGATATTCGACACCACTTCTTACGCGATCATGTGCTTAATGGAGACGTTGAAGTTACCTTTGTGGATACGCATAACCAACTCGCCGACATTTTCACAAAGCCATTGGCAAAAGAACCATTCTTCAAGATTCGACGAGAACTCAGAATTCTCGATGAAGGTGACATCTAACCTTTTCATATGTTAATGTATGAAGAATGTATGTTTTCAACTTGTTTACATTCATTTTTTAAGCATTCTTCTAAAAATTCGCGTGTGTTAACCGATTAACCCCCAGGGTTAACCGATTAACACTGTTAGTTTTTCAATTCTGATTTAATTTTTTAATGTGTTAACCGATTAACCTATAGGGTTAACCGATTAACACTGTTACTTTTTATTTTGAAAATTAAAATTTTTAATGTGTTAACCCATTGACCTATATGGTTAACCGATTAACATTGATAATTTTTCAAAAAATCAGAAACGAAAAATTGGGCAAATTTTAGATAAATGTGTGTTAAATGTTTTTTGTGTGGTGCATGTGTCTTTTAAATATCACAACCATTATCCTTGGAAATCTCTTCTTCTTGTTTGACTACAAGTGAATTACTCTTCCAACTTCTAACCCTACCTTAAACTCTCTCACTATAAATTGGTATCACTTTACCTTCTTCCTCACAAACCCTAAAACCCCAAAAGTTTCAGAAGCACTTCCAAACCCTCAGAAGCTCTAAATCCCTCAATGGCTCCCAACAACAAAGGAAAAGGAAAACTACCGGAAAGCAATTTTGCCTCTGATGAAGACTGTGCTCCTATGGAATCTACGAAGAAGCGCAGAATGGACTTCAAAGTCCGGGTTCGTCATCTATTCCCGGTAAAGTATGTTAATCTCAAAGCTTTTCCTACTTCTACGTTTGATTTCCCGGCTCTGTTGAAATTTCAAAGGATTGATAAGTTTGTGTCTGATAACGGAAAGTGTTACCCTGATTTGGTAAAATCGTTTATGAATAAGTTGTCAATTTTTCTCAATGCTGATGATCAACACATGTTGGTGGCTACAGTTTGAGATTGTCAGTTGAATGAAAATCTGTTCGACATTGCTGCAACCTTAGAGATACCGTACAAAGGATATTTTCTCAGAAAAGGTATTAACCATGTGGATGGTCCATGGGCTAACTACTATAAGATGGAGTATTATTATCGTATCTGTAGGTTTCCAAAAGAAGCTGTTATTGCGAGTCAAAAGACTGCTCGCATGTTGTGCTATGTGAAGAATCTGACTGTTAATGATAGAATGTTGCATTATATTATCTGTTACGTGTTAATTCCGAAGGACTCCAACCACTCTCAAATAAAAAAACCGGAAAAAGTATCTAAGAACCTAATTCACCCCCCCCCCCCCTCTTAGGCATACATATAACTTAAAAACCATAAGCAAACTCAATGATTATGCAAGAAACAAACAAAAGAAGTCCTCGAGAAAACATCATTCAAGGCATGCTTCAAGTGCCTCCTAAGGAGGTACTAAGCTACCTCAAATGGGATCCCAAAATCTTTGGACAGAAGTAGAAATGGGGGGAGAATGTGCATAAACCAAAGAAAAAAAAGCACCAAAGAAAATGCAAAGATAGGCAAGGCAAATGACCTAAGTCTTAAGCATGTTCAACACATGAAGCACAAGTGGAAAGCCTAAAAAGAATTACACAATTAAACAAGCAAAGAGCATATTTATGACCTAAAAATGAACATCCAAACACCTAAATATGTTAACAAGATGAATCAACAAAAGTTAGGAGTTCAATGGATCCCTAAAAGTCATTTCCAAATCAAACTAGGTCACTTGTATGTATGAGCCTCCCTTAGAAATAACCTAACTTGCAAACTATCTCAAAAATAGGAAAAATGCTCAATTAATTCCAAATAAAATCTCAAATGACCCTAGGGCAGTTGGCAACCAGAAGCCAAAAGGTCAAGAGCAATGTTCCATCAAAGCACCACCAAAGGAAATAAATCCCTAAGGTGTACCACTTTGAAATGGAAGAATCGGGGGGCAACAAAAATGCCATAAAAGCCCAACCAAAAATGATCAAACCAGGGGCAAAATGGTCCTATAAAATTCTTCAACTCATCACAGATGTGAGGAAAAAATTTCAATCATTGGAAGGAAGCATTGATCAGGAAACAAATCAAGAATCAAAAAGAAACAATTTTAAATCAATTAAAAACACATCCAAATGGAAAATCCCTCTTTAATTGAAAAATATATGGAAAATGGAAATAAAAATTTCCAAAAATTAATTAATATCCTAAAGTATCTAAAATTATTTTTTAGGGATTTTACAACACTTAAAAGTATTTTTATTGATTCAAAATCAAAACAGATATTAAAATGAAAAAGAAAAAATAAAAGAAAGTAAGGGTGTGACAAATAGCAACTTGTGTAGTGCATTTTGGTGGGCCTTTATAAAAGGGGGTGTGGATAGTGATTTAGGCCTAGACCAAAGCACAATCTGAATTCATATGAAACTATGTGTTTCACTAATGAGGTGGAAGGTCAAAGGCGCGCGCGTGGCTAGTCAAGAAGATCCTAGCCCTTGATCCATGTTCAGTCAACTGGTCAACGTTTATATATGGCGTACACGTAAGCAAGCAGAGAAGAAAAACCAGACGGTGGCAGGCACTGTTCTGGTCATCTTCTCCGTTTATCTCACCGGAGTTGGTGACCAAAAACTTTACCAAAATATGCGAAATCTTATACCATTTTAAAGCTCTCATTGCGTAACTGAAATTAGCAAGAACATGATTCTAACCTATCCAGATTTTTCCTACACAAGTAGGGCTTCAATATGCAACAACAATGGCATCAAATGGATGCTTATGGAGTGAGAATTTTAGAGAAAAAGAATACCTAACGGAGCCTCTCCGTTGGGGCTTCTAATGCTGTTAATCTTATGCAAAACGATCCAGAAACAATCAATGAAGCTCCCTGAAGATATTACTGATCTTGATTTGCCTTGAATTGGCTTGAATTCCAAAATCACGATTTCACTTTGTTCTTGAATTTTTGCAACTGCTTCCAAGCTTCTCCTTCACCAAAATGCACGAATGACAGCTTGTTCTTCATCAAAAACTTATATATTCTGGATTCGTGATCAATTTGGGGCCCAGTTATGGATGATTATGATGAATTGAAAAAAAATCCAAAGTTGAGATGAAGTTTCAAAATGCACGTGCAAACTGGCTCCAAATGCCTTGTTTCTGATTCAAAACAATTGCTGGTGATGAGTAGTGATCTGATGGATAAGAATTAATCCTTGAATTGATCTAATGGTTGGATTTGAATGTGTGACTTCAACATGAAGTAACTTGAAATTTCACACATTTTGCACATCATGACTCCAATTTTCTTGTGGCATTCTTCTTATTGTGATGGTGTGAATCAAAAAATGCACAAATATGGTATGAAAAGGAATTAAATCAATTCAATTCAATTCATGACTTTTAAAGTCCTTTTTCCATGGAATGCCTTTACCAATATCCAAACCCTAGCCAAATTCATGACAATTGAGTGTTCTATGATGGAAATGAGTTAATTTGAAGCAAATTTCATGTTGGAAAAAGTTTCATTTGAAGTGCACAAAAGCATGAGATGGACCTATAACGAAAATCACCTATAATCTCATTCTCCCAAAATACCCCTGCCTTGTATGCTTCATAACTTGAGTTCTACAAATCAGATGAAGGACTTCTAGAACTTTTTGGAAAGCTATGACTATAAGAAAAAACTTTCATGTTTGGGTAAAAGTGAGATGAAACATGATTCTAGGCCAAAAATGCCTTGGAAGTTAGTTGACTTTTGTTGACTGAAATCACATTCATCTGAGGACCTATAACTTGTCAGCATCATAACTCGAGTTCTAAAAATCATATGGATGAGTTATAGTACTCAAAAGAAAGCTAAGAACATCCTTTACAAGTTTCATGTTTGCATCAAAGTGAGATGAAACTTGTATCTTGAAATATGTGGTCTTGAAGTTAGGCACTAAACAGGGGATTTTACATTGACAAGCTTAGAAACCCTAATTTAGTAACTTCTCACACTCTTAATTCTTCTTAAATTGATATTGAAATAACACCTTTGATGCTTCAACATAACTTTACATGATCACAATAACTTAGAACTAAGTTTTAATCTCCTTCAAATCCACAGTGGACCTTGCACTAGACAGATGAACCTTAGGTGTACAATCCTTTTGACTGCAACCTCATGCACATGATGTAACAACTTGGATAAGCTCCACAACATCTCCCATCCATAAGCATGGACTCATGGTCCTCTGATGATCTTCACTTGGCCTCCAAGATAGGAGCTATACCACACACATCCATCTCCTTTCTCAAAGAGCTTTGACCTTCTCCTGATGATGATAAGCACTTGACCACTTGAACAAAACCTCTTGCTTAGGCTTAGAACCCATGTTAACCTTCTCTTGGTATGCACAACTCTCTTGATCCCCTGCAAATGAACAATGATATGCAAATGCAAATGCTAGAAGAATGCAATGAAAACATAAGCCGAGTAAAGAAAGGTTGGGCAAATTTTGGGGTGCAACAGCTGCCCCTATTCAAGCGACTTGGACCTGACTGGGTGAGAGAACGACTTTCAAATAATCAAGGTAAAAGACAGTTGAATACCAACAAACCCGGAAATTTTCCAACCGTAGAAATAAACTGCAAACACTGATTAGGGATACAAATCTCTGGAGATAACTGTATAATGGTTGCAACATCGACACGCAGTCGGAAGAATCATCTGACATCGCCACCAGACAACGACACTAAGTCGGCAAAAGCATCTGACATCACCGCCAGACATTCGCTAAATAAAAGTGAGTAACAAATCTGCAAATTGGATCAACACAGAGCATCTGACATCGCCGCCAGGCCTCTATTGAGATGATGAAGACATCTGACATCGCCGCCAGGAATCCCCACAGTTGATACACATCTGACATCGCTGCCAGAAATCCATACACATTTGACATCGCTGCCAGAAATCTGCGAAGTTGGTACACATCTTGATAATACTCCACTAGGACCGGGAGAAACCTAAAACATACTACTTCAAATTGTCGGAATCTGGATATTGAACGAACAAAATAAGTCAATGATTTGCCGGAGTCTGAACACTCAACGTAAGAACCGGAGTCTAGATACTCGACGAAAATAGGCGGGAGCCTGAACGCTCAACGTAATAAACCGGATAAACTGGAGCCTGAATGCTCAACGAAATAAACCGAAATAACCGGAGCCTGAATGCTCAATGAAGTTGACCGGAGTCTGGATACTCAACAGACGAAAGAATGCATCACAACTTGGAAATTTGTCGGAGCCTGAATGCTCTACGTGATAAGCCCTTCACAAATTGGAAATTTGCTGAAGCCCGAATGCTGAACGTAATAAACCGGAGCCTGGACGCTCGACGTAATAAACCGGAGCCTGGACGCTCGACGTAAAAGTCGGAGCTTGGATGCTCAACGGACAAAGGAATACATCATAACACTGATCGGAGTCTGGATACTCAACGAAATAAGCCGGAGCTTGAACGCTCAACAAAAGTGACCGGAGTCTGAATACTCAACAGACGAAAGAAAACCCATCTGAAACTGTCAGAGTCTGGCTACCACACGAGCCGGAGAAACCACATTTACTTGTCATGGTCTGGATACCATATGTTAAATTGTCGGAGTCCGAATACTCAACATAAAAGTCAGAGTCTGAATACTCAACAAAAATAAATCGGAGCTTGGATGCTCAACGAAGTTGATCGGGATAAATCGGAGCCTGAACGCTCAACGAAATAAACTGAAATAACCGGAGCCTGAATGCTCAACATAAAAGCCGGAGCCTGGATGCTCAATGTAAAAGTCGGAGCCTGGACGCTCAACGTAATAAACCGGAGCCTGAATGCTCAACGCAATAACCGGAGCCTGGTGCTCAACGGATGAAGGAATACATCACAAATATGCTCACCTGGGTCTAGATATACCTTTTCAAATTGCCAGAGTCTGGATACTCAATGCACAATATAAACCAACAATATACCGGAGCCTGAACGCTCAACGAAGTTGACCGAAGTCTGGATACTCAACGGACAAAATAACCAACAAGATTTACCGAAGCTGAATGCTCAACGAAGCTGACCGGAGTCTGGATACTCAACGGACAAAATAACCAACAAGATTTATAGGAGCCTGAATGCTTAATGAAGTTGATCGAAGTCTGGATACTCAATAGATGAAATTATCGGAGTCTGGATACTCGATGAAGTTGACCAGAGCGTGGATGCTCAACGTAATAAACCGGAGTCTGGACACTCAACGGACAAAAATAATAAACAAGATACCGGAGCCTGAATGCTCAATGACATTGACCAGAGTTTGGATACTCAACGGACAAAAGGAAAACACATATGATATTACCATGGTCTAGATACCATACGGGAAGAAGAAACAACCTTTCAAATGGCCGGAGTCTGAAAACTCAACGTAATGAATCGGAGTCTGGATACTCAACGGAATTGGCCGGAGTTTGGATACTCAACAAACAGAACAACTCTGAAATTGCCATGGTCTGGAAACCATACAGGCAGCAAGACATCAGTTAAAAACTTTCCGGGTCTGAACACCATGCAAGAAAATTAAATAAACCATCTGCGAGAAATACACCTATCAACAGAGAGGTAGCCACCTGGCTTATGTTTCACATGCGTATGTTTGAAAATGGCGTAATGCTCCATACGAAATGGAAATGCTACGCGTTTGGAGGATACTATGCACGAATGCAGATGCAACGAAACTGAATCAGCAAAATAAATGCTGAGGAAGGAAAAACCACCCTGCTGGGCAAAACAAAGCATGCCAATAACAATTGGATGTAAGCTGGGGAAACAAACCCTGGCTGGCTTCTGGAAGCAAAATTCCTGAGTAACACCGTTCTAACAAGAACAGGAATCCACTCCCCTAGGGATTCAAAATATAACCTGCTGAGAAAATGCCATGAACGACCTTTCAGAAAACAAACCTTCTGGGGGATAGACAACCTGGCTTGGGGAAATAGAACCACATGCTATACAACCATTCTATTATGTCGGAGGATCAACGACTTTGCAGGGAAAATACACCCAAACTCCAAGTTTGATTATGCTCTACTAGGGGAAATCGGCCTTGAATAGCCTGCCAGAATCAACAACTCTGCAAGTGGTAACGACTCTGCAGGGGGAGCAATATCAAACACTGAGATTAACTTTACTTTTTAGGGGCTCTGAATGGCCTCCCAGAAACACACTCTGGGGAAACAGCTGACTCTATTGGAGGGATAGATTTTACAGTTATACTCAGCCGGATATTCTTCTCTGCTGGAGGTGAAAATCCACCCTGTCGGGAATGCTCAGCTGGGGAAGATAACTTTTCCCTTCCGACTCCACTGGGGATTAGGCGATGAGGGAAACAACAATCACCCTATGCTTGGGGATTGAATCACCACTTTTGCTGACTTCGCTAGGGTCATTTGATCTTCATGAACAAGCCAATCTTGCACTGCTGAGGAATGAATGCATACAGACATTCTGCCGGGGATGAGTGTACACACTCTCTTGCTCACACAACTTGTTTATCTAACTCGAGCTAGGGATATGGAGGCACACAGCCTCCACTTGCCGGGGACAAATGAGTCCCTATTGCGGGTCAGGGAGATATTCATCTTGGACTCAAAGGATAATTTTTCCCCAGCATATGAGCTCCTGCAGAAGTCTCCCTCGAAATGGAATTTAGAATCTCCATACCCTAATGGTTTGATCTGAACTACTGTCGCTACTGCGAAAATCGGCGCCGGCTGAACAGAAGAGTCGCCACCGTGCGTTATTTATCCCAACGGGGGGAAAGGAAACGCTCGAAGTAAACCTACCGCAAAGACGGGAAAGGAATGGTCATCGCAACCAAATCCTGGATTCGGGAGTCGGTTACGCAAGGGGAAGGTATTAGCACCCCTCACGTCCGTCGTACTCGACGGGATCCATGCTTGTTTTCTAGCTAAAGGTGTGTTATTCTATCTACTCTAAAGGTCTGGGTTAAAAATAAAAGAAAATGACTTGGCAAAGTATCACACTTTATGCCTACGTATCCCCGTCTGAAACGAGAAATCAGAGTCAACGTAGTTCGCCTGCCTACGGGAAAGGAGGGGAAGGTTGCTCGCTAGGATATCACATCCTATGCCTACGTAATTTCATACAACATGAAAGATCAGAGCAAACGTAGTTCAGGCTACGGAAGAGACAAGCTTGTCTGAATGTTTTTATCTCCTTATGAAAGGGTTTATCCTGATTAAGAGTCCAAGCGGACAAAAATGACAATTTGATGTTTGTTTTCAGTCTTTTACGCAAGAAGTGTTTTTTGTTTGTTTGCAATCTCTGACGCACTAGAGACTATGATTTGAGAGTGACTACGTTGTATGTCACCCTAAGGGTAACACACTAAGTAATCAGATTACCGAAGAGTGACCCTCCAGCAACCTTTCTCAAATAGCTTAAGGCTCGTAGCGTACGACACCGATTATCCTTATTACCGTGTTTTGAATTGTTCTGAGATAGAAGATAAAGAAGTTCTGAAAAACCTAGGGTTTGAAAGGGGAATCAAAAACTACCCTAATGTTATCATGCATGGATTACAACCTAATGTCTGTCATAATTCCCTCCTGCACAGAGGAAATCAGAGATCGTAGGGGATAAACGGAAAAGAAACAACAGATATACAGTAGACAATAAAATGCATGAGATGCAGCAGAACAAGCGAGGCAAGGGAGTCCCACTCAACCTCGAACCTGGGAAAACAATAGGCCAAGTGAAACAGCTTCACTTCAAACCTAAGGGGCAAGCTGAACAAGCCAACAATCAATACAGAAAAAGAACTAAAATCCAACACCAGCTCTGACAACAACACTAGCTCCTACAGCAAGCAGCTAAAGCAGCACCAGCTCCGACAGCTACAACTTCAAGCAAGATCCCATCTTCATTCCATGATCCCCAAGCTTTAGATAAGCTCTTATCTCCAATAATCTTCAGCTTTAGCAAGCACTGAACCCCAATAAGTAGACAGCTTCACTCAGCATCAAAACACTAATCTTCAATAGATACCCAGCTTTGACAGGCACAAGCTTCATCTTCTCTAGTCATCAATGCACTTCTTATCTTCAATGGGCTTACAATCTTCAATGCAGACACTCACAGGAGAGAATCAACTAATAGAGGAAGTTGGAATGTTAAGAGGCTTAGTGAAAACCCAGGGAAATCACCAAGATCTTATCATAGCAAGTGAAAGGTACCCTCAAGGTTCTACCCAATCAAAGCATGCTCTACATCTCTCCTAAGGAGAGATGGAACTCTTTTAGGGGACCTTGTGTCATAGGATGGAATAGAGGCACAAGAAGCTCTCTATGTTTGACAGAAGAAATTAGTCTACTCTAAAGCTCTCTCTATATCTCCTATCTCCTAAGTCTTCAAAAGCCATCTTCAAGCAAGAGAAACTTCAAGCTCCAAGCATCATTATTTGTCTACAATCATCTCCAAGGTCTTCATGAGCTCCAACAAGCCAAACCCAAGCCCAATCACCTAATGGAAATGCCCAAAACCCAACAAACAAAACAACATCCCAAGAGGGAGACACACCAATATCAACCAACTTGCAAAAATCAAATAAAATGGAAATACTCATCATAAAATCCTAGATTAATTTCTAAGGGACCCTAACTATGTACCCTATACCCCATATAAACCCCAAGACCTAAATCAATCTTAAAACCCCAAAACAAAGTGTTGAAATACACCTATGTCAAGGTAAACCCTAATCCTAATCACCCTAAAGTTTGATGTTCAAAACTAACCTAAATTAAATCACAAAAATGTGATAAAATTCCAGGGGAACCTAATTCTCTAATCTAACCATAGCAAAAAGAACCAAGTTAAAATTCTAAATCAAATGACCATACAAAATTCAGAAAGTAGAAGTACACAATGAAAGTGAAATAAAACAATAAAATGTAAAAAAATATGCCATAAAAAGAAAAATGCATGAAATGCTATTTTTATTCTTCTATTATTTTCTTGAAGTCTTAATTAAAATGAGGGAAAAAATCCCATGCAAAAATGTTAATTTTTGAATTTATTATGAATTTTCAAAGAACTAGGTATGAAATGAAAAATTAAAGAAAATATGAGAAAATGACAAATGCGTGTGATGAATAGCAATTAGAAACAGTTCATTTCACCAACTGGGCCCAGAGAGGGGTGTGTCTAGAAATGCACGCTAGGCCCAATTCCACTTCAGAAAATTAAAATGAAAATACTCAGGAAAATGGACAAATTCACAGTATGAATAGCAAGCCAATTACGTGTATTTCTTAATGGGCTTCTAAACAGGGGTGTGAAGATCAATTTGTCACTTAAGCCCAATGCTTCATAATAAGTGATACGGTGCGTTTCACATATTCATAATTCCTTTACCAATTAAAACACGCTTGTGGCCGTTAGATCAACAATTGGTCAAAGGTCTTCATCTAATCTAATGGCTTCTAAGTCATCTTCTTCATTTGAACATGCTTGGAGGGAAAACACCATGAATGAATCAGAACTTCCACCTTCATCTTCTCCAATCGTATTTCTTCAATATCTCATCAAAACTTAAAACTAACATCATCAATCAACTCGATTCTTCACTAGCAACTTAGCCCTAACCTCCATGTGCATTGAATCCTCTCCTATCTCAAAACACGACTCAACTTTCAGAAAATGCTCAAGAACTAAATCTCACCAAACCTAAAATTGGATAGTCTAATCTCATCACCATGTTTCACTGAGTATTTCTAGCTATCAAACTAAGGTTATATCATCAAGAACACCAAGATATGATCAAGAATAGAATTTATGTCATTCAACTTATTGTCTCTAAATCAACCCTAATGCTACCAGAAAGCTCCTAACCATCATCTACAATGATTCTAACCTAACAAAACTTAAAGAAACTACATGGATTATGCTGTAAGATGAGATTTACATACCTGCAAATTCTTGATGAACAGAACGACAAAACCTCCAAATTAAGCTCTAAGATTCTCCAGATACAATCTATGAATGGTAATCAAACTTCTGTATGCATCAAATTTGGTTGAATCCCTCTGAATCCTTGAATTAAATTTTCAATTGCAAGTGATGAACTCCAAGTGCCAACTCACGATTCTTCAGTGTTCTTGCTCAATAATCCATCTGGAATCACTCACATATGCTTGATCAAGGTTCTGAGATCAAAAGAATGGATTGAAAGTGGTAGAAACTTGTAACTGAATTCTGTTTTGCAAATGGAAGGTTGAAAATGCAATCTCTTTGTTCTCTCTCAATTCTCACCAACTCAAGCTTTGGATAACTTCACAAGTATATATAGAATGTGTTTGAAAGTTCTGAAAACTTCTGGATTGATCCTATGAGAAGATCAATTTCTCATGTCATGAAAATCTCCTTTCATGCTTGCACTCATGACAGTCCCCTTATAGCTTGTGTTTCTACTCAATTCTGATCCAATTTGTCCTCTAATGATATTTTGAATGTGCTTGGATTGAATGGAGCCTTGCATTTGCCTTGAAGAGTGGTTTTGCAATTGTGCCTTATGATGCAAGTAACCAATTTACAAAGCAAGTCATAAAAATATCCCTCAACTCAAAAATTTGGCAATGTCAATGTTCTCAAAATGTGTTTTACAATCAAATTGGTATGTCATATGGCTTGGTTTGGATTTGTAGATCAAAAACCCCAATTTTCATCCTTGATTCATTTAAAATTCACCATTATTTTAGGCCATTTTTGTGATTTTGTGAAGCAAGTCATTACAAGTTCTCATGACTTATTATCTAGCCTAAAAACATCATTTTGAACACATCTCATGTTGAACATTTTTCCATTTGAAGAGTGGAAGATATAGATTTTGACCTATGTTGAAAAATGACCTGTAATTCAACTTTCCCAAAATACCCCTGGATTGCCAAGACCATAACTTGAGTTCTACAAATCCTATTGAGGACTTATAGTACTAAAATTAAAGCTAAGATCAAGATCTACAACTCTTATGTTGGCCAAGAATCCATTTGAAAACTCCTTCATGGGAAAAAGTTGCTTGGAAGTCAAGTGACTTTCACAGATAAATTTCAGTGTCCTCTGGAGACCCATAACTTGCAAGAACCATAACTTGAGTTCTACAAATCTTCTTGAATACTTCTATTACTCAAATTAAATCTATTAAGAAGCTATACAAGTTCCATGTTGACCAAGAAACCATTTGAAACTTGCATTTTGACTTATCTGGCTTGGAAGTGAAGCCTAAATTAGGGGATTTTACACTGAAACCCTAATTTGGCAACTCCTCCTACTCTTGATTCTCTTTGATTTATCTTTGGCACAACACCACACATGTATCCACATATCAATTCATGAATCCAAAATCCTTCAACTAAGCCTTGATGCTCTTCAATCACTCAGTTGACCTAGGGTTGACCCAGATGAAACCCTAGTTGACTGTACTTCAACTCTGGCTCTTGTACTTGTATCAATGACTTGTCCCATCTTCAAAATGATCCTCTAGGTCTTCCATGATCTTTGTGCACATTCCATACCCTCAATTCATAGTTCATACTCCATTGATGATACTCAATATACCTCAAATTAGGAGAGAAATCCACTGGTTGACCCTCAAACTTTTCAAAGCTTCAACTCATTTCTTGATTACTTGGATGGTATTGAGCTTGAATAAAAACCCCTTGATGTGCCTCTTTTGATAAGAATGGCACTTGATCCCTTGTTAGATGACTTTTTATGCTATGCTATGCAAATGATTAGACTATGTATCTGACTTATTATGCAAATGACAATGCAATTGAAACATAAACCACGTGGAATAGGTTGAGCAAATTTTAGGGTGCAACAACCGCCCCTATTCAAACGGCTTGGACCCGACTGGGTGAAGAGCGAACAGCCTTCAAACATTCGAGGTACGAGATGGTTGAATACCAAGAACCCAGAAATTTGCCAACCGCAGAGATAAACTGCACCACTGTTTGGGGAACAAAAACCCCATCCATCAATTGAACCCCATTGTTACGGTAACAACTGACCAACCACCTGATACCGATTTGATTTCAACATTAACCGCCTGTGCAGTACCAAACTTATCAATATAGGAATAACCTGGACGACTTCACTGGGGAAGTACTTCTGTCAACAAAACATGACTCTGCCAACGATACAGGAAAATAACTCCGTCATCACTACGGGAAATAACTCCGCCACCACTACGGGAAATAACTCCGCCATCACTACGGGAAAATAACACCGCCATCGCTACGGGTAATACTCTGCCACCACTACGGGAAAATAACACCGCCATCGCTACGGGTAATACTCTGTCATCACTACAGGAAAATAACACCGCCATCGCTATGGGTAATACTCTGTCACCACTACAGGAAAATAACACCGCCATCGCTACGGGTAATACTTCGCCACCACTACGGGAAAATAACACCGCCATCGCTACGGGTAATACTCCGCCACCACTACGGGAAAATAACACTGCCATCGCTACGGGTAGTACTCCGCCACCACTACGGGAACATAACACCGCCATCGCTACGGGTAATACTCCGCCACCACTACGGGAAAATAACACCGACATCGCTACAGGTAATACTTTGTCATCACTACAGGAAAATAACACCGCCATCGCTACGGGTAATACTCCGCCACCACTACGGGAAAATAACACCGCCATCGCTACGGGTAATACTCTGTTACAGCTTCTCTGTCGATTCTTTGCAGCAGCTGACTCCATCAATCAAATGGGTAACACAATACGAGTCTAGTCTTCCAATTTTTAGTGCGGACATGGTAGCAAATCTGAGAAGGACTCTACTGGGGATTTTCTGAACCCAAACTGCCAGACACCTACTTCGACATAGGCGGCAATTTCCGAAAATTGATTCACGAAATCTTTTGATAACGACATAACAACAATCTTGAAAAAATACTCCGCTGGAGGGGTAAGAGAAACTTAAACAAGCAACTCTGTGGGAAATAATGACAAGACGAACATTATCATCACATGTCTTATGCCGAGATTAATATTTGGTAATTGATCTGAGCAAGAGCTCCCTCCACCTGCAAGGGAAACAACACTTAAAAACCAAAAGGTTAACCAACCTGGCTTATGTTTCAAAATGCGCATGTTTGAGAATGGCGTAATGCTCCGTACAACACGGATATACTACGCGTTTTTGGGTAGATGCAAATATGACACTATATGCAAATGCGAATGCAAGCTCCACCTGCTGGGGGAACTCTGACAAGCTTGCTTCAACACGGCTGTTGAGAGCAAATACCACCATGTTGGGGATGAACGGGTATCATAAAGTATTCCGGCAAAATAAATGCCAGACATACAACCAACTCCACCGGGGAGAGATTAAACTTCGATTTCCACTGGGAGGAACGAACATCCTTGGCTGGGGAGAGTCACCCAGTTGGGGAAGAGGAGACTCGGCCAGGGAAACATGAACCTTCCGGGGAAACGCACTGTCTGGGCACAGCTTACAAACTCGGAGCTACCACTCCGCTGAGGATAATCCTTCTGAACCAACTATGACTTGGTTAAACACTGCGGGAATTCTCCCAGCTGGGGATTGATCATTCTCATACTCGACTCTCTGGGGAGTGCAACCTCTGCAGGGGATACTGATTTTGACTGGCTGGGGATATCTCTTGGACAGCTTCCATAAGAATACTCTTCTGGGGAAAATAATCCTTCCTTCGGTAAGGGATAACATCATCTCAACCTCTAGGGATGAGGTGCAACCTGTGAGGGGATTAGCATCGCACAAAGTCAAGTCTTTCACCACGAGCCTCCAGCTGGGGCCACAATTTCTGATTGTCCGCTTAAAAGGCGAGAACCCTGCAAAACACAAACGAGACAACACAAATCTATACAACCAAATCTATTCGGGTTAGTGTCCGTGACATTACTTCAGTCAATTCGAAGTTTTATCAATCATTGGCAAGGGCCAGCAAAGTTATGCACATGCAAGTTCATTAAAAAACATCGGCGTTTTCCACATATAAAACAGTAAAGCACAATCATCAAATACTGAATAACATGTTTTATTAATAACAGGCCTCTGAATAGGCAAAGTTTTGTACATCGGATGCAACTCCTGAAAAGAGGAAGTTACGCACACATACATACATATATGCACAAAAAGCATACAAATACAACTCGAATTTGCACACATGTTGGCAACGTGGTACAGACAAACATCGCGAGTTGATCCTCCTATGACTCGCCTGACTTTGGCGCTTTCCCGGTATTCAATTTTCGGAAGAGATTGTGTTGGATAAACGAACCCTCAGGTGCTCCCAAACCACTAAGCAATGCAGGTATCGGACCCAGACCGCAGTCATTTGCTTTTTCAATCCCTAACTTTTGTGTGAACCGCCCTTTGTGGGTTTTCAATTCACCGGGATACCCTTTTTTGCCGAAGTCGCCCAATGCAGGTTTTCGACTTCGCGGGTGTACATCTTTTCAATTTTATCCCTAACTTTTGCCCGAACCTTTTATTCATTTTTTCGATTTGCCAGGATGCCCCATTTTTTCCTGGACTCTCTTTTTACTGTCCAGCGGGTCTCTTTCAAGCAACGTATTTTTTAACTGCGTCCGAATTCACAGGAGACGAAAAGTCTTCACCATCCATGGTAGATAGTAGCAAAGCTCCTCCAGAGAAGACTTTTCTGACAACGTAGGGCCCTTCGTAATTAGGAATCCACTTGCCCCTGTGATCTGTTTGTGGCGGGAGAATCCTTTTCAGCACAAGGTCGCCCGTCTGAAAGCTTCGCGGACATATCTTCTTATCGTATGCTTTCTTCATTCGGCTTTGGTACAACCGACCGTATACGAGAGAAGCTAGCCTCTTCTCATCCATTAAGCTGAGCTGATTCAGTCTATCTTTAACCCATTCTGCCTCGTCAAGTTGGACATCTCGTAAAACCCTCAAGGAAGGAATCTCGACTTCCAACGGTAGCACTGCCTCCATTCCGTATACCAACGAGAAAGGGGTTGCCCCGGTTGATGTGCGTACCGTCGTACGATAACCGTGCAAAGCAAAAGGTAGCATCTCGTGCCAGTCCTTATACGTCACAACCATCTTCTGAACAATCTTCTTTATGTTCTTATTGGCCGCTTCAACAGCGCTGTTCATCTTGGGTCGATACGGAGAAGAATTGTGATGCTCAATCTTAAAATTCTGACACAACTCTTTCATCATCTTGTTGTTCAAATTCGAACCGTTGTTGGTGATAATCCGCTCAGGGATTCCATATCTGCAGATAATATCTCGTTTGATAAATCTGGCGACCACTTGTTTGGTGACATTGGCATATGATGCTGCTTCCACCCACTTGGTGAAGTAATCAATTGCCACCAAAATGAACCGGTGTCCGTTGGATGCCGTAGGCTCGATCTTACCAATCATATCAATTCCCCACATCGAGAACGGCCACGGTGATGACATCACATTCAGAGGACTTGGGGGCACATGGACCTTGTCTGCATAAATTTGGCATTTATGACACCTCTTTGCAAACTTGAAACAGTCTGTTTCCATAGTTAGCCAGTAATAACCTGCCCGCAGCAGCTTTCTCGTCATAGCATGCCCACCAGCATGTGTACCAAATGTACCCTCATGTATCTCTTCCATGAGCAACTTCGCCTCTTTCTCGTCTACACATCGTAGCAACACCAAGTCGTGGTTTCTCTTGTATAGGACCCCGTCAGGATTCAAATAGAAATTTCCAGCCAATCTCCTGAGAGTCTTCTGATCTCGACTGGATGCCCCAGCCGGGTACTCCTTGTTCTTCAAGAAATTCTGGATGTCATAGTACCAGGGTTTATCATCAGATGCTTCGTCAATAGCAAATATGAAGGAAGACCTATCAAGCCGAGAGATAACAATCTGGGGAGCCTCGTTCCAGAAGTTAACTTTATATATTGAAGATAATGTTGCCAGGGCATCAGCCATTTGATTTTCTGCTCGCGGCACATGATGCAATTCCACCTTGTCAAAGAAAGGCAACAATCTCCTTGCATAATTCATATATGGTATCAAATTGGGCTGCCGTGTCTCCCATTCTCCTTTAATCTGATTCACCACTAGAGCTGAGTCTCCGTACACATCCATATGTTTGATTCGCAAATCAATGGCTTCTTCCAGACCCATAATGCAAGCCTCGTATTCAGCCTCATTATTGGTAACAGGAAAGGTCAATCGAGTCGTAAAGGGGATGTGCGACCCTTGAGGAGTAGTAATGATTGCCCCTATTCCGCTACCATAGGAATTCACAACTCCATCAAATATTAACTGCCATTTGGAACCCAACTCTGGTCCTTCGTCCGGCAACGGTTCTTCACAATCTTTCATCTTTTGGTACATGATATCCTCGGCAGGAAAATCAAACCTCATCGATTGGTAGTCCTCCACAGGCTGCTCCGCAAGGTATTCTGACAAAACGCTACCTTTAATAGCCTTTTGCGAGACATACTGAATATCATATTCGGTTAACACCATCTGCCATCGGGCAATTCTTCCGGAGAGCGCTTGCTTCTCAAACACGTATTTGATTGGATCCATCTTTGAAATTAGTAGGGTTGTATGATTCAGCATGTATTGCCTCAAACGTTTGGCGGCCTAGGCTAGCGCACAACACATTTTCTCGAGCATTGAGTATCTGGACTCACAGTCAGTAAACTTCTTACTCAAATAGTAGATTGCATGCTCTTTACGTCCTGTCTCGTCGTGTTGACCGAGAACACAACCCATACTTTCCTCAAGAACTGTCAAATACATAATCAACGGTCTCCCGACCACTGGGGGTATCAAAACAGGAGGTTCCTGCAAGTATTCTTTTATCTTATCGAACGCCTTTTGACAATTTTCATTCCAGGTCACAACCTGGTCTTTTTTCAACAACTTGAATAACGGCTCGCATGTCGCAGTTAGGTGAGATATGAACCGAGCGATGTAGTTCAACCTCCCTAAAAATCCACGCACCTCTTTTTCAGTTTTAGGCGTCGGCATTTCTTGTATTGCTTTTATTTTCGCAGGAGCAACCTCTATTCCTTTTTCACTCACGATAAACCCCAATAGTTTACCTGATCTCACCCCGAAGGTGCACTTGTTAGGGTTCAGTCTTAACCTGAACTTCCTAAGCCTCTTGAACAGTTTCAGCAGATTAACCAAACGCTCCTCTTCCGTCTGGGATTTGGCAATCATATCATCAACATAAACCTCGATCTCTTTATGCATCATGTCATGAAAGAGAGTCGTCATAGCACGTTGACATGTTGCCCCAGCATTCTTCAATCCGAAGGGCATCACTTTATAGCAAAATGTTCCCCAGGGAGTAATGAAGGTAGTCTTCTCCATGTCTTCTGGCGCCATTTTAATCTGATTATAGCCCGAGAAGCCATCCATGAAAGAGAATACGGAGAACTGAGCAGTATTATCAACCAGCACATCAATGTGAGGAAGTGGAAAGTCATCTTTCGGGCTCGCCCTATTCAAATCACGGTAGTCTACGCACATTCTCACTTTACCGTCTTTCTTTGGCACTGGCACAATATTAGCGACCCATGCGAGATATTTTGTAACAGCTAGGAAACCAGCATCCCACTGTTTTTGAACTTCCTCCTTGATCTTCACAGCCATGTCAGGTCTAGTTCTTCGGAGTTTCTGCTTAACAGGAGGACATTCCTCTCGCAGTGGCAGACGGTGAACAACCATATCCGTATCCAACCCCGGCATGTCCTCGTACGACCAAGCAAAAATATCACTGTACTCTTTGAGCATCTCAACCAACCTTTGCTTGATGTCACTTTGCAGCGCGGCCCCTATACAGATGTTTTTCTCAACCCCTTCCGACCCCAAATTGATAATCTTAACGACTTCCTCATGAGGCAGAACGATTCTTTCTTCTTGTTTCAATAACCAGGTCAGCTCTTCTGGTACGTCGCCATCTTCCACAATCTCTTCCTCAGCCTGAAATACCGGGTGCTCGAAGTCGAAGTGAGTCATAGGTGGTTCATAGATGTCATCTGAAATAGTAATCCTGCAAAGGAAATGGTTAAATGCTTCAAAATGCGTACAAAACAAATAACCACGTTGCCATCTTATTGTAAAAGATAAAAACAGGAAAAACAGGGATCACAACATTTGCATATGAAAAAACACCTTTATTCATGATTAAACAATGTAATGTACATAACCAAATGGCCCTAAGCAAAATCATTGTGCCTCGGGTGGGACACAGGATTATTCAACAATTAAGAAAACAAATCATTACTGTTTAGTTGTCACAGGAACAGTTTCCCGGATAGACCAATTGCAGAGACTTTGTCCTGGCACGCCTGGCTTGATCCACGCGTCCATATCACAGTTGCTATTTCCTTCTTCAGAATCGGAAACGGCATTGATGGTCTCATAGCATACTCCCTTCTGCGTTATGGTTATTGGTCCTCTAAACTTGGGTGTTCCTGAAGAGGATGCTGATGACGAAGGATGATATCCAAGCCCGAACCTATCATTCTTCACGGGAATCTCCAACACCTGACCCCAGCCCTTGGTTTGGCCTGCCTGCACTAGAGCTTGAGCCTCTTTGTATGTTGACACTGCCACATCTGATATCTTGAGTACTGGAGCTTTGTCTTTAATCTTGAGCCCTTCAAACGCTTGACAGGGTGTTTCGTGTATTTCGTCGTCGACCTCCACATATCTGAATGAAGACAGATGGCTAACCAGAATATCTTCTTCTCCACAAACAGTGACGACACTATCCCCCACCATATACTTCAACTTTTGGTGCAACATGGATGTGACTGCCCTAGCAGCATGAATCCATGGGCGTCCAAGAAGGCAACTATAGGCTGGCTGGATGTCCATTATATAGAATTCAGATTCAAACATTTTCGGCCCCACTTGCAATGGTAATGTTATCGATCCGAAAACCGACCTCCTCGTTCCATCGAACGCTCTCACCATTAAGTCGCTGGGTGTGCAGATAATCCCCCTGATATCCAACTTCATCATGGCTTTCTTTGGTAGCACATTCAGGGAAGACCCGGTATCCACTAAAACATGGGACATGACTGTGCCCCGACATTCTACTGATACATGCAGCGCCATGTTGTGCTCCCTCCCTCTTGGAGTCAAATCAAAATCTGTAAAGCCCAAACTGTGCCCTGCATTAACATGCGCCATCACCGCTTCTAATTGATTAACCGAAACGTCTTGAGGAACGAATGACGTGTCTAGGTTCTTCAGCAAAGCGTTCCGATGGGCCTCGGAACATAATAGCAGTGACAAGATCGAGGTCTTTGATGGCGTTTGCTGGAGGTGCTCCACGATTTTGCAATCACTTTTACGGATGAGCCTCATAAACTCTTCCACATCCTTAAGCGATGTTTCCTTTTCCTTTATCTGCGAGGGGTCACTCTCGTCTACCTTGGCTTTCCCCTTTGTCAATCTTTCTGCCTCTACCTCAGGCGATGTGAAGATTTTTCCGCTTCTGGTCATACCCCCGGTTCCGACAACATTATCCACAACCCCAGCTGGTTGTCTATTGACTTCAATTTTCTCACCATCACAATATACCTCCAACCCGTAAGTCCACGACACTGCTTTAGTACTCTTGAAAGGAATCGGTCCTGCCTTAGTAATTGTGTCGTCGGCCGCCTGGCGAGCGCCGTTATCGTTATTGTTTTCCTTGGAATTGTTACCGTAGCAACATCGTTCAGCTCATCACACAACGCCTCTACAGGCTTTTCGACCTCGGTTCTATCAAACTGCAAGGTACCCTCATCCATCATAGCCTGAATACCCTGCTTCAACTCGTTACAACCCTCTGGCTGTATCCAACAATCCAGGCAAAATTCATCACAGCCTGGGAACACGCCCCCCTTTAATAGCCTGCTCTTAATCTCACCCAACAGTGTCTTCAGCTCATTGACATCCGTCACTAGATTCAAATTTTCCTCGGTCAGGACGGCGTTTGCCCCATGATTGGGCATAGGCTGTTGTACTATATTTGGACCCGCTTGTCCAAAGTTGATAGCTTTGCTGTCCAACAAGTCTTGGACTTTATGTTTAAACGCATGACAACCTTCAATATCATGTCCGGGCGCCCCAGAGTGGAACTCACAGTGTTTACCAGCATCAAAGCCAAACGGAGGAGTGCCCGTTAACGACGCCATGGTCCTTTTCTTGACCAACTTTAATCCTAGCAGTGTTTGAAGCAGTTCGGCGTATGTTGAAGGAGGCGTTTCAAATACTCTCCTTGGCTTGCCCTCTAGGATTCTGCGTTGGGCGGGGTGTTGCCTTTGTTGTTGCTGCTGCTGTGGCTGTTGTTGCTGTTGTTGTTGTTGTGGAAAAGGGATGGTAACACTAGCGACCTGTTGATGCTGAGCATACTGACTTCGTCCTCTGCCTCGGCCACTGCCCCCAAACACGGCACTAGAATCCCCTTGTCGTCTACCACCGAATGCTTTTCTGGTACCTCCTGCGGGGGCAGACTCACCTGCTTGGAATCTTCCAACTTTAATCCCGTCTTCGACCATCTCACCCATAAGAATCAAATCTGAAAAACTGCTCAACGAAACATTAAACAATTTTTCGTAATATATCCCCGTAAATGTCCCAATGAACATACTATTCATTTCTCTTTCAGCTAACGGAGGATGTACTCTTGCTGCCATATCGCGCCATCTCTGCGCATACTCTTTAAAGCTTTCCCTGTTCTTCTGCGACAAACCTTGCAATTGAACTCGGTTCGGTGCCAGATCACTGTTATATTTATAATGCAGGACGAAAGCATCCGCCAATTGCTTCTAGGTTTTGATTTGAGTGGGCTCTAACCCCATATACCATTCGAGTGACGGTTCTGACAGGCTGTCTTGAAAGAAATGCATAAGCATCCTTTCGTCATCTGAATACGCGGACATCCTTCTGTAATAAGAGCGGACATGCACCTTAGGGCAAGTGTCCCCCTTATATTTGTCGAAAGTGGGAGCTTTGAATTTCAGCGGTACCCTCAGCCCAGGCACCAAGCCCATAGTAGTCATGTCTAATCCGATAGCATTCTGATTAGCCATACCCTTCACCTGTTCTTCAAGCATTTTAATCCTCTGAGTATTTTCAACGGGTCCCTCAAATCACATGCCTCTTCCCGAAAAAGCGTCCTCTTTACAGTCTTCGCCCCAGTTCACATTTTCATTTCCGTACCCGTTATAACCAGTGTTGCGACCAAACCCTTGCTGATTAGTCATGGGACCTCGTCCCCCATTACCATAACCTTGATTGACCCCAACATGCCCGAAACCAGTGTTGACGGGAATCAATCCAGCACCATTTCCACCATAACCCTGGTTAGCGTTACCAAAACCGTCGTAGCCGAAACCCTGAGTGTTGAAGCCGAACTTTCTGCCCTGATTGCCGTACTCGAACCCCTGGTCATTATAGCCGAATCCATTGTTACTAAAACCATTACCGCCATTGTTGTTACCACCGCCCAGATTGGCATCTCCAAATCCAACATTGTTAACAACAGTCTCATGTCCATTCCCTGTATTACCATTGCCAGCGCCAGCATCATTGTTTACAACCACAACAGGTGGGGTCACCACAGGAGGAACCACAGGCGTAGGGGTCCCATCCTCCGGAATAGTCTTAACGTGCACAGAGTGGTGGTCATTGTTGCCATTCCCATTAGCCCGTGTCAGCAGCGGCTGCACCAAAGTCTGGAGATTCTCCTGGCCTTTAGCAATGCTCTCCATTGCTTGCATGAACAAGTTCAGCTTCTCGCGAATTTCATGCATCTCCACTTGGACTTGATCCATGATTCTCTTGCAGTTGTTTCGGGTTGAGTAGCGGTGGACTCTTTGTTCGTCAATCCTGTAAACCTGTAGATGCAAGAAATAAGATACAAATTCAAGAATACCGGTCATGCAATATAAATGCAGATGCAAATGTGTAAATATGCTACAGGTTATATTCCCCCCGATTCTAGTTTCGAAGAGAATGCCATCATGACAATGGAGTCCCTATCCAGCAAGCAAGGGATCCAAAAATCCTCATATATAAACACATGCCAAGCGGCTGAGTACAAGAGTACAACTGAATACAACTGAAGAGACCTCGGCCAACAAGCCTGGCGATCGTCCAAATACAAGTACAAATAACAAAGGTAAGGCAAAGATAAATCAGGCCAAATGGCGTGCTCTGACGTCTTCCAATATCCTCAACGCCTCCGAGTGCCCTAGTCGGGAGATCATCTCCTGTATCAGCAAAGCATGCCGCTCAGTAGTGGATCTCATCTTTTTGGCATCGTCCTGGTAGGTTCCTTCGCCAGAACTCTCGTCAAATATGTACCTCTTGGAACCGGCCTTCTCTTCATAACCTCTCGGCTTCTCGTCAATGTCACTTACTCTGAGCTCAGCAGCGCTCCTAAGTGATGTCGCTTCAGCAATCTTTGCGTCCTGGCCTCTAATCTGTGCCTCTAGCGTGGCAATCTGCAGCTTCAGTTTGTCTTCGCGCTCCTTCCGCTTGGTAAGCGTGGTATTCCACAAGGCTTCCCATTTGCTGAGACGTGAATAAGCTTTTCTTAGAAGTTCCTTCTTAGAAGTAAGCACCTTGCTATCACCGTTCAAGGCTATTCCCACTTTTTCTTTCTTGTTGGTCTCTTCCGTCAGCTCCGATCCCAACTTGTTAATCAATTCAGTTTGTTCCTTCACAGTGAAGGTGGCTTCATTATACTCGCGACGTAACTGGAAGATCTCCTTCTCTAACTCATCATTAGCTTTCTTCAATTCCTCGTTTTCAGCCAACAACTTGTTATACTTCTCACTCTCTTCCGCAGTAGGTACCTCAATCAACGGAAGATACAGGGATTCCACAGCAGGATAAGGCATCAAGGAAGTACTAGCTCTCTCGCGGATCCACGCCAAATAAGGATCATAAGCTCTGTTGTTGCTCTTACTGAGCAAAGTTTTCCCTCTCCTATGGATGTTAGCCCATGCATGTCTCAATCTGATCAAAACAACCGCGTCTAATAAGCCCGTGAGATACAGAGATTCCTGTATCTCCTTCTCAATAGGAGCGTCTCTCAAAGCATAACCGAACTGTCTTACCAGCAGTGCAGGGTTATAGTTAATACAGCCTTTGCGTCCAATCAGGAGGACATTCAGAAAGCCACTGCAACTATATATAATGTCAGTGCCCAGCATACTCCGATCAAACCAAATGACATTCTCAGCAGACAACCCCATCAACCAGGAAGACCAATTCAAGGTACCAACAGCATCAACAAAAGGTCCTGTCTTCGGCAGGTGCCCCTGGAACCACCTGTACAAAAGAGGAAGACAGCAGGAAACGTTCTTGCCACGACGTTTCTCATTCTTGTAGTGAATGGAATGATAAACATCGCCCAAGAGAGTAGGAACTGGATTCTTCGAGGCAAGAATCAGGAAGGCGTCTGAGTCGACAAAATCTGGCACATTAGGAAACAAGACAATTCCATAGATGCAGACAGCTAGAATAGCACTAAAGGCAACCCAACATCCACTCTTCGCGCACTATGTAACCTTCTCAACCAGGACAGACAGGTGAAAACCATAAGCTCCGTTCAGCTTAACCCAACCTCCAAGAAACTCAGAAGCGTCTAAGCTGACAATCTCAGCGAGTGTAGCCAACTTAGGCTCAGCATCAACATGTATGAAGGGCATCTGGTCTAACACAGGAACTGCCAACATCGCAGAATATTCCTCCAAAGTGGGTGCCAGAATATAGTCAGGAAATAAGAAACATCTCAGCTGCGGCTCATAAAACTGCATCAAAGTATACACCCCAGTCGTCTCGAATGTTGAAGGTCTGTACAACAAACTGAGTAATCTCCCATAAGATACTCTGAACTCAGCCCTCACTCTCTCATCTGCTAGAGCAACTAATCCCAGCAAGGAACTGATATCTGGCGAATGCAACCGGTAAGCAACTGTCCTCTTCAGGGACTCCATGTTTGGCTAGCAGATATACTAGAATCAGAGGGGAATGATTACCTGCAACATAAATTCATGTTAATGAAATGCAATCATGAAAATGCACATGCATATGCAAACAACGGACCAAGTGCAATGCTGATAGATTGGGTTGCTCTGTACTGAAGCCTGAGACCCATCAAATCCTCATCTCAAACCAAACCAACCACTCAAAAGAACTCTGTAACCACATCTCACTAACAGAGATAAACCAGGTATTCTGAGGTCAAAGGTTTCCTGCAAACAGACCCCCCTTCTCCTCACAGGTATGTACTTAACTCGCAGACGAGGTACGACATCCTATTCGGGTTCAACGTCACAGACTTTCAAGAATGATGATACGATACCCAGGAGGTGTGACATCATCATCCCTTGAAGCGGCCTCACTTAGTTGAATCCCAATTGATAGGTCCCCAGAGTCGACAATCCTCGGGTCAGACAACTTGTCGAGCCCTAAGGGCCAGGCAAGAAGCATCAAATAGAATCTCGTTCGAGCGTAAATTTCGTGGCTAGCTGGTGCCAGCTAAGCAAGCAGGCTAACCCCTACTCTCTACTTCTAAGTCTATGTGTAACCTCAAGCCCAGGTCCGACCTATCTCTCAACAGATTACCCCCTTCCCACAGCAGCAATAACAATATAAGGCTGATAACAAAATGCGGAAAGTAAAGACAGAAAATTAAATCCATACAACACCCATGACGGGAAAACAAGCGCTAGGATTGACTCGCATAGGGGACATTTCTTCCCCAGCAGAGTCGCCAGCTGTCGCTACTGCGAAAATCGGCGCCGACTGAACAGAAGAGTCGCCACCGTGCGTTATTTATCCCAACGGGGGGAAAGGAAACGCTCGAAGTAAACCTACCGCAAAGACGGGAAAGGAATGGTCATCGCAACCAAATCCTAGATTCGGGAGTCGGTTACGCAAGGGGAAGGTATTAGCACCCCTCACGTCCGTCGTACTCGACGGGATCCACGCTTGTTTTCTAGCTAAAGGTGTGTTATTCTATCTACTCTAAAGGTCTGGGTTAAAAATAAAAGAAAATGACTTGGCAAAGTATCACACTTTATGCCTACGTATCCCCGTCTAAAACGAGAAATCAGAGTCAACGTAGTTCGCCTACCTACGGGAAAGGAGGGGAAGGTTGCTCGTTAGGATATTGCATCCTATGCCTACGTACTTTCATACAGCATGAAAGATCAGAGCAAACGTAGTTCAGGCTACGGAAGACACAAGCTTGTCTGAATGTTTTTATCTCCTTATGAAAGGGTTTTTCTTGATTAAGAGTCCAAGCAGACAAAAATGACAATTTGATGTTTGTTTTCAGTCTTTTACGCAAGAAGTGTTTTTTGTTTGTTTGCAATCTCTGACGCACTAGAGACTATGATTTGAGAGTGACTACGTTGTATGTCACCCTAAGGGTAACACACTAAGTAATCAGATTACTGAAGAGTGACCCTCCAGCAACCTTTCTCAAATAGCTTAAGGCTCGTAGCGTACGACACCGATTATCCTTATTACCGTGTTTTGAATTGTTCTGAGATAGAAGAGAAAGAAGTTCTAAAAAACCTAGGGTTTGAAAGGGGAATCAAAAACTACCCTAATGTTATCATGCATGGATTACAACCTAATGTCTGTCATAATTCCCTCCTGCACAGAGGAAATCAGAGATCGTAGGGGATAAATGGAAAAGAAACAGCAGATATACAGTAGACAATAAAATGCATGAGATGCAGCAGAACAAGCGAGGCAAGGGAGACCCACTCAACCTCGAACCTGGGAAAACAATAGGCAAAGTGAAACAACTTCACTTCAAACCTAAGGGGCAAGCTGAACAAGCCAACAATCAATACAGAAAAAGAACTAAAATCCAACACCAGCTCTGACAGCAACACTAGCTCCTACAGCAAGCAGCTCAAGCAGCACCAGCTCCGACAGCTACAACTTCAAGCAAGATCCCATCTTCATTCCATGATCCCAAAGCTTTAGATAAGCTCTTATCTCCAATAATCTTCAGCTTTAGCAAGCACTGAACCCCAATAAGCAGACAGCTTCAGTCAGCATCAAAACCCTAATCTTCAATAGATACCCAGCTTTGACAGGCACAAGCTTCATCTTCTCTAGTCATCAATGCACTTCTTATCTTCAATGGGCTTACAATCTTCAATGCAGACACTCACAGGAGAGAATCAACTAATAGAGAAGTTGGAATGTTAAGAGGCTTAGTGAAAACCCAGGGAAATCACCAAGATCTTATCATAGCAAGTGAAGGGTACCCACAAGGTTCTACCCAATCAAAGCATGCTCTACATCTCTCCTAAGGAGAGATGGAACTCTTTTAGGGGACCTTGTGCCATAGGATGGAATAGAGGCACAAGAAGCTCTCTATATTTGACAGAAGAAATCAGTCTACTCTAAAGCTCTCTCTATATCTCCTATCTCCTAAGTCTTCAAAAGCCATCTTCAAGCAAGAGAAACTTCAAGCTCCAAGCATCATTATTTGTCTACAATCATCTCCAAGGTCTTCATGAGCTCCAACAAGCCAAACCCAAGCCCAATCACCCAATGGAAATGCCCAAAACCCAACAAACAAAACAACATCCCAAGAGGGAGACACACCAATATCAACCAACTTGCAAAAATCAAATAAAATGGAAATACTCATCATAAAATCCTATATTAATTTCTAAGGGACCCTAACTATGTACCCTATACCCCATATAAACCCCAAGACCTAAATCAATCTTAAAACCCCAAAACAAAGTGTTGAAATGCACCTATGTCAAGGTAAACCCTAATCCTAATCACCCTAAAGTTTGATGTTCAAAACTAACCTAAATTAAATCACAAAAATGTGATAAAATTCCAGGGGGAACCTAATTCTCTAATCTAACCATAGAAAAAAGAACCAAGTTAAAATTCTAAATCAAATGACCATACAAAATTCAGAAAGTAGAAGTACATAATGAAAGTGAAATAAAACAATAAAATGTAAAAAAATATGCCATAAAAAGAAAAATGCATGAAATACTATTTTTATTCTTCTATTATTTTCTTGAAGTCTTAATGAAAATGAGGGAAAAAATCCCATGCAAAAATGTTAATTTTTGAATTTATTATGAATTTTCAAAGAACTAGGTATGAAATGAAAAATTAAAGAAAATATGAGAAAATGACAAATGCGTGTGATGAATAGCAATTAGAAACAGTTCATTTCACCAACTGGGCCCAGAGAGGGGTGTGTCTAGCAATGCGCGCTAGGCCCAATTCCACTTCAGAAAATTAAAATGAAAATACTCAGGAAAATGGACAAATTCACGGTATGAATAGCAAGCCAATTACGTGTATTTCCTAATGGGCTTCTAAACAGGGGTGTGAAGATCAATTTGTCACTTAAGCCCAATGCTTCATAATAAGTGATACGGTGCGTTTCACATATTCAGAATTCCTTTACCAATTAAAACACGCTTGTGGCCGTTAGATCAACACTTGGTCAAAGGTCTTCATCTAATCTAATGGCTTCTAAGTCATCTTCTTCATTTGAACATGCTTGGAGGGAAAACACCATGAATGAATCAGAACTTCCACCTTCATCTTCTCCAATCGTATTCCTTCAATATCTCATCAAAACTTAAAACTAACATCATCAATTAACTTGATTCTTCACTAGCAACTCAGCCCTAACCTCCATGTGCATTGAATCCTCTCCTATCTCAAAACACGACTCAACTTTCAGAAAATGCTCAAGAACTAAATCTCACCAAACCTAAAATTGGATAGTCTAATCTCATCACCATGTTTCACTGAGTATTTCTAGCTATCAAACTAAGGTTATATCATCAAGAACACCAAGATATGATCAAGAACATAATTTATGTCATTCAACTTATTGTCTCTAAATCAACCCTAATGCTACCAGAAAGCTCCTAACCATCATCTACAATGAGTCTAACCTAACAAAACCTAAAGAAACTACATGGATTATGCTGTAGGATGAGATTTACATACCTGCAAATTCTTGATGAACAGAACGAAAAAACCTCCAAATTAAGCTCTAAGATTCTCCAGATACAATCTATGAATGGTAATCAAACTTCTGTATGCATCAAATTTGGTTGAATCCCTCCGAATCCTTGAATTCGATTTTCAATTGCAAGTGATGAACTCCAAGTGCCAACTCACGATTCTTCAGTGTTCTTGCTCAATAATCCATCTGGAATCACTCACATATGCTTGATCAAGGTTCTGAGATCAAAAGAATGGATTGAAAGTGGTTGAAACTTGTAACTGAATTCTGTTTTGCAAATGGAAGGTTGAAAATGCAATCTCTCTGTTCTCTCTCAATTCTCACCAACTCAAGCTTTGGATCACTTCACAAGTATATATAGAATGTATTTGAAAGTTCTGGAAACTTCTGGATTGATCCTATGAGAAGATCAATTTCTCATGTCATGAAAATCTCCTTTCATGCTTGCACTCATGACATTCCCCTTGTAGCTTGTGTTTCTACTCAATTCTGATCCAATTTGTCCTCTAATGATATTTTGAATGTGCTTGGATTGAATGGAGCCTTGCATTTGCCTTGAAGAGTGGTTTTGCAATTGTGCCTTATGATGCAAGTAACCAATTTACAAAGCAAGTCATAAAAATATCCCTCAACTCAAAAATGTGGCAATGTCAATGTTCTCAAAATGTGTTTTACAATCAAATTGGTATGTCATATGGCTTGGTTTGGATTTGTAGATCAAAAACCCCAATTTTCATCCTTGATTCATTTAAAATTCACCCTTATTTTAGGTCATTTTTGTGATTTTGTGAAGCAAGCCATTCCAAGTTATAATGACCTCTTATCTAGCCTAAAAACATCTTTTTGAACACATCTCATGTTGAACATTTTTCCATTTGAAGAGTGGAAGATATAGATTTTGACCTATGTTGAAAAATGACCTGTAATTCAACTTTCCCAAAATACCCCTGGATTGCCAAGACCATAACTTGAGTTCTACAAATCCTATTGAGAACTTCTAGTACTAAAATTAAATCTAAGATCGAGATATACAACTCTTATGTTGGCCAAGAATCCATTTGAAAACTCCTTCATGGGCAAAAGTTGCTTGGAAGTCAAGTGACTTTCACATATAAATTTCAGTGTCCTCTGGAGACCCATAACTTGCAAGAACCATAACTTGAGTTCTACAAATCTTATTTAAGACTTATAGTATTCAAATTAAATATATTAAAAAGCTCTACGAGTTCCATGTTGACCAAGAATCCATTTGAAACTTGCATTTTGACTTATCTAGCTTGGAAGTGAAGCCTAAATTAGGGGATTTTACACTGAAACCCTAATTTGGCAACTCCTCCTACTCTTGATTCTCTTTGATTTATCCTTGGCACAACACCACACATGTATCCACATATCAATTCATGAATCCCACATCCTTCAACTAAGCCTTGATGCTCTTCAATCACTCAGTTGACCTAGGGTTGACCCCGATGAAACCCTAGTTAACTGTACTTCAACTCTACCTCTTGTACTTGTATCAATGACTTGTCCCATATTCAAAATGACCCTCTAGGTCTTCCATGATCTTTTTGAACATTCCATACCCTAAATTCATAGTTCATACTCCATTGATGATACTCAATATACCTCAAATTAGAAGAGAAATCCACTGGTTGACCCTCAAACTTTTCAAAGCTTCAACTCATTTCTTGATTACTTGGATGGTCTTGAGCTTGAATAAAAACCCCTTGATGTGCCTCTTTTGATAAGAATGGCACTTGATCCCTTGTTAGATGACTTGTTATGCTATGCTATGCAAATGATTAGACTATGTATCTGACTTATTATGCAAATGACAATGCAATTGAAACATAAACCAGGTGGAATAGGTTGAGCAAATTTTAGGGTGCAACAGCTACCTCAACATTCTGAACCTCGAAGAGGTGCTAGCTTCTGGATAATGACAACTTCTGGGCTCTTAGGGTGGCCTGCCCCAGCCCTGCGAAGACTTTGCCCCTGATTTCGAGAGATTTTTCAGATCTCGACCTGATTGCCCCATGTTAACTGACCTTCGGATGGCTGACTCCCTTGATATGAGCATTTGTAAATTTCCCCGGTTCTACAGAGTATTCGAGCGTTCTGCATTCTATTCTGATCAAACTTTCTACTATGGAACATCTCCTGATGTTAAGTGCTTACTCGCAAGTAAAACAAATTGTTCTGCATAAAAGATATACTCATGCAATGCATATGCAATTTTGAAATCCAAGTCTGTTCACTGGAAAATTTTTTGAGATATATAGTGAACGAATCACCTATCAAAAATGTCAACCTTAGCAGCTACCTGATAAGAGGAATCCTTTTAGGAGTCAGTTTCGACGCAGTCTTTACCGAAGTATGCTTTCGAAACAACCCTGCTTCAATTAGGACTTTTGAAGGTTGTAACTTTGTTAGGTTCACAGTTTTATAGAAAGGATATAAGGCTCAAAGCTTATTCTAACCCACCCATTCTCCTTGATGTTCTCCAGTCCTAAGTTCAGCTAACTCGACACAAGCGCTCACCTTTCAAAGTTTGAGTGACAGGAGTAATGGTTCGGGAAACCACAAGTTTTTGGGAGTGACAGTCACTCGCTTTTCCTCCTTGGGTGCCTGGAGTCACACGACTTGTTTGTTCGAGGATTTTTCTTTTGTAATCCTTTTTGCTTTTCTGCTTTTTCCCTAACTTTTGTCTCGACTGGCTCTTTTGAGCTTCTTTTGATTTCAAAGTCTAGCGGGATGCCCTAATTTTTGCCTAAGCTGTTTGTTTTCAAGATTCGAATTAGCGGGCTTCTTCTTTCAATTCTTTTCTTTTTCTATCTCTTTTTCGAACAAATCGTATGACACCGGCTCGTCTGACTTGTTAAAGGGATTGCGACTGTTTCACTCCTTGTTCAGTAATGGATAACCACTATGGGTTTTTTTTTGTTTTTTTGTTTTTAGGCACAACCTATAGAGGTGTGATTGATCATCGAACGGGAACACTCCTTTTGCAAGTTGGACGCTCGGTAAAATTAATTGACACCTATCCTGCCCCGGGTTAAGATTGAGGGTTTTTCGTTTTCAGAAATAAACTCCTACTACTAGGCTCAAAAGGGTTGAAAAGGGATTATCTTCCTTATATCTCCGGTGTTTAGGAAAGAATCTACAAAATGCAAAGAAAATGACAAGATAAAACATAGATTGCCAGCTTCGGGGAACCGGGCTTTCAAATCTTGACTTGCTGCTGAGTCAACCATCTTCAGAATTGCTTGTTGAGATCAGTCTGATAATCATCTGAACCTCTACCATCGGTAAATTCTTCAACAACATTAATTGCTGAACCCACATGGCTGGATGAAGGGAGATTGCTAATCTGGATTCCCTGAGGTGTGACTGAGAACATGTTGGATTCAAGCAGAGTCTGAATCTTGCTCCTCAGCACCTTACAATCTTCGATTGAATGCCCCTGTGCCCCAGCATGGTACTCACAGCGGGCATTGACATCAAAACCGGGCGGATATGGCGAAATCTCTAGATTAATCTCCTTCGGTACTATCAATCCACCTCTGATCAGCCCTGGAAGCATTTGACTGTACGTCACTAGTAGCTGGGTGAAATGCCTCTGTGGCTTCCTTGCTCTTTGTCAGGCGTGCTGCCGCGGCTGATGACGGTACGATCGTTAACTCTGGAGGGGAAATGATATCCGATGCATGGACCCAAGGAATTGTTGACTCTGAACAGTTGAAACATCTAGAGATTCAGTCTGAGATATCAGGGACTCCCTTTGTTCAAATATTTTCATTCTCAAATTTAGCCCTGGAATCGGCAATAGCTGTGGGCGCGGAGATTCTGCAGTCAAAAATTGCGAGGCACGCTCTTGACCCGATGTAGCTTTAGGGGAAATAAGAGGAACAACCACCTCTTTTGCAATGATGGGACCAAGACCACCTGGTACACTTACGCTACCCAACGCGAATTCAAATGCCTTTGCATCAATTAAGTCTTGAACCTGGTGCTTAAAAGCTTTGCATTTCTCGATGTTGTGCTCTGGAGCCCCAGAATGGAAATCACAGTGAGCACTTACATCATAGCCTAGTGGTAGCTCACCCGTAAGTGGAGACAGAGTCCGTAGTTCAACCAAATGAAGTTGAAGCAAGAGTTGCAACAACTGTGCATAAGTCATAGGGATATGATCGAAGATTCAGCTGGGCTGCTTCGGCCTCTGAGCATACCTCCTAGTCTTAAGATTGTCTTGGGGAACAGGAGGTAGCTGCTGACGTGGCAAATTTGGGACCCCAGGTTGTGCAGCAGATCTTTGAGGCATATCACGCCTTGGGAGATTCCGCAGGCAGGGGTGGAATAACCATTTCTGCAGCGACTTTAGGCACCTGATCACCCTCCTTTCTTAGCACCTTCCTTATCCCTTTTGTGATCAGGCCCATCTGAGCCTTTAGTTGCTGAACCTCCTCCTTAAGCGTCTTCTGCTCCAGACATAAGACTTGCATACCTGCCATGAACTGTCCCATCTGGCTTCGAACTTCCTTCAACTCAGCCTGAATCTGTTCCATGACCTTGCGTTGATTCCCTCCGATATAGTAGTGATAAACTGCCTGATTGTCTATCCTGAAACAAGATGACGGTGAAAACAGGGGTAAGATAAACGGTTCCGTCGTACCTGCTATGCAAGAATGCTATGCAAAATGCAGACATGTATGTATGCCACAGGGAAATTCCCCCTCCTGATTCTAGTTCCTGCGCGAACAAGACATTGGGAAATCATAGCCAAGCATGGAGCCAAACACCTCATTCATACAAGAAAAGGCCAACAGGCAATGTACAATCATACAACTGAGTACAATGAATCCACAGTAGGACCTCAGCCAACATGTCTGGTGATGGTCACTATTGTAACACCCTTCTAAACCCCACAGATAATATATGAATAATCAGAGTAAATTTCCATGCATTTACAAAAGGGCATTACACATAACTTTCAACATATCAAAACCACCTGTCATGCTCATTACTATTTCAATATAAAACTATGCTTTACAAACTTCACTTTGCATGTAGCAGCAGATTCAATTATACCACAATTTTCATAAAAGAAACATTTGTTTTTATCACATAAAACAACATCACTTAGGAACTAAGGCCAACATCATAATATTCCAATGGATATAAACACGTTTATAGAGTACACAATGTATATCTTAAACACAACCGAAGCGATCCCAGTGTTACATGACCAGAGCATGACTCGACCCAACATAATTAAATCCCTAAACGGCTACACCAAAAGTGACCTCGTAACTACGAGCAATACTACTCCTTGATACCTGCACGATGTCATGTAGGACATCATTCCAGCAGAAGGGTGAGAAATATTATCATAATAACAATGCATATAATTATATATACACAAATACACAAGCACAAAATCCATATATTCCACATTTTCTCACCACAACTCATTATAACTCATCATGTACAATACAACATATATATAATCAAATATGGATAATCACCAAGCATATTCATCATGCACGTATCCATAAATCCCAACATTCCACATGAACATACACGTATTATGTTTACTCACTAATTCCCAATTACACATTCACAATTCTCAAATCAACAATTCATGTTCATAAGCATACTTTCATACAATGATCGCATATTCACAACTCTCAATTACACAAGTAATGCACATACGCATATTCCACCATTCTCGCCATACTTCATCATAACTCATCATATACTTCACAAAGCATATATATATATATATATATATATATATATATATATATATATATATATATATATATATATATATATATATATATATATATATATATATATATATATATATATATATATATATATATATATATATATATATATATATATATATATATATATATATATATATATATATATATATATATATATATATATATATATATATATATATATATATATATATATATATATATATATATATATATATATATATATATATATATATATATATATATATATATATATATATATAGGCAAATATAGACAATCATCAAACATATCCATAGTTCACAATTACACAAGTCATGTACATACACCTATGCATAACTTCATACAACAATCATATATTCATTCCATGAGACTTAATGCAACTCAATGCAACTCATGCCATGTGGTACCAACACTTGTTATCATTTTTCGGTTTTTACACTTAAACCGGGTCCGTTCCCTAGACCGATAACAACAAAAGCCCGTTCCCTAAGCTTTCAAACCCCGCTCTAGGTTTGGGACAAGTCACTAGCCTCCACGAAACTAGCAAACATTGCCTCTTGACTAAATGATGCATATGCAATCAACAACAAAATGCACTTAAGACCGATCACACGTCTTAATCTCATGCATTCACATAATTCCTCCCTTCAAGAATTAAACAAGATTGCACACACAACATATCAGATAATCAAGTATTCATACTTTTCATCAACATATTTGTCAAACAATGCACGCATATCTTACAATATGCTCCCATGCATTAATTCACAATAATCGGATACAACAAATATGCATTCATAATTCAACCTCATTACCTTTTCAAACAATGCACACATATTCACAATATGTTCTCATGCATTCACAATATCGCATACAATCAATATGCATTTACACTTCAATATCATTACCACATTTATCAAGCAATGCACACATATTCACAATATGTTCTCATGCATTCTTCACATACAAACAATATGCATATATTTGTCAAAAGACTATATTTCATAATCGATTCCATCATCTAGGATTCACGCCATATGGCTACCCACAACATATCATATCACAACATGCACAAGCTATACGTTATGTAACAAAAGTATTCTGCACAATAACACATCAATCACACACATTCGCGACCGTAAAAATCAACACAACAATATGTTTTCAATTTTCTGCTATAATTGAACCAGGTACAGGCCTCAAAGCCATTTTTCCTAGAAATATAATCTCTTTAACTTACCAACGCTTCGAACGAGGGTCAAAACCGACTTACGGTTCAAGAGTTATGAATTTTCGAAGTTTTCCGAAAAACCAGAATTTTGCCTAAACACGGCTACGGGATTTTGCATTTTCGCCCGAAAATCCGACCGATTCGATTCTTTTTTTCGAAACAAACACATACTCATACTCACCTAACATATAGCAATGAATTAGAACCATTAAACACGATTTCTACGACGTCCGATTTTCACTCAAATCTCAAACCCTCAATTATCCAAAAATGTCAAAACTCACAAACTCAACCAAATTCAATCAAACGAAATCCAATAATCACGACTAAACATTACCCGACTAAACTATGCAATTTATTTTGAATTCTAACCGTTCAAAACTCAATTCTATCGATTTAACTCATTTGCCCTAAAAATGGAAAATAGAGAAAAACACCCAAGAAATCCAACACAACTCATACATAATCATACACATTGATCAAATAATAATGTTTTTCACCCTTACCTTGATTGGATTGAAGCTTGAAGTTGATTCTTGATGATTTCTCCAAGTTTCCCTCTTCTCTTCTCTTTTCTCCTCTTTCTCTATTCTTTCTCTCCTTTTCTTTCTTTCTTTCTCTTATGTTTCTATCTCTTTTCTTTTCTCTCCAATTTCCCTTATATATCCTTCTATTTTCTTTCCATCATAATTCTTCTCTAAAAAATACCTATTAATTCATTTCTCACAAAATATCTCATCTTATCATTAATTAGAGAATATCTAATAAATCCACATTATTCTACCAAGTAGAATAAATTAATTAAATCCATTAACTCATTTAAATAAATCCAATAATTTATTTAAATCAGATAAATCACATAAACCAATTAATTAGCACAATTAATCACTTATTGAAAAATTGGGCTGTTACAACTATAAACAGGCTACAAACTACCAAGGAAATGAAAGCCATTAGGTACGCCAACGAGCGCAAACCTCCTCCAACAGCTCCTGTGTCTCAGGATGATCTGGTCTGACGAGTAACCCTTGAATGAGCACCTCTCTCTATCTGGTAGTGGTTTGTAAATCCTCAGCATAGTCTTCCCAGGCTCCCTCACCAAAGACTTTTTCTAGCTTGCACCTCTTCGAATCAGCTCTCAGCTTGTAATCCTCCAAGGTAGCCAAAGCTTTGTTTAATCTGCAGTCACTGTCACGTCTGAGTGAAGCTTCATTTACAATCCTCTCATCTCTTACTCTGAGCTGAGTCTTCAATCTAGTAATCTGCTGCTTCAGCTTATCCTCACGTTTCTTGTTGTTGGAAAGAGTTGCATTCCACTGCTCGTTGAATTTGGAGATCTCCAGATAGGCCCTGTCTAACTCCTTCTTCTTAGAGGCAAGAACACTACTGACAGCTTTGAGATCCAAGCCCAAACGTTCTCGAGAATTAGTCTGCTTGGTCAAATATGTACCCAATCTATTCACAAGCTCAGTCTGCCTCTTGAAAGAGTGCACGACTTCCATCTTCTCACTTCGAAGCTGAATGATCTCTTTCTCTAACTCTTCATTAGCCTTCCGAAGCTCCTCTTTCTCAAACCACAACTGGTTGTACTTCTGGATATCCACAGTGGTAGTTTCCTCAATCATAAGAGGATACAAAGGCTCTACAGACGAGAAAGGCATCAGAAACCTCTTTGCTCTATTATGGATCCAAGTCAAATAAGGGTCGTAAGCTCGACTGTTACTCTTCCCCAGAGAAACTTTCCCTTTCTTGTGAATTCTGCTCCAAGCATCCTCAACTCTAAGCAAAGTATTAGCCTCCAACAATCCAGTGAGATATAGAGATTCCTGTATCTCCTCTACCTTAGGAGGATCTCTCAATGCATATCCAAACTATCTGACCAACAAAGATGGATTATAGTTGATGCACCCTATCCTTCCGACCAACGGGACATTAGGAAATCCTCTACAACTATAAATGATCTCAGTACCCAACATATCCCTGTCAAACCAAATAATATTCTCAGCAGACAACCCCATCAACCTCCCAGACCATTCTGAAGTCCCTGCAGTAGTAATGAAAGGCCCAGATTTGGGAAGATGACTAGCAAACCACATATACAACAAAGGCACGCAACAAGATACGTTCTTTCCTCTTCTATTTTCATTCTTGTAATGCACAGAATGATAGACGTCACCTAGCAACGTAGGTATAGGATTCCCTAAAGCAAAAATATGGAACGCATCAGAATCCACAAAATCCGGAATGTTAGGAAACAACATGATACCATAGATGCACAATGCTAAGATAACATTAAACACAACCCAACAACCATCTTTGGCGCACTGCTGAGCCTTAGCAATCAGAAAGGGTAAAGGAAACCCAAACATCCCATTCCTCTTAGCCAATTTCCCTGAAATCTCAGAAACATCAAGATAAAGAGCAGCAGCAAGCTTGGCCAGATCAGGCTCAACATCGGAGTGATAGAATGGCATCTGATCCAATATGGGAACTCCCAACAATACAAAATACTCCTCTAAGGTAGGTGCCAATACATAATATGGAAATAAGAAACACCTCAACTGAGAGTCATAAAACTGAAGCAGAGTCTGGAGACCACTCCACTCATAGACTGAAGGCTTGCAGACATAGCCCAAGAGTTTCCCATATGATTCTTTGAACTCTTCCGTCACCTTCCTATCGGCCACAGAAATCAAACTCAATAATGACCCAATATCCGGAGTAGGAAACTTGTATGCCACCGTCTTCTTCAAGGGCTCCATATCAGAAGTAAGGGAATAAGATCACTAGAATTAAGGAGGAAATATGCACCTGCAACATAAATACATGTCAATGAAAATTCCGTATGAAAATGCAAATGCAAATGCAGCAAGGGATCAAGATTGATGTGCTGTTGATCGAGAATAACCAGCGCTTCGCTCTAGCAATAACATAGCACCATCATAAGGACCCATTGTATCAAGAGCACAAATCCATACTGCAAAGAAAACCAGGTAGTCTGGAAGTCATGGTTTCCTGCATAACCCAATCCCTCTCACATGTATGGACCTATCCACTGACAAGGTTCAGTATCCTATGCGTTCATCAGCTTCATAGGCTTTTAAGAAACGATGATACATTCACCATTTCTGGTTTGGCATCATAATCTCACGAAGAGGCCTCACTTAGCTGAATCACAAATGATCGGTCCCCAGAGTCGACAATCCTTAAATCAAAAATCCTCTCAACGGTCCAAAGGACTGGAAAGGAAGTCATCAAAGGGAACCTCTTCTGAGCGCGAATTTCATGGGAATTAGTGCATGCCAAACATACAGGTTCACCACTACTTTCCACTTCTAATACTATGTTTGTACTCAAGCCCGGGTCCGGCTTATCTCTCAATGGAACTTTCCCTTCCCACAACACAGCAATAATGACATATACAATGCTGAAAGTAAATGCAGAAAGATAAATAAAGTACAATACACATGTACACACCAAAAGATAAACAACCAAGCGCTAGGATTGACTCGCATAGGGGATGGGAAGAGTCCCCAGCAGAGTCGCCAGCTGTCGCTACTGTGAAAAAAGGTGCTGGCAATGACAGAAGAGTCGCCACCGTTTGTTATTTATCCCAAAAGAGGGAGAGGAAACAATCAGAGAAAACCTGACGAAAATGGGAGAAGACAGGTCATCGCAACCATGTCTCAGGTTCGAGAGTCGGTTACGCAAGGGGTAGGTATTAGCACCCCTCACGTCCGTCGTACTCGACGGGACAAAAAAGAAGAAAAGAGACTCGGCTGAGCATCGTCGCTCTGTGCCTTCGTATTCCCTCGTGCAATGAGAAAGTCAGAGTCAACATAGTTCGGAAAACTACGGGTGAAAGGAGGGAAGGTTGCTCGCCAAGACATCGTCGTCTTGTGCCTACGTATTCTTATCTGGTATGAGAAATCAGAGCAAGCGTAGTTCGGGCTAACAAGAACAATGGTTGGTTCAAAATGTTTTTTAGGCCCGAGTAGGGTTAAAACATAGTTCCAACAGTTAGGTGTATGCAGCTCGACCATTGGAGACTTAGGTGTTACCTGTTTGCGGTAGAACTAAGAGTTAACAAAAATCTCCTTATGAAAAAGGTTTTCCATATTAAGATCCCGAAGGATAAAATATTTGAAGTTCGTTTTGGTGTTTTTTAGAGAAAAAGTGCATTGATTATTGTTTGTAATTCATGTTGAACTAAAGACTATGACTTAGGAGTGAATGCGTTGCATATCGTCCTAAGGACGTACACTAAACACTCTAGACAATTGAGAGGAAGTCCCCCAATCACTATTTCCCAAGTACTTAAGGCTCGTAGCGTACAACAATCCTTAACCTTTATTAAGTGTTTTGAGAGAATTTGAAGATGAGAAGAGAAAGAACACACTAAAGGGAGACTAACCCAAACCTAGTAGTTGTCATGCAAAGTGTACCTATAGTTGAGGTAAAACGGAATGCTACCTAATGTTGTCATGCATGGGTTAAAGCCTAAGGTCTATCATAATCTCAAAAGATTAGAGATCCTAAGGGAACATGGAAAAGAAGAAAGAAGAAGAAGGAAACATAAAATAAAAAGATGCAAGTATGCATATGCAATGCAACACACAAGCAAAGGGAGGAAAAAGTGTGGGGTAAACACCTCCACAGGCATATCTCAACCTTTATTAATGCAAGAAAGAAATGCAAAAGCAAAGAAGAAAGTAATCCCAAAGAAAGCACACAATTGCACACAACAATGGGATGAAAATGGGAGCATAAATCCTACAACCATTCAAACATCAACCACAATGCCCAAAGGAAAACCAAATGAAAAGAAATGAGGACACACACCAATGAGAGCATGGGAGGCAATATGAGATCCAACGGAACTCATAAGGGCAACTCAACCATAAGCAAACTCAATGATTATGCAAGAAACAAACAAAAGAAGTCCTCAAGGAAGCATCATTCAAGGCATGCTTTAAGTACCTCCTAAGGAGGGACTAAGCTACCTCAAATGGGATCCCAAAGTCATTGGACAGAAGTAGAGTTAGGGGGAGAATATGCATAAACCAAAGAAAAAAAGCACCAAATAAAATGCAAAGATAGGCAAGGCAAAATACCTAAGTCTTAAGCATGTTCAACACATGAAGCACAAGTAGAAAGCCTAAAAAGAATTGCACAAATCAACAAGCAAAGAAAATATTTATGACCTAAAAATGAGCATCCAAACACCTCAATATGTTAAAAAGATGAATCAACAAAAGTTAGGAGTTAAATGGATCCCTAAAAATCATTTCCAAATCAAACTAGGTCACTTGGATGTATGAGCCTCCCTTATAAATAACCTAACTTGCAAGCTATCTCAAAAATAGGAAAAATGCTCAATTAATTCCAACTAAATCTCAAATGACCCTAGGGGAGTTGGCAACCAGAGGCCAAAAGGTCAAGAGCAATGTTCCATCAAAGCACCACCAAAGTAAATAAACCCCTAAGGTGTACCACTTTGAAATGGAAGAATCGGGGGGCAAAAAAAATGCCATAAAATCCCAACCAAAAATGATCAAACCAGGGGCAAAATGGTCCTATAAAATTCTTCAACTCATCACAGATATGAGGAAAAAATTTCAATCATTGGAAGGAAGCATTGATCAGGAAACAAATCAAGAATCAAAAAGAAACAATTTTAAATCAATTAAAAACACATCCAAATGGAAAATCCCTCTTTAATTGAAAAATATATGGAAAATGGAAATAAAAATTTCCAAAAATTAGTTAATATCCTAAAGTATCTAAAAGTATTTTTTAGGGATTTTAAAAATCTTAGAAGTATTTTTCTTGATTCAAAATCAAATAGATATTAAAATGGAAAAGAAAAAATAAAAGAAAGCAAGGACGTGGCAAATAGCAACTTGTGTAGTCCATTTTGGTGGCCCTTTATAAAATGGGGTGTGGATAGTGATTTAGGCCCAGACCAAAGCACAATCTGAATTCATATGAAACTATGCGTTTCACCAATGAGGTGGAAGGTCAAAGGCGCGCGCGTGGCTAGTCAAGAAGATCCTAGCCCTTGATCCATGTTCAGTCAACTAGTCAGCGTGTATATGTAGCGTACACGTAAGCAAGCGGAGAAGAAAAACCAGACAGTGGCGGGTACTGTTCTGATCATCTTCTTCGTTTATCTCACCGGAGTTGGTGACCAAAAACTTTATCAAAATATGCGAAATCTTATACCATTTTAAAGCTCTCGTTGCATAGATCATGAATCTTGGTTTAGATTTTATTTATCCTTCAAGAAGAAGGAGATTCGAAGCATTCAAGATACATGCACAAAATTGAAATTAGCAAGAACATGATTCTAACCTATCCAGATTTTTCCTACACAAGTAGGGCTTCAATATGCAACTACAATGGTATGAAATGGATGCTTATGGAGTGAGAATTTTAGAGAAAAAGAATACCTAACGGAGCCTCTCCGTTGGGGATTCTAATACTGTTAATCTTGTGCAAAACGATCCAGAAACAATCAATGAAGCTACCTGAAGATATTGCTAATCTTGATTTTCCTTGAATTGGCTTGAATTCCAAAATCACGATTTCACTTTGTTCTTGAATTTTTGCAACTGCTTCCAAGCTTCTCCTTCACCAAAATGCACGAATGACAACTTGTTCTTCATCAGAACAATCCAGAAACAATCAATGAAGCTACCTGAAGATATTGCTGATCTTGATTTTCCTTGAATTGGCTTGAATTCCAAAATCACGATTTCACTTTGTTCTTGAATTTTTGCAACTGCTTCCAAGCTTCTCCTTCACCAATTATGGATGATTATAATGAATTGAAAAAAAAATCCAAAGTTGAGATGAAGCTTCAAAATGCACGTGCAAACTGGCTCCAAATGCCTTGTTTCTGATTCAAAACAATTGTTAGTGATGAGTAGTGATCTGATGGATAAGAATTAACCCTTGAATTGATCTAGTGGTTGGATTTGAATGTGTGACTTCAACATGAAGTAACTTGAAATTTCACACATTTTGCACATCATGACTCCAATTTTCTTGTGGCATTCTTCTTATTGTGATGTTATGAATCAAAAAATGCACAAATATGGTATGAAAAGGAATTAAATCAATTCAATTCAATTCATGACTTTTAAAGTCCTTTTTCCATGGAATTCCTTCACCAATCTCCAAACCCTAGCCAAATTCATGACAATTGAGTGTTCTATGATGGAAATGAGTTCATTTGAAGCAAGTTTCATGTTGGAAAAAGTTTCATTTAAAGTGCACAAAAGCATGAGATGGACCTTTTATGAAAATGACCTATAATCTCACTTTCCCAAAATACCACTGCCTTGCAAGCTTCATAACATGAGTTCTACAAATCAGATTAAGAGCTGCTAGGACTTTTTGGAAAGCTAAGATCATAAGGAACAACTTTTACGTTTGGGTCAAAGTGAGATGAAACATGATTCTAGGCCAAAAATGCCTTGGAAGTTTGTTGACTTTTATTGACTGAAATCACATTCATCTGAGGACCTATAACTTGCCAGCATCATAACTCGAGTTCTAGAAATCAAATAGATGAGTTCTAGTACTCAAAAGAAAGCTAAGAACATGCTCTATAAGTTTCATGTTTGCATCAAAGTGATATGAAAATTGTATCTTGAAATATGTGGTCTTGAAGTTAGGCACTAAATAGGGGATGTTACACTGACAAGCTTAGAAACCCTAATTTAGTAACTTCTCACACTCTTAATTATTCTTAAATTGCTCTTGATGTAACACCTTGGATGCTTCAACACAACTTTCCATGATCACAATGACTTAGAACTAAGTTTTAATCTCCCTCAAATCCACTGTGGACCTTGCACTAGACAGATGAAACCTTAGGTGTACAATCCTTCTGACTGCAACCTCCTGCACATGATGTAACAACTTGGATAAGCTCCACAATGGCCCTCAAGGCACTCAATGAGCTTCCACAACATCTCCCATCCATAACCATGGACTCATGATCCTCTGACGATCTTCACTTGGCCTCTAAGATAGGAGCTATACCACACACATCCATCTCCTTTCTCAAAGAGATTTGACCTTCTCCTGATGATGATAAGCACTTGACCACTTGAACAAAACCTCTTGCTTAGGCTTAGAACCCCTGGTAACCTTCTCTTGCTATGCACACCTCTCTTGATCCCCTGCAAATAAAAAATGATATGCAAATGCAAATGCTAGAAGAATGCAATGAAAACATAAGCCAAGTAAAGAAATGTTGGGCAAATTTTGGGGTGCAACAGCGGTGTACAACACTTGTCATTCTTTATTACATGTCTTGAGAGAGTTTGAGATGAGAAGAGAAGACATAAGGACTCTAAAGGGAACTGAGAACCCTAATGTTGTCATGCAAAGTGGTCCTAAAGTTGAGATAAAAAGGGTACTACCTAATGTTATCATACAAAGGATTGAAGGCCTAATGTCTCTCATACTCCAATCTTAAACAGAGGGACTAGGAATCCTAAGGGATCATGTGAGCAAGCACAAGTAAACACATTACTAATCAATCACAAATGAAAATAGAAAGTGATGGCTAAACAAATCATGAAAGGTGAAAAGAGATGAGACAAACACAAACAACAATGAATATGCAACACACACACACCAATGACACACACAAGTCACAAGGATGAAGGTTAGAACACAAAAACAAATAAGGTAAACACATAAAGCCAAATGCCATAAACAAATTAAGAAGAAAGGTGTTAAACAATGAACCTCAATCAAATAAATGAGGGTAGAAATAGAGTGGGGCAGCAACCGCATCATGAACATTTAGATCATACATTCACTCATGATCAATCAAAAGAAAACAACCAAACACTTCTCAAAAGAAGTTCAAATGTTCACAACATTCTCAAAGTGAAACATAAATCACAAAAGCATCAAGAAAAAACCTACAATCCTCAAGGTCAGAAACAAACTCAAGTGATATGCATCAAATTCAAATTCAATATATCAAGCAAAGTCAAGAATGATCAAACTTAAATTGGAAGACCAAAGTCCACACAAAATGTCTCACACTTCAAACTCAAATGGAGACACATGATCATACAAGACTTGTGAGGCAATACACACATCCAATGGGCATCCAAACATGCAAGGCATCACCTAAACATGTTAACAAGAGTTAATAAGACTCAAGAGGCCCTCAAGGGATCACACAAGATCATATCCTAAAAACTAGGTCAAGGCATGCACACATACACATAGTTGAAACCATTGAGTTTTGAGGCATCAACCAAAAATAGAAATGAGTCTAAATAAATTCCAAATAAAATACCAAGCTCAAGTTAAACCAATCCAAAATCAGTTTGCAAAAGGTCATGGCAAGAATTGCATCAAATCACCACCAATTGTGTCCAACAAGACAAGGTATCCCACTTATCGAGCATCAATCGAGGGTCCAACAAGATCCAATGAAAAACAACTACAGAATGATCAACAAGACCTCACACTAGCCCTCAAATATACCTCAATCAAGCACCTAAGTGTGAGAGGAAAATTGGTCAAAGGGGTGTTCAATTGAGGTCAATGATCAAGTCCTAATCCAAGGTATCAACCATAAAACCACTTCACAAACTAAATTGACAAAAAATAATTGAAAAATAAAATAAAAATATGGAAAAATATCTCAACACACCAAAATATCAGAAACATATTTTTGGGGATTTTTGTGATAATTAAAACTATTTTAAAAAGAATTAAAATGAAAATGCAAGAAAATAAAATAAAAATGAAAATAGCATGGAAAGAGGGGTGTGGTAGAAATTCCAGAATGAACTAGGTTCCTTTGAAACACGCAGATGAGCCTAAAAAAGGAAGGTGTGAATATTAAAATGGCAAGGCCCAAACCACAATTCACACTCAGCTAAGTGAAACGCACCGGTTCACTAATCTAAGTGGCCAGCCACCTCAGAGTCAACCTAGACACGCACGCAACACAAAACCCAAGTCAATGCCACCTCATCTCTTGACCTAAGACGCCGGAGCCTAGCTCCGGTCGTCTTCTCCAGCGAGTATCACCAGTGGCAACTAAAAAACACCATAAAAATGAAAACCCTTGACATCATTTTAAAGGATTTTTCACGTAGATTACGAATCCAACATCATTTTCTAAAAAAGGTTCCTAAATCTCTACGAAATCAGGCCACGAAAATTCAATACATAAACTTAAATGAGCTCAAACAAGGACAACAAGGATCCAAACATGGCCTACACAAGGTAGGACTTCAGATGCTACCAACATGAGCCTAAATGCATGCCTAAAATGGAAGTTTCAGAGATTGAAAACTTACCTAACGAAACAACTTTGTTGGTCCTTCAAACCTTGTGCAAGCTTCAATCTCAAGCTGTTAATCTCTTCCTGGTGCTTTTGTGGTTGAGAAAGGTGCAAGAGATGGAAGGGAAACTCAGTGAGAAATGAAATTCAAAGAGATAGAAAAATTGTGTAATTTTGGATGAAAATCACTCTTTCATGCAGCTGCTCATGCTCTGGCCATGTTAGGGTTTTTCCTTGACTTATATATGAGGGCTTTGAGAGGTTCATGCAGACCCATGTTGATTAATTTGCTTCATTTCACAATCTTGCCAAAAACTCTTAATTTGAGTGTACACATGGGTTTAGGGATATGTCATGCTTCTTAGCCAATCCTTTGGGTCAGAGGGAGGTGAGAAAATGAATGGTGGTGATTTGAGGAATTGAAAATGAGTTGATCATGTGTTTTGAGTGGTTACCTCATATGGTACAAAATTTGAAAATGCCTTGAATATGAGGGTTTATGTTTGTTCACTTTGGGTAAGCATAGGCATTACCATGACATGATGATAATATGGCATCCAAGAATCAAAAATGGAAACATTTGGTGACTTGAAATGGAAAGGACTCATATTAGGTCCAAAAATCATGTTTTCATACTCATCAAGGCTTAATGGTCCCATAACTAATCAAAGGCCATGGAATTTGAGATCAAGATGAAGTTAAGATCATAAGACACAACTTTCATGTGGCAAGAATTTGGATTTGAGGTCTTGAAATCCATGAATTTGGTCTTTGAAGTGAATGACCTTGACTTGGGATGATCATAACTAGAGCTTAACACATGATAATGATGAGTTCTAGCACTTTTTGGAAAGCTAAGACAATAAGGAACAAGTCTCATGTTTGATGGAAGATGAGGAAGAGCTTGGTTTCATGTGAAAAATGCCTTGGAAGTGAGTTAACCTTGAGTACCCCTACATTCTCTTCACATTGTGACACCAACTTGTACCAATCATAAATTGAGATGTATGAATCCAATGGATGAGTTCTTGTACTCAAAATAAAGCTTGAAATATGAGGAACAAGTCTCATGTTTGATGAAAGATGAGATGGGACTTGAATCATAGTGAGAATTGTCATTGAAGTCATATGCCAAAAGAGGGGATTTTACACCAAGGATCATCTGAAACCCTAATTTAGAAACTTCTTGAACTCTTGAATCTCCTTGACCTAGCCTTATCATGACATTTGAGATGATTTAGGATGACTTCTCATGGCATCAATGATCAAGAACCAAGCCTTGAGCTCTCTCAAACCCACAGTTGACTTTTGTTGACCAGATGAAACCCTAACACCCTATCCATTAATTGAGGCTCTTGCCAATGATTTGTGAATTATGTGACCCCCCATAGAGGATCCTCAAGGTGTATATTGAGCTCTTGAACTAATCCAAGAAAACAGCCATATGTGTCTCTAATCCCCTTCAAGATAGGAGGAGATAACCAAACACCTACTCTCCCTTCTCAAGCAACCTTGAGACCAATTCTGATGGCAATAATGATTTGGTGACTTGAAATTGTACCCTTGTATGAGCTTTGAACATGGAGCTTCTCTATTTAGTAGTAAGTAAAACATCTTGATCCCCTGTCTAGCACCAATGTTATGCACAAATGCTAATGCAAAATGCTATGAAACATAAGCCAAGATAGAAGAAAAGGTTGGACAACTTTTGGGGTGCTACAATGTGCAGCCCATGCTAGAGCGCAACAGGTGTTTTCTAAGAACAAATATCTTGCTTCACAATCAGTAAATATATTGCTCAAATAATAAACGGTATGCTCCTTTCGGCCGGATTCATCTTGTAACCCCAGTACATAACCCATCGAATCTTCTAACACAGTCAGGTACATGATGAGCAGCTTCCCAAGAACGGGTGGGATCAAGATGGGAGGCTCTTGTAAACATCATTGGATTTTCTTAAAAGCCTTTTGACAATCAGCATCCTACTCGACAACTTAATTCTTTCTCAGCAACTTGAACATAGGTTCACACATAACAGTCATATGGGAGATAAACCTGAAGATATGATTCAATATTCCTAGGAATCGTCTGACTTCTTTTTCTATTCATGGAGCAGGCATTTCTTTAATGGTCATGACTTTATCGGGGTTTACGTTAATTCCATGTTGACTGACAATAAAACCAAGTAACTTCCCAAACTGGACACCAAATGTACATTTAGCAGGATTTAAGCGTAGTTTGAATTTCCTCAACCATTCAAACAATTTCTGTAGATGTTATATATGGTCCTCTTTGCTTTGTGATTTGGCGATCATGTCATCGACATACACTTCTATTTCTTTGTGCATCATGTCATGGAATAGGGTGACCATTGCTCGTTGATAAGTTGCCCCAATGTTCTTCAACCCAAAAAGCATTACCTTATAATAATATGTCCCTCATGGGGTAATGAACGTGGTATTTTCCATGTCTTCAGGAGTCATATTGATCTGATTATAACCTGAGAAGCCATCCATGAAGGAGAAAATGGAAAATTTGGCAGTGTTATTTGTTGCAGTGAGAATCGTGATACCAAGATATTGATTAACTTGAATCTTAATTCATTAAATTCACAACCGGACTTTGATTTATCCAAAGGAAAGGTTAAAGAAATAAAAACCTTTTGCGTGATGTAACAACAACGCTAAGAGATCAGGGATATGGGGTTGGTTATGCCTAGGGTAGGTATTTCACATCCTAAACATCTATAGTACTCTACAGGAACCTTTTGTATGTTTGTATGCTATGCTTGCTAAATGTTTGCTATGGCTTGGGATAGGGTATAAGGTTAGGTAAAGACCGAAGGATAATTTCTAAATTTCTCGCAAAGATATCGCATCCTCTGCCTATGTATCCTAACTAGGATAGAATCAGAGCAACCATAATTCACCTCACTAGGGATAGATGAACACTTGATTATGATCAAGGTTCAAAGGGGAACAAACATAACAATTCTTGCATAGAGTTTGATAAAAATCACTATTCTAGGTTGTACACTCAAAGGATATTGACTTTTACAAAAGCCAAGAGGGGGGTAAGTAATCATGACCATGATTCTTACATAGAGTTGACAAACTTTATCTTAAAGTTCTAATTGAAAAGATACTCCTAACAAGGCGTAGGTATTTTAGACTTAAAGCAAATTATAGTGGATATGGGTTCTAACTTAACTAAGTTATTATTCAAGATGACTTAAAAAAGTCAAAAGGGAGGGTAATAAGCTATCTACGACCCAAGGGTACATAGAGATACTTTTCTTTAGAGTGGGAAAAGATGAGGCAACTGGATGAGAACTAACAAGTTCTATCACTTGGGGAATAACTTAACAAAGTTAAAAATCATACATAAGCATTCATTCAAACATTATGAACATATAAAAGAGTATGGTAACAACCAAGGAAGATATGCAAGCATGTGACAACATCAAGCAAAGATTACAATCAAGTTAAATGGTTACAACCATTACTTAAACAAAGATATTACAATACTTAGGAGGAACATGATAGAGGTTCTTACAAGACCAAACATATAAGGCAAGATCAACTTTAAACATCTTAACAAAGATGAAGATGCAATGAGATAACAACCATCAAGACAAACATAACATATAATTCAAACAAGTTTAAATGCAGGCAAGTTACAACTTGAGGCAAGCATATATAGGGATCAAAGGATGTCAAAAGTAACAACCTAAGACCAACAATCATGCATTAATGACAATCAAGTACAAAAGCGTACAAGAAGTGTTACCACAATCAAGTTTGATTTCAATACTTCATGGGGGAAACATACAAGTTTTAAGGTAACAACCAAGACAGAGCACACCCTAGCCTGTTATGGTTCTAACAAGTCACATAGACAAGTATAAAGAGACATGAAGAACACACTCAAGAAGTTACAATATCAAGAGGCATAGTATGGTTTACAAGTAAGGTTCAAAGTGTTGTTTTTAAGCAGATGCATTCACAAAAACAACGATTGAACAATGATAAAACTTTGAATCAAACAAAACTTTAATCATTCAAGCATGTTGACAAACATATGTGGATCAAACACAATCAATCTTACAAGATAAATCAAATGGTAGTTGAGAAAAGTTTCAAAAGAAGTAAGGTGAAAACCCTAAAGACAACATGATTTCCAAGTGAGTTAAAGTATTTCTAGGATAGGAATCCTTGAATTATTCACTTACTATTTGAAAATAGACATGATGAAGAACAATTTTCAAAAGGAATGGGGCAAAAATGTTGAAAAACGAGTAAGTTATGATGATTTTAAGTTTGTGAAGAAATCATTGAAAATAAGTGATAAAAAAAAGGAAGTGTCCCCGACAAGAGTTGAACACACGCCCTCTAGTCCACAGGCCCAAAACCTCATCAAACCAGCCAAGGCACGCGTGTGATATTTCAAGCATAAGGAAACAATATGTGCTAAAAATACAAGAAAATCTCAAAAATGTAAAAGAGTTGTCCTTAGCCAGGATCGAACTCATGCAAGCAAGGCAAAGAATACACAAGGCGCGCAAGTCATAACCACTGGGGTGGTGATACATCCAATGTATCAAACCACCTCAGAAATATATGACCCTTACAACGGTGATTTCTGGGCAACATGACCAGCCAGGCTAAGCAAGAAAATACCAAAAACGTGAACATCTTGAACTTATTCAAAACTCCATGGATTTTGACAAAATTTAAGCCTAACATGCTTGAATTTGAAAGAGGAATACAATGGAACTCTTGGTTTTCCCTGAAAATGTTTGTATTTTTAAATTCAAATGCAAATTCAAAATGATGTCTAAAATGCATTTTCAAACCTAAAGATCAATTCGGTCATGTTATAAACAGATGGAAGGCTCACACATGTTCTAAATGCATCACACATGAAGTTCATAATCACATGAGACTCAAATTCAAATCAGAATAGATAATGACCTATGAAAGTGAAATCATGGCATATAGTTACAATGAAGATCTTCAAGACAGTTTGCAAAAAAAACCAATTCAACATGTCAATATGATTCAACAAAAGCAATGGCATACAAATGAGGTTCTTAAATCATTCCAACATGATTTCAATCAGAAAACCAAGACTTTGCATAAAGAGTGGAAAAAGACTTTAAAATCTCTCTCAATGTGCACAAATAGAATGTTATTCCAAACCTACCAATCTGTTATTGCTCAATAATCAAACACATTCAAAATGGCTTATAAATGGGGTCATACATGATCACAAACTAGTTTTAACCAGAACCAACAGATAGCTCATGGAATGAGGTAAATCAAAACACAAAGTCATGTATCTAAACTCAACAGTCTACTTACTTAAGGGAATAACTATCTATCATAGTTCAAACATGCCTTGCAAGAGATTTCAACTATGTTCATCTAATGTACTTCAAAATTAAACATGTTGCATAGAAAGTGTAAATGGACAGGAATTGCCTACCTCTTGAAGACCTCCTAGCAAGTTCCTTGTGCAAAACTCTTGGTTGATTATAGATGATTTAAATGGATTCCCTATACCTTTAGTGCAAAGTCCAAACAGCTCAAGCTCCTTCCAGGCAAGTTTTTGTGCAGAATATAGTTGCTTTCACTTGGAGTAACAAGTGATTTTTGTGACAGATCCACAAAAGGGTGGGAAAATCGATCTTTGATAACTTGGATAGTGAATATACTTTATATTTAATGTGTTTGAGGTGTTATGAAGGTTAGAATAGGTCTGAGCAGAGAGTGGTTCCAGATTATGCAGAAAGTCAAACCTATTAAGTTTAAAGGTTGACTTTTTAAAATACAAGGTTTCTGGTTGGTGTAATGGTTGTAATAGATTCAATGGACCATTTGTGGGTTTTGTGAAGTGTTGGTATTGATGTATGGTGGTTAGAAATGGATTTGAGGTGGAATCTGTTCAAGACAGATTTTGGTATTTTTATGAAGTTTCTTCACTAGCAAGAAAATGCAAGGCAAGAATGAGAAACTTGTTTCTTCTTGAATTGAGGGCTGTTCTGAGGTATCTTTAATGCATAGAGGTTTCTCTATTTATAGGGGAAACTAGAGAGCCAAGGGTGAAGGCAGATTGAACCAATGTGCAATGTCTTGCCTTTTTGAAGGGAATGGTGAACAAATCCACTTGCGATCTTGCTTTGCAGGCCAAGCTTGTTTCCAATGCATCTTAGCATTAAAACAAGATGTAATCAAGTTGTATGAGGTGACTAAAGAGATGGAAAGATGAGGATCTCTATACTGCAGTAGATTTTGCTCTAAAGTCTTCTCTTTCATCATGTACTTTTGTACTTTCTTTGATTTTAATAATGCTTTTAGCCAAAAATTTGGTTTTGCTCATGGATTCTTCTTGAATTTTCAATCATCACACCCCTAAACATCAAATCAAGGGTTAAATAAGTAGTTAAGAACCAATTGGCTAGTTTTTTCATTGGTTCATGACAAGTTGAAGTTTCACATTTCAAGCTTTGGGACACCAACGTCCCTCCTTCGAAACTCCTAGCTCACAATTGCTATGGAGGAGTTCTTATATGTTTTGGAAAGCCCTCATAATGCTCTACAACTTTCATGTTTTACTCTTTTTCAAATTCCAAATGAAACTAGGTCAAAAATCCCTTTGAAGTTGGTTGAAAACATGACTTAAAAGTGCCAAAAACATGAAATTTCTCTAAGTGTTTTTCTCCTCTTAACTTGTTTTTGATCATAACTCAAAATATATTCATTTTTTGAACATAGGTCAATTTGGCACTTTTGTAGGACTTCTCAAGACCTTTCCAACAAGCTTTGAACCACTCCATTTAGATGTGTGGTTAGGAAGTTATGGTCTTGCCTCTTTCAAAACCCTAATTTCCTTACTTTTTTTTTATTACTTCTCAATTCTTGATCCAATGCTCACCAAACTTCATGATTATATATGACATAAAATTGGGAGAATAAGTATCTTCAATTTTGGGTTAAAACCCTGTTGGTCAATGAGTTGACTTTTCAGTCGGACGAGCCGAACGATCGAAAACCTCTGAATCGACTGTTAATATTTTGGGTTCCTTGAGGCCTTGAAACTTCTTGAGAGGACTTCAATATGTCATATAAGCTTCATGGACCAAGATTCCTCTATTGTGTCGCTACTGCGAAAATCGGTGCCGGCTGAACAGAAGAGTCGCCACCGTGCGTTATTTATCCCAACAGAGGGAAAGGAAACACTCGAAGTAAACCTACCGCAAAGACGGGAAAGGAATGGTCATCGCAACCATATCCTGGATTCGGGAGTCGGTTACGCAAGGGGAAGGTATTAGCACCCCTCACGTCCGTCGTACTCGACGGGATCCACGCTTGTTTTCTAGTACGGATTGTTATTCTATCTATTCTACAGGTCTGGGGTTAAAAGAAATTAAAATGACTCGGCAAAGTATCGCACTTTATGCCTACGTATTCCCGTCTAGAACGAGAAATCATAGTCAACGTAGTTCGCCTACCTACGGGAAAGGAGGGGAAGGTTGCTCGCTAGGATATCGCATCCTATGCCTACGTACTTTCATACAGCATGAAAAATCAGAGCAAACATAGTTCGGGCTACGGAAGACACAAGCTTGTCAGACTGTTTTTTTTTTGTCCTTCTGAAAAAGGTTTTCTCCTGATTATGGGTCCAAGCGGACAAAAATGACTCTTTGATTGGTTTACAGTCTTTTACGCAAGAACTGTCTTTTATGATGTTCGCAATCTCTGACGCACTAGAGACTATGATTTGAGGGTGACTATGTCGTATGTCACCCTAAGGGTAACACACTAAGCAATCAGATTACTGAAGAGTGACCCTCCAGCAACCTTTCTCAAATAGCTTAAGGCTCGTAATGTACGACATTGATTATCCTTATTACTGTGTTTTTGAAGTGTTTTGAGAGGGAAGAGAAAGAACTCTAAAAAACCTATGGTTGAAATGGGAATCAAAACTATCCTAACGTTGTCATGCATGGATGAGAACCTAATGTCTATCATATTCCTCTCTTGCGCAGAGAGAAACAGAGATCCTAAGGGGATAAACGGAAAAGCAACAACATATATACAGTAAAGCAGTAAAATGCCTGAATTCAGCAGGAAACAACAGGCAAAGTGAATCAACATTCACTTCAAACCTAGGGGGCAAGCTACACAAGCCAACAAACAATACAGAAAACAAAACCCGAAGCAGAGGAGGCATCCCAAGCAGCAGCACCAAACTCCTACAGCAAACAGCACAAACAGCAGCTCTGACAGCAACAGGTTGATTAAACAGCAAAAAGTTGACAGCAACAACCTTCATCTTCATGAATAACTCCTATCTTCAAGTTTCAATAAACCTTCAATCCTCAGTGGACACCAACTTCAACAAGCTCCCAGCTTAAGCAAGCTCAACCCCCCAACCAGTAACTAGCTTCAACAAGCACCTGACTTTAGCTTCAACAAGCAGTAAAACCCCAGCTTCCTCAAGCACCTCCAAGGGAGAATCATTCAACAAGATCAGGCTATAATGCTAAGAAACTCAATGACAACCCAAGGAAATCACTAAGATTTTAAAATTGCAAAAGAAAGGTATCCTCAAAGTTCTACTCACCTGGGCATACCACTCATCCCTCCTAGGGAGAGATGGAGCTTCCCAAGGAGGACTTTATGTCATTGGATATGATAGAGGCAAGCAATGCACTCTATGTTTGACAGAAAAGTTTGTCTATTCTAAGCTCTTCCTGTTTTACCCTATTTCTCCTAAGTCTTCAATCAACATCTTCAACTTCCAAGAAATCTCCATGCATCAACCTTAATCTTTGTATTCAATCTCCTCTCTTGATTCTTCATGCTTCCGCAAGCCCAAACCAAGCCCACACCCCAAATAAAAACCCAAAAACCCCAAGCAAGCAACATAAACCCCAAGTGGGAACACCAAACAATCACACAATTTGCAAAATATACTAAAAATAGTAAAATAGTATTTAAAATTCTAGGATTTATTCTAAAGGGACCTATTTATCTACCCTACAGACCCTATATGTCCCATACCCTAATTCATGCTAAAAACCCCAAAAGAAAATATTAGAATACACCATGTTGAATTTAAACCCTAATTATGCTAACCTAATGTTCCCTAATCAAAACTAATCAAAATTAATCCACAAAAATATGAAATAAATCTCTAAAGGAACTTAATGCTCTAATCTAGCTACCACAAAAAGAATGGGATCCAAATGCGAATTTAAAGGCCTAAACAAAATTCAACAATATGTATGTACAAACAAACATGAAAATAAAGGATATTAAATGCAAAAATCACCAAAAATAGGAAAATGCTTAGAATAATATTTTTATTTTTATTATAATTTTCTTCACACAATTATCAAAATGTGGGAAAAAGTCCCATATTAAAATGATGATTTTATGATTTTTTATGAATTATTTTGTAAAGCATAACAAACTAAAAGAAATAAAAGAAAATCAAATAAAAGGATAACAAGGGGGGGTGGCAAAAGCAAGATTATTAGTTCAGAAAACAACTGGGCCCAGGAGGGGGGTGCGCTCAGCAAAGCGCTGGGCCCAGTAACCAATTCAAAAAAAGAAAAAAAACACAAAACAGGGTCTAAGGGGGGCGAATAGCGCACAATTGCTTTATTCCAGACTTGGGCCTCCAAACTGGGGGTGCTAACAGCAATGGGGTTAGGCCCATATTTTGTTTCAGACAACAAAACGAAGGGGGCGCGGATAGTGAATAATCTCACCTGATTCCGGGTTTGGGCCATCCATGGGGGTGGCGATAGCAAACTGGGCTTGGGGCCCAAACCAAAATTCATTCTAGGGAGGGGGTATGAATGGAAACTACGGGGTATGGTTCATTAATTGGTAATTGGGCCTAACTCCCAGGCCCACACCATCTTCAGCATCAGCATAACCCTAACAAAACTTCTCCTCTCAACCACTGTTCACTCTCTTCCAAACACCAACCCTAAGCGCTGTTTCCATGTTCTCCCTCTCCCTCTGAATCTTCCTCCTTCTTGCCATGTTTCTTCCTCCATCACCACTCACATCCCTCAAATCTCAGCTCAAACAAAACCTAACCTAACGCTCAACTCACCAACGGAAATTCAAACCTAAACACCACCCTCTATCTCATGGTTTATATCGCTCAACCTAACGCTTGAAGCTACGCTTCATCTAGGTGAAGAAATCCACATGCATGCTCAAGAGTTCACGCAAGAAGAAAAAGGTACCTGGAGGCTTGATGAAGATGGAGGTTCTGGAGAGAACTTCTGGTTTGTTCGATGAGATTCTTCGTCTAAATCACGTGCAAAGCGTCGAATCTGGACTAACTACCAACTTTGGATGAAAATCCAGATGACGAACAAGGCGCAATGAGGAACACGTTGAAGAAATCGTCGTTGACGGGAGGATGGCGAACGCACGAAGATCTGTAATCGAGGACGATCTGGAATCTTGATTGAACGTCTGAAGCTCCTTGTTGAAGATACAAGGCTCGGCGAAGATCTAGATAGAGCTGGAGGTTTGAAGATCCGGAGGAATTTCTGGGAAAAGGAAGAGTGTTCTTCGTCTAAATCTGGGAAAACGATGGAAGAAGATGCGTGTTCTTCGTGTTTCTGGGAGAACGGTGGAAGAAGATTAGGTTTCCGGCGAGAATAGGGTGTTTCCGGTGAAGATGGATGGAGGTGGATCGGTGCAGATTGGTGAAGAGGAGAAAGAAAACTGGAAAGAATTGCAGTTTCCGGCGGTCTCAACAGATTCCGGTGATGGTTACGGCGGAGGGAAGTGGTCCGGTGGGTGGTTGCATGGCCGGCGGTGGGAGTTTCCGGCGAGGGGCAGGTGGCAGAGGGGAGAGACGAGGGAGAGACACGTGTGAGGGAGTGGGGTCTGAGAGAGAGAATGAGGATGAAACGTGGCAAGCATGCAATGTGTGAGAGAGTGAGGTGGGAGCCAGAGGAGTGTACGCGTGTCACGCGTATTTATTTGACATGTGGCGTCTCGAAAATGGACCTGATTCTGGGCTGATTAATGGATAAAGGCCCACTTGAATTAATTCAGACTAATGATGATTAATGGACTGATTAAGACTAAGAACCCTAATTAAACCCTAAACTAAAATTAAAATAAAACCTAGTTAACCTCTAATTAACCCTACTCAACCTGTAAAACGAAAATTAAAACATAGATTCCTAATTAAAATCTACTAACCCTAATTAAACCTCAAATGAAAATTAAAAACTAAAACCTAATTAAATCTAAAATGAAAATTATTATTTAATATCTACACAATTATTTTTTAAAACCCTAATTAATTCTAAAAAAACAAATAAAATCTAAAAACATTTTCTTCTTTTTCTTTTAAAATCTAATATACTAATTTGAAAAACAATAAAATCTAATAAAAATCTAAAAAACAATTAATCTTTATATTTTTAAAATCTATTCTATTTTTCTTTAAAAACAACAATAAAACTCTAAAAAACAATACTATCTATATATTTTTTTTTAACTATTCTATTAAAAGAAAAAAAACTATTTATCTATTAAACTTTTTAAAAAGAAAATTGATCTCTAAAATTTATAAAAAACATAATATCTAAAAATCTTAAAAAACTATTAATTTCTAAAAAATGAAAAGAGAAATTATTAAAACTCTAAAAAATATCAAAAAACTCTATTAAACTCAGAAAAATCAATTAAATGCACTAAAAATCCAGAAAAATGACAGAAAAATCCTAAAAATGCCAGGAAGCCAATTAACTCGACTAAAACCCAATTTCGCAGCCGTATCGGAACCCGGGCACCGAGATGGTCTGAAAATACGGGAGATGAGCACCAATTCTCAACAGACTTTTATTCTGACTGGCCTGAACTGCCTGAAACACCAGGGGCTATAATCCTAATAAAAATCAATCTTGATTGGTAAAAATGCACTGCATGCCGTATGCGAATGCGAATGCAAAATGTATCGAAACATAAGCCAGATAGGAAACCGGTTGGTCAAATTTTAGGGTGCAACAGCTGCCCCTATTCAAGCGACTTGGACCCGACTGGGTGAAGAGCGAACAACCTTCAACCATTCGAGGTACGAGACGGTTGAATACCATAGTAAACCCGAAAATTTGCCAACCGCAGAAATAAACTGCACCACTGCTCGGGGAACGACGTTCGTATGATTATTATGGTAGCAACCGATCAGCCGTCTGTGAATAACTTTGATTTTGACTATCGCCACCCGTGTAACACCACGGGTACTGAACTATCTTCGCAACAACACTTTTGTCCACAACTGGACTAACCTTGTTAACACAAGCAGAGAAACAAATTCATCCACACGAGTAAAGATCCCATCATCACAGGAAATTTTATTCACAATTGCCCTTAAATTTCGTCACCACGAAGAGCCATAAATTCGTCATCACGAGAAAATCCTACCATCATAGGGATACAAATTGCCCTCATCAGTACTTTTCAAACTTGTCCTCCGCGGGACTCCATATTCCATCATCATGGAGAAACACAACTTGCCAACTCCATTGGGGATGGGCTATTCGCATCTTGTCAACACAAGGGAAACAGATTCCTCAACATGAATAAATCCTATCATCGTAGGCAATAGAGTCTTATTTACGTCACAAGAACTCCCACTAACATAGAAATAGCTCGTCCACGTCAGGACTCACGTCTCGTCAACACGAGGGAAATAGATTCATCAACATGAATAAATCTTATCATCATAGGAGTACCATTCTTGTACATCTCTGAACTCACATTTCGTCAACACGAAGAAATCCTATCCACATAATCATAAATTGTCCTCACCAGGACGCACATTCCGTCAACACGGAGAGAGTAATTCGTCAACACGAATAAATCCTATCGACATAGGCATAAATTATCCTCATCAGGCCGCACATTCCGTCAACACGGCGGGATAACATTTGCCCTCATCAGGACTCCAAATTCCGTCAACACGGAGAATTCAAACTTCGTCCTCAACAGGACTCCATATTCTATCAACACGGAGAAATCGATTCGTCAACACGAAGAAATCCTATCATCATAGGCATAATTTGTCCTCATCAGGACTCCATATTTCGTCAACACGGAGAAAGCAAACTTCGTCCTCAACAGGACTCCATATTCCATCAACACGGAGAAATCGATTCGTCAACACGAAGAAATCCTATCATCATAGGCATAATTTGTCCTCATCAGGACTCCATATTCCGTCATCACAGAGAAAACTCGTCCTCATCAGGACTCTATATTCTGTCAACACAGAGGAATAAAACTTGTCCTCATCAGGACTCCATATTCCGTCAACACGGAGAAATCAAACTTCGTCCTTAACAGGACTCCATATTCCATCATCATGGAGAAGTAATTCGTCAACACGAATAAATCCTATCATCATAGGCCTAAATTGTCCTCATCAGGACTCCATATTCCGTCAACACGGAGAAGTGATTCGTCAACACGAAGAATTTCTATCAACCTAGCTGGAGATATTCTGAAAACCAATGACCGACACCCATTCCGACAACAAGCGACCACTCCTGCAATTTTGATACGTGGAACCCTGAGATGTTACTGCAGCAACATACTTGACAAAATAACCCGCTGATCGGATACGGGAAAACCTCAATCAGTAACTCTATGGGGATGATAATGGACTAAATCATATCATCATATGCCTCACGTCAAGACTTTGATTGTCTGAAAAGACCTCTGAGCTTTAGAACTCCATACTGCTGTTGAGAAAACACACCTGAAAGCAAAGGGTTAACCAACCTGGCTTATGTTTCAACATGCATACGTTTGACAATGGCGTAATGCTCCATACAGCATGGAAATGCTACGCGTTTTCTAGATGGATGCATACATGATAATGTATGCAAATGCAAATGTAAGCTCAGGCTGCTGGGAAAAAGCTCTGATAAGCTCACTTCATCAATCTTGGCCGTCGAGGACAAAGATCACCCTGCTGGGGAATGAACGGGTATCACAAAATATTCCGGCAAAATAAATGCCAGGACACACAACCAACTCTGTCAGGGAGAGTTTTAGCCTTCGATTTCCACTGGGAGGAAAGCAAACACTGGTTGAAAAGAGAGAACTCTGTTGGGGATAAAACGACTCTCTTGGGGAAAATTTGAAGGTGAGATAATACTTAGAAGGGGGGGTTGAATAAGTATGGAAAATTAATACTTGAAAATAATCACACAATTATTTTTATCCTGGTTCGTTAAACAACTACTCCAGTCCACCCTTCCAGAGTGATTTGCCTTTCTCAACAAGGACTTAATCCACTATTAAATCAAACTGATTACAATAGTATCACCTAAGAACTACAGTTCTTAGTCTTCTCAAGAGCTACTGATTCACACTGAATCCTCTTAAGGAATATCCTTTACAATCAATGTAAATTAAATACAAGAGTTTTTAATGCTTCTATAAAGCTATAATCACAACAGTGATTTTTCTCTTAAGTTTTAAGTACAAAGAGATTCTATGAAGAATAAGAATGAGAGCTTATAGAATATTGTGATTTCTTTTCAGCAAGTGTGTAACTGAAGAATGAAGTGAGGAACTCCTTTTATAGGCAGCTGAATCATGCACGTTGAAAAGAGAGTCTCAAAAGGTCTGAGCCTTTTTGTCTTCACATGTACTGACCTTTCCTTGAAATAGATGGCACCGATAAATCCTTTTTGTCTGTGTAAGTGTGTCTAGCACAAATAAGGAAAGAGACGTTGAATAGTTCCAACGGACATATTCTTGAAAACACTTCTTCAGTTTCAGCAAGTTCTTCAGAGTCTGAATGGATCAGAGTCTTCTGATGAGTTTCAGAACTATGTTGTATCAGAGTTTTCTGCAGCGTGTGTGCTTCTAGCATGTTGATCATCAGAGCATCTTGACACAGAACTTCAGTACTTGGCAGCGTAAGTACTTTCAGAAACTTCTGTAGATCAATGCTTTGAGAAACTCTTCAATCAATATTCTTCTATACTTCTGATGCTTCAGCTTCAGATGCTTCAGATTATCTTCAGATGCTTCTGACTATCTTCAGATGCTTCTGACTCAGAATGTTCTGGAGCTTCTTTCTTCAGATTCTTCTGGAGACTACGCTCAGGATCTTCTGTAAGGAGCAAACAGATTCTTCTGTAAGGTGCATCTGGCGCTTCAGAGTCAGAATAGCTTCTTGTATTCAAGGCAGATTTGCTTCTAGAGAGTTAATATAATTTTAATCTGCAGTAAAACTCTCAAACAAATTTTAGAGTATATAATTCTTAAATATAAATTTCCTAACAGTTATCATCAAAACAAAGAGTAATTATTAAGAACCAATCTGTGTTCTAACAATCTCCCCCTTTTTGATGATGACAAAAAGTATTAGAAATTTTATTTAATTGAACATAAAGAATTATAACTCCCCCTGAGATGATGAATCTCCCCCTGAGTTAAATATGAAAAAGGAATAGAAACTTCCCTTTTTATCTTGAGAAATCTTCAGAGTCAGATCTTGTTTGTCTTGTAATAATCAAGGGTCAGACTATCTTGCAGATATAAGATTCAGAGTTTGATAAAAGATAAATGATCTGAGAAACTCAGAGATTCTTTTATAGAGTATTCTTATCAAAAGTTCTGAAATAGTCAATTTAGATATTAGAAAGAGTAGATATGTCTGAAGATTCATTCTAGTGAAATTATATTAAATAGTTCAAATCTTTATTTTCTCCCCCTTTTTTGTCATAAGCAAAAAGTAAAAACTTTTAATAAAGGCAATTAAAAGGAATAAAAGCAGATAATTCAATGGAGAATAACAAACTGTTTCATTCAATCATAACATAGCAAAAAGTACATTGGAAAATATCAGAAGATATAACAAAACATTCAGATGCAACAACAACAGATGCACAAACATGAGAAAAAAAAATCTAAGTGTGTTTTGACAAAAGCATCTTCAATAGGTCTGTGATCTCAGATTGTGATTGCTCTTGCTTTGACATGAACTTAGTTATTGTCTCATTCTTCTCATCTTGTTTAGACATCCACTCTGACATGTCCTCAGATTTCTTGTCTTGCTTCGCCATCCAAGATCTTATTTCAGATTGACCAACTTCTAGAGCAGCAATCTTGTTTCCCAAATCTGGATTTTCTGTCTTTATCTCTGATGATGGAGGTTCTGTATCCTTAACAGAGTCAATTGCCATATGTTTTGGAGATCCTGAAGAGGGTTCTACCAGAGTCATAGTTAATGCAGTGGCAGTTGGTTCTGGTGGAGGAGGAGGTGGAGGAGCATCCAAACACAGCAGAGGTTCAGTCTTGTTGACAATCCAGAATTGAGTTCTTTCAGCTCTGAGCTTTGCATCATCAGAACAGATGTTCTTCAGATTAGAAGCCACAGTGTTGAATCTATTGAGAAATCCTTTCCAGATGATGTCAGTCTCATTTGCATCCATAGTTTCAGAACATCTTTTCTGAATAGTACCTAAAGACATCTGTATTTCTTGTAAAAACGTTTGAAATAAATGTTCAATATTAAGTCTGGGTGGTGGTTTAAGCAAGGTTTCCAGAGTCATCTGTTTAGGTTTTAGAGTTGGTGGTATCAGTGATTTTGGAATGGAAATCAGAGGAGGGGGAACATATGGAAAGAATGGAATTTCTGGTTTCTGAGGAAGGGATCTGTTTAAAGCATTAAGCAGATTTGGTTGAGGTCTTGTGCGTGGGTAAACAACATCAAAGAATGCATTGGAGTATGGTACGAAAGCAGAGTTTGATGGTTTATCAGATGCAACTGTGTTATCAGATGCAGAATGCAGAGCTGAAACAGCAGCTTTACCAGATGTAGCAGATATGGGGGCTAAGGATCCTTCATTTTCCATAGATTTAATATATGAAAGGATTACAGATGGAAGGGTTGGTTTGAGTTTAGGTCTCAGAGGTTTCAAGGGTTCAGAAGGCTCAACTCTATCATAAAAATCTTTCAGTTTGAAACCATAAGATAAGTTATGATAAAGAGAAGACACTTGAGCACAAGATATTCCAGATGATGATGGATTGGAAGTAGGAACAATCATCTCAGATGAAGTTACAGGTGGAGGCATAGGTTCTGGAATGGTAGTTTTGGTAGGTAAGGTTGATTCAGGTTCAGGTTCATGAACAGGGTATTTGTCAGATGGATTAATCAGAAAATCAGGATGAATTTCTGATTCAGCTGAATTTGAAGATGTTTCAGGTGTACAAGAGGTAGAAGAAACTTGAAACACTGTTTTTAATGGAGTGATATCAAGAACTTCTGTCTCAGGGATATGAGATGGTTCTGAAGGGGTATCAGATTGTTGAGTAGGTGGTTCAGATGAAACAGGAGCAGAAGTTACTTTAGAGGGTTCAGAAGTAACAGTTGCTACAAGTTCAGAAGATGGAATTGGTGATGGTGGAATGACAGAGTCTTTTTCTGGTTGTTCTTCTGTGGTTTGTTTTTCTGGACCATCAGAAGATTTTGGTTGATTTTCTGTTTGTGGTTGAGCAGATTTTTGTTTATCAGAATTTTGTGGTAATTCTGATGTTTGTGGTTCTGTTTGTTGTGGTTCTGTTGATTGTGGAATAGTTGGTGATGGACGTGGAGTGAAGTGTTTGATGTGTAGTTTGGGTTGAGGTGGTTTTGATATAGAAGCAGTAGGTTGTTTCTGAGGTGATACAGAACTGGGGGCAGCAACAGATGTTGTTTGAGTGACAGGGGGTTTGGGAACAAACTTAATAGATGAATCATTTATAACAACATTTTTAGAAGTAACAGAAGCTTTAGTACCTTTGAGTTTAATCCTCTTTGCAGAGACAGCTTCTCCAAAATCTTTTCTCTTCAGAAGATCCTTGGGATTCTCAGCAATCTTAGCCTTCTTCTGGACAGGTTCAGATTCTGCTGCAGGTTGAGGTCTTTTCCTCTGAAGTGGAACTTCTGCTTCTTCTTCTTCTTCTCCTGCATCTGGCAGGGGTTGCTTGACAAGTTGAAACACATTGGCTGGAACATGCATTCCTTCCCTTTTACATTCCTCTATATACATCAAAACAATGTGTCTAGGTTCTTCAGCAAAGAATAGAGGAAAATCTGATACTGGAATCCTTTTATTCAGATCAGACATGTTTAACTTCTTTGGAGCAGTAGTAAGTTCATCTACAATCTTGAGTCTCAGAAGGCTCTTAGCGTTCAGAGGCTTTCCCATAATGAACTCTAGTTCTTCTGTAACACCAGCATCATACAGAGCAGCCACTAAACCGTTTTCAGTGAGAAGATCTGAGAGCAACCTTCCAAAAGGTATCCAATTCCTGATCTTCTGGTTCTTTTCTTTCACAGATTCTCTGGATGCGTTTATGTGATTCCACAGATGCATGAACAAAATGTAAGGCAGATCTACCTTGTTGCTCTGACTCAGGCAGTACATAAAATAGATCTGTTCATTGTTGACATAATCTGGGGAATTTGTTGACTTTCTGTGATGTATGCATCCCATGAAGATCTTGGCCCAGATCTTGTAATCTGGCTTCAGATCTTTGAATCTGTTAGAGGCTTATCCAACAGTCATAACCTCCTCATAAACTTCATCCATATCAACACGCCCAGCTGGCAGATGTGAAACACCATCTGTTTCTTCATAACCAATCAGTCTTCTAATTAGATCCTCTGTGATGATGATCTCCTTTCCCAGCACAGATGATAGAATAAACTTTGGATACACTGATGCATGAATCCAGAATTCCTTAACAAGCAGAGGGTAAACTGGTCCAAATAGTCTATCAAAGTATTTCACCCAACCTTGAGCTCTAACAATGGAGCGAAAATCAAACCCATTTTCAGCCAAAGAATCAAATTCAACCATGGATTCACACAACACTTCTAAGTTTTCAACAGGTGTGAGAAGAGTTCTTTGTGGAGGAGTATATGGAGCAGCACCTAGATTATCTGAAGTTACAGCAGCCATTGTTGATTGAAACTGAGCAGTTGTTGATGAAGAGGACGCCATTGAAGAATGCTTTTTAGAACACTTAGGTTTTGAGTTTTTGTGAAGAGAGAACAAAAGATGAAAGCGCATGAAAATTCTGAGAGTGAAAAGTGTGAAAGTGAATACACAACAGGTATTTATACTAATCACATAGGCACACCAAAAGACAGAAACAACGCACGTTTGAGCAGCATTAAATGAAGAGAATAAAATCATTTCAAATAATAAATGCTTCTGACAGATTTGGGGGGAAAACCAAGATATTTACTATTCAAATTTCACCTCAAACATCTTTTCAGTTGTGCACACGCCACCTCATCAGATTTTGTGGGACACGTGTTTGCTTGCATGCTGTTCTGAATTCTCTCAAGAAATGAAACGTTAGCCACGTTCAGATCTTCTAAAGATGGTTAGTTCAGATTTTCAAATCAGAAATAATAATCAAAATATAATAAATGAACAGAAGAAATACTTCAGATCATTAAACATTTTGCATCTGAGAGGTTGCCTCTGATAAATATTATTCTGGACAAAAATCCATACAAATATTTTTCAGAATGAACTTAAATCTATCTTCAGCAAGGGGTTTTGTGAAAATATCAACCCATTGATGATTTGTATCAACAAAAGCTAAATTAATTACACCCTTCTAAACATAGTCTCTGATGAAGTGATGTTTAATTTCTATATGTTTTGCCTTAGAATGCAAGATTGGATTTTTTGACAAACATATAGCAGAAGTATTATCACAAAAGATAGAAAGATTACTCTCATAGATTTGATAATCTTCTAATTGACTCTTCATCCAGAGCATCTAAGTACAACATCCAGCAGCAGCAATGTATTCTGCCTCTGTAGTTGATAGTGCAATGGTAGGTTGCTTCTTGCTGTACCATGAGATCAGATGACTTCCAAGAAACTGACAGCTTCCAGAAGTGCTTTTACGTTCAACTATGTCTCCAGCATAGTCAGCATCACAGAATCCAACTAATGAAAATTCATCAGATCTTCTGTAACACAAACCCATGTTAGCAGTACCTTTCAGATACCTTAGAATCCTCTTAACAGCTGTTAAGTGTGATTCTCTAGGATCTGATTGGAATCTAGCACATAAGCAGACACTAAACAGAATATCTGGTCTAGAAGCAGTCAAGTATAGAAGAGATCCTATCATACCTCTGTAGAGTTTTTGATCTACCTTCTTACTTACCTCTTCCTTACCTAGAGTGCTTGTAGGATGCATTGGAGTCTTTGCCATTTTGCTATCAACCATGTTGAACTTCTTCAGAAGCTCTTTAACATATTTGGTTTGATGTATGTAGGTGCACTCTGGAGTCTGGTTGACTTGGATTCCCAAAAAGAATCTCAATTCTCCCATCATGCTCATTTCAAATTCTTCCTGAATACATTTAGCAAACTCCTTTCCAAGCGTAATATTTGTTGATCCAAAAATAATGTCATCTAAATAAATTTGACAAATCAACAGATCTTTCTTAACAGTTTTACAGAATAAAGTTGTATCCACTTTTCCTCTGATAAAATTTTTCTTCAGAAGGAAGTTGCTCAACCTCTCATACCAAGCTCTAGGAGCTTGTTTTAATCCATAAAGGGATTTCTTTAATTTGAAAACATGATCTGGAAAATTCTCATTTTCAAAGCCAGGAGGTTGGTGGACATATACTTCTTCTTCTATAATACCATTAAGAAAAGCACTTTTAACATCCATCTGATACAGAGTGATGTTATTTTGTGCAACAAAAGAAATAAGAAGGCGTATAGATTCTAACCTTGCCACTGGAGCATATGTCTCAGTGTAATCAATACCTTCTTGCTGACTGTATCCTTGAGCAACCAGTCTTGCCTTGTTCCTTTCTACTTCTCCCTTTTCATTCAGCTTATTTCTGAAGACCCATTTTGTTCCAATAATATTGAATCCTTTAGGTCTAGGAACCAGATCCCAAACTTCATTTCTGGTGAATTGATTCAGCTCTTCTTGCATAGCTATAATCCATTCATTATCTTCCAGAGCCTCATCTACAGATGTTGGTTCTATTATTGGCACTAAGCCAAATAAAGAAGATTCAGAAGTTCTGAGAAATGATCTTGTCCTTATTGGATCATCTATCTTTCCAATTATCACATCTTCTGGATGAGAAGATTTGATTCTGGAAGAAGATCCTCTGACAGTTGGTCTATCAGAAATATGCAAGTTGTTTAGTTGGGAAGTCAAAGGTGTAGCATCTGGAGTTGCTTCAGATTCTTTGATTTTTGCCTTTTCTGCCTCTGAGCCTTCAGAGTCTGTGAGAATCACTTCTCTATCTGCAGAACTTTCAAACTGCTTTGGCTTTTCAGAGCCAAGCTTATCATCAAATCTAACATGAATAGATTCTTCAACAATCTGTGTTTCAGTATTGAATACTCTGTAGCCTTTAGAGCGTTCAGAATAACCAAGCATAAAACACTTCTGTGCTTTGGAATCAAACTTGTTCAGATTATCTTTAGTATTAAGCATATAACAAATACATCCAAAAGGATGAAAGTAAGAAATGTTAGGCTTTCTGTTTCTCCACAATTCATAGGGAGTCTTTTCCAGAAGAGGTCTTACAGACACTCTGTTCTGAATATAACAAGCTGTGTTAATTGCTTCTGCCCAAAAATGTTTTGCCAGATTTGTCTCATTGATCATGGTTCTGGCCATCTCTTGCAATGTTCTATTTTTCCTCTCTACAACTCCATTTTGTTGTGGAGTTCTAGGGCAGGAGAAATCATGTGCAATGCCTTTTTCAGAAAAATATTTTTCAAAATGTTTATTTTCAAATTCTCCACCATGATCACTTCTGACTTTAATAATTTTGGAATCTTTTTCAGTCTGGACTTGATTGCAGAAGTCAAAGAACACAGAATGAGACTCATCCTTGTGTTTTAGAAACTTTACCCATGTCCATCTGCTGTAGTCATCTACAATGACTAACCCATACTTCTTGCCTCTGATGGATGCAGTTTTCACTGGTCCAAACAGATAAATGTGAAGTAATTCCAATGGTCTTGAGGTAGAAACAACATTTTTTGATTTAAAATGAGATTTTGAAAATTTACCTCTTTGACATGCTTCACACAGAGCATCTGAGTTGAACTTCAACTTAGGAAGTCCTCTGACCAGATTAAGTTTATTAATCTGAGATATACGTCTCATATTAATATGCCCCAATCTTCTATGCCAGACCCATTGCTCATCATTCACAGATAAGAGGCATTTTACATTTTGAACTTTAAGTTCTGAAAGGTTAATTTTATAAATGTTGTGTTTCCTCTTTCCACTGAATAGGATAGAACCATCCTTTTGACATACAGCTTTGCAACATTTTTGATTAAAGATTATATCATAACCATTGTCACTTAATTGACTTATGGACAATAGATTATGTTTCAATCCTTCAACTAACAGAACATTAGTAATAGAGGGAAGCTTACCATTTCCAATAGTGCCAGATCCAATGATCTTGCAACAGGAATTATTTTGTCTTTAGGTACCCAGATCTTCTTGGGTCCTTTGGGGTTAGTTGGTTTGCAGGTTTGTCTAAACTTCTGTTTTGCAACATAATGTTTATTCTGACTTGCCTTTGGTTTAAACACATAAGTACTCTTCTCAGAGCTTGTGTGTTTAATGTCATTCAAGTGACCAAATTTGAATTGAGAGTACAGAGGTGTCTTCCTGATGAAAAGTTTGTCAACAGGTTTTGGATTGCTTCTAGATGAAGACTCATATCCAATGCCTCTTCGGTTGTTTCCACTAACACCATAGATCATGGAAGCCATCTTGCTTCTGTCTATGCTCTTAGTGAGAAACCTCTGAAAACTAGAGTCATATTTTTCTAAAATATTTTCACAAGACTTAGTTTCAGAATCAGATTCTTGTTGAGTTCTATCAAAGTCATTTTTGATTTTTAAATTTATTTCTTTCTGCTCAACAAGTTCTGTTTTCAGAAGATCAATCTCAGATTCAAGATTGCTTTTCAGCTTCTTGTATTTGAGTTTGATGTTGTTGTAACTTTTAAGAACTTCCGTTAAAACTTTAATGAGTTCTTCTTTGGTAAGTTTAGCCATTACCTCTTCTGCATCATCATTAGATTCAGATTCTGATTCATATCCAGAGGTACCTTCTTCTTGATCCTCTGTCCTGGCCATCAGTGCAACGTTTGCACATTCTTCTTCTGATTCAAAAGATGACTCACACTCATCTGAGTCATCCCATGTTGCCATCAGAACCTTTTTCTTCTTGTTGAACTTTTTCTTAGGTTTTTCTTTCAGAAGTTTAGGGCAGTCATTCTTGTAGTGCCCAGGTTCTTTGCACTCATAGCACACCACCTCTTTCTTGGCAGATCTTCTGTGACTAGAAGATTCCTTTCTGTTGTCAGATCTTCTGAAGTTGTTAAACTTCTTTCCCATGTGCTTCCAGAGTTTGTTAATCCTTCTGGACAGCATGGACAACTCATCTTCTTCTTCAGAAGAAGATTCTTCAGAGCTTTCTTGAATGACCTGCAAAGCTTTAGCAGTTTTGTTAGATTTTAAAGCTATGGATTTACCTTTATCTTTCTTCTGGGGTTCATCTTCCTCCAGCTCAATTTCATGGCTTCTCAAAGAACTGATAAGTTCTTCTAAGGAGATCTTGTTCAGATCTTTTGCCATCTTCAATGCAGTCACCATTGGTCTCCATCTGGTGGGAAGACTTCTGATGATTTTCTTGACATGATCTGACGTTGAGTAGCCCTTGTCCAGAACTTTCAGACCAGCTGTAAGAATCTGAAATCTAGAAAACATAGTTTCTACATTTTCAGAATCTTCCATTTTAAATGCCTCATACTTCTGTATGAGCGTCAGAGCCTTTGTCTCTTTAACCTGAGAGTTTCCCTCATGAGTCATTTTGAGTGATTCAAACATGTCATGAGCAGTATCTCTGTTAGTAATCTTCTCATACTCAGTATGAGAGATTGCATTAAGCAATATAGTTCTGGCTTTGTGGTGATTCTTGAAGTCTCTTTTCTGCACTTCAGTCATTGATTTTCTATCAATCTTTTTGCCATCCTCACCAGTAGGATGTTCATATCCATCAATGACCAAATCCCAAAGATCAGCATCATACCCAAGAAAAAAACTTTCTATTCTATCTTTCCAATAGTCAAATTTTTCTCCATCAAACATTGGAGGTTTGGTACTGATCCTATCCCTCTCTTCATATTTATTGTTGATATTTGACATTGAATTATCAGCCATGATAACAAATAAATATATTAATCAAAGTATAACTCCTCTGGATCTTTACTGACACTGTTAAGTGATAGCACACTCAGAACCGGAGCTCTGATGCCAACTGAAGGTGAGATAATACTTAGAAGGGGGGGGGGGGGGGGGTTGAATAAGTATGGAAAATTAATACTTGAAAATAATCACACAATTATTTTTATCCTGGTTCGTTAAACAACTACTCCAGTCCACCCTTCCAGAGTGATTTGCCTTTCTCAACAAGGACTTAATCCACTATTAAATCAAACTGATTACAATAGTATCACCTAAGAACTACAGTTCTTAGTCTTCTCAAGAGCTACTGATTCACACTGAATCCTCTTAAGGAATATCCTTTACAATCAATGTAAATTAAATACAAGAGTTTTTAATGCTTCTATAAAGCTATAATCACAACAGTGATTTTTCTCTTAAGTTTTAAGTACAAAGAGATTCTATGAAGAATAAGAATGAGAGCTTATAGAATATTGTGATTTCTTTTCAGCAAGTGTGTAACTGAAGAATGAAGTGAGGAACTCCTTTTATAGGCAGCTGAATCATGCACGTTGAAAAGAGAGTCTCAAAAGGTCTGAGCCTTTTTGTCTTCACATGTACTGAACTTTCCTTGAAATAGATGGCACAGATAAATCCTTTTTGTCTGTGTAAGTGTGTCTAGCACAAATAAGGAAAGAGACGTTGAATAGTTCCAACGGACATATTCTTGAAAACACTTCTTCAGTTTCAACAAGTTCTTCAGAGTCTGAATGGATCAGAGTCTTCTGATGAGTTTCAGAACTATGCTGTATCAGAGTTTTCTGCAGCGTGTGTGCTTCTAGCGTGTTGATCATCAGAGCATCTTGACACAGAACTTCAGTACTTGGCAGCGTAAGTACTTTCAGAAACTTCTGTAGATCAATGCTTTGAGAAACTCTTCAATCAATATTCTTCTATACTCCTGATGCTTCAGCTTCAGATGCTTCAGATTATCTTCAGATGCTTCTGACTATCTTCAGATGCTTCTGACTCAGAATGTTCTGGAGCTTCTTTCTTCAGATTCTTCTGGAGACTACGCTCAGGATCTTCTGTAAGGAGCAAACAGATTCTTCTGTAAGGTGCATCTGGTGCATCTTGTATTCAAGGCAGATTTGCTTCTAGAGAGTTAATATAATTTTAATCTGCAGTAAAACTCTCAAACAAATTTTAGAGTATATAATTCTTAAATATAAATTTCCTAACAGTTATCATCAAAACAAAGAGTAATTATTAAGAACCAATTTGTGTTCTGACAAAATTAACCGATTCCGCTGGGGGGAATAGACTGTCTGGGTACAGCTCACAAGTTTGGAAATCCTAGTCTTCTGAGGCTAAATAACTCTGCTCGAGATAGGGAATCCTTTTGGGGGACATCACGCCGTCTGAAAACAACCTACAACCTTGGAATCGCCAAACTCTGCTGAGGGTAAACGACCCTGCTGGAGAATATCCTTCGGATAAACTGCGACTAGCTGGGGAACTTGATCCTTCTTCAGTAAGGGACATTGTCATCTCAGCTTCAGGGAATGAAGCGCGTCCTGCATGGGGATTCACTTGACATAATGATCAAGTCTTTTCGTCGCGAGCCTCGGGTTAGGACTACAACCTTCTGATCGTCCACTTCATATGGGCAAGAACTTGCAACACCACAAACGAGACAAGACCAGTCTATACAACCAAATCTACTCAAGTTAGCGTTGGTGACATCATTTTCAGTCAATTCAAAGTTTTAGCAATTATTAGCAAGGGCCAGCAACGTTATGCAACTACTAGTTTTATCAAAACACTGACGTTTTTCACATACAAAACAGTAAAGAACAAACATCAAATACTGAATAACATGTTTTATTGATTGGGCCCCTGAATGGGCACAGTTTTGTACACTGGATGTAACTTCTGAAAAGAGGAAGTTACGCACGACAAATATACAAGTATGCACAGGAAGCATAAATACAATGACAAAGCAAATTTGCATATATGTCGGCAACGTGAAGCAGACAAACATCATGAGCTGATCCTCCTATGACTCGCCTGACTTTGACGCTTTCCTGGTATTCATTCTTCGGAAGAAGATTGTATCTGATAAACGAACTCTCAGGTGTATTCTCCCGCACCAATGCAATGCAGCATCAAATTCGGACCGCAGTCATTTGCTTTTTTTAAATCCTTAACTTTTGCGTGAACCGCCCTTTGCGGGTTTTCAGTTCACCGGGATATCCTTTTTTGCCGAAGCCGCCCAGTGTAGGTTTTCAACTTCGCAGGTGTACATTTTTCAATTTTATCCCTAATTTTTGCCCGAACCTTTTATTCTGTTTTTGGTTCGCCAGGATGCCCCATTTTTGCATGGACTCTCTTTTTTTTGTCCAGCGGGTCAATTTCAAGCAAAGTATTTTTTAACTGCGTCCGAATTCATAGGCGACGTAAAGTCTTCACCGTCCATGGTGGACAACAACAAAGCTCCTCCTGAAAAGACTTTTCTGACAACATATGGCCCTTCGTAGTTAGGGGTCCACTTGCCCCTGTGATCTACCTGTGACGGGAGAATCCTTTTCAGCACAAGGTCGCCCGTTGTTGCACCCCAAAATTTGACCAACAATTATTTATCCATCAAGTGTTTGCAGGTTGATGCCTTCATCAGAAAGTTCAAGAGAATTGGTTGAAACCATAGTTGTGTGTCTCCTAGCTTGAGAATTGTGGGAACTCCTCAGGTGATTCTGAGACTTTGAGAATGAACTTGATGCTTTGAGAAAGCCTATGAGATGTCTTGATAGCCATCATGAAGCCCAGAGAAGTCATTGTGCAAGAGTTCAGAAGATTCAACCATGAATGGTAGAATTAGGGTTTTGACTGGGTCAACCCTAGGATAACTGAAAATTTGGAGAAGGTTGAGACCTAATCCAAGGGCCATGAGATCATGGAATGATGCATAGAGATGTTATAGAGATGACTCCTAGACCAACTCATCATGATTGAGGAGTTTGAGAAGTTTTGAGTTAGGGTTTCTGAGGATCGTCAGTGAAAAAAACCCTAGTTTGATCCCTATCTTCCAGGCAGTTTTAGCTCAAGATGTGATTGATATATCATCTTCCCCACAACATGAATGTTGTAGAGCTTGTTCTTAGCTTTAATTTGAGTGGTGTAAGTCCTTGATAGGAGTTGCAGAGCTCAACTTATGGTTTTGACAAATTACAGGTCAGCTGAGGTGTGTGAATCTGGGTCCTTGAAAGTCACCCAACTTGCAGACAACGTTTGCCCTAGTAGGATGATTCCTATGATCTCTTGGTCAACATGAATGTTGAAGGGCATCTTCTTAGCTTTAATTTGAGTGGTAGAAGTCCTTGATAGGATTTGTAGAACTCAACTTATGGTTTGAACAAGACAGGGGTATTTTGGTCATTTGGCAGTTATAGGTCATTTTAAGCAAAGGCCATATCTCCTATTTCCAAGCCTCAAATGGAAAAACGCAAAACATGAAAGTTGTTCAAAATGGGATTTTAAGTCTAGGAAAGTGGTCATGAGTTATTGGAAAAGCTTAGAGCATGGATTTTCATGATTGGTTAAAAATGAACTAAAAATGGCTTATAAGTTAATTCAAGTCAATTCGGAAATTGGTTTGGAAGATCTATGAATCCAAAATAGGTCATCCAATATATCATTTTGATTGGAAACATCATTTTGAGAACATTGGTTTAAGCACAATTTCCATTTGAGGCTTTAAAATGGGACATGCTTTGTAATATTGTTACTTGCATATTAAGGCACCTTTGGAAATCTTAACACAAGGCAAATATGAGCTGATTTCTTTGTACATTCCTTCTCAATATCCCACATAAGGAGAATTTGACACAAAATATACAAGGTTTAAGGCATGAGATATGAGATATAGAACTTATCATTAAAGGAGAAAATCAAGACTTTTCTTGATGATTCCAGAAGGATCTAGTTGTTTCCATCCATCACTATAAGAAGAGTGATCCACAAGGTATTGAGGGTTGGTCAGGAAGAGAGTTTTCAGAGGAGAGAGAGAGAGAGAGAGAGAGAGAGAGACATTCCCATTGAATAGCTTCCTTCAAGATCAAGCAACACACAATTTCTTCCACCACAAGGCTTCTCATTCAAGATCAGTGCAAACAGAAGTTTATTCATCTTCAAAGGATCACATTGAAGCCCTTGAAAGCTCTGAGTCAAGCCCTAGCTACACACACCATTGAACTTTGACAGGTTTCTTTCTTTCCACGAATCTCTTTAATTATGTAGTTTCTATTAATTCTTTAGGTGTAGAATTAGTGTACTAGGCTAGTTGATCTTACCCCGTGAGTTTGAGAGTTCTGTATGAGATTTCATGGCAGGTGCATGAATCTTTAACTTGCAAGAATTGGCTGGATCTTGAGTGTTAGTTAGTCTAGACTAGGTTAGAATGTTTAGTATAGAGCCAAGAACATGTTTACACCATTAGATTGAAGTTTTATTAGGACTGATCTCAGAGAAATGTTTTCGAACCAAGATCTTCTAGCTTTCTGTTAGGATGATCCAGGAAGAATTAATAAAAATCACGCGTGCAGTTTTGTTCCTTGTAATGAGTAGGCCATTTTCCTTTTTAGAATTTTTGAATTTCATCAAGAGATGAGAGCGCAAGAGATGATGGAAGTTTCTTGCATGGAGGCTGCTTCTGAAAACCCTAGGAATCGTGTGAGGACGATGGCCAACAGCCGTCAGATCGTCCCTAAAATTTGACTAAATCATCTCATCCGACGGTCCTTGTTTAAATGAAAACGGAGGGAAATTTCAAACGGCCAAACGCACCGTTTTGCTAAATGAAGAGCGTATGGGCCTATCTCAGATTTCTATTAACACCCCACCATATCTGGCCCACATGGATCATGAACTGGGGCGCTCTTCTATTCACACCCCCTCCCCTTTATTTCAACTCTTTTATTTTTTTATTCCTTTAATATTTCTTGCATTTATAAAATTCATAAAAAATCCAAAATTGAATATTTTTTAATTCTTGTTTTTTCTATAGGTTAATGAATTTGTCTAGAAAAATATAAATAAATAAAATTTCCATTTTATTTTCTTTTCATATTTTTAGTATATTTTTCATTTTAATAGCTTTTTGTAGAATTTCTTTTAAGAATTTCCCTTAGGATTTTTAATTCATTCTTTTTGGTGTGATTAGTTATTGAATCATAGTTCCCCATAGGATTTAATTCTTGATTTTTAGATTAAAATTTGATTAGTTTAACTAGGTTAGCATTAGGGTATCCTAATTAGGGTTTATGTTATGCATAGGTAAGGAAATTCATTTTCTTTAGATAGTTTTGTCTTGATTTTTGGGTAGGGGCATATGTGGATGTTATGGGTAGATGTTGTAGACCCTTGTGAATAATTGTTAGAATTTTCCCCTTGTTTTAGTATTTTTAGGTATTTTCTGATTTTGACTGATGATTTTGTCTGTTCTGTGGTTATCTGTTCATCTCTGGGGTTTATTTTGGGGAATTTGTTGTGGGGCTTAGTTTGTTTTGGAGATCTTGTTGAGGAGCATGATGGAAGAGAAGATTGTAGATCAAGACTCAGAGACCCAGAGCTTGGATTATTCCCTGTCTGTGAGGTTTGAGATCCTGAAGTTTGAGGGAAGTTCATGGTACTTTCCTGAGGAAGGCACTATGAATGACTTTCATTCTTTCTTCTCACCTCTTTCTCAAGTATCCAATGATGTTGGAGCCAACTTGTGAGTTTAATTTCTCCTGAGGAGGAATGTGAACTGATCACATGTTGTTGAGCCACATGGGATACAACTCCTAAGTGGAAGCCTCCTAGTACTTTCCTGAGGAAGGTCCTATGGGTCTATTCACTTAGTTACATTAGTTTATCTAGGATTTCTTAAGTATCCAATGATGTAGGAGCCAACTTGTGAGTTTAATTTCTCTTGAGGAGGAATGTAAACTGATCACATGTTGTTGAGCCACATGGGATACAACTCCTAAGTGGAAGCCTCCTAGTACTTTCCTGAGGAAGGTCCTATGAGTCTATTCACTTAGTTCCACTAGTTCAGATAGGATTTCCTAAGTATCCAGTGATGTTGGAGCCTGCTTGTGAGTTTAATTTCTCCTGAGGAGGAATGTAAACTGATCACAGTGGTGGAGCCACATAGGATATGATTCCTGAGTATACACCTCCTAGTGCTTTCCTGAGGAAGACACTATGAGTCTGCCTACTTAGCTCCCTTTCTTTGGTAAGCTTGTTTTGAAGCTTGAAGATTGGGATTGATTTCTTTTTGTTAGGTTTTTCTTTAGGGCTTTGCTTAGATTTGATCAAGATTCTGTGTTAGGGTTAGGATTAGAGAGTAGATGATTCTTTCTCAAGCATGTGTTTTGTTGGCCTGAGGGCACTTCATTTCTTTTATCTGTTATTGCTTGATAGCATGTTGTTTATGTTTCAGTATGATTACTGTTATTTCATGACTGGCTTGAGGTCGAGACGAGCTTGTGGAGGCTGAAGCCCCACACACATTTCCTCCCTCACTTGCATTGCATGCATTTTACTGTTAAGCTGATGCTTTGTCTGTTTTGGTGTATCATTGACATGATCCCTTAGGACTCTCATTTCCTTTGATAAGGATTTGATGATAGACTTTTAGGTTGAAACCTATGCATGACCACATCTAGGAGTTCCCTGTTCAAACCTCAACCATAGGATGAATCCATGGCATGATAACAGTAGGACTTGATAGTCTCCCACCTAGTTGGGCCTGTTCTCTTCTCATCTCAAAACAGTTTAAGATACAGTAATCATGAATGATTTCTTTCGTACGTTACGAGCCTTAAGCTATCTGAGAGAGGGTTGTGGAATAGTTTCTTTTCCACAGTCTGGATGTTTAGTATGGTACCCTTTGGGTGGCATGCGACGCATTCACTCTCAGGTCATAGTCTCTAGTGCGGTTGAAATCGCAAACGCAATAAAAAACACTTCTTTCAAGACAGGAAATAAACCGTAGTTTCCCGAACTACGTGAGCTCTGATCTTCCATACAGTGTGGAAGTACGTAGGCATAGGATGCGACGTCCTACCTTCCCCCATAACCCTTCGTAGGCCGAACTACGTTGACTCTGATTTCTCATTCTCTGATGAGAATACGTAGGCATAAAGTGCGACGCTTTGCCGAGTCATTTTTCTTTTCTTTTTCAGCCAGCCTTGATAGGTAGATAAATTATAACCAACCCGTCCAAGTAAACAAACAAGCGAGGATCCCGTCGAGTACGACGGACGTGAGGGGTGCTAATACCTTCCCCTTGCGTAACCGACTCCCGAACCCAGACGATGGTTGCGACGACCTTGTCTTACCCTTTTTCGTCAAGTTTTTCCGATCGTTTCCTTTCCCGCTCTGAGGGATAAATAACGAAAGGTGGCGAATCTTCTGTCATGCCGGCACCTTATTTTCGCGCAAGCGACAACTGGCGACTCTGCTGGGGACCGAACTCGGAGTCTCTGGTTCTCCGGTTCCCTATGAGAGTCAATCCTATCGTTTGTGTGTTTGCTTGTTGGGTTGCGTTTATTTATCGCATTTTTACTTCCCGCATTTTTACTTCCCGCACTTTATTTCCCGCATTTTATTTCCAGTTTGATATGATTATCTGTGCTGCTGTGGGAGAGGGATGTTACTATGAGTGAGAAGCCGGACCTGGGCTTGAGCATACACCTAGATATAGTTGCGGAGAAGTAGTAGACGAACCTGTCTGCTGAGCAGGCACAGTTCCCTACGAAAATCTGCGCTCAGACGAGATTCTTGCAGAGGTGTTCCTTTCCGGTCCTGAGGATCTGAGGGGAGTCCAGACGTGAGGATTGTCGACTCTGGGGACCGATCATTTGGAAGTCAGCTAAGTGAGGCCTCTTCATGACTTGATGATGCCACTCCTTCTGGGAATCGTATCATCACTCGTGAAAGTCTGTGACGCTGATGACCGCATAGGATGCCGTACCTTTGTCCGTGGATTAGGTCCATACCTGTGAGTGGGATTAGGATATTGCAGGAAACTTTGACCTCCAGACTACCTGGTTTTCTTGACAGTGAATCAGTTATGTTGATACCGAAGTTCTCAATTGCAGATTTGACTGTTCTTGACAGAGCAAGTTCGTTGATCAGAGGATTTTATCATCGGGTGTATGTCTGTTCCTGGTAAAGCAGGTTTCGATCAGAGTATTGTCTTCAGAGGTTTGTCCTGGATGGAGCAGATTTTGAGTGGGGTCTGAAGATCCCATCAGCAGTTGTTGGTTGTTCTTGATAGGGCAGATTTTGAGTGGGGTCTGAAGATCTCATCAGCAGCTGTGCGTTTGTTCTTGAGAGGGCAGATTTTTGATCTGGGGTCTGAAGACTTCATCAGCAGACGTTTTCTGATCATACATCCCGGGTCCTTATTATCAGGCACTTACTCTTGGCAGAGCAGAATTTTGATCTCGATCCTATCAGATGGTTATTCTCAGCAAGTCGGATTAGTGGTATTGCACCGGGGTTTCCTTCTCATCAGTGACTGTTGACACCGAATCTCCACAGCAGCCACCTGGATATATTGTTGCATGCCTGCATTTTGCATTAGTCTGCATGATCATTCGCATTCCATTGACGCGTGTCTGTGACAGGTACCGTTTCCCCGATCCAGGATCTCTCACCTCTTATTGTATTACTACAGCCTCTCTCAGAAAGACTGTTGCGTACGAATTCTCGATCCCTGATGTGTCGAAGTTGGCTATCACTGGTACTATGTATATGTGAGGTTGCTGTTTCCATGATTGGGCCCAGATTCCCCTCCTTATTATTGTCAGCACTGGTACTACGGTGCCAGGATCGGGGAAATCTCTCAAGCACACAGACACCCGCATACATCTACATAAAGCATTTTGCATGACATACATTTTGTGGCTTTTCCTAACCTTTAACTTTGACAGGTTTTACAGGTACACAGGTTTCGAGCTGCTTTCAATCTCCAGGATTGATCAAAGACTCATCCACCGCTACTCAACTCGTGCTAATCAGACAAGGATAATGGACCAGGTGCAGTCAGATGTCCAAGAGCTCCGTGAACGGATGGATCGTTTTATGGAGCTGATGCAGGTGGTCGCTAATGGTCAAGACCAGCTTCGTACTTTGGTTCAACCTCTAATCTCCAGGGTTGACAGTAATGGCATACTTCACGGCGGTGCCGTGCCTACTCCTCCTCCAGTGGACGCTCCACAGAATGTTGTTCCTGTTGCCGGGGGCAACGGCAGTGCTAACGGCAATCTGATGACTAATCTCGGACTCAATGCGGCAGGTGTCGGCAATGGTAGTTTGGGAGCCAATGTTAACATAGGGCCAGTCAACGGCAATGCTGGTGCAGGAAATCTGTTGGTGCCTCAACAGTGGCTGGAGGACCATCAGGATGACGTATTTTCTCAGAGAGGTGTAAAAGCAGAGTTGAATGCTGAAGCTCGACTCAGGTTTAAAGCGCTGGAGGACAAGATGAGAGACATTGAAAATCAGAATACATTGGGCGTTGATATGTCCAAGCTCGGGTTGATTGCTGACTTTAAGGTACCTCACAAGTTCAAGGTGCCTACCTTTGAGAAGTATAAGGGTACTACTTGCCCCCGGGTCCACCTCCGATCTTATTATAGAAAGATGTCCGCCTATTCTGACGATGAGAAGCTGTTGATGCACTTCTTTCAGGATAGCCTTTCTGGTCCATCACTCGAATGGTATATGGGTTTGGAGCCCGCTACTGTGCGCACCTGGAAAGATCTTGCAGAAGCGTTCGTCCTCCACTATCAATACAATAGCGACTTGGCTCCCAACCGAGTTCAGCTTCAGAATCTCTCACAGAGGAACAATGAAAGCTTCAAAGAGTACGCCCAACGGTGGCGTGAATTGGCTGCTCGGGTTCAACCGCCGATGGTTGAGCGTGAGCTAGTGCAAATGTTCGTGGCTACCCTTCCTGGAATTTACTATGAAAAGCTGGTCAGTGGCATGTCTGGAACATTCTCGGCTCTTATCACTATGGGCGAGCATGTTGAGAACGGTATAAAGATTGGAAAAATTCAGGGCGAATCATCCTCAGTTGGAGGAGCTAGTAAGAAACCTTACGCTGGCAAGCGTCGAGAGGGAGATGCCAGTGCTGTCACTAATGCTAGGAGAAAGGGCAAGGGCCATCAGCCTCAGATTGCTAGCATAAATATCCCGGCTGCTCCACCGCAGCCGCAGCAGCAGCAGCAGCAGCCTCAGCAGCAGAATCAGCAGGGGTATAGAAGATATCAGAATCGGGCTCCTCTGACAAATCGTCATTTTGAAACTCCACCTATGTCGTATGCACAACTTCTGCAAACGTTGCTTCAGCTCCAATTAGTTCAAAAGAGGACAATGGCTCCCTTAACAGGGGCACCACCGCCGGGGTATGACGCCAGTGCTACTTGTGATTTCCATACTGGGGCACCTGGCCATACGATTGAGAATTGTAAAGCTTTTAAGCACAAAGTCCAGGACTTGGTGGACGCCAAGGTTATTAATTTTTCTGACAATGTGCCCAACGTTACCAAAAACCCGATGCCTCATCATAAGGGGGGCGGAGTGAATGCCGTTATCACTGAGGAGAGTGTGGACTTGCTGACTGAGGTCAAAGATTTGAAGACGCCGCTTAGTTTTGTCAAGGCTAAGTTGCTGAAGAAAGGCTTCTTCCCTGGATGTGGAGAGTTATGTATGGCTTGTGCTACACTTCCTGATGGGTGTGAGCAGCTGATCGAAGGCATCCAAAGTCTGATGTCTGAGGGTATTTTGCAGTTCAGCCGGAGCGTTGAAAGCGCATCAGGGGAAGTCGTGCTGAAGCAGGCAGATGAAGTTGCTACCATTACTATTCCTCGTCACCCTATTACTATTTCTGCGCCCCGAATGCCTACTATCACTATCACCAGGGCCGGACCGATCCCATTCGAAAGCACTAATGCCGTTCCATGGCATTATGGCGCCGAAGTCTATTGCAATGGTCAGAAGATAGAGCTTGAGCCGTACGGATCGTCAGTGCAGAATCTCGCCGGAGTCAGTGGTATTACTAGAAGCGGTAGAGTGTTTGCGCCAGCGGAGGTTGCAGCAGAGAAAGTGGTCAGGGCTGATGCTGCTGATAAGGGTAAAGGTAGAGTTGTCGAAGAGGTCCCTTCTGGGGCAGAAAAAGATTTGCTGGTTAAAGATGCTGAAGAGTTCATGCGACTAATCAAGAAGAGCGACTACAAGATTGTAGATCATCTTCATCAGACTCCGTCAAAGATCTCGATTCTTAACCTGTTGCTGTGTTCTGAAGCGCACCGCAACGCATTACTGAAGGTATTGAATGTTGCATATGTGCCGCAGGAGATATCAGTAAATCAGCTGGAAGAGGTGGTAGCCCATGTTAATGCTGGTAATGGGTTGGGATTCACAGATTTAGAGCTGACTCCTAAAGGAAGAGACCACAATAGCGCCTTGCACGTCTCGATAGAGTGCAGAGGCACTATTATGTCGCATGTCCTGGTGGATACGGGCTCATCCCTTAATGTGCTTCCGAAGAAGGCACTGATGAAGTTGGATACCCGTGGATTGCTTTGCACGCCCAGTGATCTGGTCGTGAAGGCCTTTGATGGAACTAAGCGCCACGTCTTCGGAGAGCTGACCCTGCCAATTCAAGTTGGTCCGGAGACGTTCAATACGGTTTTCTATATCATGGATATCATGCCTGCCTACAGTTGCCTCTTAGGTCGGCCATGGATCCATGTTGCTGGTGTCGTGACGTCCACGCTGCATCAAAAGCTTAAATATGCTGTTGGGGGCAGCATAATGACCGTCTGTGGTGAGGAGGACATTATGGTGAGCCATTTGTCGTCCTTTAAATATGTTGAAATGGATGGCGAGATCCATGAAACTCTCTGCCAAGAATTTGAAACCGTCAGGGTAAAAGAGGTAGCTCCTGTCGTCGCAGAGAAGCAAGAGATGAATCTCTCCTCGTTTAAGGAAGCTCGGGCCGTCGTCGAAGCCGGTTCCACCCCAGGCTGGGGGCATGTTTTGGATATACCAAATCAAGCAGGATAAGTTTGGGTTGGGGTATTCTCCTGGAGCTGAAGCTTCATCTTCTTCTGGCAGCTCGTCTCGTAGGAAAGGGCCGATCCTATTCACCAAGGGGGGAGTAGTTTTCGAGAGCATCAACGCTGCGTCGGAGGACAGCGGGGATAGTGATTGTGATCTTGACGCCTGGATTCAACCGAGCAAGCCGGGCGAGCGCCTCCACAATTGGACCATCAAGGAGATTATCAAGCTGACAAGTGAAGAGTAATGATTTGCTTTTTACAATCTTTGTACAACCCTATGCCTTACCCGGGGCATAGTGGTTTTACTGTCAGGGCCTTGTTGGATTATGTGTATGCATTTTGTTAATAAATAAAAGGCATTTTCTTCGTAATCAAATATTGTGTTCTCTGTTATTCCTGTTTTATGTTTATTTCGGAAAAAACAGCAAAATGGCAACGGGGTTTGTGCTAACCTGCATATTCTTGCTTTAAACTTAACCCTTGTTATTGCAGGATCCACGTAACAGATGACATCGACTCTGGACCCTCTACGGCTCACTATGACTTTGATTGCCCAATCTATCAAGCCGAGTATGAGATTGATGAAGACGAGGACCTTCCGGAAGAGTTGGCCCGCTTGTTGAGACAAGAGGAAAAGGTTATTCTGCCTCACGAGGAGGATATTGAGATTGTAAATCTGGGTTCTGAGGAGCTCGTCAGAAATGTCAGAGTAGGGGCTGCGCTGCAGAATGATGTCAAGCATAGACTGGTCGAGATGCTTCGAGAGTATAGTGATGTCTTTGCTTGGTCATACGAAGATATGCCCGTACTTGACACTGATATCGTGGTCCATCGCTTGCCGTTGCGGGAAGATTGTCCTCCGGTCAAGCAGAAGCTTAGGAGGACGAGACCAGACATGGCTGTAAAAATCAAAGAAGAAGTCCAGAAGCAGTTGGACGCAGGATTTCTAGCCGTTACCACTTACCCTCCGTGGGTTGCCAACATAGTGCCTGTACCGAAGAAGGACGGTAAGGTACGCATGTGCGTCGATTATCGGGATTTGAATAGGGCGAGCCCTAAGGATGATTTCCCGTTGCCTCATATCGATGTGTTGGTCGACAACACAACCCAGTTTTCCGTGTTTTCGTTCATGGATGGCTTCTCCGGTTACAATCAGATTAAGATGGCACCGGAGGACATGGAGAAAACGACGTTCATCACCCCCTGGGGAACATTCTGCTATAAGGTAATGCCCTTCGGTCTGAAGAACGCAGGGGCCACTTACCAGCGAGCAATGGTAACTTTGTTTCATGATATGATTCATCATGAGATCGAGGTCTATGTTGATGACATGATCGCAAAGTCCCAGACGGAGGAGGAGCATCTGGTAAACTTGTTGAAGCTTTTTGAAAGGCTTAGGAAGTTCAGGCTGAGGCTGAATCCTAACAAGTGCACTTTCGGAGTGCGATCCGGAAAGTTATTGGGGTTTATCGTTAGTGAACGAGGTATTGAAGTTGATCCTGCGAAAATAAAAGCTATCCAAGAAATGCCAGCGCCGAAAACAGAAAAATAAGTTCGTGGTTTCTTGGGCCGGATAAACTACATTGCAAGGTTTATCTCTCAGCTCACGGCCACTTGTGAACCGATGTTCAAGCTTTTAAAGAAAAATCAGGCGATTACTTGGAATGAGGATTGCCAGAAGGCATTCGACAAAATAAAGCAGTATCTTCAAGAACCTCCAATCTTGATACCCCCAGTGGCTGGACGGCCATTAATCATGTACCTGACGGTTCTGGAGAATAGTATGGGGTGTGTTCTCGGTCAGCACGACGAGACGGGCAGAAAGGAGCATGCCATTTATTATTTGAGTAAAAAGTTCACTGAGTGTGAATCTCGATACTCGATGCTGGAGAAGACGTGTTGTGCATTAGCTTGGGCCGCCAAACATCTACGACAGTATATGCTCAACCACACCACTATGCTAATTTCGAAGATGGATCCGATCAAGTACGTCTCCGAGAAGCAGGCTCTTTCGGGCAGGATTGCCAGATGGCAGATGGTGTTAATAGAATATGATATTCAGTATGTCTCCCAGAAAGCCATTAAGGGAAGCATATTATCTGATTACCTTGCCGAACAGCCAATCGAAGACTACCAGCCGATGAAGTTCGAGTTCCCTGACGAGGATATTATGTTTCTCAAAGCGAAGGATTGCGATGAGCCATTGCCCGATGAGGGGCCAGATAGGAAGTCTCAGTGGAAGTTGATATTCGACGGAGCGGTTAATTCCTATGGAAGTGGTATCGGGGCTATCATCACGACTCCTCACGGATCCCATATCCCGTTTACTGCGAGACTGACGTTTCCAGTTACCAACAATGAAGCAGAGTATGAAGCATGTATTATGGGTCTAGAAGAGGCAATTGATTTGAGAATCAAGAATCTAGACATATATGGTGACTCAGCGCTTGTAATCAATCAGATTAAAGGGGAGTGGGAAACTCGTCAAGCGAATTTAGTGCCGTACATGAATTATGCCAGAAGGCTGCTTCCATTCTTCGATCGAGTGGAACTTCATCATGTACCCAGGGCTGAAAATCAGATGGCTGATGCCTTAGCCACGTTGGCTTCAATGTATAAAGTCAATTATTGGAATGAGGCTCCAAGAATTATACTTTCGCGTCTTGATAGACCGGCATTTGTGTTTGCAATCGAGGATGCCACCGACGGCAAGCCATGGTTCCACGATATCCAGACCTTCCTTATGACCAAGGAGTATCCTGTGGGTGCGTCAACCCAGGATAAGAAGACTTTAAGGAGGCTATCTGGAAACTTTTATCTCAATCCTGATGGAGTGCTGTATAAAAGAAACCACGATCTCGTGCTACTCAGATGTGTAGATGAGAAAGAGGCGAGTATGCTCATGGAAGAAGTCCATGAGGGCACATTTGGTACGCACGCCGGCGGGCATGCCATTACGAGAAAGATCCTGAGAGCAGGATATTACTGGCTGACTATGGAGTCGGATTGCTTCAGATTCGCGAAGAAATGTCATAAATGCCAGATTTATGCTGATAAAGTTCATGTGCCGCCGTGCCCATTGAATGTCATGTCCTCCCCTTGGCCGTTCTCCATGTGGGGCATCGACATGATAGGCAAGATCGAGCCCACTGCATCCAATGGTCATCGTTTCATTCTGGTAGCTATTGACTACTTCACCAAATGGGTGGAGGCAGCCTCGTACGCTAATGTGACCAAGCAGGTGGTAGCTAAATTCATAAAGAGGGACATCATCTGTCGCTATGGAATTCCCGAGCGGATCATTACTGATAATGGTTCGAATTTGAATAACAAGATGATGAAGGAGCTGTGCCAGAGCTTCAAGATTGAACACCACAACTCATCTCCTTACCGGCCGAAGATGAATGGCGTTATTGAAGCGGCCAACAAGAACATCAAGAAGATTGTTCAGAAGATGGTTGTGACGTACAAAGATTGGCACGAGATGTTGCCATTTGCCTTGCACGGTTATCGTACGACGGTGCGTACGTCGACGGGGCAACTCCTTTCTCCTTGGTGTACAGTATGGAAGCTGTCCTACCGTTGGAAGTGGAGATTCCTTCTTTGCGAGTTTTGGTTGATGTGAAACTCGACGAGGCAGAATGGATTACGAATTGTTTGAACCAACTCAGCCTGATGGACGAGAAGAGGTTAGCATCGATTGCATTTGGTCGTCTGTACCAAAGCCGAATGAAGAAAGCTTATGATAAGAAGGTGCGTCCTAGAAGCTTTCAGATGGGTGATCTCGTCCTGAAGAAGATTCTTCCGCCACACTCTGATCACCGGGGCAAGTGGACTCCGAATTACGAAGGGCCGTATGTCGTCAGCAAGGTCTTCTCAGGAGGAGCTTTGTTGTTATCCACGATGGATGGTGAAGATTTTGCATCCCCGGTGAACGCGGACGCAGTTAAAAAATACTTTGCTTGAAAGAGACCCGCTGGACAAAAAAGAAAGAGTCCAGGCAAAAAAGGGGCATCCCGGCGAACCAAAAACAGAATAAAAGGTTCGGGCAAAAATTAGGGATATATTGAAAAAATGTACACCCGCGAAGTCGAAAACCTACACTGGGCGGCTTCGGCAAAAAAGGGTATCCCGGTGAACTGAAAACCCGTAAAGGGCGGTTCACGCAAAAGTTAGGGATTTGAATAAGCAAATGACTGCGTTCCGCGTGTGGATTTTCATTGTTTAGTGGTTTAGAAGACCTGAGGGCCGTTCATCTGAATCAGTCTCTTCCGAAGCTGAAGCGTCGGAGAAGTATCGAAGTCGAGTGGGTCTTAGAGGGATCAACTCATGGTGTTCGTCTACGCCTCGTTGCCGACATTTGTATATACTGATGTATATTTATGTTTTCTTTTTGCGCGGCTTCCTCATTCCAGGAGCTTGCCTCTGTTGTAAAACATTTTTGCCCATTCAGGGGTTCATCATCAATAAAATGCACATTATTCAGCAATTCTGCTTGTCTGTTTAGCATTTATCTGTTTTGTTTGCGAATGAAAACGCCGATGTTTTTTGATAAAATGCGCATACATAAACTTACGGGCCTAGGCCCATTGATTGTTGAAACAATTAATTAACTGAATATTGTCACGAGATAATAACCTGGATAGGCCCCTTTGAGGAGGGTATCTTGTTTGTTTGTTTGTGTTGTTGCAGGTGTAGCGCCTTCCAGAAGACGTGCCGTGTGCATCCCCGAAGCAGGGCGAGTCCTCCTTCTCCAGCAGAGTTCAGTAATCTCTCCTCCGTAGAATCAGACGCAGAATAGTGAGCATTGATATGTCTCCCCATGCAGAGAGGATTCTCGTCCCCAAGCAGACGCATCCTGAAGGAACGTCACCTCATCAGCTGAGTCAAGGGCCGAAGCTCATGTCCCCCAGCACCGGGTCACAAGTGCAGATTTCATAGAAATGTTAGGGTGCCGAAGCTCGTGTATCCCCAGTAAAGTCGCCGAAGCAGGTGTCCCCCCAGCACCAGGTCACAAGTGCAAGTCTGGTAGGGAGTTGTTTGTATGCCGAAGGATGCAGTAACTGATGGTGTCAGACTGAAGTCTCCAGCGGAATTGAGATTCCCCATCAGAGTCGTATTTTCTCCCGAAGTTGGATGATTCCCTCTTCCCCAGTAGAGTGTAGGAATGACTAATGTTGTATTCCTCTGCAGAAGTGTACTCTCCCCCGAAGTCAGATGATTCTTTCTTCCCCGGCGAAATTGAGATTCCTCATCAGAGTCGTACTCTCCAGTGGAGTAGAATGATTTCTCTCCCCGGCTGGGTCCGCAAACCCCCAAGAGAGCCGAATCCTTGAAAACAGTTGGGACCATGAGTGGATTTTCCCTAGCAGAGCATCGAACAGCTGATGTTGTATTTCCCCCAGAGTTGTACTCTCTCCAGCGAAGCAGAATGACTTCTACTTCCTCAGCCGAGTTTGCAGACATCCAAGAGAGCCGAGTCCTTGGAAGTTGATCAGATCATGATTGGTTTTTCCCCAGTGGAGTGTTGAGCAGCTGAAGTTGTTTCCCCACATAGTTGTTATCCCCAAAAAAGTAGCCATGGCGGCCACGCAGTTCATTCTCGCGATTGATATCAGCAGGCCCAAGTTCTCGCAGAGCTTCGTTCCCCTGCAGCAGTCAGCTGAAGTTGTTTTCCCTGCAGCAGTCAACCGAAAGATCAATTCCTCAGACAGAGTCCGATTGATATTGGCATGTCCACTTTCTCCTCAGCGGGATGATTCCTCTACCTGAGTAGTTCTTTCTCCTTGACAGGAGGATTTCCCCCCTCGGCATTTATTTTGCTGACGGGATCGCATCATTGTGCATGATTGCATAGCATTGTGCATGACTGCATAGCATTTACGCATAGCATTCCTACCGTGTGGGGCATAGCGCCGAAGCATAGGCATCATACGCATGACCTAGGTTACTATCATTCTTGTCTTACAGGTATTCCACCAAAAGACCGGTTGCTCAGGATGATTCCTGGTATTCTCCCCAACAAGGTCGCTTCCTTAGGATGATTCTTAAAGACCCCGGTGTAATCCCCACAGTCACTCGCTCAAGATGATTTTTGAGATCCCCAGCGAAGTCTTCAGTTCAAGACGATGCTTGAATTCCTCAGCAGAGCCGTTTGCTTAAGATAATTCTTAAGACTTCAGCGCAGTTTCCCGAGTTGTTTGCTTAAGATGATTCTTAAGACTTCAGCGCAGTCTCCCGAGTTGTGTGCTTAGGATGATTCTTGAGCTCCCCAGTAGCGTACCCAGCGAGAGGTTCCAAGGAAGATTCCTGGAATACCCAGCAGTACGGGATGATTCTTGAAGGTGCCCGACGGAGTTGTTTGTTCAAGATGATTCTTGAAGTCCTTAGCAGCGTGATATGTCTGTTCCAACAGTGATGTCTAATCCGAAGATTGACTTCGTAAACGCCTGAAGGCGGTATCAGAAGGTTCCTGTGGATTCAGGTTTCCGTGCTGATGAATCAGCGCTTGTCTGAAGACAAGGTTCCAAAGTTTGTAGATATAACAAGGGGATCCGTGTTGACTTGAAGACCAAGTCAGTTGTCCTGAGGTGATGATTGATTGCGATCAAGTGAATAGTGTTTCTTCTGACTGAAGTCGAAGATGTTTCTCCAGCTGAAGCAGAGTGTTGCCTGAAGGCAAAGTGTTTGAATCCCCATAGAGTCATGAATGGCTCAGGGTACCATTTCTTTGACTGAAGTCACAGATTTCCCAAGCTGAAGCGAAGGTGCCTAAGGGCAGGGTTATCCCCAAGGTCATGAATAACCAAGGATTCATTTTTCGGACTGAAGGCCGAAGTATATCCCTGACTGAAGTCACGGATACTCTATAGCAGAGGCGGAGTTGCCTGAAGGCATATCCATGTATCCTTGAAGGCCAAGGACCATTTCTCCAGACTGAAGTCGAAGATACCTCCTGCAGAGTTGCCGACAGGCAAAAGTTTACATCCTTGAAGGCCAAGGATGCTTATCTTCAGAAATACTTGAAGATCTTTTCTAGCTGAAGCTGGAAGCGGCCAGGGGCCACGGTTTCATATAATTCTGATGTTGAAGTTCTACGGTGAACTCAGTGTGTAGTAGTATGCCGATGTTCGTTATGGTTCTGAGGGTGAACCCCCGGGTCAGAGTGTGCTCGGTTAAGTCTCTCATTCCCAGCGGAGTGGTTTCAAATACGCAAGTGTACCTGTTGTTCCATTTACCAGGGGTGAACCCCAGGTCAGATTATGTTTGTGTTCGACGGCGAGGTTGAATGTTCGATTTGACGGCGAGGTCAGATTATGTTTGTGTTCGACGGCGAGGTTGAATGTTCGATTTGACGGCAAGGTCAGATTATGTTTTTGTTTGACGGCGAGGTTGAATGTCTGTCCGGCGGCGAGGTTGGATGTTTGTTTGACGGCGAGGTCAGATTATGTTTGTGTTCGACGGCGAGGTTGAATGTTCGATTTGACGGCGAGGTCAGATTATGTTTGTGTTCGACGGCGAGGTTGAATGTCTGTCCGGCGGCGAGGTTGGATGTTTGTTCGACGGCGAGGTTGAATGTTTGTTTCGACGGCGAGGTCAGACTTTGTGAATCCCCAGCAGAGATGATGTTTGTACGACGGCGACGTCGAGTGTCTCTCAGAGCGATGTTTGTTTCCGACGGCGATGTCAGATTCAGTTTTCCCGCGGCGATGTTGGGCATGTCAAGTTGATCCAGTCTTCTGACGGCGATGTTAGGTGATGCAGATCCTTTAGTCCTCCAGCGGTGATGCGGGATATTTTGATTGTCCGACGGCGAGGTCAGACGTAGTTCTCCAGCGGTGATGCGGGGTATTTTGTCAGATTCATTTCTCCAGCGGTGATGCGGGGTATTTTGTTCAGTATTGTATTTTCTCCAGCGGCGATGCGGGGCATTTTGGGTGATCGACGGTGATGTCAGATTTAGTTTTCCGGCGGCGATGTTGGATGTTGGTTTCCCCGAGTTATGGTTGTTCTTGACGACGATGTCAGGTGATTTGGTGTTCCAGCGGCGATGTTGGGTATATCAGATAGGTTAGTCCTCCAACGGCGATGTTGGGTGTTGTGGTTGTCTGAAGGCAATATCAGAAGAAGTTAATGTGGATGACTGACGGCGATGTCAAATCAGTATTTCTCCAGATAGTTGCCGTGCAGCTATTATTCCAGTGTTCGACGAGTTGAGCAGTTGGCAAATTTTCGGGTTTACCGGTATTCAATCGTCTCGCACCTTGATTGGTTGAGAGTCGTTCGCTTCTCACCCAGTCAGGTTCAAGCCGTTTGAATAGGGGCAGCTGTTGCACCCCAAAATTTGACCAACAATTATTTATCCATCAAGTGTTTGCAGGTTGATGCCTTCATCAGAAAGTTCAAGAGAATTGGTTGAAACCATAGTTGTGTGTCTCCTAGCTTGAGAATTGTGGGAACTCCTCAGGTGATTCTGAGACTTTGAGAATGAACTTTATGCTTTGAGAAAGCCTATGATATGTCTTGATAGCCATCATGAAGCCCAGAGAAGTCATTGTGCAAGAGTTCAGAAGATTCAACCATGAATGGTAGAATTAGGGTTTTGACTGGGCCAACCCTAGGATAACTGAAAATTTGGAGAAGGTTGAGACCTAATCCAAGGGCCATGAGATCATGGAATGATGCATAGAGATGTTATAGAGATGACTCCTAGACCAACTCATCATGATTGAGGAGTTTGAGAAGTTTTGAGTTAGGGTTTCTGAGGATCGTCAGTGAAAAAAACCCTAGTTTGATCCCTATCTTCCAGGCAGTTTTACCTCAAGATGTGATTGATATATCATCTTCCCCACAACATGAATGTTGTAGACCTTGTTCTTAGCTTTAATTTGAGTGGTGGAAGTCCTTGATAGGAGTTGCAGAGCTCAAGTTATGGTTTTGATAAATTACAGGTCAGCTGAGGTGTGTGAATCTGGGTCCTTGAAAGTCACCCAACTTGCAGACAACTTTTGCCCTAGTAGGATGATTCCTATGATCTCTTGGTCAACATGAATGTTGAAGGGCATCTTCTTAGATTTAATTTGAGTGGTATAAGTCCTTGATAGGATTTGTAGAACTCAACTTATGGTTTGAACAAGACAGGGGTATTTTGGTCATTTGGCAATTATAGGTCATTTTAAGCAAAGGCCATATCTCCTATTTCCAAGCCTAAAATGGAAAAACTCAAAACATGAAAGTTGTTCAAAATGGGATTTTAAGTCTAGAAAAGTGGTCATGAGTTATTGGAAAAGCTTAGAGCATGGATTTTCATGATTGGTTAAAAATGAACTAAAAATGGCTTATAAGTTAATTCAAGTCAATTTGGAAATTGGTTTGGAAGATCTATGAATCCAAAATAGGTCATCCAATATATCATTTTGATTGGAAACATCATTTTTTGAACATTGGTTTAAGCACAATTTCCATTTGAGGCTTTAAAATGGGACATGCTTTGTAATATTGTTACTTGCATATTAAGGCACCTTTGGAAATCTTAACACAAGGCAAATATGAGCTGATTTCTTTGTACATAAGGAGAATTTGACACAAAATATACAAGGTTTAAGGCATGAGATATGAGATGTAGAACTTATCATTAAAGGAGAAAATCAAGACTTTTCTAGATGATTCTAGAAGGATCTAGTTGTTTCCATCCATCACTATAAGAAGAGTGATCCACAAGGTATTGAGGGTTGGTCAGGAAGAGAGTTTTCAGAGGAGAGAGAGAGAGACATTATCATTGAAGAGCTTCCTTCAAGATCAAGCAACACACGATTTCTTCCACCACAAGGCTTCTCATTCAAGATCAGTGCAAACAGAAGTTTATTCATCTTCAAAGGATCACATTGAAGCCCTTGAAAGCTCTGAGTCAAGCCCTAGCTACACACACCATTGAACTTTGACAGGTTTCTTTCTTTCCACGAATCTCTTTAATTATGTAGTTTCTATTAATTCTTTAGGTGTAGAATTAGTGTACTAGGCTAGTTGATCTTACCCCGTGAGTTTGAGAGTTCTGTATGAGATTTCATGGCAGGTGCATGAATCTTTAACTTGCAAGAATTGGCTGGATCTTGAGTGTTAGTTAGTCTAGACTAGGTTAGAATGTTTAGTATAGAGCCAAGAACATGTTTACACCATTAGATTGAAGTTTTATTAGGACTGATCTCAGAGAAATGTTTTCGAACCAAGATTTTCTAGCTTTCTGTTAGGATGATCCAGGAAGAATTAATAAAAATCACGCGTGCAGTTTTGTTCCTTGTAATGAGTAGGCCATTTTCCTTTTTAGAATTTTTGAATTTCATCAAGAGATGAGAGCGCAAGAGATGATGGAAGTTTCTTGCATGGAGGCTGCTTCTGAAAACCCTAGGAATCGTGTGAGGACGATGGCCAATAGCCGTCAGATCGTCCCTAAAATTTGACTAAATCATCTCATCCGACGGTCCTTCTTTAAATGAAAACGGAGGGAAATTTCAAACGGCCAAACGCACCGTTTTGCTAAATGAAGAGCGTGTGGGCCTATCTCAGATTTCTATTAACACCCCACCATATCTGGCCCACATGGATCATGAACTGGGGCGCTCTTCTATTCACACCCCCCTCCCCTTTATTTCAACTCTTTTATTTTTTTATTCCTTTAATATTTCTTGCATTTATAAAATTCATAAAAAATCCAAAATTGAATATTTTTTAATTCTTGTTTTTTCTATAGGTTAATGAATTTGTCTAGAAAAATATAAATAAATAAAATTTCCATTTTATTTTCTTTTCATATTTTTAGTATATTTTTCATTTTAATAGCTTTTTAATATGTTTAGTTTGATATCCAATTTTGTAGAATTTCTTTTAAGACTTTCCCTTAGGAATTTTAATTCATTCTTTTTGGTGTGATTAGTTATTGAATCATAGTTCCCCATAGGATTTAATTCTTTATTTTTAGATTAAAATTTGATTAGTTTAACTAGGTTAGCATTAGGGTATCCTAATTAGGGTTTATGTTATGCATAGGTAAGGAAATTCATTTTCTTTAGATAGTTTTGTCTTGATTTTTGGGTAGGGGCATATGTGGATGTTATGGGTAGATGTTGTAGACCCTTGTGAATAATTGTTAGAATTTTCCCCTTGTTTTAGTATTTTTAGGTATTTTCTGATTTTGACTGATGATTTTGTCTGTTCTGTGGTTATCTGTTCATCTCTGGGGTTTATTTTGGGGAATTTGTTGTGGGGCTTAGTTTGTTTTGGAGATCTTGTTGAGGAGCATGATGGAAGAGAAGATTGTAGATCAAGACTCAGAGACCCAGAGCTTGGATTATTCCCTGTCTGTGAGGTTTGAGATCCTGAAGTTTGAGGGAAGTTCATGGTACTTTCCTGAGGAAGGCACTATGAATGACTTTCATTCTTTCTTCTCACCTCTTTCTCAAGTATCCAATGATGTTGGAGCCAACTTGTGAGTTTAATTTCTCCTGAGGAGGAATGTGAACTGATCACATGTTGTTGAGCCACATGGGATACAACTCCTAAGTGGAAGCCTCCTAGTACTTTCCTGAGGAAGGTCCTATGGGTCTATTCACTTAGTTCCATTAGTTTATCTAGGATTTCTTAAGTATCCAATGATGTAGGAGCCAACTTGTGAGTTTAATTTCTCCTTAGGAGGAATGTAAACTGATCACATGTTGTTGAGCCACATGGGATACAACTCCTAAGTGGAAGCCTCCTAGTACTTTCCTGAGGAAGGTCCTATGAGTCTATTCACTTAGTTCCACTAGTTCAGATAGGATTTCCTAAGTATCTAGTGATGTTGGAGCCTGCTTGTGAGTTTAATTTCTCCTGAGGAGGAATGTAAACTGATCACAGTGGTGGAGCCACATAGGATATGATTCCTGAGTATACACCTCCTAGTGCTTTCCTGAGGAAGACACTATGAGTCTGCCTACTTAGCTCCCTTTCTTTGGTAAGCTTGTTTTGAAGCTTGAAGATTGGGATTGATTTCGTTTGGTTAGGTTTTTCTTTAGGGCTTTGCTTAGATTTGATCAAGATTCTGTGTTAGGGTTAGGATTAGAGAGTAGATGATTCTTTCTCAAGCATGTGTTTTGTTGGCCTGAGGGCACTTCATTTCTTTTATCTGTTATTGCTTGATAGCATGTTGTTTATGTTTCAGTATGATTACTGTTATTTCATGACTGACTTGAGGTCGAGACGAGCTTGTGGAGGCTGAAGCCCCACACACATTTCCTCCCTCACTTGCATTGCATGCATTTTACTGTTAAGCTGATGCTTTGTCTGTTTTGGTGTATCATTGACATGATCCCTTAGGACTCTCATTTCCTTTGATAAGGATTTGATGATAGACTTTTAGGTTGAAACCTATGCATGACAACATCTAGGAGTTCCCTGTTCAAACCTCAACCATAGGATGAATCCATGGCATGATAACAGTAGGACTTGAAAGTCTCCCTCCTAGTTGGGCCTGTTCTCTTCTCATCTCAAAACAGTTTAAGATACAGTAATCATGAATGATTTCTTTCGTACGTTACGAGCCTTAAGCTATCTGAGAGAGGGTTGTGGAAGAGTTTCTTTTCCACAGTCTGGATGTTTAGTATGGTACCCTTTGGGTGGCATGCGACGCATTCACTCTCAGGTCATAGTCTCTAGTGCGGTTGAAATCGCAAACGCAATAAAAAACACTTCTTTCAAGACAGGAAATAAACTGTAGTTTCCCGAACTACGTGAGCTCTGATCTTCCATACAGTGTGGAAGTACGTAGGCATAGGATGCGACGTCCTAGCGAGCAGCCCTCCCTACCTTCCCCCATAACCCTTCGTAGGCCGAACTACGTTGACTCTGATTTCTCATTCTCTGATGAGAATACGTAGGCATAAAGTGCGACGCTTTGCCGAGTCATTTTTCTTTTCTTTTTCAGCCAGCCTTGATAGGTAGATAGATTATAACCAACCCGTCCAAGTAAACAAACAAGCGAGGATCCCGTCGAGTACGACGGACGTGAGGGGTGTTAATACCTTCCCCTTGCGTAACCGACTCCCGAACCCAGACGATGGTTGCGACGACCTTGTCTTACCCTTTTTCGTCAGGTTTTTCCGATCATTTCCTTTCCCGCTCTGAGGGATAAATAACGAAAGGTGGCCACTCTTCTGTCATGCCGGCACCTTATTTTCGCGCAAGCGACACCCGTCTGAAAGCTCCGAGGATGTATCTTCTTATCATACGCTTTCTTCATTCGGCTCTGGTACAAACGACCGTATGCTAGAGAAGCTAGCCTCTTCTCATCCATTAAACTCAGCTGGTTCAACCTGTCTTTCACCCATTCTGCCTCGTCGAGTTGGACATCTTGTAATACCCTCAGGGAAGGAATCTCAACTTCCAGTGGTAACACCGCTTCCATTCCGTATACCAACGAGAATGGGGTTGCCCCGGTTGATGTGCGTACCGTCGTACGATAACCGTGCAAAGCGAAAGGTAGCATCTCATGCCAGTCCTTATAGGTCACCACCATCTTCTGAATAATCTTCTTTATATTCTTATTGGCCGCTTCGACAGCGCCATTCATCTTGGTTCGGTACGGAGAAGAGTTGTGATGTTCGATCTTAAAACTCTGACACAGCTCCTTCATCATTTTGTTGTTTAAGTTCGAACTGTTGTCGGTAATGATCCGCTCAGGGATTCCATATCTGCAAATGATATCTTGTTTGATAAACCTGGCCACCACCTGCTTGGTCACATTTGCATATGATGCCGCTTCCACCCACTTGGTAAAATGATCGATTGCTACCAAAATGAAACGGTGTCCGTTAGATGCCGTCGGCTCGATCTTTCCAATCATGTCAATCCCCACATCGAGAATGGCCACGGTGACGACATCACGTTCAGAGGACTTGGAGGCACATGGATCTTATCCGCATAAATCTGGCATTTATGACACCTCTTCGCAAACTTGAAACAGTCAGTTTCCATAGTTAGCCAGTAATAGCCTGCCCGCAACAGCTTTCTCGTCATAACATGCCCACCAGCATGCATACCAAATGTTCCCTCGTGTATTTCCTCCATAAGCAACTTCGCCTCTTTCTCGTCTACACAACATAGCAGCACCAAGTCGTGGTTTCTCTTGTACAGGACACCGTCCGGATTCAGATAGAAATTACCAGCCAATCTCCTGAGAGTCTTCTGATCGTGACTGGATGCCCCAGCCGGATACTCCTTGTTCTTCAGGAAATTATGGATATCAAAATACCAGGGTTTATCATCAGATGCCTCGTCAATAGCAAATACGAAGGCGGGTCTGTCAAGTCGAGAGATAACAATTCTGGGAGCCTCATTCCAGAAGTTGACTTTATACATGGAAGACAATGTGGCCAGGGCGTCAGCCATCTGATTTTCTGCTCGCGGTACAAGATGCAATTCAACCTTGTCAAAGAAAGGCAACAATCTCCTTGCGTAATTCATGTATGGTATCAAATTGGGCTGACGTGTCTCCCATTCTCCTTTTATTTGATTCACCACCAGAGCTGAGTCTCCGTATACATCCAGATTTTTGATTAGCAAATCAATGGCTTCTTCAAGCCCCATGATACAAGCTTCATATTCGGCTTCATTATTGGTAACCGGAAAGGTCAATCGAGCAGTAAATGGGATGTGCGACCCATGTGGAGTAGTGATGATTGCCCTTATTCCGCTACCATAGGAATTCACAGCTCCGTCGAATATCATCTGCCACTTGGAACTCAATTCTGGTCCTTCGTCCGGCAACGGTTCTTCACAATCTTTCATCTTTAGGTACATGATATCCTCGTCAGGAAAATCAAACCTCATCGATTGGTAGTCCTCAACAGGCTGCTTAGCAAGATACTCCGATAACACGCTCCCCTTTATAGCCTTCTGTGAGACATACTGGATGTCATATTCGGTCAAAACCATCTGCCAACGAGTAATGCTCCCAGATAGTGCCTGCTTTTCAAATACGTATTTGATAGGATCCATCTTCGAGATGAGCATGGTTGTATGATTTAGCATGTACTGCCTCAAACGCTTGGCGGCCCAGGCTAGCGCACAACAAGTCTTTTCGAGCATTGAATATCAAGACTCGCAGTCAGTAAACTTCTTACTCAGGTAGTATATCGCATGCTCTTTATGCCCTGTCTCGTCATGTTGACCGAGAACACAACCCATACTCTCCTCAAGAACGGTCAAATACATAATCAAGGGTCTCCCTGCCACTGGAGGTATCAAAATAGGAGGCTCCTGCAAATACTGTTTTATTTTGTCGAACGCCTTCTGACAATTTTCATTCCATGTTACAGCCTGGTCTTTTTTCAACAGTTTGAATAGCGGCTCACACGTAGCTGTGAGGTGAGATATGAACTGAGCGATGTAGTTCAACCTCCCTAAAAACCGGCACACCTCTTTTTCTGTTTTAGGCGTCGACATTTCCTGTATTGCTTTTATTTTTGCAGGATCAACCTCTATTCCCTTTTCACTCACGATAAACCCCAGCAGTTTACCCGATCTCACCCTGAAGGTGCATTTGTTAGGGTTCAGTCTCAGCCTGAACTTCCTAAGCCTCTTGAATAACTTCAGCAGATTCACCAAATGTTCTTCCTCCGTCTGGGATTTGGCGATCATATCATCAATATAAACCTCGATCTCTTTATGCATCATGTCATGAAAGAGAGTCGTCATTGCACGCTGATACGTTGCCCCAGCATTCTTCAATCCGAAGGGCATCACTTTGTAACAAAATGTTCCCCAGGGAGTAATGAAGGTAGTCTTCTCCATGTCTTCTGGCACCATTTTTATCTGATTATAGCCCGAGAAGCCATCCATGAAGGAGAATACGGAGAATTGAGCGGTATTATCGACCAGCACATCGATGTGAGGAAGTGGAAAATCGTCTTTCGGGCTCGCTTTGTTCAGATCACGGTAATCTACGCACATTCTCACTTTACCGTCTTTCTTTGGCACTGGCACAATATTAGCGACCCATGAGGGATATTTTGTAACAGCCAGGAAACCAGCATCCCACTGCTTTTGAACTTCCTCCTTAATCTTCACAGCCATGTCCGGTCTAGTTCTTCAGAGCTTCTTCTTAACCGGCGGGCATTCTTCTTTTAGCAGCAGACGGTGCACAACCATATCTGTATCCAGCCCAGGCATGTCTTCATACGACCAAGCAAAAATGTCGCTGTACTCTTTGAGCATTTCAACCAATCTTCGCTTGACGTCGTTCTGCAGCGCGGCCCCTATACGGATGTTCCTTTCAACCCCTTCTGACCCCAGATTGACGATCTCAATGACCTCCTCATTAGGCAGAATGATTCGTTCTTCTTGCTTTACCAACCAAGACAACTCTTCTGGAACGTCGCCATCTTCAACAATCTCTTCTTCGGTCTGAAATACCGGGTGCTCAAAGTCGAAGTGAGTCATAGGCGGTTCATAGATGTCATCTGAAATAGTAATCCTGCAAAGGAAATGGTTACATGCTTCAAAATACATACAAAGCGAATAACCACGCTGCCATTTTATTGTAAAAATATAAAACAGGAAAAACAGAGATCACAATATTTGTACATGAAAAACGCCTTTTATTTAACAATTAACCAGTGCAATGTACATAACAGAACGGCCCTAAGCAAAATCACGATGCCCCGGGTAGGACACCGGATTGTTCAACAATTAAGAAAACAAAGTATTACTGTTTAGTTGTCACAGGAACAGTATCCTGAATAGACCAATTGCAAAGCCCTTGTCCTGGCACGCTCGGCTGAATCCAGGCGTCCATGTCGCAGTCGTTGTCTCCTTCTTCGAAATCTGAAACAGCGTTGATGATCTCGTGATATACTCCACTAGCCGTGATTGTTATCGGTCCTTTGAAACGGGGTGCCCCTGTAGTAGGCGTTGATGATGAAGGTTGATATCCCAGCCCAAATCTGTCCATTTTCACGGGAATATCCAGAACCTTGCCCCAGCCCTTGGTCTCACCGGTCTTCACTAGAGCCTGGGCCTCCTTGTATGATGATACCGCCACCTCTGATGCTTTACTCGGCCCTGGAACTTTGTCTTTGATGCGCAACCCTTCAAAGGCTTGACAGGGTGTCTCATGAATCTCGCCGTCGACTTCCACATACTTGAATGACGACAAATGGCTGACCAATATATCCTCCTCTCCACAAACTGTGACCACGCTGTCCCCTACCATGTACTTCAGCTTTTGGTGCAAGGTAGATGTGACTGCCCCAGCACCGTGGATCTATGGTCGTCCGAGAAGACAGCTGTATGCGGGCTGGATGTCCATAATGTAGAATTCAGTTTCAAAAATCTCCGGCCCCACCTGCAGAGGCAAAGTTATGGATCCAAAGACTGATCTCCGTGTACCATCAAACGCCCTGACCACCAAGTCACTAGGCGTACAAATGATCCCCCTGATGTCCAATTTCATCATTGCTTTCTTTGGCAGCACGTTCAAGGAAGACCCAGTATCTACCAGTACGTGGGACATGACTGCGCCCCTGCATTCAACTGAGACGTGCAACGCCATGTTATGCTCTCTTCCCCTCGGGGTCAAATCAAAATCCGTAAATCCCAAACTATGGCCTGCATTTACGTGCGCCACTACCCCCTCCAACTGATTCACAGAAACATCTTGGGGTACAAACGACGTGTCCAGAATTTTCAATAATGCATTCCTATGGGCTTCGGAACACAATAACAACGACAGTATGGATATCTTCAACGGCGTTTGTTGAAGGTGCTCAACAATTTTATAGTCACTCTTACGGATAAGGCGCATAAACTCTTCTACATCTTTCAGTGACGTTTCTTTTTCATTCCTCTGCACAGGAACCTCCTCATTCACTTTTCCTTTACCTTTAGCCAATCACTCAGCCTCTACCTCAGGCGATATGAAAATTCTCCCACTCCTTGTCATCCCTCCGGTTCCGACGACATTATCCACAACCGCAGCTGGCTGTTTACTGATATCAAGTTTCTCCCCATCACAATACGCTTCCATCCCATAAGTCCAGGGTACCACCTTAGTGCTCTCATAAGGGATTGGACCTGCCTTCGTGATAGTGATCGTCGGTCTTCTGGCTGGCGCCGTTATAGTAATCATCTTCCGTGGAATCGTCACCGTAGCTACATCATTTTGCTCATCAGCTAATACTTCTGCAGGTTTCTCAACTGTCGTTCTGTCAAATTGCAACGTGCCTTCTTCTTTCAGGGTCTGAATACCCTTCTTCAATTCAGCACAACCCCCAGCTTGGGCCCAACATTCTAGACAAAACTCATCGCAGCCCGGATACACACCTCCTTTCAATAACCTGCTCTTTATTTCACACAACGGCGTTTTCAGTTCATCAACATTCATGATCAGGTTCAAACCCTCCTCAGTCAAAATAGCATTTGCCCCATGGTTGGGCATTGGCTGCTGCATTATATTCGGACCTGCTCGTCCAAAATTTATGGCCTTGCTATCCAATAGATCTTGAACCTTATGTTTAAACGCATGACAAGCCTCTATGTCATGCCCGGGGGCCCCGGAGTGGAAGTCACAGTGTTTGTTAACATCGTACCCATAAGGAAGGGTCGGTCCCGTGGGTGGAGCCAAGGTCCTCTTTTCAACTAAATTCAACCCCAACAGTGTCTGGAAGAGTTCCGCGTACGTGGAAGGAGGCGCTTCAAATACTTGTTTCGGCTTCGCATTCGGGAATCTTCTTTGGCCCGCGTTCTGCCCCTGCTGCTACTGTGGCTGCTGCTGTTGTGGTATTGGTTGTTGATGAAATGGAATTGTGACACTTGCCACCTGTTGTGGATGATTGTACTGATTCCGTCCTCTGCCCCGGCCTCGGCTTCGGCCCCCGAATACTGCACTTGCGTCACCCTGACGGCGACCACCAAAAGCTTTTCTGTTACTTCCAACTGAAGTGGATTCCCCAGCTTGGAATCTCCCCATTTTGATATTACTTTCAATCTTCTCTCCCATCAAGATTAGATCCGAGAAACTGCCCAAGGAAGCAGGAAACAGCTTATCATAAAACATACCGGTGAACGTTCCTATGAACATGTCATTCATCTCCTTTTCAACCAAAGGAGGATGAACCCTCACAGCCATGTCGCGCCATCTTTGCGCATATTCTTTGAAACTCTCATCTCTCTTCTGTGACAACCCCTGCAGCTGGACCCTGTTCGGTGCCAGGTCACTATTGTACTTATAATGAGTCACAAACGCTTCGGCCAGTTGCTTCCATGTCTTTATCTGAGTAGGCTCCAACCCCATGTACCATTCAAGGGAAGGACCAGACAAGCTGTCTTGAAAGAAATGCATCAGCATTCTTTCGTCATTCGAGTAAGCGGACATCTGCCTGTAGTATGATCGCACATGCACCTTCGGACAGGTGTCTCCCTTATATTTGTCAAATGTGGGAGCTTTAAACTTCAGTGGTACCCTCAGGCCAAGCACCAAACCCATCGTGGTCATATCTAAACCAACAGCACTTTGATTCACAACACCTTTCATCTGCTCCTCGAGCATCTTGATTCGCCGAGTGTTGTCTACAGGACCTTCGAAACCTCTACCAGAGAAAGCATCCTCTTGTTGGTCTTCCATCCAATTAACATTCTCGTTTCCGTAGCCATCATACCCATTGTTACGACCGAATCTAGTCTGATTCATCACAGGGCCCCGTCCCCTGCTACCATACCCTTGAGCGGCCCCGACAGGTCCAAAAGGCATCATTCCAGCACCATTTCCGTTACCGAATCCACCATAGCCCTGATTGGCATTACCAAATCCATCATGTCCGAAACCTGGGGCGTTGAAGCCAAACTTCCCATCCTGGTTAGCATAATCAAACCCCTGGTCATTATAGCCAAATCCGTTGTTACCGAAGCCATTACCTCCAATATTATCCCCGCCCAGATTGGCGTCTCCGAATCCAACGTTGTTAATGACAGTCTCGTTACCCATCCCTATATTACCATTCCCGGCTCCAGCGTCGTTGTTCATATTCACAGCAGGTATATTCACCACAGGTGGAGCTACCGGTGTAGGAGTACCATCCCCATGAATGGTGTCAACACGTACAGAATTGTGGTCTTCGTTTCCATGCCCAGCATTTCTCACCAGTAATGGTTGCACCAAAGTTTGCAAGTTTTCCTGTCCTTTCACAATTGTCTCCATCGTATGCATGAACAGCGCCAGCTTCTCACGCATGTCCTGCATCTCACTCTGCATCTGATCATAACTCTTTTGCAGTTGGTACGAGTAGAGTATCGGTGCGGGCATTGACTTTCAATCCTGGAAAAACCTGGATAATGCAGGAAATGAGATACAATTCAATAATTACCTGTAATGCAATATGAATGCGAATGCAATTATGTAAATATGCTACAGGTTATATTCCCCCGATTCTAGTTCCAAAGAGAAAGCCATTATGGCAATGGAGTCCCTATTCAGCAAGCAATAAACCAAAAAATCCTCATATATAACAAATGCCAAGAGGCTGAGTACTGAATACAACCGAAGAGACCTCGGCCAACAAGTCTGGCGATGGCCCAAATATGAGTACAAATAGCAGAGGTAAGGCAAAGATATATCAGGCCACGTGGCGTGCTCGGACGCCCTCCAATATCCTCATCGTCTCTGAGTGCCCTAGTCGGGAAATCAACTCCTGAATTAGTAAAGCATGTCGCTCAGTAGTGGATCTCAGCTTTCCGGCGTCGTCCCGGGAAGCTCCTTTGCTCGAACCCTCGTCAGATCTGTACCTCTTGGAACCGACCTTCCCCTCGTAACCTCTCGACTGCTCGTCACTGTCACTGACCCTGAGATCAGCAGTGCTCCTAAGGGATGTTACTTCAGCAATCGTTGCTTCCTGGTGTCATACCCTAAATTTGTCCTACCCTTTTGTAAATTTTTTTTGCATTTATTGTTTCGTGCCATTTAGACACGTGTCCACCTGAAATTGGGCGTTTTCCAAATTTTTATCCATTATGTCCACTAAAGTATGACACGTGGCCTGAAGGACATTTTGGTCATTTTTGTTTCCATTTTCATTTTTCTACTTTTCTTTTAAATATTACCTTTTTTGTTCATATCTTTATTTTATCATTTAATTAGGTGTAAAATTATTTATTTAAATAGTTTTTTTTAGAAGTTAGATAGATACTCATTTTATTATTAGATTTAATAGTAGAATTAATTCCCTTTTGTTTAGTATTAATTAGAATAGAATTTTTCTTTTCTTTTAAGGTAGAGTTCATTATGTTTTTTAAAATTAAACTTCTCTTGTGTATAGTTGTTAAGATTTTTATTTAATTAGATTAATAGTGGTAATTATCTTTCTTTATGTAGATTAATATTTAAGATTTTAGTTAATTAGATTTTTTTTAAAAAAATATGTTAGTTTTATTTATTTATTTATTATTTTATTATTTTTTTCGTTTTATTCTTTTATTTTATTAATAACTATCTTTTTATTTTTTTTTATTATTTATTTATTCAAGATTTGATTTAATTTAATTAGGTTTAGATTTCTTTTATTAATTAATATTAGTCAGGCTTGTTTTTATTATTTTTTAAGAGTGTTCACGTTTTATGGCTTTCATTGACACAGCATTAATTAATTGACAGTTCCAATGAAGTCATTTGGTCCATTAGACAGCTTTGCAGGCCCATTAGGTCAGTGGTGATGCCATTTGTCAGGCTATAAAGCCTAACATATGTCTGCATTTATGGCCAACACACTTCCCAAACTCTGAAACCTACAGCTGCCACCTAACCCTAGCCGCCACCTCAAACCCTAACCCTAATTCTGACCTAACCCTAAATCCATGCAAACACTATCCAGCCCATCGGAATCACCTCAGACGAATCAAACGCGATCGAAGCCCACCGGAGATCCTCGCCGGAAAGTTCATGGAGTTACCGAAAGACTCATGAACATTCATGGTGTTCATACCATTTTTCCCAGAATTTCCCAGGAATCATCATCCGCCTTCAAATCCTTCATTAACTTTCATCATGTTCTCCAGCCACCTTCAACCGTATTCATACCATTTCCCAGAAATTCAAACAAACTTCATAGAACTTCATACAAAACTCATCAGATCTGAAAATTTTCAACCAATCTTCATGTCTTTTGAACTCCAACCCAGATTCAACAAAACTACATTTTCATTTCATTTCCATCTACAAAACACATAAATCAGAGCTTTCCACTTTCAACCTTAAGAACACAGAATCTATTTGCATAATCTGGAAAATACGCACACTGGCACACTACTGAGCTGCGTTTGCCTCGTCTTCCACTCGGTGGTAGACTCAGCGAATGTCTTTCGGAGCTGCGCATGTTAAAGAAGATAAGCCTTCGTTCGAGTTTCTTCAACGGAAGTATTCCCTCGTCGCTCATGAAATGCGTTTTCTGGTAACTTTCCGCCGGAGATCGGAAACCTCACCGGTCTTCAGATTCTTAACATTGCACAGAATCATCTCTCTGGGATTATTCCGAGCGAGCTTCCTCTTAGTCTCAAGTACCTTGACCTTTCGTCGAATGCTTTCTCCGGCGAGATTCCGAGTACTGTTGCTAATCTGTCTCATCTTCAACTTATCAACCTCTCGTACAATGATTTCTCTGGTAAGATTCCGGTGGCGTTTGGAAAGAAGCTTAGAAGACAGAGGAAAAGAAAGTTGAGTCTGAGGCAGAAAGGGGACGGCGGCCAAGGGGAGCTAGGGTTACTGTTAGGGCAAATTGGAAGAAAATGTTAATTCACAGATTTGGGTTTAATGGGCCGTTGGCCCACCCGTTCCATTTGGATCTAACCCCCTGTTTTTTTTATTATTACACCCCCCTATGTTTTTGCTGCTGTTTGAGATTGGGCCTTAGGGCCCATCGTGGGGATTTTCATGTGTACCCCCCCCCCCCCTGGCTGTTACGCCCCCAACTGTTTTATTATTTTGTAGATTATTTTCAAAACATTTTAAATCTTTGTTTAAATTTATTTATTTTACTAAATGTATTTTCAAATCTATTTTTAAAAAATATTATTTTCAATTCTTATTTTAAAAAAAATGGTTTTATTAAAATGTCTTCTTTTTTAAATTCATTTATAAATAGTATTAGTGTTTACTCATTTTATTTTTATTACTAAATTATTTTCTAAATCAAATCGTGAGAAACTAAGTTCTTGATGTCTGGCACTTCTTGAATTTTTGGATAGTCATTATTAAGGTGTACACCTTAAATAATGTATTATTCGACCTCTCATTTTCAAAATTATATTTTTCTAACAAAGAAATGTCATGAGAATTTAGCATTCTTTGTGATATTTTCTTTGTTCATCCAAATTTTTTTCGAATGAAAAAGGTGTTGTCGAGATCTAGCATCACGATAATACCCCCAATTAATTAGTTGTGAGGCCGACGTCTCATTTACTAAATAATTGTCATTTTCAAATTCAATATCGTATTCATACCCTCCTATTCACTTCAAATCATTTTCTAAACTATTTTCTTTCCGATTCAAGTTTCGAAAGAAGGAGGTTCTTGGAGTCTAGCATTCCTTGAATTTTCGAGTGAATAGCTCTCGAGGCACGCTCTTGAGTTGTTATTCACTCAACCTTTCGACTTTCTTTCAAACTCAATCAGTTTCAAACATTCTCCTAAGTCGAATGCTCGTCCGCATTCGCAACCCATTTCTTTCACAATTCCTCGTGGTCTCGATATTAGGAGCACCCTCAGGGACTAATATCGTTTCTCACAACCTTAACCCTTGACACGTCGTCAAGCCGGTTCCATCTTCAATCAAATCTTCGACACGTCGTCGAACCAGTTCAAAACAATTCCCTTTTGGCTTCGTATGCCATTTTTTTTTCGATTCGATCTTTTCACAAACGTTTTTTAAAACTTACGAAAGAGGGATATTCTTAGAATCTAGCATTCTTTGAATATTCGAACGAGTAACTCTTGGGCACGCCCCCGAGTTGTTATTAGTTCATTCTTTCGTTTTTTTTAAAATATCCAACTCTTATCTTCAACTCATTCAACCTCATATTTTCGTGGTCGTCCCCACGAACTACGGACGCTCTGATTCTTTATTCATTCTTGAACATAAGATACGTAGGCACAAGATTGCGATGATCTTGGCGAGCACACTTCTATCCATCTTCCGTTTCTCCCCATCCTTTCCCGTAGTCGAACTACGACGCTCTGATTTCTCATTCTCGTCCGAATGAGCATACGTAGGCACAAGGGCCCCAATCCTTGGCGAGCACCCTATCTTCTAACCACCCATCTCTCCTTTGCGTCTTTAACCTTTTAACCTACCAATTCTACCTTTAACAACAAGAAGAAAACAAATAAACCTAAACAACACTCCCCACAATTACCTTAAGAGGTTCCCGTCGAGTACGACGGACGTGAGGGGTGCTAATACCTTCCCCTCACGTAACCGACTCCCGAACCCGGAACTTGGTTGCGACAGCCCTGTTCCTGTCCTTTCGTTTTAAGAGGTTTTCTCGATATTTTCCTCTCCCGTTTATTTCGGGAAAAATAAAGTTCGGTGGCGACTCTGTCGAACCGCAATTGCCGCGCCTTTCGCGCGAGGGTCGTATATTCGAATGTGATTTTTCGAGGTGCGACACCTGGGCTTTAACCTGTGCCTCTAGCGTGGCAATCTGCATTTTCAGTCCGTCTTCGCGCTCTTTCCGCTTGGCGAGCGTGGCCTCCCACAAAGCTTCCCATTTGCTGATACGAGCATAAGCCTTGCTTAGAAGTTCCTTCTTGGACGAAAGTACCTTGCTAACACCGTTCAGGGCTATCCCTACTTTTTCTTTCTTGTTGGTTGCTTTTGTCAACTCTGATCCCAACTTGTTAATCAATTCGGTCTGTTCTTTTACCGTGAAGGTAGCTTCCTTCTTCTCTCGTCGTAACTAGAAAATCTCCTTCTCTAACTCCTCGTTAGCTTTCTTCAATTCCTCATTTGCAACCAACAACTTGCTATATTTCTCGCTCTCTTCTGCAGGAGGTACCTCAATCAATGGAAGATATAGTGGTTCCACAGCGGGATAAGGCATCAAAGAAATACGAGCTCTCTCACGGACCCAGGCCAAATAAGGATCATAAGCTCTGCTGTTGCTCTTACCGAGCAAAGCCTTCCCCCTCCTGTGGATGCTAGCCCATGCATGCCTCAACCTAATCAAAGCAGTCTCGTCTAAGGAGCCCATGAGATACAGAGATTCCTGTATCTCAACCTCAATAGGAACATCTCTCAAGGCATAACCGAACTGTCGTACCAATAGTGAAGGATTATAGTTGATACAGCCTTTCCGTCCAATCAGGGGAACATTCGGAAAGCCGCTGCAACTATATATAATGTCAGTACCAAGCATACCCCGATCAAACCAAATGATATTCTCAGCAGATATCCCCATCAACCGAGACGGCCAATCCAAAGTATCAACTTTATCAACAAACGGCCCAGTCTTCGGAAGGTGCTTCTGGAACCACCTGTACAGGAGAGGAAGACAGCAGGACACGTTCTTGCCGCGACGTTTCTCATTCTTGTAGTGAATAGAATGATAAACATCGCCCAAGAGAGTAGGAACGGATTCTTCGAGGCGAGAATCAAGAAGGCATCCGAGTCGACAAAGTCTGGCACATTAGGAAACAAGACAATCTCGTATATGCAGACAGCCAGAATAGCACTAAACGCAATCCAACACCCATTCTTCACGCACTGTGTAGCCTTCTCAACTAAGACAGATAAGTGAAAACCATAAGCGTCATTCAGCTTGACCAAGCCTCCTGGAAACTCAGAAGCGTCCAAACTGACAATCTCTGTGAGTGTAGCTAATTCAGGCTCGGTATCAATGTGTACAAAGGGCATCTGGTCTAGCACGGGAATATCCAACATAACATAATACTCTTCCAAAGTGGGTGCAAGAATGTAGTCTGGAAACAAGAAACATCTCAGCTGCGGATCATAAAACTGCATCAAAGTATACACCCCAGTAATCTCGAAAGCTGAAGGGGTGTACAACAAGCTAAGCAGTCTCCCATAGGATGCTCTGAACCAAGCCTTCACGCTCTCATCTGCCAAAGCAACTAAACCCTGTAATGAACTGATGTCTGGTGACTACAACCTGTAAGCAACCGTCTTCTTCAGGGACTCCATGCCTGGCTAGAAGATATCCTAGAATCAAAGGGGAATAATCACCTGCAACATAAATACATGTTAATTAAATGCAAACATGAAAATGCACATGCATATGCAAACATGGGATCAAGTGCAATGCTGATAGATTGGGCTTCTCTGTACTGAAGCCTTGAGAACCAATCAATCTTTATTTCAAACCAAACCAACCACTCAAAAGAACCCTGTAACCACATCTCACTGATAGAGGTAAACCAGAGATTCTGAGGTCAAAGGTTCCCTGCAAACAGACCCTCCTACCCCTCATAGGTGTGTACTTAACTCACAGACGAGGTACGGCATCCTATGCGGGTTCAACGTCACAGACTTTCAAGAGCGATGATACGATACCCAGAAGGTGTGGCATCATCATCCCTTGAAGCGGCCTCACTTAGTTGAATCCCAATTGATAGGTTCCTATAGTCGACAATCCTCGGGTCAGACAACTTGTCGAGCCCTAAGGGCCAGGCAAGAAGCATCAAAGAGAATCTCGTCCGAGTGAGATTTCGTGGCTAGCTGGTGCGAGCTAAGCAAGCAGGCTAACCACTACTCTTTCTCTAAATCTATAGGTGTACTCAAGCCCGGGTTCGGCTTATCTCTCAACAGATTACCCATACCCACAGCGGCAATGATAATATAAGGTTAGTAATAACATTGCAGAAAGTAAAGACAGAATAGTAAACCCATACAACACCCCTGACGGGAAAACAAGCACTAGGACTGACTCACGCAAGGAACCGTTGGAATCCCCAGTAGAGTCGCCAATTGTAGCTACTGCGAAAATCGGCGCCGGCTGAACAGAAGAGTCGCCACCGTGCGTTATTTATCCCAACAGAGGGAAAGGAAACGCTCGAAGTAAACCTACCGCAAAGACGGGAAAGGAATGGTCATCGCAACCAAATCCTGGATTCGGGAGTCGGTTACGCAAGGGGAAGGTATTAGCACCCCTCACGTCCGTCGTACTCGACGGGATCCACGCTTGTTTTCTAGTACGGATTGTTATTCTATCTATTCTACAGGTCTGGGGTTAAAAGAAAATAAAATGACTCGGCAAAGTATCGCACTTTATGCCTACGTATTCCCGTCTGGAACGAGAAATCAGAGTCAACGTAGTTTGCCTACCTACGGGAAAGGAGGGGAAGGTTGCTCGCTAGGATATCGCATCCTATGCCTACGTACTTTCATACAGCATGAAAAATTAGAGCAAACGTAGTTCGGGCTACGGAAGACACAAGCTTGTCAGACTGTTTTTTTTTATCCTTCTGAAAAAGGTTTTCTCCTGATTATGGGTCCAAGCGGACAAAAATGACTCTTTGATTGGTTTACAGTCTTTTACACAAGAACTGTCTTTTATGATGTTCGCAATCTCAGACGCACTAGAGACTATGATTTGAGGGTGACTACATCGTATGTCACCCTAAGGGTAACACACTAAGCAATCAGATTACTGAAGAGTGACCCTCCAGCAACCTTTCTCAAATAGCTTAAGGCTCGTAACGTACGACATTGATTATCCTTATTACTGTGTTTTTGAAGTGTTTTGAGAGGGAAGAGAAAGAACTCTAAAAAACCTATGGTTGAAATGGGAATCAAAACTATCCTAACATTGTCATGCATGGATGAGAACCTAATGTCTATCATATTCCTCTCTTGCGCAGAGAGAAACAGAGATCCTAAGGGGATAAACGGAAAAGCAACAACATATATACAGTAAAGCAGTAAAATGCCTGAATGCAGCAGGAAACAACAGGCAAAGTGAATCAACATTCACTTCAAACCTAGGGGGCAAGCTACACAAGCCAACAAACAATACAGAAAACAAAACCCTAAGCAGAGGAGGCAGCCCAAGCAGCAGCACCAAACTCCTACAGCAAACAGCACAAACAGCAGCTCTAACAGCAACAGGTTGATTAAACAGCAAAAAGTTGACAGCAACAACCTTCATCTTCATGAATAACTCCTATCTTCAAGTTTCAATAAACCTTCAATCCTTAGTGGACACCAACTTCAACAAGCTCCCAGCTTAAGCAAGCTCAACCCCCCAACCAGTAACTAGCTTCAACAAGCTCCTGACTTCAGCTTCAACAAGCAGTAAAACCCCAACTTCCTCAAGCACCTCCAAGGGAGAATCATTCAACAAGATCAGGTTATAATGCTAAGAAACTCAATGACAACCCAAGGAAATCACTAAGATTTTAACATTGCAAAAGAAAGGTATCCTCAAAGTTCTACTCACCTGGGCATACCACTCATCCCTCCTAGGGAGAGATGGAGCTTCCCAAGGAGGACTTTATGTCATTGGATAGGATAGAGGCAAGCAATGCACTCTATGTTTGACAGAAAAGTTTGTCTATTCCAAGCTCTTCCTGTTTTACCCTATTTCTCCTAAGTCTTCAATCAACATCTTCAACTTCCAAGCAATCTCCATGCATCAACCTTGATCTTTGTATTCAATCTCCTCTCTTGATTCTTCATGCTTCCGCAAGCCCAAACCAAGCCCACACCCCAAATAAAAACCCAAAAACCCCAAGCAAGCAACATAAACCCCAAGTGGGAACACCAAACAATCACACAATTTGCAAAATATACTAAAAATAGTAAAATAGTATTTAAAATTCTAGGATTTATTCTAAGGGGACCTATATATCTACCCTACAGACCCTATATGTCCCATACCCTAATTCATGCTAAAAACCCCAAAAGAAAATATTAGAATACACCATGTTGAATTTAAACCCTAATTATGCTAACCTAATGTTCCCTAATCAAAACTAATCAAAATTAATCCACAAAAATATGAAATAAATCTCTAAAGGAACTTAATGCTCTAATATAGCTACAACAAAAAGAATGGGATCCAAATGCGAATTTAAAGGCCTAAACAAAATTCAACAATATGTATGTACAAACAAACATGAAAATAAAGGCTATTAAATGCAAAAATCACCAAAAATAGGAAAATGCTTAGAATAATATTTTTATTTTTATTATAATTTTCTTCACACAATTACCAAAATGTGGGAAAAAGTCCCATATTAAAATGATGATTTTATGATTTTTTATGAATTATTTTGTAAAGCATAACAAACTAAAAGAAATAAAAGAAAATCAAATAAAAGGATAACAAGGGGAAGTGGCAAAAGCAAGATTATTAGTTCAGAAAACAACTGGGCCCAGGAGGGGGGTGCGTTCAGCAAAGCGCTGGGCCCAGTAACCAATTCAGAAAAAGAAAAAAAAAAACAAAACAGGGTCTAAGGGGGGGCGAATAGCGCACAATTGCTTTATTCCAGACTTGGGCCTCCAAACTGGGGGTGCTAACAGCAATGGGGTTAGGCCCATATTTTGTTTCAGACAACAAAACGAAGGGGGCGTGGATAGTGAATAATCTCACCTGATTCCGGGTTTGGGCCATCCATGGGGGTGGTGATAGCAAACTGGGCTTGGGGCCCAAACCAAAATTCATTCTAGGGAGGGGGTACAAATGGAAACTACGGGGTATGGTTCAGTAATTGGTAATTGGGCCTAACGCCCAGGCCCACACCATCTTCAGCATCAACATAACCCTAACAAAACTTCTCCTCTCAACCACTGTTCACTCTCTTCCAAACACCAACCCTAAGCGCCGTTTCCATGTTCTCCCTCTCCCTCTGAATCTTCCTCCTTCTTGCCATGTTTCTTCCTCTATCACCACTCACATCCCTCAAATCTCAGCTCAAACAAAACCTAACCTAACGCTCAACTCACCAACGGAAATTCAAACCTAAACACCACCCTCTATCTCATGGTTTCTATCGCTCAACCTAACGCTTGAAGCTACGCTACATCTAGGTGAAGAAATCCACATGCATGCTCAAGAGTTCGCGCAAGAAGAAAAAGGTACCTGGAGGCTTGATGAAGATGGAGGTTCTGGAGAGAACTTCTGGTTCGTTCGCTGAGATTCTTCGTCTAAATCACGTGCGAAGCATCGAATCTGGACTAATGACCAACTTTGGATGAAGATCCAGATGACGAACAAGGCGCGATGAGGAACACGTTGAAGAAATCGTCGTTGACGGGAGGATGGCGAACGCACGAAGATCTGTAATCGAGGACGATATGGAATCTTGATTGAACGTCTGAAGCTCCTTGTTGAAGATACAAGGCTCGGCGAAGATCTAGATAGAGCTGGAGGTTTGAAGATCCGGAGGAATTTCTGGGAAAAGGAAGAGTGTTCTTCGTCTAAATCTGGGAAAACGATGGAAGAAGATGCGTGTTCTTTGTGTTTCTGGGAGAACGGTGGAAGAAGATTAGGTTTCCGGAGAGAATAGGGTGTTTCCGGTGAAGATGGATGGAGGTGGATCGGTGCAGATCGGTGAAGAGGAGAAAGAAAACTGGAAAGAATTGCAGTTTTCGGCGGTCTCAACAGATTCCGGTGATGGTTACGGCGGAGGGAGGTGGTCCGGTGGGTGGTTGCATGGCCGGCGGTGGGAGTTTCCGGCGAGGGGCAGGTGGCAGAGGGGAGAGACGAGGGAGAGACACGTGTGAGGGAGTGGGGTCTGAGAGAGAGAATGAGGATGAAACGTGGCAAGCATGCAATGTGTGAGAGAGTGAGGTGGGAGCCAGAGGAGTGTACGCGTGTCACGCGTATTTATTTGACATGTGGCGTCTCGAAAATGGACCTGATTCTGGGCTGATTAATGGATAAAGGTCCACTTGAATTAATTCAGACTAATGATGATTAATGGACTGATTAAGACTAAGAACCCTAATTAAACCCTAAACTAAAATTAAAATAAAACCTAGTTAACCTCTAATTAACCCTACTCAACCTATAAAACGAAAATTAAAACATAGATTCCTAATTAAAATCTACTAACCCTAATTAAACCTCAAATGAAAATTAAAAACTAAAACCTAATTAAATCTAAAATGAAAATTATTATTTAATATCTACACAATTATTTTTTAAAACCCTAATTAATTCTAAAAAACAAATAAAATCTAAAAACATTTTCTTCTTTTTCTTTTAAAATCTAATATACTAATTTGAAAAACAATAAAATCTAATAAAAATCTAAAAAACAATTAATCTTTATATTTTTAAAATCTATTCTATTTTTCTTTAAAAACAACAATAAAACTCTAAAAAAACAATACTATCAATATATATTTTTTAACTATTCTATTAAAAGAAAAAAAACTATTTATCTATTAAACTTTTTAAAAAGAAAATTGATCTCTAAAATTTATAAAAAACATAATATCTAAAAATCTTAAAAAACTATTAATTTCTAAAAAATGAAAAGAGAAATTATTAAAACTCTAAAAAATATTAAAAAACTCTATTAAACTCAGAAAAATCAATTAAATGCACTAAAAATCCAGAAAAATCCTAAAAATGCCAGGAAGCCAATTAACTCGACTAAAACCCAATTACGCAGCCGTATCGGAACCCGGGCACCGAGATGGTCTGAAAATACAGGAGATGAGCACCAATTCTCAACAGACTTTTATTCTGACTGGCCTGAACTGTCTGAAACACCAGGGGCTCTAATCCTGATAAAAATCAATCTTGATTGATAAAAATGGACTGCATGCCGTATGCGAATGCGAATGCAAAATGTATCGAAACATAAGCCAGATAGGAAACCGGTTGGTCAAATTTTAGGGTGCAACACATTGGAATGTCATTTAAATCAAAAGTCAAACCACATTTGACTTTCCTGACCAGAAACCCTAATTGGGGGTCCTGGACTGTACCGCTCTTCTTCCTTTGGTGACAACCTCAAATTGGATTCATAATTGATCCAATATAGTAGTATTCTAGATGATGTAGAGAGTTGTTATATGGAGAATCAATTCAAAACCTTGACTGATCAAACCATAGAAACCCCCGATTCTTGACTGTATGGAACCCTAAGTCATCTAAATCTTGATAAAGACAAATTTGAAATAGGTTGCGGTTTGATAAACAATGATGATGCTACTAGAATAATGCTGGAATCTAGGGGTCAAAATTTGGGGTATAACAGTTGTCCCTATTTTAATATCTTCACCAGATGGCAATGAGAGATAACAATCTCCACATAATCGTGGTGAAAGGTATTTAAATATAGCAAACAGAAAATTTTGTCCCTTAGATACAATGGTAATCAAAAGGATAAATTCTAACATGAAACGAATTCTAAATGATGCTTTATGATACCTAGATGATGCTAGCAAATGCTGACACACGAGCAAAAGAAAAGAACAGCACAACAACGAGTAACCACTCACAGGAGACCTGACACGCTGGGGAAAGATCCAAGGAATAACTATCGATAGTTCATACATGACTAAATATGGTACTCCAAAGGAATCCTCCATACAGGGACACAAACTCCAACGGAGAAGACAAATCTTCACTAGGGAAAAGGCGAGTCTTCACCGAGGAAGCAAAAGACCAGATACACGATCCTCACTAGGGACGAACCAAATGAGGAGCTTCCTATAACGAAGAGTTCGAACAAGATCTTCAGGAAAAGACTAGAAACAAGACCAGACTCACCAGGAATGCTAGAGGCTACAAGTTCCCTTAGGATCCACCTAGGGATATGAAAGGCTTCGCTGGGGATACTGGTGACAACCAGAACTCAAACTAATAACAATTAGTTTTAAGCAATGCCAGTAACTATCGGACTTTCTAGTAGCGACTAGACTTTCGAGAGAACATGGTGACAACCAAAGCAATGATACCAATAAAAATTGGTTTCAAGTAATGCCAGTAACCGCTGAACTTCAAATGATTGGTGACAACCAAATCAAAGATACCAATAACAATTGGACTTAAACAATGTCAGTGACCACTGAACTTACAAAGATTGGTAATAACCAAATCGAGGTACTAATAACAATTGGGTTTAAGCAATTCCAATAACCGCTGGACTTCAAATGATTGGTGACAACTAAATGAAAGATACCAATAACAATTGGACTTTCAAACAATGCAAGTAACCACTGGACTTAGAATGATTAGTGACAACCAAATCCAAGATACCAATAACAATTGGATTTAAACGATGCCAGTAGCCACTGGACTTAGAATGATTGGTAACAACCAAATCAAGGTAACAATAACAATTGAATTTTCAAACAATTCCAGTAACCATTGGGCTTGCCGGGAAAGGTTGGTGGCGACCGGCTCTCAAAGACAGATGTTAGTAACATCTAAACATCTGGTAGGCAATGGCAAACATTGCTAGTTACAACTAGTCTCTCCAAAGATATAAGCATTTATCACAATAATACTTATTCCAAGCAACTTGGCAAAGTCGGGGTAACAACTACGAAGCGAGCCCAAGGCAATGGGTTGGAGCAAAAGGATTGGTAACGACCAAAGGGTCTCAAAGGCAAAATCCAGACAAACAGAAACATGCAAACAAATATGTATGCTAATGATATGATGTAAATTCACATGCAGACTGACCCACAGGAAAGAAGGAAAACAAAATAGAAATCAAAGGGGGGGGAACCCATCACACTGAGTCTTGTTGTCACTATTCTGGATAAAATCCTACGCAGGGGAGGGGGAAGTAGCTTCTTCAGGACCTTCTTCAGGACCGGGTTCTGGTTTCAGACGTTGAACATACATTACATCTTCATATGGGAAATCAAACTTGAGTGGTTGATAATCATCCACAGGATGCTAAGCAAGGTGTTCTGACAAGACACTACCTTTGACGGATTTTTTGGTGACATACTGAATATCATACTCTGACAAGAGCATATGCCACTTGGCTAATCTCCTAGTTTGAGCCAGCTTTTCAAAGATGTACTTTATCGGGTCCATCTTGGAGATTAATAGAGTTGTATGGCCAATCATGTACTGTCTTAAACGTTTAGCTGCCCAGGCTAAAGCACAATAAGCCTTTTCTAAAGATGAGTAACGACTCTCGCAATCGGTGAACTTCTTGCTCAAATAGTAGATTTCATGTTCCTTCTTTCCTAATTCATCAGTTTGACCTAGGACACAACCCATTGAATCTTCCAACACTGTTATGTACATGAATAGCGGCTTTCCTGGTACTGGAGAAATCAAGATACGAGGCTCTTGGAGATACTCCTTGATCTTCTCGAATGCTAATTGGCAGTTCTCATTCCCTACAACCGTTTGATCTTTCTATAACAACTTAAAGATCGGGGTGCAGGTAGGGGTTAAGTTAGTGATGAATCTGGAGATACAGTTTAGGCATCCAAGGAAACCTCTAACCTATTTTTCCGTTTGAGGAGCTAGCATTGTCGCTACTGTGAAAAACACCCCGCAGAAAATATAAGAGTTTCCACCTTTCGTTATTTATCCCAAAGAGAGGGAAAGGAAACAATCGGAAAAACCTGACGGAAAAGGGAAAGACAAGGTAATTGCAACCAAGTCCTGGATTCGGTAGTCGGTTACGCAAGGGGAAGGTATTAGCACCCCTCACGTCCATCGTACTCGACGGGATCCACACTTGTTGTCTATCTAAGGGTGTGTTTAACTATCTACGATATAGGCTTGTAATACAAAAAGAAAAGAAAGAGACTCGGCAGAGCATCACTGCTCGGTGCATACGTATTCCCTCGTGCAATGGGAAAGTCAAAGTCAACGTAGTTTGGCTAACTACGGGTGAAGGGGGGAAGGTTGCTCGCCAAGACATCGCGTCTTGTACCTACGTACTTTCATCTGGTATGAAAGATCAGAGCAGACGTAGTTCGGGCTAAAAAGACTACAGGTTGGTTCAAAAGTTTTTTTAGGCCCGAGTAGGGTTAACAAGCAGTTCTAGTATTTGGTGTATGCAGCTCGACCATTGGAGACTTAGGCGTTACCATTTGCGGTAGAAATAAGAGTTAACAACACTCTTTTATCTGAAAAGATTTTCCTTTATTAAGATCCCGAAGGATGAAAACGATTTGAAGTGTTTTTGTGTTTTTTAGAGAAGAAGTGTTTTGAATTTAATTCGTAACTCATGTCGCACTAAAGACTATGACCTAGGAGCGAATGCGTTGCATATCACCCAAAGGGTGTACACTAAACACTCTAGGCCATTGAGAGGAAGCCCCCCAATCACCATTTCCCAAGTAGCTTAAGGCTCATAGCGTACAACACTTGTCATTCTTTATTAGGTGTTTTGAAAGTGTTTGAAGATGAGAAGAGAAAGGACACACTAAAGGGAGACTAACTCGATCCTAAAAGTTGTCATGCAAAGTGGAATTAAAGTTGGGATACAAAAAGGGACTACCTAATGTTATCATGCATGGTTTGATCCTAATGTATATCATAACCTCTCTTGAAGAAGAGAAGTTAGAGATCCTAAGGGAAGAAAGACAAAAGAAGAAGAAGAAGAAAGAACATGAAAATGCAAGAATGCAAACATAGGATGCACACAAAGGATGAAAGCGAGGGAGAAAATATGTGTGGGGAAGTAGCCTCCACAAGCTCATCTCAACCTTGAGCATGCATATGAGAATGCAAAAGAAGAAGAGAGAAAGGAATGCACAAGGTGAAATCAAACAACAAGAAGAAACCACACAAAAATACACCAAAAGTGGGATGAAATGACCTAAGTCAAACAACATCAACCACAAGTGCCAAAAGCCAAATCAAATGAAAGGAATATAAACTCAAAACAAAATTGAGGATGGGAGGCTATATGAGGACAGCAAGGAACTCATAATATGCACTCAACCATAAGCATCACAAGAAAGGTGCAAAAGAAAGCACAAAGAAGTCCTCATGGATTCATCACTTTAGGTATGCTTCAAATACCTCCAAAGAAGGCACCAAGCCACCTCAAATGAGACTCCAAGGTCATGGGATAGAAGAGGGGATGAGAGAAGAGCGCTCAAAAGCAAAGGCAATCAAACCAAAAAAAAATGCAAGCATTTATACAAAAGAAAGCAAATAAGCCACATATGGAAACCCTAAATGGAAACTCAAGAAGAAACACAAGTTTGAACAAGCAAAAAAAAATGTCATGACCTAAAATTGAGCAACCAGCAACCTTAACATGTTATCCACATGAATCAAAAGGAATTGAAGGATCAAAGGATCCATCAAAGTCATATCCAAGGCAAACTAGGTCAATGTGTATGTATGAACCTCCCTTTGAGGTAACTTGACTTGCAAGTTACCTAAAAATTAGGAAAATGATTCAAAAAGAGCCAAATAAAATGTCATAAGTACATAAACATGTTGGCAAACAGAAGCTAAGAAATCATAACCAAATTCATCTCAAATCATCATCAAAGAAATTGATTCACATGGATGCACCAATTTGAGAGAGGGTTATCGATGGTCAACAAAAGAAAGGTCAAAGTCAAACCAAAAGTCAACCAAACAGGGGAAAAATGGTCCTCAAAAATCAATCAACTCATCATGGATATGAGGATTGATTTTCAGTCATTGGATCAAAAGGAAAGGTGAGAAACCAATCAAGAACAAAGCAATGTCACAAATTAATCCAAACAAAACATCTCCAATTAATTAATTCTTTTTTAAATGAAAAATAATTCAAAAAATAAAATAAAAAATTCGAAAAAATAAAAGACATCTCAAAGTGTCCAGAAGATATTTTTGGGGAATTTTATTAATTGGAAAACTATTTTTAATTGAATTAATTTGAAACAGATACAAAACAAAATAAAAAGAAAAGAAAATAAGATAAAGAAATAAACGGTGTAAATAGCAGTAAAAACGCGTGTAAATCAGTGGGCCTGAGCAAAGGGGGGTGCCAATAATAATTAAGGCCCAGATCCACAAGGGCATTTAGAGAAACGCTGAGTTTCACTGGATTAAGTGGAAGTAGTCAACACGCGTACACGGTAGATCATGTTTGTGGCTGTTGGATCAAAAGGTAAACACATTAAACGGATCACATCAAAACACGTGGCTCAGGAAACATTTAAAAAAGGAAAACGGAGGGAGAAACCAGGTGGCCGGAGCACGGTGGCTCCAGTCATCTTCTCCGGTGAGTCACAAACCTAGGTGGAACCACACTTCACCAAATCAAGCAAATAAATAGTCTAAATTCATCTACAAGTCACGTAGATCTCAAATCCATGGTTTGTTTTCATTAATCATGCGTTAATAAGATAAATTGAACGAAACAAGAAAGCACATGCTCAACTGAAATATCACCAAACATTCAAAATTATGAACCGGAAATTGCCTACGTGAGTAGGACTTCAGCACAAACCAACAATGGCACAAGATAAATGCATAATTAGGGAGAAATTTGGATTTGAAGCTTACCAAACAGAGAATCTCCATTGGAGATTCTACACGTGATGAAACTTGATGAAATGCTCCAGATCCACTCAAGGAAGTTTGAAGAAGATGATTCTGAAGTTCAATTGTCTTGAAAACGCCTCAATTGTGTTTCACGATTTTGAATTTTGGTTAGCTTGCTTCAACTGTTCTTGAGCCTTCTGAGCACGAAATAGCATGAATGAATGCTCAAAATTCATTTACACATTATATATGATGGATTGGGAATCATTTGGAGGCCCAATTGTGGCTCAATTGTGTGAAATTCAAAAATGCCCAATTCTGATTTTTCATGATCATGCACACATGAAACTCCCCATAATTGCCTTGTTTTTTCATTCAAAAAGCTTGCTGGGATCTCATATTGATCATGTGGATGGGATTCATCCCTTGATTTGATCAAATGGTGAATGTTGGATTGTCAAAATTCCACTTGAAATTGCAATGTGATTACACGTGAAAACCATACCAAAACTCAAAACCAATTCTTGCATCTTGTTTGTTACATCTTTGTGACTCAAAAAAATGCATAAGGTTGCCTTGAAATGATTAAAAATCAATTAATTGCATTTTATGGTTTTTAAGCTTTCTTCATGAAAAAGTCTCACACCAATTCTCAAACCCTAGCCAAGTCCCTCACAAGTGAGTGTTTCAAGATGAAATTGGTACCATTTGGAGTAAGTTTCTTGTTGGGAAAAGTTTCATTTGAAGTGTGCAAGATAGTGAAATGGACCTATAATGAAAATGACCTGTAATCTTACTTTCCTAAAATACCCCTGCCTTGCAAGCTTCATAACTTGAGTTCTACAAATCAGATGATGGACTTCTAATACTTTTTGGAAAACTAAGATCATGAGGAACAACTTTCATGTTTGGGTCAAAGTGAGGAGAAACATCCTTCTAGGTCAAAAATGACTTGGAATTTGGTTGACTTTTGTTGACCAAAATCACTTTCATCTGATGACCTGAAACTTGCCAGCATCATAACTTGAGTTTTAGAAATCAGATGAAAGACTTCTAGTACTCAAAAGAAATCTAGAAACATGCTCTACAATTTTCATGTTAGGGTCAAGATGATATGAGACTTGTATCTTGAGATATGTGGTCTTGAAGTTGGACACTAAATAGGGGATTTTACACTGAGAACCCTAATTTAGTAACTTCTCACACTCTTGATTCTTCTTGATTTCATCTTGAAATGATATATTAGACATCTCAACACAACATTCCATGATCACAAAGACTTGGAATTTAGTTTTAATCTCCTTCAATTTCACAATTGACTAAAGGTTGACCAGATGAAAACCCTAGATGCACCACTCTTGATTGTGGCCTCTTACACATGACACAACAACTTGAATAAACTCCTACATGGCTCTCAAAGCCTTCAATGAGCTTTCTCAACATCCCATATCCAAAATCATGAATTCACAATCCTCTGATGATCTTCAATTGGCCTCCAAGTTAGGTGCTGATCCACATACACTCATCAACTCTTTCAAAAAGCTTCGACCACTTCTTGGTGACTTGATGACCACTCATACTTGAGTAAAACTCCTTGCTCAGGCTCAAGACTCTTAGTAACCTCCTCTTGTTATGCACACCCTCTTGATCCCCTTCTAAATAAACAATGCTATGCAATGCAAATGCTAGAAGAAAATAAAATGAAACATAAACTAAGTTAAGAAAAGGTTGGTCAAATTTTGGGGTGCAACAGCTGCCCCTATTCAAGCGACTTGGACCTGACTGAGTGAAAAGCGAACGGCTTTCAGACAATCAAGGTACAGGAAGGTTGAATACCAACAAACCCGCAAATTTGCCAACCGCAGAAATAAACTACAAACTCTGATTGAGGATGAAATCTTCGGAGATAACTGAATCTGATAAACAAAAACGACACGCAGTCTGAAGAATACATGACCTCGCCGTCAAGCATCAACATCAATTTGAAAGAAGAATAACCCTAACTTCGCCGTTAGGCACCTGACTTCGCCGTCAAGCGTCAATATCAATTCAGTAAATTTCTGGCATCGCCGCCGGTTCAGAGAAACCTCTAACCTCGTCGTCAGTTATCCACATTAAGTTCATCTGACATCGCCGTCAGACACCTGACCTCGCCGTCAGGCATAGACATTACGTCTATAAGAGCATTTGACATCGTCGTCAAACTTCTACCTTAAGTCGGTAAAATAGCTAACATCGCTGTTAGTCCTCTGTTAAATGAAAACAGACATCGAATCCAAAGATACGATCCTCTGACATCGCCGCCAGGTCATCGCTAAATAAAAGCGAGTGACAAATCTGAAGATCAAATCCACACAGAATATCTGACATCGCCGCCAGGCCTCCATTGAACTGATACACCTCTGACATTGCCTCCAGCAATCCATGAAATTATGAAACATCTGACATCATCGTTAGTAATCTACAGGGGATAAAACAAACTAACCTCACCGTCAAGTTTCCGCGCAGTTAAGAAACCTCTGACATCGCCGTCAGTAATTCGCTAAATAAAGGCAATCTTCGAACCCAAAAGGTAAAGACATCTGACATCGCCGCCAGGCACCTGTGGGGATAAAAGAACTCTGACATCGCCGACAGACAACCACAAATCAATAACGCCTGACATCGCCGCCAGACAAACATAAATCTGATGAAACACCTGGCATCGCCGCCAGACAACCTCAAAGTTGATAAACATCTGACATCGTCGCCAGAAAACCACAAAGTAGAAAAAGATCTGACATCGTCGCCAGAAAACCAAAACATCCGACATCGCCGCCGGAAAGCAAATCATCTGACATCGCCACCAGAAAACCAAAACATCCGACATCGCCACCGGAAACCAAATCATCTGGCATCATCGCCAGAAAACTAAAACATCTGACATCACCGCCGGAAACCAAATCATCTGGCATCGCCGCCAGAAAACCAAAACATCCGACATCGTCGTCAGAAACCAAATCGTCTGACATCGCCGCCAGAAAACCAAAACATCCGACATTGCCGCCGGAAACCAAATCGTCTGACATCGCCGCCAGAAAACCAAAACATTCGACATCGCCGCCGGAAACCAAATCGTCTGACATCGCCACCAGACCAATAAAAAAAGTAGATAACGTTCTGACATCGCCGTCAGAAAACCACACATCTGATAAGAGAACCTGACCTCGCCGCCAGATAACCACAAATCTGTGAAACCTCTGACCTCGCCGTCAGTAAAAGTAGAAACATCTGACATCGTCGTCAAATAATCACAAAGTAGATAAAAGTCTGACACCGCCGCCAGACAAACACCATGTTGATAAAACATCTGACATCGCCGCCAGAAAAACGTTTGACATCGCCGCCAAACAAAACCCAATATTGAGAAAATACCTGACATCGCCGCCAGGAAAACATCATGTTGATAAACATCTGACATCGCCGCCAGAACTCCACAGAGTAGACAAAGATCTGACATCACCGTCAGTAAACCACAAAGTTTGAGAAACATCTGAGATCACCGTCAGGCATCTGTAAACATGAGAAACATCTGACATCTTCGTCAGGTATCTGTAAACTTGAGAAACATCTGACATCACTGTCAGTTACCTGTAGGGGATAAAAATTTCTGCATCGGACCCAAAGATAAGGGCATCTGACATCGCCGCCAGGCCTACGCTAAATAAAATCGAGCGTCAAGAGTAAAACGAAGTTAAAATCATCCGATGATAACAATCACAAGGAAACTCCGCTGGGTAAATAACATAAGACGGGGTCTAGATACTACACGGGCACATATATCATCCAATCGCGAGATACACCTGAAACAGAGAGATAACAACCTGGTTTATGTTTCACATGCATATGTTTGAAAATGGTGCAATTCTCCATACAAAATGGAAATGCTACGCATTTGGGTAGATGCCATGCACGCATGCAGATGCAACGAAACTGAATCAACAAAATAAAACAAGCTCCCAGAGCTTGGTATGAGAGGTTAAGCAATTTTCTCCTGGAGAAAAATTTCATCAGAGGCAAAGTGGACACAACACTCTTTTGTAAAACATTTAAGAAAGATCTTCTAATTTGTCAAATATATGTGGATGATATTGTATTTGGATCTACCAATACTATGCTGGGAAAGGAGTTTGCTCAATGTATGCAGGCAGAATTTGAAATGAGCATGATGGGAGAATTGAGATTCTTTCTGGGAATTCAAGTCAACCAAACTCCAGAGTGCACTTACATTCATCAGACCAAATATGTTAAAGAACTGCTGAAGAAATTTAACATGACTGATAGTAAGATGGCAAAGACTCCCATGCATCCAACTAGTACACTAGGCAAGGAAGAGGTAAGTAAGAAAGTAGATCAGAAACTCTACAGAGGTATGATAGGATCCCTTCTCTACTTAACTGCTTCTAGACCTGACATTCTGTTCAGTGTATGTTTATGTGCAAGATTCCAATCAGATCCTAGAGAATCTCACTTAACTGCTGTTAAGAGGATTCTAAGGTATTTGAAAGGTACTACTAACGTGGGTCTGTGTTACAGAAGATCTGATAAATATACATTAGTTGGATTCTGTGATGCTGACTATGTTGGAGATATAGTAGAACGTAAAAGTACTTCTGGAAGTTGTCAGTTCCTTGGAAGTCATCTGATCTCATGGTACAGCAAGAAGCAACCCACAATTGCACTTTCTACAACAGAGGCAGAATACATTGCTACTGCTGGATGTAGCACGCAGATGCTCTGGATGAAGAGTCAATTAGAGGACTATCAGATCTTTGAGAGTAATGTATCTATCTTCTGTGATAACACTTCTGCTATATGTTTGTCTAAAAATCCAATTTTACACTCTAAGGCAAAACATATAGAAATTAAACATCATTTTATCAGAGACTATGTTCAGAAGGGTATTATAAACTTAGCCTTTGTTGATACAGATCATCAATGGGCTGATATTTTTACAAAACCCCTTGCAGAAGATAGGTTCAAGTTTATTCTGAAAAATATTGGTATGGATTTTTGTCCAGAATAATATTTATCAGAGGCAAACTTCTCAGATGCAAAATGTTTAATGCTCTGAAGTATTTCATATGTTAATTTATTCATTTTCTTGAATTATTTTACTTGTGTAAATCTGAACTAACAATGCTCAGAGGATCTGAACGTTGTCTAACGTTTCATTTCTCAAAAGATTTCAGAGGCACAAGCAAGCAAACACGTGTAGCTCAGAAACTGAAAAGGTAGAGTGCACTTTACTGAATTAACATTTGAAGTACTGCTTTGAAAATCTGAATTTTCTTGATTTTCCCCCCATCTTTCAGAATCATAATTGTTGTGCAATGTTTTTACTTTTTCATTAAATGTTATGTGAAGCGTGCCTATGTGATTGTTTGTGTATCTGATTTTATCTATAAATATCACAAATCACACCATTTCACACTTTTCACCTCACGAACCTTTTATGCATTTTTGTCGTCTCTTTGCTCTCCATCTAAACCCTAAACCTAAAACCTCTCACTCAAGAACATCAATGGCATCTTCTTCATCAACATCTGCTCAGATGCAATCAACTATTGTTGGTTCTGTTCCTAATTCTGAAGCTTACAAAGAACCTGTAAGAACTCTTCTCACTCCAACCATAGAACTGGAAGTTCTGAGTGAATGCTTCATAGACCTTGAGTCCATTGAAGAAAATGGGTTTAATCTTTCCTCAACCATCCAAACTCAGAGTTGGACAAAGTATTTTGACAGGCTCATGGGTCCTGTTTATCCAACCTTAGTGAAAGAATTCTGGATACATGCTCAGGTGTTCCCTAAATTCATCCATTCTTATGTCCTTGGAAAGGAGATTGTGATTACTGAGAAGCTGATCAGACAACTAATTGGATACTCTGAAACTAATGGTGAAACCAGTCTACAATCTGCTCGTGTGGATCTTGCTGATGTGTTTCAAGAAGTTACTATTTCTGGGACACCACCTAGCAAAGTAAGGGAACTGAAGCCAGTCTACAGGATCTGGGCCAAGATTTTCATGAGTTCCATCTTTCACAGAAAATCATCAAATTCCCCAGATTATGTCAGTGCTGAACAACTATACTTTATGTTCTGTATGAGCAAGGGAAAGAAGGTGGACTTTCCTTATCTTCTGTTCAGTCACCTTCTGAATCATATAAAGGAAACAAGATAAGATGTAAGAGTCAAAGCTGGAAAAGTTAGGAATTGGATTCCTATGGGTAGGCTGATATCAGACATTCTAACAGAGAATGGTCTTGTGAAATATCTGTATGATACTGGATTGACAAAGGATCTGTCATATGTCATAAGTTTTGTCATCAATGGCAATACTCTGAAGAGGATGAAGGTCATCACAGAGCTTGCCAGCAAACCTAAGAAAATTGCTACTAAGGATGTAAGCAATAGAAGGATTCCTGTTAAAGATTTTCCAATGTTCACTGCTGAAGAACCAAGGGGATCATCTTATCCTACATAGCTGATTGTCTATTAAATGGTGTTCCTCTGCCTGTGAACATCGTCCAGAAGGAAGGAGAAGTTCTGCCCAATCCTGTTAGAGAAAGACGCTCAAAGAAGACAGCTGAAGAAGGATCTGAGGCTCAGCCAAAGAGAAAAGCCTCTGAAGCTGCTGCTAAGCCTCAGAAGGTAAAGAAAGTGAAACCCACTCCTCCAGAAGCAAGTCTGGAAGACATAAGAGAAACTATCAAGCAGGTACTAACATCTGATCCAACTCCAACCATTCACTCTCCATTACCTTCACCTCCTCCATCACCTTCTAGACCACAATCATCTGTACCACCATCATCTAGAATTCATACATCTGAACTCCCTTCATCTCAAACTACACTTTCACAACCATCTTCTGTACAAACTCCATCTGAACCACCTCAAACAAAAATCCAACCAGAACATCAACAACAAGAACCATCTCAGCCAGAACCTCAACAAAAACAACAACCAGAACCTCAACAACAACAACAACAAACACAACCAGAACAACAACAAGAATCACCAGAACATCAATCTCAACCCATTTCATCTGAACCTCCCCAAACAACACCATCTGAACATCCCTCAATAATTGAACAACTGTTACCTACTCCAGAACCCTCAAATGAAATTCTTGATCTGGAATCACTTGCAACCATGGTTGTCTTGTCATCCACCTCATGCCACTCCACTGAATCATCTGATTCTGAATCAGAAGTTCCCTCACCCTCTTGTTTACACATTCCTGATCCACTCAAACCTGCATTTTCTGATCTATCAGCACCTGACCAAATAAATCGTAGACTTGCACTTCGTTCAAATTTCAACCTCTCAGATTTTCAAAATTCATCCTCTGAAGCTAAAACTTCACCAACCCCTACACCTCAACTCACAATCCCACAACCATCTGAACATCAATAGTCTGAACCTCAACCATCTGCATTTCAACCATCTGACCAACCACCATCTTATCCAACACCTCCTAATATCACTTGTGAACAATCTCAGCCAAACTCTGAATCTGTTGAGAAAGTGACCCCTGAGGAATTTCTTTACCCTAACCCTAGATCAGATGTTGATAAACTGTTTGATAATTTCAAAAAGGAAGTTCGTATGGGGATTGCACGTGTGGAAGAAGAGTGTCTGTTCAGTATAGATCCTGTTAAGTCTGAAGCTGCTTGGGATAAATTTATCTCTAAGATCAACGTGGTGGCCTCTCATCTCAAGACAGTTTGTGCTGAAGATGCTAAGGCAAAGTTTGCTAAGTTGGTAAGACAAACTCTGATGAGGATTCCCAAACCACCAGTGCTGCTTCTGGAAGCTGCTCCTGCTGAAGACTCTCCTTCTGAAGATGTTGCATATGATATGGACATTGATGCATCTGCACCTGAAGTAAAGGCTGACAATTCAGAACTTGTAAAAGAGGTTAAGGAAATCAAGTCCTGGATGATCAAACAAGAACAAACCACTGAAGAGATTAAGACTTGGATGGCCAAGCAAGAAGAGTCTACTACAAAGATCACAGATCTTCTGACCCTGATTACATCTCGTCAACCCTAGTTTCTTTTCATGTTTTTGCATTTGTTTTCTCTTGTTTGTTTTGTTATCATCTGTTATGTGAACCATCTGAATGAAGGAAATTGTTTGCTTTGCTTTTCTTCTATTATCTTTTCTGTCTTTACTAATCTTTTTGATTATGACAAAAAGGGGGAGAAAAAGAATATGATTGTTCAATCCATAAGCAAATACTAAAACAAAATTCAGACATATTATTAACTATCTTTGAATTTAAGTCTTTCAGATTCTATTGTTTCATCTGACAAAATAAATTCATTGAAGTTATCCTGAGAATTACCCAACCAGACTCGGATTCTTGAAGCAAATTGTACTCTGAGTCTAAACGCAAAACTAGACTCTGTGTTTGAAAGAAGTCATCAGACTCTGATTAACCAGACTCTGTGTTTGAAAGAAGTCATCAGACTCTGATTCTGAAATACACTAAAGTAAAAAGGGAAGTATTCTTTTCCTTAGAGTATTCATTTCAGGGGGAGATTCTTAATCTCAGGGGGAGTTATAATTATTATTATTGAACAAAATTTCTCATGTTTTGTCATCATCAAAAAGGGGGAGATTGTAAGAACACAGATTGTTTCTTAGTAATATCTCTATGTTTTGATGATAACTCTTATGAAATTTTGTATTAAAGAATTATATACTCTAAAATTGGTTCATGAATATTTGCTGCAGATAATTAAAGTATATATACATCCAAGAGCAAATTAATCTGAACATAGAACTATGGAAGGCTCTGAAGAGTTAGAAGCATCTTATAGAAGAATCTGAGCGCTGTTTGCAGAAGGATCTGAAGCAGAAGCTACAGAAAAATCTGAAGCAGAAGCTATAGAAGAATCTGAAGCAGAAGTTGCAGAAGAATCTGAAGCAGAAGCTGCAGAATAATCTGAAGCAGAAGACTCTAATAAGATCTGAAGACTCTGAAGCATTAAAGAACTTTATATGAGAGTTAAGAAGCTCAGTTTTTCAGAAGACTCTGAGAGTACTACACACTACATGTACTGAGGATCTGATTCATAAAACTCTGCTCTGAAAGAACTACACGCTAAAGCACACTTGCTGCCTTACTCTGATTCAGCAAAATCTGATGGGAATCCAAGACTCTGATCATGCAAAATCTGATGATTAACTTTGCTGAAAAGAAATACTTGTTGAAGAAGAATTCAAAGTAATATCCTTTGATTTAGCTCAACGACTCTTTCCTCTTTCATGCTTGACACTAGAACACAAACCAAAAGCATTTCTCTGTGCATTCTACTTCCAAGAAATGTCATGTGATGTAAAGACAAAAAAGGTTCAGGCTTTTTCAGTACACAACCTCCAATGTCAAGACTTTGTGGACTACTATGCATATAAAAGCAAGTCTTCATCATCTTCTTCAAAGTGATCTACGACCAACGAATCTTAAAAGAAACTCTTACAAGCTCTCATAAAATATTCGTATTGCTGAGTTTATTCTTTTGTTCTTAACATTAAGTGAAATATCACTGTTGTGATAAAGCTTATTAGAAGCATTCATACACTTGTATTAATCTTACATTTTATTGTAATAGTTCCTTAAGAAGATCCAGTTGGGATCAAAAGTTCTTGAGAAGACTTTGAACAGTTGTTCTTAGTGCTTACTATTGTAATCAGTTGATTAAATAGTGGATTAAGTCCTTGTTTGAGAAAGGCAAATCACTCTAGGTAGGGTGGAATGGAGTAGTTGAGTTCAACGAACCAGGATAAAAATACTTGAGTTTTTACTTCTAAGTTTTATCTACATACTTATTCAACCCCCCTTCTAAGTATTTTCTCACCTTCAACTCTACCCTGTCAAAGAAGGGTAACAATCTTCTTGCATAATCTTTGTAAGGAATTAGATTTGGATGACAAGTTTCCCACTCTCCCATGATTTAATTAACCACTAGCGTTGAATCTCCATATACATCCAAATTCTTGATTCTCAAATCAATAGCCTCTTCCAGACCCATGATGCACGCTTCGTACTCGGCTTCATTATTAGTGCAAGGAAATGTCAACCTGGCAGTGAAGGGAATATGAGTACCATGAGGGGTTGTAATGATTGCCTCAATTCCACTACCATAGGAGTTGACAGCGCCGTCGAATATCATCTGCCACTGAGAACTTTTCTCTGGACCTTCGTCAGGTAATGGATCTTCATAGTCCTTCATCTTGAGGAACATGATGTCTTCGTCAGGAAATTCAAACTTCATCGGTTGATAGTCTTCGATTGGCTGTTCAGCAAGGTACTCTGACAGAACACTTCCCTTGATGGCTTTCTGGGAAACATATTGTATATCGTACTCTGTCAGTACCATCTGCCACCTGGAAATTCTTCCCGAGAGCGCTTGCTTTTCGAAGACATACTTGATCGAATCCATCTTCGAAATCAGCATGGTTGTATGATTAAGCATATATTGTCTCAAACGTTTGGCATCCCAAGCAAGTGCGCAACATGTTTTCTTGAGCATTGAGTAACGGGACTCACATTCTGTGAACTTTTTACTCAGATAATAGATTGCATGCTCTTTTCTTCCAGTCTCGTCGTGTTGACCGAGAACACAGCCCATACTATTCTCAAGAACTGTTAAGTACATGATTAAAGGTCTTCCGGCCACTGGGGGTATCAGTATCGGAGGCTCCTACAAGTATTCTTTTATCTTATCAAATTCTTTTTGACAATTTTCATTCCAGACAACTGTCTGGTCTTTCTTTAGAAATTTAAACATTGGTTCACACGTGGCTGTGAGATGAGATATGAACCGAGCAATGTAGTTCAATCTCCCCAAGAAACACTGACTTGTTTTTCTGTTTTCGGCGCTGGCATATCTTGTATAGCTTTTATTTTTGCAGGATCGACCTCGATTCCTTTTTCACTGACAATGAACCCCAATAACTTTCTGGACCGAACTCCAAAAGTGCACTTATTTGGATTCAACCTCAATCTGAACTTCCTGAGCCTCTCAAACATCTTCAATAAGTTGACCATATGCTCTTCCTCCGTTTGTGACTTTGCTATCATGTCATCAACATAGACTTCAATCTCATGATGAATCATATCATGAAACAAAGTGACCATAACCCGCTGGTATGTTGCCCCTGCGTTTTTCAACCCAAAAGGCATTACCTTGTAACAAAAAGTCCCCTATGGCGTAATGAACATCGTTTTCTCCATATCTTTCGGTGCCATCTTGATCTGATTATACTTGGAAAAACCATCCATGAAGGAAAATACGGAGTATTGAGCAGTATTGTCAACCAATACGTCAATGTGAGGGAGCGGGAAGTCATCCTTTGGGCTTGCCTTATTCAAATCTCTACAATCTACACACATCCATACCTTACTGTCCTTCTTAGTTACGGGAACGATGTTGGTGACCCACGAAGGGTAAGTTGTCACGGCTAAAAATCCTGCGTCCAACTGCTTCTGGACTTCTTCTTTGATTTTTACAGCCATATCTGGTCTTGTCCTTCTAAGCTTCTGCTTGACCGACGGACATTCCTCACGCAACGGTAAGCGATGAACTACTATATCGGTGTCATGCCCGGGAATATCTTCGTACGACCAAGCAAAGATGTCATTATACTCTCGAAGCATCTCGATCAGTCTTTGCTTGATGTCACTCTACAGCGCAGCCCCTATCCGAAAATTTCTGACAACTTGTTCCGAACCCAGATTAATAACCTCGATTTCCTCCTGATGAGGCAGAATAATCTTCTCTTCTTGTTTCAAGAGTCTAACTAGATCTTCAGGCAAGTCTTCATCTTCATCAATCTCTTCTTCAGCTTGATATATCGGTTGATCAAAGTCGAAGCGAGTCATAGGAGGTTCTGAATCAGTGTCATCTGCAATACGAATCCTGCAATAAAAAATGGTTAAATGTTTCAAATGATATGCAAACTAGTACAAACCACATTGCCATTTCATTGTGAGAAACAAAAATAAGAAAGACAAGGATCACAAAACTTGAATGAGAAAAACGCCCTTTGATTAATTGATAAAGCAGTGTTCAAACATAAACAATAAGGCCCTGAAACAAAATACCGCTATGCTCCGGGTAAAACATAGGGTAGTACAATAATTGGGAAAACAAAGCATTACTGTTATGTTGTCACTTGAACGAACTCTTCAATAGACCAGTTGCGCAGGCTCTATCCTGGAGTACAAGGCTTGATCCAAGCATCCATATCACAATCACTATCTCCCTCTTCGTATGACACAACGTTGATCCTTTCGAAGATAACTTCTCCCTTAGTGAACTGCACAGGTCCTTTATAGCGCGACGCGCTCTACGAGGATAAACCAAACTTGTCTTGCTTGTGGGGAATCTCCAATACTTGACCCCAACCTTGCGCTGCCCCAGCCTATACTGCTGCATAGGCCTCTTTAAAAGAAGACATGGCCACTTCCGGCGCTTTGCTCACAACGGGAGATTTATCTTTAATCTTGACTGTTTCAAAAGCCTGACAAAGGGTTTCATGTATTTCTCCGTCCACCTCAACGTACTTGAAGGATGATAAGTGACTGATCATTATATCCTCTTCTTTGCACACTGTAACAACACTACCGCCAACCATATACTTTAGCTTTTGATGCAGCGTGGAGGTCACAACTCCTGCTGAATGAATCCATGGACGGCCTAATAAACAACTGTAGGCAGGCTGGATGTCCATAATGTAGAACACTGCATCAAATACTTCCGGTCCCACCTGAATGGACAATGTCACTTCTCCAAACATGGATCTTCGGGTACCATCAAAAGCGCGCACCACCAAATCACTCGGTGTGCAAATTAATCCCTGCATGTCCAACTTCATTAGGGATTTCTTTGGAAGTACGTTCAAGGATGATCCTGTATCCACGAGTACATGAGACATAACAGCCCCTCGGCATTCTAAAGATATGTGCAATGCACAGTTATGGTTCCTGCCCCTTGGCTACAAATTCAAGTCCGTAAACCCTAGTCTATTCCCTGCATTTATGTATGCAACAACCCCTTCGAGTTCATTAACCAAAATTTCTTGCGGCACGTATGCAGTATTCAGTATTCTTAACAACGCGTTCCTATTGTTGCACCCCAAAATTTGCTCAACCTTTTCTTACCTGGTTTATGTTTCATTGCATTAACATTTGCATAGTTATATAATTTGCATATCATGATATCATTCATATAGAAGGGGATCAAGTGTGATTCTTCTCAAGAGAAGCCTAGAAAGAGGTCTCATCCAAGATTGAGAAGTTGTCAAAGTCATCAGAAGGTGGTTTGAGTGCTTAAGGGTTTAGATGTTTGACTGTGAATCTTCTCCTAACTTGAGGATCAACTGAAGACCATCAGAGGGTTGTGAAGTTTTGAATGTGAGAAGAGGATGTGTATGGAGCTCATAGAATGCATAGAGGGCCATGGGAGAGTTTAATCAAGTCATTGTGTCAAATGCAAGAGCCACAGTTGAGGTGCAAGCAATTAGGGTTTCATCTGGGTCAATTCTAGGTCAATTGGGCAATTGAAGAGTGTCAAAGCCTACTTTTAGGCCATGGAGTTCATGAAATGATATGATAAGGCATTTGTGGTGTTGTTCCAAGATCAAATCAAGAAGAGTCAAGAGTGTGGGAAGTTGCTAAATTAGGGTTTCAGTGTAAAATCCCCTGTTTAGTGCCTAACTTCATGACCACATAAGTCAAGATACAAGTTTCAAATGGATCTTTGGCCAACATGAAACTTGTAGAGCATCTCAATACATTTAATTTGAGTACTAGAATCCCTCAAGGGTATTTAAATAAATTAAGTTATGACTCAGACAAGTTACAAGTCCTCAGATGCCTCTGAAATTTGTCTGTGAAAATCATCTGACTTCAAAGATATTTTTGACCTAGAAGGAGGTTTCACCTGAAATTTTGTCCAACATGAAAGTTTTTCCTCATGATATTAGATTTCTAAATTGTACTAGAAGTCTTCCATCTGATTTGTAGAACTCAAATTATGAGGTTTACAAGTCAGGGGTATTTTGGGAAAGTGAGATTATAGGTCATTTTCAATCATAGGCCAAAATCTCCAACTTGCACTTGTCAAATGGATTTTTGTTCAACATGAAAGTTGTTTAAAATGGGGTTTTTAGGCTAGCCAAGTGGTCATGATAGATTGATTGGGATCATAGCAAGACTTGGTTTGAAATGGTTTGAATAAGGGAGATTTTCAAATGATTAAAGGAGGGAAAATTCACATTTTGAATAGAATGACAAAAAGATGTCAAATAAGTAACCATTTTGATTATAAAGTTAATTTTAGACACATTGAAATTGGTAGATTTTGGATTTTAGGCCAAGTTTCATGAGTTATCATATGGTTGCTTCAAAAGCAAGTTACATAGCCAAACACCTTACCAATGCATTTCAGGCCTCCCTTTTGGTTTAATTTCGTGCACAAGGGAATTTGCAAGCAAAATGAAGCTTCTAGAACAAGTTACAAGTGAGAGTTCGTGACTGTTAGATTGCACATGTGAAGGAAAATCAGAATTTGCAAATTGATGGATTGGGCTTCAAACACACTTCAAAAGCCCATGAAACCATTATATATATTGATTGCATTGAATTCAGAGTGGTTTTGGCTTTTATTTTGGTGAAGAACACTGAAGTTGCAGTTGAGTTTTCAAGAGGAGCAAGTGAAATCGTGTTTTGAGTTCCAGGCCAATTCAGTGCAAATTGAAGATTGCAAACTCTTCCTAGAGCATCATTGAACGTATCTGGAGAGTTTTGAAGGGAGAATCAAGCTCCAAGCACCTCTGTTACTAGATCTACAACAGGTTAGTAACTTTCAACTTTCCATATGAATTAGCATGATGTAGTTAGATTTGAACTTGTGGTTAGGATCTAGACAAGATGTAGATCGTTTTAGGATCAATTTGGAAGCATTTGGTGATGATTGATCATGACATAGCATTTCTGTTTTGATTCGAATCTCTTGATTGATGGAGAGTTAGAGCAATCTAGATAGATCAGAGTGATGTATGTGACATGAGGATGAATTCTATAGCCTTAGATTTGCAATTGATGATGATTGATCTGGATGTGTGTTCTGAACTTTGCTTCGAATCTTGAAATCTATGGAGAGTTAGGACATATGGATATGAGATTTGAAATCCTGATGAAATTCTGAGTGAGATTGGTATAAGGATTGCTGTTTCTGGACACCTGCAACCACCTGCTCACCGGAGAAGACGACCGGAGTCTTCTCCAGCCACCGTCCCTGATCTCCACTCAGGCCAGCCTGTGAGTTGGAGAAGATGATCTTTGATCCGTTAGATCATGCCTTTGACCTTGACTGACCACCAGATCCAATGGTTGTGTTTTAATCTGAGAAGTGAAATTTTGAGTCCAAAACGCAGGCGTTTAAATAATGTGCTGGCAGCTTGTGGATGCTTGGATTGCTTGACTGGTCATCAGATCCATTGGCTCGTGTTTTATTTCAGCATTTTATTTCTTTTATTTGATTTTGATTATTTTTAATGCTTTATTGATTCAAAAAATCACAATACATTCATTCTTGATCCAAAAATTATTTTAAAAATATCTCCATGATCTTGAGAGAATTTGTGATTTTCTGAAATCAATAAAATGAATTTTCATGCATTTTTCATTTTAATTTGATTTTTCTTATTTTGTTTAATTCTTTTAATTTTGCATATTTGATCATCTGTTTTGTTGAATTTTGTTCTTCCAATTGGTAATGAATTTGGCTTTGATTTTTTAGTATGTTTTAGGGTAGATATTCATGTTCCCTTAGGATTTCTTTTGGAATTTTAGAACAACTTTAGGTTCTGTTTTAGGTGTTGAGATTAGAGCTTTCCCAAACTTGTGGATTACCTTGATACCCTTCAATCTAGAAATTATTTAGGTGACTTAGAAGTTGAATTAGGCTTTAATATTTTAACCCTAGGTTGTTAAAGCCTGTGTGTTTCCCTAGGAATTTTATTAGAATTTTACAACTTTGTTTTCTATTTTAGTTGTATTTTGCAAGTTGCTTGTGCTTGTGGTGTTCTATTTTATGTGCCTTTGCTTGCTTGGTTTTGTTGGTGACTTTGGAGCTGGATTTGCTGGGATTCCTTTTTAAGAGGTCTTCTAGACTTGGTGTAGCTGTTGTGGCTTGAAGATTGGAGCTTGGAGTTGAAGTTTTCTTTTCTTTTAGGAGTTGTTTTAGGAGCTTAGGAAATTAGGGTTTTAGGAAGAGCCATTAGGACTAGTTTTGATTCTTTCATCAAACATAGAATGCATTGTGTGCTTATATTCTATCCAATGATGTAAAGTCCTCCTAGGGAAACTCCATCTCTCCTTTGGAGGGATGTGTGGTATGCCCATAGTTGAGTAGAACTTTGAGGATACCTTTCCATTTCAATGTTGGTACTTGATGATTTCCTTTGGTTTTCATTTGGTTCTCAACATTGCAACCTTGATCTTAGTGATTATTCCTCTGCTTGGAGTGTGCTTGCTAGAGCTTAAATATAGAAGCTAGCTTGAGGATGAAGTGTTTTGCTGTCAACTTTGCTGTCAAGAGGATTTGCTGTTTAGAGTTGCTGCTGTTGAGTACTGAAGTTGTTGTCTGCTGAAGACTGTTGTTGCTGCTTGGGTTGCTTTCTCTGCTTCCTTTCTTTTCTTTTGTTGTATTGTTTGTTTGCTTGTGTTGATTACCTCTAAGTTTGAGGTGGAGCTTGTCTCCTCTTGCCTGTTGTTTTCTTAGGTTTGAGGTTGAGCTGGACTCCCTTGCCTCGCTTGTACTGTTGCATAACATGCATTTTACTGTTTACTGTTTACTGCTTGCTTTCTTTTGATGTTTCCCCTAGGATCTCTGATTTCCTCTGTGCCAGAGGGAATTATGATAGACATTAGGTTTTGACCCATGCATGATAACTGTAGGTAAATTCCCTTTCACCCATAGTTTTAGGGCTTCTTTCTCTTCTCATCTCAAAACAATTCAAAAACACAGTAATAAGGTTAATTGAAGTCGTACGTTACGAGCCTTAAGCTATCTGGGAAAAGGTTGGTGGAGGGTCTCTCTCCAGTAATCTGGATATTAGTATGGTACCCTTTGGGTGACATACGAAGCGTTCACTCTTGGGTCATAGTCTCTAGTGCGACTGAGATTGCAAGCATCTTAAAAAAACAGTTCTTTTGTAAAAAATTCAAACAAACACTCAAACTCTGTTTTTGTCCTCTTGGACCTTTAATCAGGAAAACCCTTTCATAAGGAGATAAAAAACTGTCAGACAAGCTTGTGTCTTCTGTAGCCCGAACTACGTTTGCTCTGATCTTTCATGCCGTATGAAAGTACGTAGGCATGAGATGCAACATCTCGGCGAGAAACCTTCCCCCTTTAACCCGTAGATAGGCGAACTACGTTGACTCTGATTTCTCGTTCCAGACGGGAATACGTAGGCATAAAGTGCGATACTTTGCCGAGTCATTTTCTTTTCTTTTTAACCTAGACCTTTAGAATAGATAGAATAACATACCCTTAGATAGAAAACAAGCGTGGATCCCGTCGAGTACGATGGACGTGAGGGGTGCTAATACGTTCCCCTTGCGTAACCGACTCCCGAATCTAGGATTTGGTTGCGATGACCATTCCTTTCCTTCTTCGTGTTAGTTTTACTCTGAGCGTTTCCTTTCCCTCTTGTGGGATAAATAACGCACGGTGGCGACTCTTCTGTCATAGCCGACGCCGATTTTCGCAGTAGCGACACCTATGCGCTTCGGAACATAGTAACAAAGACATGATTGATATCTTAAAAGGAGTTTGCTGCAAATGATCGACTATCTTGTAGTCACTTTTTCGTATCAGCCTCATAAACTCTTCAGCATCCTTTAACAAATATTCCTTCTCCCCAGCCTGAGAATTTTCCTCTACCACTGGTCTATTCCCCTTGTCAACCTTGTCAATAACCACTTCAGGTGATGAAAAGACCCGACCACTACGGGTAATTCCTCCTGCTCCCACAAGATTATCTACTGAATTCACAGGGGGACCATTCAAATCTAGTTTCTGTCCGTTGCAATACACTTCAGCTCCGTAGTTCCACGGAATAACTTTGGTGCTTTCAAACGGTACAGGACCTGCTTTAGTTATGGTTATTGTTGGTGGTTTTGGTGTATAAATGGTAACAGTTTTGTACGGAATGGAAATTGTTGCAATCTCATCCCTTTCCTCAGCTATCAACTCTTCAGACTTACTTTCAACAGACCGGTCAAACAGCAAGACTCCATTATCCATCATATCCTGAATATAGCTTTTCAACTACCCACATCCCTTAGGATTACTCAGACACTCAACACAATCTTCAACACAACCTGGGAAAACACCCCCTTCAATAATCTAGCTTTCACAAAGCTCAATGGTGTCTTCAGCTCATTAACATCTGTTACCAAATCTAAGACATCCTCCTCAATAATTGCATTGACCCCAGCTTGCCCATGGTTCGGCATGGGATTTTGTACGACATTAGGAACATCATTGGAGAAGTTAATTGCTTTACTATCAATCATGTCCTGCACTTTATGCTTAAAGGCCTTACAATTATCGATGTTGTGCCCCGGGGCACCTGAATGAAACTCACAGCGAGCGTTTATGTCATACCCGGGTGGAGGAGGCCCAGTCAGGGGAGCCATGATCCTCTTTTGAATCAACTGTAGTTGCAAAAAATCTTGCAATAGCTGAGAATACGGCATGGGAGGAGCGTCAAAATGTCTATTCACTGCCGCCCAACCTCGGTCTTGATATCTTCTATAACCTTGCTGCGGTTGTTGTTGTAGACGTTGTTGTTGCTGAACTTCAGGGATTGTAATACTGGCAATTTGCTGTTGCTGCCGATTCTGACCTCTACCTCTCCCACGAGAAATGGATACTGAATTGGTATCTCCTTCTCGTTTCTTGTTACGGAACACCTTCTTACCTCCTCCAGCTGAGGGTATTTCACCAACACTTATCTTCCCTAACTTGATACCATTTTCCACCCTCTCTCCGGTGATGATTAAGCCAGAGAAACTACCTGACATGCTACTAATGAGCTTATCGTAATAGACACCTGGCAAAGTGGCGACAAACATATCAATGTGCTCACGTTCCACCATAGGCGGCTGCACCCTGGCTGCTAACTCCCGCCACCTTTGGGCATATTCTTTGAAACACTCATTGTTCCTTTATGAAAGATTTTGAAGCTGGACCCTGTTAGGAGCAAGGTCGCTGTTGTATTGATAATGTTTCACAAAGGCCTCAGCCAAGTCCCTCCAACTACGGACATTCACGGGTTCCAGACTCATGTACCATTCCAACGAAGGACCAGAGACACTTTCCTAGAAGAAATGCATGAGCAATTTCTCATCGTCTGAGTAGGCAGAAATTTTACGGTAGTAGGATCTCAGGTGAACTCTCGGGCAGGTGGTACCCTTATATTTGTCAAAGTCTAGGACTTTAAACTTCAACAGCACTCTCAGGTCCGGGATCAGTCCCAAATTAGCCATGTCAAGGCCCATGAATTTTGACTTTCAAGGGATTTCATTTTTTCTTCAATCATCTTGATCCTCTTATCAGCTTCGGAGGGTAACTCAGCAGCCACAACCCTCGGCGAGAACACATCATCTTGCCTGTCTTCATTCCAGAGGTGATCCATATTACCATGTATAGCACAAGTGGTGTCAGGACCATAACCATTCCCATTAACATTACCATTCCCAACATTACCAAAACCAGTGTTGTTGAAACCTGTAGCATTACCGGCACCAGCAACATTGCCACTCCCTCCAGCAGTAAGGATAACCAAAGTAGGCATGGAGTTATCAGCCCGAGGAGTCTCAGCATGTGGAGGATTAGCGGCGTTCCCACCATGCAACACACTGTTGCCATCAACACGTGTAATCAAGGGATGCACTAAAGTACGGAGTTGGTCTTTTCCATTAGCCACTCCCTGCATTGCTTCCATGAATTGGGCCATCTGGTCCCTCACTTTCTGCATCTCTGCTTGCATCTGCTCCATTACTCTCTTTTGATTCCCCTAGTTGCGTACCGGTGAGTCATTTGATCAGCAATCCTAAAACACACTAACAAACCACAGGAAAATAAGATTAACAATTTTGATGCACCTGCAATGCAAAAATGCAAAATGCAGACATGTATGTATGCAACAGGGAAATTTCCCCCTCGATTCTAGTTTCCGAGAGAAAAACAACAATGGAGAACCCTACAGACAAGCATATAACAGAACCTCTTCGTATATAATCACAGGCCAACAAGCAATGTACAAGCAACAACTGAGTATAATAGAAAGGAACTCAACCAACAAGCCTGGTGATGGTCAGTACAACAAGCAATAAGCAACAAACTACAACAGAGATAAACAAGATAGTCAAGCTGGATGACGAGACCGGAAGTTCTCTAGCAACTCTCGCGTCTCAGGATGATCTGGTCTAGCAAGTAGTCCCTGAATAAGTAACTCTCGTTGGCTAATAGTACGCTGTAAACTCTCAAAATGGTTTTCCCAAGCTCCTTCCCCAAAGCACGCCTCGAGCTTGCATCTCTTGGAATCAGCTCACAACCTGCAATCCTTCAAGTTTGCAATAGCTTCATTCAGTCTGTACTCACTATCCCGTCTGAGTGACGCCTCTGCTGCAATCTTCTCGTATTTGGCATTGAGTTGCATCTTCAACTTGCTGATCTGTAGCTTTAACCTGTCTTCGCGCTCTTTGTTGTTGGTGAGCGTAGCATTCCATTGGTTGTTAAACTTAAAAATCTTTAAGTAAGCTCTGTCTAAATCTTCCTTCTTAGTAGCAAGAAAACTATTAACAGCCTTGAAATCCAAACCCAAACGCTCCCGAGAATTGGTCTCCTTGGTCAGACCCGTACCCAATTTGTTTACAAGCTCAGTTTGCTTCTTGAAGGAATGAACAGCCTCAATCTTCTCACTTCGAAGCTGAATGATTTCTTTCTCCAACTCCTCATTAGCTTTTCTCAACTCTTCCTTCTCAAACAATAATTGATTGTACTTCTGAATGTCTACGGTGGTGGGTTCCTCAATCATGAGAGGATACAAAGGTGCAACTAAAGGAAACGACATCAGAAACTTCGCAGCTCTATCATGAATCCAAGTCAGGTAAGGGTCATATGATCGACTATTACTCTTCCCCAATAAGGCTTTCCCTTTCCTGTGAATTTTGTTCCAAGCATGCTCAAGTCTGCCTAAAGTCTCACCCTCCAACAATCCGGTGAGATACAAAGATTCCTGTATCTCCTCTTGCTTAGGAGGATCCCTCAGCGCGTATCCAAACTGCCTAATCAACAAAGACGGGTTATAGTTGATGCATCCTTTCCTTCCGACCAAAGGGACGTTAGGAAATCCACTACAACTGTAAATAACCTCTGTACCAAGCATATCTCGGTCAAACCAAGTAATTTTCTCTGCAGATAGACCCATCAACCTCTCCGACCACTCTGAAGTACCAGCCGTAGCAATAAACGGACCTGCCTTGGGCATATGACTAGCAAACCATCTGTACAACAAAGGAACACAACAAGCTACATTCTTTCCCCTTCGGTTCTCATTCTTGTAATGAACATAATGATAAACATCTCCAAGAAGAGTAGGCACTAGGTTTCCTGAAGCCAGAATATGGAATGCATCTAAATCCACAAAGTCAGGGAGTTTAGGAAACAATATAATGCCATAGATACAAAGAGCGAGAATAGCGCAAAATACAATCCAACAACCATCCTTAGCGAACTATCGAGCCTTATCAACCAAGAAAGCCAAGGAAAGCCAGACACTCCATTCCACTTAGTCAAATTCCTCTCTAGCTCTGAAGCATCCACGTGTAATATAGCAGCCAGCTTAGCCAAATCAGGCTTAGCGTCCGTATGGAAGAATGGCATCTGATCAAGAATGGGCAAGCCTAACAACATAGAATACTTCTCCAAGGTAGGCGCTAGGATATAGTCAGAGAAAACAAAACACCTCAGTTGTGGATCGTAGAACTACAGAAGATCATAAAGACCATCCATCTCGTACACTGAAGGCTTGCAGACACATCTCAATAACCTCCCATATGACTGCCTGAAGTCTTCCATCACCTTCCCATCAGCCATGGAAATCAAACTCAACAAAGAACTAACATCAGGAGCTGGAATCTTGTAGGCCACTGTTCTCTTCAAGGGTTCCATGTCAGCAATAAAGGAACAAGATCACTAGAATCGGAGAGGAAATATGCACCTGCAACATAAATACATGTTAATGAAATGCGGATGAAAATGCAAATGAAAATGCAAACAGGAGATCAAGGTTGATGTGCTGTTGGTCAGGAATAATCAGCGCTCCACTTTGACAAGAACATAACACTGCCCTTAGGACCCCTTGTACCAAGAACACAGATTCACACTGTAAAGAAAACTGGGTAGTCTTAAAGCCAAGGTTTTCTACATAACCCAATCCCTCTCACAGGTATGGACCTATCCACTGATAAGGTACATCATCCTATGTGTTCATCAGCGTCACAGACTTTCAAGAAATGATGATATGTTCACCATTACTGGTTTAGCATCATAATCTCTTAAAGAGGCCTCACTTAGCTGACTCACAAATGATCGGTCCCCAGAGTCGACAACCCTCAGATCCAAAATCCCTTTGAGCCGAAAGGGCCAGAAAGAAAATCATCAAAGAGAATCTCGTCTGAGCGCGAATTTTTATGGTGAACTAGTACGAGCAAAGCAAGCACACCCACCACTACTCTCCACTATTAAAGCTATGTCTATACTCAAGCTTGGGTATGGCTTATCTCTCAATGGAACATCCCCTCCCCACAGCACAACAATAGTGATATATGATGCTGAAAATAAATGCAGGAAAGTAAAGATAAGACACATATATACAACACCAAAAAATAAACAAACAAGCGCAAGGATTGACTCGCATAGGGAACCAGAGTCCCCAGCAGAGTCGCCAGCTGTCGCTACTGCGAAAAACACCCGGCGGAAAACAGAAGAGTGGCCACCTTTCGTTATTTATCCCAAAGAGAGGGAAAGGAAACGATTGGAAAAACCTGACGAAAAAGGGAAAGACAAGGTCATCACAACTAAGTTCTGGATTCGGGAGTCGGTTACGCAAGGGGAAGGTATTAGCACCCCTCATGTCCGTCGTACTCGATGGGATCCATGCTTGTTGTCTATCGAAGGGTGTGTTTAACTATCTATGCTATAGGCTTGTAGGACAAAAAAAAAAGAAAGAGACTCAGCAGAGCATCTCCGCTATGTGCCTACGTATTCCCTCGTGCAATGGGAAAGTCAGAATCAACGTAGTTCAGCTAATTACGGGTGAAGGGGGGAAGGTTGCTCGCCTAGACATCGCGTCTTGTGCCTATGTACTTTCATCTGGTATGAAAGATCAGAGTAGACGTAGTCCGGGCTAAAAAGACCACAGGTTGGTTCAAAAGTTTTTTTATGCCCGAGTAGGGTTAACAAGCAGTTTTAGCAGTTGGTGTATGCAGCTCGACCATTGGAGACTTAGGCGTTACCATTTGCGGTAGAACTAAGAGTTGACAACACTCTTTTATCTGAAAAGATTTTCCTTTATTAAGATCCCGAAGGATGAAAAAGATTTGAAGTGTTTTCGTATTTTTTAGAGAAGAAGTGTTTTGAATTTGATTTGTAACTCATGTCGCACTAGAGACTATGACCTATGAGAGGAATCCACCCAATCACCATTTCCCAAGTAGCTTAAGGCTCGTAGTGTACAACACTTGTCATTCTTTATTAGGTGTTTTGAAAGTATTTGAAGATGAGAAGAGAAAGGACACACTAAAGGGAGACTAACTCGATCCTAAAAGTTGTCACGCAAAGTGGACTTAAAGTTGGGATACAAAAGGGGACTACCTAATGTTATCATGCATGTTTTAATCCTAATGTCTATCATAACCTCTCTTGAAGAAGAGAAGTTAGAGATCCTAAGGGAAGAAAGACAAAAGAAGAAGAAGAAGAAAGAACATGAAAATGCAAGAATGCAAACATAGGATGCACACATAGGATGAAAGTGAGGGAGGAAATATGTGTGGGGCAGTAGCCTCCACAAGCTCATCTCAACCTCGAGCATGCATATGAGAATGCAAAAGAAGAAGATAGAAAGGAATGCACAAGGTGAAATCAAACAACAAGAAGAAATCACACAAAAATGCACCAAAAGTGGGATGAAATGACCTAAGTCAAACAACATCAACCATAAGTGCCAAAAGCCAAATCAAATGAAAGGAAAATAAACTCAAAACAAAAGTGAGGATGGGAGGCTATATGAGGACAACAAGGAACTCATAATATGCACTCAACCATAAGCATCACAAGAAAGGTGCAAAAGAAAGCACAAAGAAGTCCTCATGGATTCATCACTTTAGGTATGCTTCAAATACCTCCCAAGGAGGGACCAAGCCACCATAAATGAGACTCCAAGGTCATGGGATAGAAGAGGGGGTGAGAGAAGAGTGACCAAAATAAAAGGCAATAAAACCAAAATAAAATGCAAGCATTTATACAAAAGAAAGCAAATAAGCCACATATGGAAACCCTAAATGGAAACTCAAGAAGAAACACAAGTTTGAACAAGAAAAACAAAATTTCATGACCTAAAATTGAGCAACCAGCAACCTTAACATGTTAGAAACATGAATCAAAAGGAATTGAAGGCTCAAAGGATCCATCAAAGTCATATCCAAGGCAAACTAGGTCAATGTGTATGTATGAACCTCCCTTTGGGGTAACTTGACTTGCAAGTTACCTAAAAATTAGGAAAATGATTCAAAAAGGGCCAAATAAAATGTCACAAGTACATAAACATGTTGGCAAACAGAAGCCAAGAAATCATAACCAAATTCATCTCAAATCATCATCAAAGAAATTGATTCACATGGATGCACCAATTTGAGAGAGGGTTATCGATGGTCAACAAAAGCAAGGTCAAAGTCAAACCAAAAGTCAACCAAACAGGGGGAAAATGGTCCTCAAAAATCAATCAACTCATCATGGATATGAGGATTGATTTTCAGTCATTGGATCAAAAGGAAAGGTGAGAAACCAATCAAGAACAAAGCAATGTCACAAATTAATCCAAACAAAACATCTCCAATTAATTAATTCTTTTTTAAATGAAAAATAATTCATAAAAATAAAATCAAAAATTCAAAAAAATAAAAGACATCTCAAAGTGTCCAGAAAATATTTTTGGGGAATTTTATTAATTGGAGAACTATTTTTAATTGAATTAATTTGAAACATATACAAAACAAAATAAAAAGAAAAGAAAATAAGATAAAGAAATAAACGGTGTAAATAGTAGTAAAAACATGTGTAAATCATTGGGCCTGAGCAAAGGGGGGTGCCAATAACAATTAAGGCCCAGATCCACAAGGGCGTTTAAGTGAAACGCTGAGTTTCACTAGATCAAGTGGAACTAGTCAACACGCGTGCACGGTAGATCATGTTTGTGGCTGTTGGATCAAAAGGTAAACACATTAAATGGATCACACCAAAACACGTGGCTCAGGAAGCATTTAAAAAAGGAAAACAGAGGGAGAAACCAGGTGGTCGGAGCACGGTGGCTCCGGTCATCATCTCCGGTGAGTCACAAACCCAGATGGAACCACACTTCACCAAATCAAGCAAATAAATAGTCTAAATTCATTTACAAGTCACATAGATCTCAAATCCATGGTTTATTTTCATTAATCATGCGTAAATAAGCTAAATCGAACGAAACAAGAAAGCACATGCTCAATTGAAATATCACCAAACATTCAAAATTATGAACCCGAAATTGCCTACGTGAGTAAGACTTCAGCACAAACCAACAATGGCACAAGATAGATACATAATTAGGGAGAAATTTGGATCTGAAGCTTACCAAACGGAGACTCTCCGTTGGAGCTTCTACACGTGATGAAAGTTGATGAAATGCTCCAGATCCACTCAAGGAAGTTTGAAGAAGATGATTCTGAAGTTCAATTGTCTTGAAAACGCCTCAATTGTGTTTCACGATTTTGAATTTTGGTTAGCTTGCTTCAACTGTTCTTGAGCCTTCTGAGCACGAAATAGCATGAATGAATGCTCAAAATTCATTTACACATTATATATGATGGGTTGGGAATCATTTGGAGGCCCAATTGTGTGAAATTCAAAAATGCCCAATTCTGATTTTTCATGATCATGCACACGTGAAACTCCCCATAATTGCTTTTTTTTTCATTCAAAAGCTTGTTGGGATCTCATATTGGTCATGTGGATGGGATTTATCCCTTGATTTGATCAAATGGTTAATGTTGGATTGTCAAAATTCCACTTGAAATTGCAATGTGATTACACGTGAAACCATACCAAAACTCAAAGCCAATTCTTGCATCTTGTTTGTTACATCTTTGTGACTCAAAAAATGCATAAGGTTGCCTTGAAATGATTAAAAATCAATTAATTGCATTTTATGGTTTTTAAGCTTTCTTCATGAAAAATTCTCAAACCCTAGCCAAAACCCTCACAAGTGAGTGTTTCAAGATGAAATTGGGACCATTTGGAGTAAGTTTCATGTTGGGAAAAGTTGCATTTGAAGTGTGCAAGAAAGTGAAATGGACCTATAATAAAAATGACCTGTAATCTTACTTTCCCAAAATACCCCTGCCTTGCAAGCTTCATAACTTGAGTTCTACAAATCAGCTGAAGGACTTCTAATACTTTTTGGAAATCTAAGATCATGAGGAACAACTTTCGTGTTTGAGTCAAAGTGACGAGAAACATCCTTCTAGGTCAAAAATGGCTTAGAAGTTGGTTGAATTTTGTTGACCAAAATCACATTCATCAGATGAAAGACTTCTTGTACTCAAACGAAAGCTAGAAACATTCTCTACAAGTTTCATGTTAGGGTCAAGATGAGATGAGACTTATATTTTAAGATATGTTGTCTTGAAGTTGGACACTAAATAGGGGATTTTACACTGAGAACCCTAATTTAGTAACTTCTCACACGTTTGATTCTTCTTGATTTGATCTTGAAATGATATATTAGACATCTCAACACAACATTCCATGATCACAATGACTTGGAATTGAGTTTTAATCTCCTTCAATTTCACAATTGACTGAAGGTTGACCAGATGAAAACCCTAGATGCACCACTCTTGACTGTAGCCTCTTACACATGACACAACAACTTGAATAAAATCCAACATGGCTCTCAAAGAATTCAATGAGCTTTCTCAACATCCCATATCCAAAATCATGAATTCACAACCCTCTGATGATCTTCAATTGGCCTCCAAGTTAGGAGCTGATCCATATACACTCATCAACTCTTTCAAAAAGCTTTGACCACTTCTTGGTGACTTGATGACCACTCATACTTGAGTAAAACTCCTTGCTCAGGCTCAAGAATCTTGGTAACCTCCTCTAGTTAGGCACACCCTCTTGATCCCCTGCTAAATGAACAATGTTATGCAATGCAAATGCTAGAAAAAATGAAATGAAACATAAACCAAGTTAAGAAAAAGGTTGGTCAAATTTTGGGGTGCAACAAGCATTTCTTGAATTGCTCTAACTTTGTCGGGATCCACCTCGATTCCTTGTTGACTAATAATGAATATGAGTAGCTTTTCGGAACGAACCCTGAATGTGCACTTAGTCGGGTTTCGCCTCAGCTGATATTTTCGGAGTCTTTCAAATAATTTTAACAAATGACCCAAGTGATGTTCTTTGTTTCGAGATTTTTCGATCATATCATCCACATACACCTTAATTTCGTGATGCATCATGTCATGGAAGAGTGCAACCATGACTCGTTGATATGTGGCCCCTGCGTTTTTCAACTCGAAAGGGATAACCTTATAACAATAAGTGCCCTAGGGTGTGATGAAGGTTGTTTTTTCCATGTCGGCTGGGTCCATTTTTATCTGGTTGTAGTCGGAGAATCCATCAGTGAATGAGAATACTGCAATGCTGGATGTGTTTTCCACCAAAGTGTCGATATGTGGCAAGGGGAAGTCATCCTTCGGACTAGCTTTATTCAAATCCCTGTAGTCTACACACGTTCTGACTTTACCATATTTCTTCGGGATAGGCACAATGTTGGCCACCCATTCTGGGTACTTTGATACTGCTAAGAAGTTCGCGTCAATTTGTTTTTTGACATCGTCTCTGATTTTGAGAGTCATGTCGGGTCTAGATCTTTGGAGCTTCTGCTTAACCAGAGGACACCCAGGCTTTAAGGGGAGCTTGTGCATCACAATGTCAGTATCCAACCCTGGCATGTCTTGATAAGACCAAGCAAACACATCGCCGTACTTTTTGAGAAGTGTTATCAGTCTGTTTTTTGACTTCCGCACCCAACGATGGCCCAATTTTGACCTTTTTTCTTTCTTCCTCAAGGCCTAAGTTGATGACGTCAATAAGCTCTTTGTAGTGTTGAAGATATGCATCTTCGTATTCAGTCATCTTCATCAATTCTTTAGGGACTTCAGAATCTTCGTCACTCTCTTCTTCTGTTTGAAAAATAGACGGATCACTACAAGAAGGGACCGAATGATCATTGGATTTTGTGGGTGATGGAAGTTTTCTGCATGGTTTTACAGGCTTTAGAATGATCAGAAACACACATCAAACATGCAGGTGATGGGTTGGTTTTAAATTTTCAAAAGGAAATTGTCGTTTTTCCTTTTTAAAAAAAGTGAAAATAACGAGGAGAAAACAAAAATAAGAGTTTTAACAAAAGCACTTCTTCATTCATTGATCTTTTCAAATTGCAAAGTGGCCAATACAAAATGATTCACTGGCTTTGGGCAAGACCAGGAATTTTTAAAGAAAAACAAAAGCTAACAAGCAAAATGCATTACTCTAAAGGCAACATGACAGGAATTTCCACTATCTCCCAATTGCATAAAGTTGTTCTGCCTCGGATCACCAGGCTGTTGAGGTCCCTTTCTTCGTCTTCATCATTAACGGTATCCTCTTGTACCCCACCACTTATGAATATTTCCTTCAGCGTCTTCCGCCTGAAGGTGCTTTCTTTAGATGTGTCTTCCAGAGTTGGTTTGTAACCCAACCCTCGTCTGTCGTTCTTGGCATGAGCATTTACCTCTATGAACTCTCCCCATCCCAATGGGATCCCCTTTTCCATTGCAGCCTTTATACTTTGGACGGAGGCGAAAGATGGACCACGGGTTATGGCTGAATCTTCAACCAACACGGCATGAGTGGTTTCCAAAGCCTATAAGACAGTTTCAAGCGCATCCTCATCGACTTCGATGTATCGAAAGGAGGATAAGTTTCTCACCATAAGATCTTCCTCTCCATGTATTATGAACAATTGGTCATTGGCAACAAACTTCATTTTCTGATGCAACGTAGACGTGACAGCACCCGCTGCGTGTATCCATGGCCTTCTTAGTAGACAGCTGTAAGCAGGATTTATATCCATCACCTGAAAGGTGATTTCGTAGACCTGGGGTCCTACCATGACCAGCAAGTCGACCTCTTCTGTTACTGTTCTTCTTGATCCATGAAAGGCTTTTACGATTAAAATGGTTGGCCTCATCTCGGCTCCTTTATAGGCCAATTTCGCTAAGGTTCTTTTGGGCATCACGTTGAGTGCATACCTAGTATCAACAAGCACTCTGGCAAGCGTGTCTTCTTCACATTTAATGGATACATGCAAAGTGTGGTTGTGCTTTCATTTCTCAGCAGTCAGGTCATTGTCATCGAAGCTTAGTGTGTTACAAGTTGTGATATTTGCAACAACAGAGTCAAATTGCCCCACGGTGATATCTTTCATATGTGGGCTTGTGTCAGTATCTTCATTATAGCTTGACGATGAGCAGGGGAACTTAGAAATAATGATATAATTGATATTTTTGATGGGGTTTGGTTGAGTTGGTCTATCACCCGATAATCGCTTCGGCGGATTATTCTCAAAATCTCCTCCTTGTCATCTTTGGGGACCATTTTTCCTTTACTGGCGGGTCCTTTGGAAGTCACTTCCTTTGGAACAACCTCTTTGGGAACAGTAACAGTAGCTTTGGGAGTGACAGCGGCTGATTGAGGAATAGTAGGATTTGCTCGGGGCTAGTATATCCGACCACTTTGGGTCATTTTGCTTGCCCCGGTGATATTGGTTACATCCTCTTGCTTTCTTCCAGCATTCATTTCATACAAATAATAGTCATACTTTGGTGTTATAGCTCTTGGGTGAGGACCGGGTCCTCTCCTCGGATTGAACCTTGGTTGGTCCATTCCAAATTTGGGTGCAGGATCATTGTGAAACACCGGTCTAACAGCTTTGGGCCGGGTCATTTTGTCGTTGTTATTTTTGAATAATGCTCTCTTATTGGCTTCTTCTGGCATGTTGAACAATGGCTCAATAACTGCCACATCCTCCTTCTTTCTCTTGCTACTGACCTGTAGCATTCCTTTGTTAATTAACAATTGAATGTCTCTTTGCACAAGGTCGCAACCTTGTGGGTTCTGGCTACACTCTTCATAATCTTCATGGGCGCTTTTGAGTAACCACGATTAAGCTAGTCTTTTGTGTAATTCTACCAATGGTGTCTTTACTTCGGAGACTGCAGTGACCGTCTTCATTTCAACGTCTTCTCCCTCATCAGTTATGGCATTCGCTCCACCATGATTTGGTAGAGGATTATCCTTTATGTTGGGGTGGTTATCCTCGAACGATAGTATCTCCTTCTTTATCAACTCTCAGACGATATGTTGGAGCGTAAAGCATCCTTCTAGATCATGTCTAGCAGTGTTCTCGTGGAAAGGACAACGTGCATTTGGATTGTAGTAAAGAGGTAAAGGATTAGGGGGAGCACCTAGTTTTCTTGTCTGAATGAGCCCTCTCGCCACCAACATTGGATATAACTCAGTGTAGCTCATGGGTATCGGTCGTATTCTAGGTTTCCCATTTCGGTAGGTTGACCTAGGAGCTTGAGTTCTGGGTTGTTGCGCCTGTTGGTTGTTATACGGCTGATGATTGTATTGCTGATATTGATTAGGCGCCCCATGTTGAGGGTTTTGCTGAACTTGTTGATTCTGGAACACCGGTGCTGCTATATATGGTGATTGATGATATCATTGTCACAGTCCTTTTTGATTTTGCACTCTCCTTTCATGTGTCACTGTGCTGACCTTACCCTCTTTTTTCTTGTGAAAGTTGTTTGTGGATTCCTTGGTCGTACTGGTGTTGGCACTAGTAGTTGAATTCGATACCTTGTCGCTCTTTAACTCTGCTTCTATTGTTATACCAACATCCACAATGCCAGAAAAGTTTGTCGTAACACTGCTGATTAATCTTTCATAGAATTCTGGCCTGGTTGTATCTACAAACTAGTCAGCTAATTCTTTCTCAGTCAAAAGACGTTCTACTTGAGCAGCAGTTTCGCGCCATCTTTGTGCATACTCCTTGAAGGATTCAAAAATTTTCTTCGTCATGCTGAGAAGCTGACAATGATCTAGTTCTAGATCCATATTTTATTTGTATTGTTGTACGAATGCATCAGATAGGTCCTAGAAACAGTGTATTTTTGCTTGATCCAAGCCTAAATACCATTTGGCGGAAGCACCTTTGAAATTTTCTTGGAAGTAGTGTATTAACAATTTGTCATTCTCAATTTGTGGAGCCATACGTCGGTAGTACATGATCAGATGGACCTTCGGGCAGGTGGATGCTTCGTACTTGTCAAACATGGGCATTACAAACTTGGGAGGAAACACCAAGCCCGAAACTAGACACATGTCCTTGGCATCAGACCCAAACACATTGTTTCCTTCTATGGCCCTCATTCTTCTGACCATTATGTTCATTTCAACTCTTAACTTCTCATGTTTTTCATCTTCGATTTCAGACCCGTCAAGCATATCGAATATTGGTTAATGGTTGTTGAAGATGGGTCGGACAAATGCTTTACCTCTCGCTTGAGTAAAAAGGGGATTTGCCGTTAATGAAACAACATGCGGTTAGAAATTAAGCTGTTAAAGATTACTGAGTGGTGGTAGAAAATCCTTGGAGATGCCAAATGGAGGCTCGGTTGCTAAAGCTATTATTGGAGGAGGATTCATTGTTGATGTGTTGATTTCAGAGATTACGGTAGCCTATGAGTCCATCTTCACCTTTATTACTTGGAGGACTTCCATTATCTGGCTGACGTTTCCTCTTATCCCTTCAAGATCGTTGTCAATCTGGTCGATTCTTTGGTCATGATCAGCCATCCTTCGTTGAGCGCTGGCTCGAGTGTTGTAGTGATGAGAACTCAGTATGAATTTCTTCCCCCCTAGGGTGGAAAAGAACAATAGATGAGCCACATAAGCTATGCAAGACAATGCAAATGATATGCAAATGCAGATGCAAAACCAACCATTCAAGGAAAAGCATCAATCTTATTTACAAACAACAAAAAACACACGTAACAACGTGTTTGAAAAGCAGATTTTCATTGATAAATTGAGGCCTATTACAATAGATGGCTCTTGTTAACAAACAAGACCTTTCTTAAAAAATTTCCCACAAGTAGCAAATACATTCCAAGATTACAATCTTAAAGGAAAAGCAGGAAATTGGGAAGCTTTGATCGTTCTAACAAGACAATCCTTCTCCTTCTCGAGGCCTGGGTTGATGCTGATTTTGACGGATCAATTCTCATAACTCGGCATTTTCACGTTCCGCTTTGACTAAAGCGAACTTCAGCTCACCCCTAGGCATAAGCACTTCAGGCTCCATGGTGATTTTGTAGGTGTGATTGTAGAACATTCTTAGAGCTATCTCCTTTGACCAAAGTAGATAAGCTATTGTGGCTAGACAATTCACATTCTCTTCTGCAGTCATCCCTTGCATATGAGGATGATACCAATCTAGGCGAGCTTGGGTCTCAAAGTCTTCATCACTGCCTTTTTCACAGAAGCAAGTCCTTAGCAGGTCTGGTTCTGGTTCTGGCCCAGTTTGATATCCTAGCTGACCGTGAGCAAGGATCGGGCTATAGTTGATGACTTCTTTAGTACCTATGAGAGGTATATTTGGAAAGTCTCTGCACCTTTGAATCATAGCAACTCCACTATTTTTTATATCATACCAGTTGACATCATAATGACTCAATGACGCTAACTTTTCAATCCAAGCCTCTTTGTTAGGGAGATTCTAAAGGACTTGAGTTTTGGGCAAGTGTGAAATAAGCCACTTGCTGAGCAGCGCTGTGCAGCATGAGAACAACCTGAGATCATACATCCTTCATTGATGAATAATGAAGTAGGTGTCAGCCAATAGGGTGGGCATAGGATTTTTGATTATGAAGAGCCTGGTGGCTTCTTCACTGGTGAATTCGTCGCAGTAGAGGAAAAGATACAACCCATAGATTAGGAAAGCCAAAATTGCTTCAAATATTCCTAGGTCTCTATTATCATGATGGAACTCTACCATTTCCATGAACGGTCTCGCTTCCATCCCAGATAAACCTTCCCTATTTACCAGTTGAGTAGGCAGCTTTGTTGGCTCGAGATGTAGTGCTTTGGCAAGGTCTTTCCATCTTGGTTTTCCCTAAGGAGATGTGAAGGTCAGAGGAATCTTCAAGTAAACAGAGTACTCCTATAGAGTCGGGAGCAACTGGAAGTCTGGGAAGACGAAGTAATGATATACTGGATCATAAAACTCAACGAGTGCTCACAGCATGTCCTCGTTAACCCTTGCGTTCAGTAGTGGCAAAAGATCTTTGTACTTTGCGATAAACGCAGCGGGGTTCCTAACAAGGCCTCCCAAAATCTTGAGATTGTCCAATCTCAGGCTCAGAAATGAAAATCTACTTGGGCGTTCCATAACAATGTCTGCAAAAGAAATTTTTTGAATTCCTTGAATGGTTAGCAAAAATGCGAGAATGCAAATGCAAAATGCAACTGGTTTTACAAAACTCAGAAGATCGATTATGTCAATCCCTTATTTCATTAATTATTGGAAAAAGTTACAACTTTTGAAATATAATTTAAGAAGCCTAGGTTTACATCGGGAAACTAGGTCTTATAGTCTAAACCACAAACTTCAATTGTGAGGCCTCTTCAATTTCATCAGCATTGCATTTTCCATTATCAATTTGTCCAATATGCCTTTCCAAGCTCCAGAGGTGGGAGGGACGTTTGAATATTCATGAATTCTTTGAGTGGGCTTGACACTAGAGAAAAATAAATTCTCCCTTGTTGCTTCCCCATTGATCATACGTTGTTCGAGCCAACTTATCAGTTCATCTTTTTCTTACACTTCTCTTATGAGTTTGGTTGTTTCGGAGAGGAGTGCATGGTATTTCCCTTCCCAAGTGTCTCTCTCAAGTTGGGCTCTTTCAAGAAACTCTTGGTATTCTTCCATCTTTTCAATAGGAATGGCAGAAGATGACAACGCGATAACAATTTGTGCATTCTTTTCTGGGAGATATGGCATTTTTAAATCTAGTGCTCTGGATTGGACCCACTGAGTGAACGGCTCAAAAGCTAAACAGTTCCTCTTCCCTAGGTCAGCTTTAGTCTTTTTCTGAATATTCTCCCAAGCATCAACTATGCTATTTCTCACATTCTCCGTTGCTTCGGTGTTGAGATAAAAGAATCCTGATAAAAGCACATTGGTGGGTTTGTCCTTCATTGGAAAACCAAACTAATGTATGGCCAAAGCGGGATTGTAATTGATTCCTCCTCTTACTCCATTGAGTGGTATATTTGAGAAGTTTCCACATCGATCAAAATAGACTCCTCTGTCGTAGGAAGGATTGTACCAATGAATGTCAGCTTGTGTTAAGGATATTATCCTTTGAGACCATCTCCATCCATTGGGATTTTCTTTAAAAGCGTCAGTTCTTGGTAAATGGTTGACAAACCATTTGTACAGTAGAGGTGCAGGACAAAGAATAGTTCCTTTTCCTTGAAGCGTTCGGTGATTAATAGAGTGATAAGCATCTCCTAACAAGGTAGGCACGGGGTTTCCACTTAGAAATATGGTGATAGAAGAGGAATTGACAAATTCTTCAACTTCTGGAAACAACATTAATCCATAGATTAAACGAGCCAATATTGCTTTGAATGCATCCATGCTACCTTCTTTGGCAAGATAAGCAGCCTTCTTAACTAAGAAATCTAAATGGAAACCTTTGACTCCACCTTTGGTGGCACGATTAGCTTTAATTTTTTATACTTTAAGGTGAAGAACGTCTGCTATTTCTTTTGGTGAAGGTAAGCTTTCCAATCCACTGTAAGGTTTCTAATCTTTTACAGGGACTCCCACATAGTAAGCATACTCTTCCAAGGATGGAATTAACTAATACTCGGGAAAAGTGAAACAGTGATACAATGGATCATAGAACTGAACCAAAGTGTTGAGGATTCCTTCTTCCATCCCTGTCCTGACTATGCTCAATATTTTCCCATACCTTTTTCCAAAGTCTTTTGACACCATAGTCCCTAGTTTTCTTAACTCGGATATATCAGGCTTCTTGAAATTGTATTTCTTGGTGTTTCTTGTTCCAACATCCGAGATATATCTAGGGTTTTACACAAGGAAATCAACCGAGCTTTACAAAACCAGTTGCAAAATGAGATGCCATGATGTGATGATGAGATGATGCATACATAATACATAGGAAAATATTCACAAATGTAATGCACATGCATACACAAGGCTTCCCTAAGCTCAAGGTTAAAGCATGGAGTTACAAGGTCTACCCATCCCCAAGTATTTGTATTATCGGCTAATTGTACCTGCCGAACGGGTTCTATCAAAGTTCCCAGAGTCATGGTGAATCCTTCAGATATTACCAACCAAAAAAATTACTCATGTGAGTCGATCATATTCTCAAGATAAACTCGTCTGAGTGTAGCATCGCGTAACAACTATTTCGAGATTACTCCTTAATAGTTTCCGCACTACGTCCTAAAAAAGGCTTAGTGGGGTAAAAGTGTTACTAACGGTTCTCAATTTCACGAACTCTTAGGTTGAAACGATTAATGAAATGCATGACTACTCATACATCACCAATCATCTCAAGGAGGTCTCAACTGAGCGTGATTACATCATATGTCAAACTTGTTAGGACTACTCCCAACAGTCAACTATTGACCATATCACATCCTATCATATGTGTCACTCAAGTGCGGGCTAGGACTTATCTTACCACTCATGATACCCAATGTCCACAACATACAAACAGATATATTTACAAATATACATGTAAGCAAACATTCACAAATATAGCATGCAATCAAACAAAATAGGCTAAACCCTTAAGTTTTAAGTTTTGTCTCCCCAATGAAGTCGCCATTTTTGTTGCGGTGAGAATCGTGATACCAAGCTATTGATTAACTTGAATCTTAATTCATTAAATTCATAATCGGACTTTGATTTATCCAAAGGAAAGGCTAAAGAAAGAAATATCTTTTGCGCGATGTAACAACAACGCTAAGAGATCGGGGATTGGGGGTTGGTTATGTAACACCCTTTTTTTACCCCAAAAATATCAGGCAAAATAACACAGAAATCAGAGTGAATAAATAAATCTCATTAAAAAGCTACTAAAAGGGCGTACATTTCTCAAAGTCATCAAAATTAGTCCATACTCCATAACTACGGGTTTTTCCGAAAACACATCAAAGCATCATAAACAGCGGAATTCAAAACATAATTCAAGTTTCCTCAAAGAGGGAAATTAATCAAAATAACGTCAATAGTATAACATCAACTCAAGGAACCCAACTTGATGTTACATATCAGAGCAAGACCTCTAAGCTGACCAAAAGACTAAAACGCTCAAAAACTTCAAAACTAACTCCTCGCCGGCGTCCACGGCTAAACTAGATCATCTGCATGTTACTCACGTGGAGGTAACATTCAAATAGGCAGGGTGAGTAAAACAATTCATAATAATCAATGTATGACAATTAATGCATAAACGTCAACATATTCATATTCAACACATTCATATTACTCAGATATGCCTCATACGTCGCAACATCATAATTTATACACAAAGACTCATAAATGCAATGCAACACAACTCAATGCATATGGTACCAATCAACACAGCTCGATGGAGACTGGGCCATCAACCCTCCATAGATCCCCATCAATAGGATCGGAGCACATCAAAATACTTCACATCCACACATTGGGATTGAAGCCAAAGCAATCGAATGTGCATGAATGCATGATGCACACGTCACAATAATAATCCTCACAATACAGCATATGGTGCATCATCATTCATCGTATTCATCATCATCACATAAATCACATAAATCATCATATCTCATGTTATCACATAGTTCATCAAATCATGGTAGTTTCATCATATTAACTCAATCGATACATCATAGAAAACTATCACACATCATGTACACATCACCTAAAACCCACTGTCATACTCATGGCAACTCATCCCAGAAATCCTAGAATCACACATCATGACATCGCTGCACAAAAATTAATTTTGCGAACTCTACTACGTTCGCTGGCTCACTCGCTAGGCGAGTCTCGTAGCGAACCCCTCACTGGCTTACTCTCTAGGTGAGCCTCTAGCGAATCCTCACTGGCTTGCTCGCTAGGCGAGTCTTGTAGCGAACCTTCGCTAGCTTGCTCGTTAGGCAAATAGTGCGATGACAACAACCTCTGCTACGCACCAGAACTGATTTCCACCCAAAAACTCCTACGATTCACACATCTCATGCCCCCAAAACATCCATAAATCATCCCTAAGGTCATACGGCAATAACAACACAAAATCTATGGTTTATTAGGCTAATATGGAAACATTTGCACTACCTAAAACACTATTTTCCTACAATTGCTCTGAGTGCATCAGAGTTACTCACATTTGAATGTTCCTATTCCTACAGGGTCAAACATATCACAATCCAAGATTTTGGCCACGAAGGCCTAAGGTTTCCTTTCTCATGTTACACATCAAATAGTCCGATAAGGTTTCCTAAATTCATGTCAATATTCAGGGATACATATCATCAATCACAACCTCAAAGTCTATTCTTCAATTTCCCTAATTCTCCCAAATCAACCCAACATACCCTAAATCATAAACCCCACCATAAACACACCGAAAGGCATACATAGAAAATCATGAAATGCGATACTCCCCATACCTTAGTCGATTCGCAGCTTTCACGATTAACTTCGGGATCTTCTGCCTCCAACCTTTCCTTCAGAGCTCTGGCCACAAAACTTTCACGGTTAATACAAAAATGAATTCAAATTCCCTTTCAGAACTCTATTTTGTCCAACTTAGTCTTGGGCCTCACAAATTGGGCTTTTCCCTTATTACCCTTACTAACTTCCTCAAATGCCCAAATTGCCCTTATTTCACTTATATTCCATTTAATTAATAATAATACTAATAAATTAATATTATATGCTATTAATCAAATAAATACCCGAAAATGCACATTTTCCAATATTCACAAAACCACCGGAAATTCAGCGAAACGTGAATATTCTCAATTAAATAATTAATTCAAATATCATGATTAAATTCGGGGTGTTACAGGTTATGCCTATGCTAGGTGTCACTTCCGCGAAAATAAGGGCCGGCAAAACAGAAGAGTCGCCACCTTTCGTTATTTATCCCTCATAACGGGAAAGGAAACGATCGGAAAAACCTGACGAAAAGGTATAAGACAAGGTCATCGCAACCATTGTCTGGGTTCGGGAGTCGGTTATGCAAGGGGAAGGTATTAGCACCCCTCACGTCCATCGTACTCGATGGGATCCATGCTTGTTGTGTTTACGGGACGAGTTGGTTTATCTATCTACCTATCAAGGCTGGCTTAAACAGAAAAGAAAAATGACTCGGCAAAGCGTCGCGCTTTATGCCTACGTATTCTCATCAGAGAACGAGAAATCAGAGTCAACGTAGTTCGACCTACGACGGGTTACGGGGAAGGTGGCTCGCCAATACGTCAGTATTGTGCCTACGTACTCTCAACAGATATGAGAGATCAGAGCTTACGTAGTTCAGGATAATACGGATTACGGGGATTCAGATTCATCTGTTTTATCGAGTAGGGTTAAACAGCAGTTCCAGCAGTTAGGGACAAAGCCTGTTTGCGTTGGCGCTGAAGTTTAACGACACTTTTTTCTTCAGAAAAGCTTCCTTTGAATTATGGGCCCACGGGGCAAAAAGATTTGAAGTTTGTTTTCTGTCTTTTACGGAAGAAGTGTTTTTTTATTGTGTTTGCAATTTCAATCGCACTAAAGACTATGATCTGAGAGTGAATGCGTCGCATGTCACCCAAAGGGTGCCATACTAAACATCCAGACTGTTGCAAAGAAGCTCTCCAACAATCCTTTCTCAGATAGCTTAAGGCTCGTAACGTACGAAAGAAATCATTCATGATTACTGTATTTTAAACTGTTTTGAGATGAGAAGAGAGAGGCTCAACTACGGGGAGACTATCAAGTCCTACTGTTGTCATGCCAAGGATTCATCCTATGGTTGAGGTTTCAAACAGGGAACTCCTAGAAGTTGTCATGCATAGGTTTCGACCTAAAGTTCTATCATCACTTCCTTATCAAAGGAAATAAGAGTCCTAAGGGATCATGTCAATGATACACAGAAACAGATAAAGCATCAGCTTAACCAGTAAACAGTAAACGACTGTAAAATGCATGCAATGCAAGTGAGGGAGGAAATGTGTGTGGGGCAGCAGCCTCCACAAGCTCATCTCAACCTCAAGCCAGAATGAATAACGGTAATCATACTGAGGAAATAATACAGTAAACTGCAATCATACAGAAAAGTAACAGCATGCTATCAAGCAGAATATAAGAGACTGTAATCATACAGATAAAAAATAAATAAAATGCTATCAAGCAGAACAAACCACATGGGCAAGGGAGATGGGCTCTACCGAATACCCGTAAGCAAAGCCATACAGTAACAATACAAGCAGAGGGAGAAACTCAACCTCTAGTGCAATCATGCTCCTAGCTTAAAGTCAGTCTAATCATGGACTTATTCTAATGCATCAAGCAAATCAAACAAGGCATATCAGCAATACAGAAAAGAAAACAGACAAGAAAGCAGATCAACCCCTCTTTCTTACTCCAAGCTTCAGCTCTTCTAACAGTAACTCAGTCTTCAGACTTTAAGCACCCTTCAAGGCTATCATCTTCATTGGCAAATATCAATTTGCTCTTCACAAGTTCAACCCTTCAACATAAGTTTCAACTTATCTTCACTTCTCCAAGCTTCAGCTCTTCAGTCAACTCCACCCTCAGGCTTCACTCTTAGCTGCAAGTGTCAACTTGACTCCTTCAGATTCTCAATCATCCATGTAAGTATCAACTTATCTTATCTCTTATTCCTCAAGCCTCATCTTTACACTCATTCTCCATTGAATCATCTTCATAAGTATCCACTTAGTCTTCAAGCTTCAGCTCTCTTTGCTTCATCAGTATCAACTTGGTCTTCTTCCTCTACAAGCTTCAGCTTCTCTGAGTAACCTTCAATCACATGGGAGTGTCAACTTCATCCTTCAATTCTTTCTCAAGCCTCAGCTCTTCATTCAATCTCCTCTGGGGTCTTCAAGTATCCACTTGCTCTTCAAGCTTCAGCTACAATGACAATGCTCACGGAATCATCCTCTTCCACACTCTTCAATGAAGTCTTCATCTTCAAACTCAAGCTCAACATCTTCCCAAGGTACTCAAACCAGAAGAAATCACTTAACTGGATAAGCTAGGATATTAAACTGCTTATTGACCACCAAAGGAGGCCTATAAGGGTTTAACATCAAAAGAAGGGTTCCCTCAAAAGTTCTACTTCCTAGGTACCATCACTTATCCCTCCAAAGGAGGGAGGTGAATACCATGGAAGGACTTTTAATCATTGGGAGGAATGGAAGCACAAGATGCTTTCCATGTTTGTGAAAGAAATCATTCTAACTACAAGGCTCTCCCTATGTCCTATCTCCTAATCTTCATCAGACACCATCAGGCACCAACAAATCCAAAGCTTCAAGCAACTTCAAGCCACCTCAAGCATCTTCCTCTTGTCTTAAACTTTTCTTCAACTTCAATCAAAGGCAAACCAAGCACCAACCCTAATCTAAGGGAACTAAATGAGTTAAACTAGTTGAATTAGTCAATTAGGGTCACCTAAACCCTAGCACTAAAGTTAGTCCTAACTAAAATACTAAACTCAATTGTAAAATCCTACAAATATTACTATGGGAACCTAGTTCAATTATGACTCTATCACATTAGTTTCAAAGATAAAATCATCAATTTGGACCTAGAACTAAATCCTACATTACAAGGTATCAACCTAAAACCCTAAAAAGGAAGCATCTAAATATCAATCTAGAAAGCACACCTATTTTCATCACAAAAATGTGAGAAAATTACTATGGGATCATACATGTCTAACCTAATCACACACAAAAAATTAGGCCAAGAATCATCACCATGAGATCAAACAAAATTCAACAAAAACATGCATCAAACATGAACATTTTAATATCAATTAAAATATAAAATTCCAATTAAATCAGAAATTAAATGAAATGAAAATATTTTTTCTCTAAAAACTAATAGACTCAATCATGAGTAATATGCAAAAAGAATGGATTTAATTGGGTTAATATTCAATTTATTGTGAATTTTACAAAACTCATGAATTAAATGAAAAAATAATGAAAATCCACATAAAAGAATAAGGACACGGTGCGAATAGAAATCATTTCCAGTTAAAATCATGGGTTGGGCTTGCTGGGGGGTGTGGATAACACTCAGATTATTGAGCCCAAACACTTGAATAAATGAAATGCAGCGTTTCATTTGAAATCCTTCACAACTCAGAAATAAAACACAGCCCTTGGATCAGCTTCTATTCAATGGTCAGACCAAGATCCAATGGTGAGAACTTCATCTTCTCCAATTCAAAGCTCTGAGCTTCGCGCCCAGCTCTGGCCACCGTCGATGGAGCTCCGGTCGTCTTCCCCCAACCCTAGTTCACCCTAGGAGCCTCCAATGCAAATGGTCAAAACATGAAACACACTCCAAATTTTGCCACGAACTCAATCATGCCATTAGTTTCTTCTGAAACCCCAAGAATCAACATCTCCCAATCTCAACCAAAAATGGTGATCTTCCTATTTTGTCTCTAATCCAACAATTAACCATCTGAAAATCATCCTAGGCCATTCTACAACTAATCTAACACCCTAATTCAACCTAATTCTACCTAAATCAAGCTATAGGAAGAAGGTTACAAACCTGGAAAATCTTGAATAACAGATGCACGAATCCTTCACTTCAAGCTCTCAAATCTTCTGGCCACGATCACTGAACCTCCTTCTTGTTCTGTATGCAAAAGATTCAATGGAGAGTGCTTCAATCTTGAAACACGATGAAGAGTTGCAGGTGCTGAAAATCACTTGCTCCCACACGATCTAGCCACCAATCCTTCTTGGAAATGATCTGGAATTGATCCTTGATACTCAGGGAAAAAGAACCAATCGAGAAAATGGAAGGAAATGGAAGAAATTGATGAAACCAATTTCAATTGCAATCTATGAAAACTCAATTCCAAACTATGCTCAAACCTTTAATGATCACCAACCCTTGCCATGGATGCCTTCTACTCAATATATAGGTGAAGTTTGGATGATCTAGAACCCTCTAGATCCTTCCAATGAGATTTTACACATCTCATGTCATGAAATTTTGAATCACTTATCATACCATGCTCAATTCTGTTTGCAGCTTGAAATTCATCTCAATCTCCTTCAATTTCTCCCCTAGTGACAATTTGGAAGGGTTTAGCTTGCCAAGTTCGTTGCCCATGCCTCAATTCTAAGTTTTGCAAATGTTGCCTAATATGCAAGTAACCAGTTTCCAAGGTAAGTCCATGATTTAGACCTCAAATCAAAAATGTGGCTAAACCATTGTCTTTAAAATGTTTTCTAGAGTCAAAATGATATATTACATGCCATGGTTTGGATGTGTAGCTTGAAAATTTCGATTTCCAACTTTGACTTATTTAACTTATGCCTTCATTTTAGATCATTTTTACCACTTTGAGCTACAAGCCTTTCCAACATCTCATGACCTCTTTACTAGCCTTAAAACATCACTTTAAGCAAGATTGATGTTGAACATTTTTCCATTTGAAGCATGGAAATAGGAGTTATGGGCTTATGCTTGAGATGACCTATAATCTCCAAATGACCAAAATGCCCTTGACTTGTCAAAGCCATAACTTGAGTTCTACAAATCCTATAAAGGACTTCTAGTACTCTATAAAAAGCTAAGAAGATAAGGAACAACATTCATGTTGACCAAAAGTTCATAGGAATCATCCTTCTTGGGCAAACGTTTGATGCAAGTTGGGTGACTTTCAAGGCCCCAGATTCACATACCTCAAATGACCTGTAACTTGTCAAAGTCATAACTTGAGCTCTACAAATCCTATCAAGGACTTCTAGTACTCAAATTAAAGCTAATAACAAGCTCTACAACATTCATGTTGGGGGTAAGATGAGATGACAACCACATATTGAGCTAAACTACCTTGAAGATAGGGGTCAAACTAGGGGATTTTACAATTGGAATCATCCTTATAGCATCTCAATGCATCAATCCATGATCACATGGCTCTTGGATTAGGTCTCAACCTTGTTCAAATCATCAGTTGACCTAGGGTTGACCCAGTCAAACCCTAATTACACCACTCATGGCTGAGTCTTCTTAATCTTGCATAATGACCTCTCTAGGCTTCATGATGGCTTTCAAGACATCTCATGAGCTCTCTCAAGACCTCAAGTCTAACTTCATGGCTTCAGAATCATTTGATGAGCTTCCCACAACTCTCAAGTTAGGAGGCAGAAAACTTTGGTTTCAACCACTCTCTCTGAGAATCTTCTAACTTCTCTGACAAGGATATCAACCCTTGAGCACTTGAATAACCTTCTTGGCTAGCTTCATGGTCTGGATTGGTACTCATACCTCTTGATCTCCTGCATACATGTCTATGAAATGCAAATGATAATGCTAATGTGAATGAAATGAAACATAAGCTAGATAAAGAAATGTTGGTTAAATTTTGGGGTGCAACAACTGCCCCTATTCAAGCGGCTTGAACCTGACTGGGTGAGAAGCGAACGGATCTCAACCAATCAAGGTGCGAGGCGGTTGAATACCGACAAACCCGAAAATTTGCCAACTGCCCAAGTACACGGTACTCTGATGGGAACAGATCTTCGCAAATTGAAATATTAGCTGCACGGCAACTAGCTGGAGAATTGGTCACACGGTAACCGGTAATACATGGTCGGTCATGCCGTCAGGCATCAAGGTTCCTCGGGACTCATCAGGTCAACAATCAGGTTAGTCATGCCATCGGGCATTCAAAGAAATTTTCGGGCATCAGCTAGACTTCATTAGTAAGTCGGGAATAGAATTCTCAGTCAGTCATGAACCAATTGGGGATATCCAACTTCCGCCATCAGGCACTCCGCATCAGCTGAGAGAACTGCTTCGTCAATACGGTTGGACTTCAATCATCAAGTCTTCGAGGGAAGTTTCAACTTCTCTGTTCAGAAACCTGCTGGGGATGACACATCTCCGTCGGGGATTCTGGAGAACTATCAAGTAACACTGCTTCGGGGTCCAGGAATCATCCCTGCTGAGGACATCAAAAATCATCTTGACCAAATAACTCTGTGGGGACTTCAAGAATCATTCTGAACCCATAACTCTGCTGGAGATTTCAGGAATCACCATGAGCAAACACTATGCCGGAGATTTCAGGAATCATTCTGAGCACACTCTGCCGGGGACTCTAAGCATCAACTTGAGCAACCAACTCTTGCGACTTCACCGGGGCTTTTAAGAATCATCTTAAACGAACGCCTTCGCTGGAGAATTCAAGAATCATCTTGGGCCGAAGACTTTGCTGGGGACTTCAAGAGTCATCTTGAGCAATCGACTCCGTTGGGGAGAATTCGAGAATCATCTTGAGCAATCAATTCTGTGGCAGAACACCTGCAAAACAAGAACGGTAACAACCTAGATCATGCTTATTATGCATATGCTTCGGCAATGGCGCAATGCTCCACACGGTGGAAATGCTACGCATTTATGATAAATGTTATGCAGTCATGCAAAATGATGCGATCCCTTCGGCAAAATAAATGCTGAAGGGAGAATCCTCCTGTCAAGGAGAAAGAACCACTCTGATAGGGGAAGGAATCATCCTGCTGAGGAGAAAAAGGTCACGCCAATCTCAATCGGGCTCTGTGGGGAAGTGAACTTCAGTTGACTGCTGCAGGGGAACGAAGCTCTACGAGGACCTGGACCTGCTGAGGGAAAGCGATGTCAATCATGGAAATAAACTGCACGGCCTTCACGGCTACTTCCCTGGAGATAACGGCTCCGGTGGGGAAACACAGCATCAGCTATTCAACACTCTACTGGGGAAAAGCGATCATGGTCCCAACTGCTTCCAAGGCCTCGTCTCCCTTGGGGATCTGCAAACTCGGTTGGGGAAGAAGAAATCATTCTACTTCGGGGGAGAGTACGACTCTGCGGGGAATTTCAATTCCGCTGGAGACTTCAGTCTGGAACTATCAATTGCTGCATGCTTCAGTATGACTCAGCTGGGGAGACGACGTTCCTTTAGGATGTACTTGGATAGGGAGAGAATCTTCTCTGCCTAGGGACACATATCAATGCTTGACGATCTCCTGTTCGGACTCTGCGGGGAGAGGTTGCTGAACTATGCTGGAGAAGGAGGAATCATCCGGCTTGGGGATGCGTACGACGTACTGTCTGGTACATGATACACCTGTAACAACACAAACAAACAGACAAGATACCCTTCTCAAAGGGACCTGTCAAGGTTATCATCCTGTGACAATGTTTAAGTAATTCATTATTTCAACAATCAGTGGCCTAGGCCAGTAAGTTTATGTGTGCGCATTTTATCAAAACATCGGTGTTCTTTTTCGCAAACAAGACAGACAAATGCTAAACAGACAAACAGAATTGCTGAATAGTATACATTTTATTGATAACGAACCCCTGAATGGGTACAAATGTTTTACAACAGATGCAAGCTCCTGGAATGAGGAAGCTGCGCAAAAAAAGTAAAAACATAAATATACATCAGTATATACAAATGTCGGCAACAAGGCGTAGACGAACACCATGAGTTGATCCCTCTAGGACCCACTCGACTTCGATACTTCTCCGACGCTTCAGCTTCAGAAGAGATTGATTCAGATAAACGGCCCTCAGGTCCTCCAAACCACTAAACAATGAAAGTCCACACGCGGAACACAGTCATTTGCTTTTTCAAATCCCTAACTTTTGCGTGAACCGCCCTTTGCGGGTTTTCGATTCACCGGGATACCCTTTTTTACCAAAGTCGCCCATCTGGGTTTTCGACTTTGCGGGTGTACATTCTTTTCAATTTATATCCCTAACTTTTGCCCGAACCTTTTCCTTTTTTATGGTTCGCCGGGATGCCCCATTTTTGTCTGGACTCTCTTTTTACTGCCCAGCGGGTCGCTTTCAAGCAAAGTATTTTTTAACTGTGTCCGCCCCACCGGGGATGCAAAATCTTCACCATCCATCGTGGATAACAACAAAGCTCCTCCCGAGAAGACCTTGCTGACGACGTACGGACCTTCGTAATTGGGAGTCCACTTGCCCCGGTGATCGGAGTGTGGAGGAAGAATCTTCTTCAGGACGAGATCACCCGTCTGAAAGCTTCTAGGACGCACCTTCTTATCATAGGCTTTCTTCATTCGGCTTTGGTACAGACGACCATATGCAATCGATGCTAATCTCTTCTCGTCCATCAGGCTGAGTTGGTTCAGTCGGTTCTTAATCCATTCTGCCTCATCGAGTTTCACGTCAACCAAAACTCGCAAAGAAGGGATCTCCACTTCTAACGGTAGGACAACTTCCATACCGTACACTAAGGAGAACGGAGTTGCCCCAGTTGACGTACGTACCGTTGTACGATAACTGTGTAATGCAAATGGCAGCATCTCGTGCCAATCTTTGTAGGTCACAACCATCTTCTGAACAATCTTCTTTATGTTCTTATTGGCCGCTTCAACGACGCCATTCATCTTCGGCCGGTAAGGAGATGAGTTGTGGTGTTCAATCCTAAAACTCTGGCACAGCTCCTTCACCATCTTGTTATTCAAATTCGAACCATTATCGGTAATGATCCACTCGGGAATTCCGTAACGACAGATGATGTCCCTCTTTATGAACTTAGCCACCACCTGCTTGGTCACATTAGCATATGAGGCTGCCTCCACCCACTTGGTGAAGTAGTCGATAGCTACTAGAATGAAGCGATGGCCGTTAGATGCAGTGGGCTCGATCTTGCCTATCATGTCGATGCCCCACATGGAGAACGGCCACGGGTAGGACATGACATTTAACGGGCACGGCGGCACATGAACTTTATCAGCATAAATCTGGCATTTATGACATCTCTTCGCGAATTTAAAGCAATCCGATTCCATCGTCAGCCAGTAATATCCTGCTCTCAGGATCTTTCTCGTCATAGCATGCCCGCCGGCGTGCGTACCAAATGTGCCTTCATGGACTTCTTCCATGAGCATATTCGCTTCTTTCTCATCTACACATCTGAGTAGCACGAGATCGTGGTTTCTCTTTTACAAAACTTCATCAGGATTGAGATAAAAATTTCCAGACAACCTCCTCAGAGTCTTCTTATCCTGGGTTGACGCACCCGCAGGATACTCCTTAGTCATAAGGAAAGTCTGGATGTCATGGAACCATGGCTTGCCGTCGGCGGCTTCCTCGATCGCAAAGACGAATGCAGGTCTATCAAGACGAGAAAGGACAATTCTTGGAGCTTCATTCCAAAAATTGACTTTATACATCGAAGCCAACGTGGGTAAGGCATCAGCCATCTGGTTTTCGGCCCTGGGCACATGATGGAGTTCCACTCGATCAAAGAACGGAAGCAGCCCTCTGGCATAGTTCATGTACGACACCAAATTCGATTGGCGAGTCTCCCACTCCCCTTTAATCTGGTTGATCACAAGCGCCGAGTCACCATATACGTCTAGGTTCTTGATTCTCAAATCAATTGCTTCTTCTAGACCCATGATGCATGCTTCGTACTCCGCTTCATTATTGGTGACTGGAAACGTCAGTCTCGTAGTGAACAGGATATGGGATCCGTGGGGGTCGTGATGATCGCCCCAATGCCAATTCCGTAGGAATTAACCGCCCCGTCAAATATCAATTTCCACTGGGATTTCCTATCTGGCCCCTCGTCGGGCAGCGGCTCATCGCAATCCTTCGCTTTGAGAAACATGATATCCTCATCAGGGAATTCAAATTTCATCGGCTGATAATCCTCGATCGGCTGTTCGGCTAGGTAATCAGACAATACGCTTCCCTTAATGGCCTTCTGGGAAACGTACTGAATATCATATTCTGTCAACACCATTTGCCATCTGGCAATCCTGCCCGAAAGCGCTTGCTTCTCGAAGACGTACTTGATCGGATCCATCTTTGAAATTAGCATAGTGGTGTGATTGAGCATGTACTGTCGTAAACGTTTGGCAGCCCAGGCTAGTGCACAACACGTCTTCTCCAGCATCGAGTAACGAGATTCACAATCAGTGAATTTTTTACTCAAGTAGTAAATGGCATGCTCCATTCTGCCCGTCTTGTCGCGCTGACCGAGAACACACCCCATACTATTCTCAAGAACTGTCAAGTACATGATTAGAGGCCGTCCAGCCACTGGGGGTATCAAGATTGGAGGTTCCTGAAGATACTGCTTTATCTTGTCAAATGCCTTCTGGCAATCCTCGTTCCAGATAATCGCCTGATCTTTCTTTAAAAGCTTGAACATCGGTTCACACGTGGCCGTGAGCTGAGAAATAAACCTTGCAATGTAGTTTATTCTGCCCAGGAAACCACGAACTTCTTTTTCTGTTTTTGGCACTGGCATTTCTTGTATTGATTTTATTTTCGCAGGATCAACCTCGATGCCTCTTTCGCTCACGATAAACCCCAGTAACTTTCCGGACCGTACTCCGAAAGTACACTTGTTAGGATTCAGCCTCAACCTGAATTTCCTAAGCCTCTCAAAAAGCTTCAGCAAATTGACCAGATGTCCCTCCTCTGTTTGGGACTTCGCAATCATGTCATCAACATAGACTTCAATCTCATGATAAATCATGTCATGAAACAAAGTTACCATTGCTCGTTGGTAAGTGGCCCCTGCATTCTTCAGACCGAAAGGCATTACCTTGTAGCAAAATGTTCCCCAAGGAGTGATAAACGTCGTTTTCTCCATGTCCTCCGGCGCCAGCTTGATCTGGTTGTAACCGGAGAAGCCATCCATGAACGAAAACACGGAAAATTGCGCTGTATTGTCGACCAACACATCAATATGAGGCAACGGGAAATCATCTTTAGGGCTCGCCCTATTCAAATCCCGATAATCGACACACATTCGTACCTTACCGTCCTTCTTCGGTACAGGCTCTATGTTGGCGACCCACGGAGGGTAAGTAGTGACCGCTAAGAAGCCAGCATCAAGCTGTTTCTGCACTTCTTCTTTGATCTTAACGGCCATATCTGGTCTTGTCCTCCTAAGCTTCTGCTTGACGGGAGGGCAATCTTCTCGCAACGGCAAGTGGTGGACCACGATGTCAGTGTCAAGTCCGGGCATATCTTCGTATGACCAAGCAAAGACGTCACTGTACTCTCTCAGCATCTCGACTAATCTCCGCTTGACATCACTCTGCAGCGCAGCCCCTATCCTGACGTTTCTGACGAGTTCTTCAGAACCCAGATTCACGATCTCAATCTCCTCTTCATGAGGCAGAATAACTTTCTCCTCTTGTTTCAATAAGCGGGCCAACTCTTCAGGAAGGTCTTCGTCTTCATCAATCTCTTCTTCGGCTTGATAGATCGGGCAATCGAAGTCGAAGTGAGTCGTAGAAGGTCCAGAGTCGATGTCATCTGTTATGTGGATCTCTTCGCTTGTCATCTGGATGATATCCTTGACGGACCAGTTGGTAAGGCCCTCGCCTGGCTTGCTTGGCTGGATCCAAGAGTCGAGGTCACAGTCGCTATCCCCGCTGTCTTCAGACACCGCGTTGATGCTTTCAAATATCACTCCGCCACTGGTAAACTGGACCGGCCCTTTACCTCACGACGCACTGCTAGAAGAAGAAGAAGCTTCAGCTCCAGGAGAATATCCCAACCCAAACTTGTCTTGCTTATAAGGTATCTCCAAAATTCGCCCCCAGCCTGGGGTAGATCCGGCTTGGACAATGGCCCGAGCTTCCTTTAATGAGGAGAGAGTCATCTCTGGCTTTTCGGTGACTACAGGAGCTACGTCCTTGACTTTGACAGCTTCGAACGCTTGGCATAGAGTTTCATGGATTTCCCCATCCATCTCAACATACTTAAAGGACGACAAATGGCTCACCATTATGTCTTCCTCGCCACACACGGTCATGATGCTACCTCCGACAGCGTACTTGAGTTTCTGGTGCAACGTGGAGGTCACGGCACCAGCAGCATGGATCCACGGCCGACCCAAGAGACAGCTGTAGGCAGGCATGATGTCCATAATGTAAAAGATTGCGTCGAACGTTTCCGGCCCGACTTGGATTGGCAGGGTCACCTCCCCGAAAACATGGCGTTTGGTTCCATCAAACGCTTTCACAACCAAATCACTGGGTGTGCAAATCACTCCATGAGTATCCAACTTCATTAATGCCTTCTTCGAAAGAACATTAAGCGACGACCCCGTATCTACCAACACGTGCGACATAATCGTGCCCCTACACTCTATCGAGATGTGCAGGGCGCTATTGTGGTTCCTCCCTTTTGTCGTCAGCTCTAGGTCTGTGAACCCTAACCCATTTCCAGCATTCACGTGGGCTACGACCTCTTCCAATTGATTCACCGATATTTCCTGCGGTACATATGCGGCGTTCAACACCTTCAGCAGTGCGTTGCGGTGTGCTTCAGAACATAGCAACAAGTTCAGGATGGAAATCTTCGAGGGCGTCTGATGGAGATGATCCACAATCTTGTAGTCACTCTTTTTAATCAACAGCATAAACTCCTCGACATCTTTAACGAGTAAGTCTTTTTCGGCCCCACGCGAGATCTCTTCAACGACTTTACTTTTACCTTTATCAGCCGCATCAGCTCTGACTGCTCTATCCGCCATGACCTCTGGTGGTGCAAACACTCTTCCGCTGCGAGTAATATCACTGATTCCTGCAAGGTTCTCCACAGACGAACCAAACGGTTCTAGCTCCAACCTCTGTCCGTTGCAGTAGACTTCAGCCCCATAATGCCATGGGACATCATTAGTGCTTTCGAAGGGTATCGTCCCAGCTCTGGTGATGGTAAATATGGGCGGCCTGGGTGAAGAAATAGTTATCGTCTGACGAGGGATGGTGATGGTGGCGACCTCATCATCTTGCTTCAGCACTACCTCCCCCGATCCACATTCGGCTCTCCGGCTAAACTGTAAAATCCCTTCAGTCATCAGACTTTGAATTCCTTCTACCAACTGCTCACATCCATCAGAACGTGTGGCACAATCCATACACAGCTCTCCGCAACCTGGAAAGAGACCCCTTTTCATCAGCTTAGCCTTGACGAAGCTAAGTGGCGTTTTCAGATCTCTGACGTCAGTCAACAAATCCGAACTCTCGTCTTCGATAATGGCGTTCATTTCGCCTCCCCTATAATTCGGCATAGGATTCTTCGTGACATTTGGCACATTATCCGAGAAGTTGATGATCTTGGCATCCACCATGTCCTGCACCTTATGCTTGAAGGCTTTGCAGTTCTCTATCGTGTGGCCTGGCGCCCCTGAGTGAAATTCACAAGTTGCATTCGCGTCGTACCCCTGGCGGAGGTGCCCTTGTCAAGGGAGCCAAGGTCCTCTTCTAGATCAACTGTAGCTAAAGCAAAGTCTGCAATAGTTGTGCGTACGACATGGGCGGTGTCTCGAGGTGACGGCTCGACAAAGGTGCCCTACTCTGATACTTTATGTACCCCTGTTGATTCGGTTGTTGTTGCTGCTGCTGCGGCTGTTGCGGCTGTTGAACTGCCGGGATAGTTATACTGGCCACCTGTTGGTGAGGGCCTTTACCCTTCCTTCGAGCGTTGGACACAGCGCTCGGTTCTCCTTCTCGTCTTTTGCCACTATAAGGTTTCATTCCGCCTCCTCCAGCTGAGGATGACTCACCTTGAATTTTCCCGAGCTTGATCCCATTTTCAATGTGCTCACCCGTAATAATGAGATCTGAGAACGTTCCAGACATGCCGCTGACCAACTTCTCATAGTAAACCCCCGGGAGGGTGGCTACGAACATCTGCATAAGCTCACGTTCAACCATCGGCGGCTGAACCCTGGCTGCCAACTCACGCCACCGCTGGGCGTATTCCTTAAACCCTTCATTGGTCCTTTGCGACAGATTCTGCAGCTGGACTCGGTTCGGGGCCAAGTCGATGTTGTATTGGTAGTGGTGCACAAATGCTTCAGCAAGGTCCTTCCACGTGCGCACACTGGTAGGCTCCAGACTCATGTACCATTCGAGGGATGGCCCGGACAGACTGTCTTGAAAGAAGTGCATCAGCAACTTCTCGTCATCAGAATGAGCCGACATTTTTCTGTAATACGATCTCAGGTGGACGCGGGGGCAAGTGGTGCCCTTATACTTTTCAAAGTCAGGTACCTTGAACTTGGGAGGTACCTTAAAATCAGCAATCAGTCCCAACTTGGACATATCAACGCCCAAAGTGTTCTGATTCTCGATATTTCTCATCTTATCCTCGAGTGCCTTGAACCTAAGCCGCGCTTCAGCATTCAGCTCTCCTTCAACACCTCTTTGAGAGAACACGTCGTCCTGACGATCTTCTAACCATGGCTGAGGCCCAAACAGATTCCCAACACCTGCATTGCCGTTGCCCAGCCCAACATTAGCTTCCAGACTCCCGTTACTGACGCCCGTCGTATTGCCATTGAGTCCCATATTAGCTATCGCATTGCCGTGGGCACTGCCATTCCCCCCGGTCACGGGGACGCCATTCTGCAGAGTTTCAACTGGTGGAGGAGTAGGCACAGTCCCCCCATGGAGTACGCCATTGCTATCAACCCTTGAAATCAGAGGCTGAACCAAAGTTCTGAGATGATCCTGGCCATTGGCGACCGCTTGCATGAGCTCCATGAAGCGATCCATTCTTTCGCGGAGTTCCTGAACATCAGTTTGCACTTGCTCCATGATTCTGGTTCGATTTGCTCTGGTCGGATAGCGGTGGATAGGTCTCTGATCAATCCTGGTACAACCTGAAACAACCTGAAAACACAAAAGGGTTAGGAAAAAACGACAAAGTGCTCGTTATGCGAATGCTTCATGCAAATGCAAACGTGTGTCTTTGCGTTAGGGGGATCTCCCCCGATCCTAGTGCCTGAGTGCCAGTGCTGACAATAAGAAGAAGTCCGAGTCCAGTCGTCGAAATAACATCTCATATATAAAGAAAGCCCATCAAGGCAGTACACAACATCAGTGAGTACAAGACGAATCAATAGCATGACCCCAGCCAACAAGCCTGGTGATGGTCAGCATACAACAAAAGGAATACAAATATAGTCAAGTACGGCCACGGGCGCGAAACTCTTCTAGCAACTCCTTCGTTTCTGGATGATCAGGCCGAGTGAGCAACCCTTCGACGAGTAATTCCCTTTGCACAATGGTGTACTGAAGACCTTCGACTGAATCTTCCCATGCTCCTTCGCCGAAACAATCTTCTAGCTTCCGTTTCTTGGACTCAAACGTCAGTTTGCGCTCCTTCAGGTTAGCGAGAGCCCTGTTGAGTTGGCCTTCGGCGGCATATCTGCGAGTGGTTTTTTCATCAAACCTCTTATCACTAGCCTTCACCTGGGCCTCCAACTTGGAGATCTGCAGCATCAGCTTATCCTCCCGCTCTTTCCTGGTGGCTAGGGAAGCCTTCCAGTGCTGGTTGAACTTGGATATCCTCCGATACGCTTCGTCCAAGTGCTGCTTCTTCGTAGCCAGTACGTCGTTGACCGCTTTGAAGTCCTGACCCATGTGCTCACGCTCGGCTATCTGCTTAGTCAGGTCTGTACCTAGCCGGTTCACCAGCTCGGTTTGCCTTTTGAAGGAATGAACGGCTTCGTTTCTCTCGCTTCTGAGCTGAGCCAATTCTTTCTCCAATTCTTCATTTGCCTGCTTCAATTCATCTCGCTCAGCTAACACCTGATTATGTTGTTGAATGGGCACAATAGTAGGCTCTTCAATCACTGGAGGGCTTTCTGGCTTGGCAGGAGGAAACGACATCCCTATAGCATCTGCTCTGGCTCTGATCCAAGTCACATACGGAGGGTAGGCCTGATTATTGCTTCTCCCTAGCAATGGTTTTCCCCTCTTACTGATGCCATTCCAAGCGTGCTGAAGCTTAGATAACAGATCCCCCTCTAGAAGACCAGTGAGGTACAGAGATTCCTGCACCTCTTCATCCTTCGGCAGAGCTCTCAAAGCGTACGCGAACTGTCGGACCAGCAAAGACGGATTATAGTTTATACAGCCCTTCCTGCCTATCAAAGGCACGTTTAGAAACCCGCTGCAACTGAAGATAATCTCGGTACCCAGCCTATCTCTGTCAAACCAGTCAATATCCTATGCAGATAAACTCATCAGATGCTCAGACCACTCAGCTGTGGCTGCAGACGAAACAAAGGGACCCCTCTTGGGCAGATGACTATCAAGCCATTTATAAAGCAAGGGCACACAGCACGAGACATTCTTGCCCCTTCTGTTCTCGTTTTTGTAGTGGACGGAATGGTAGACATCTCCGATCAAGGTAGGGACTGGATTCCCTGATGCAAAGATATGAAATGCATCTAAGTCTACAAAGTCGGGCATATTGGGGAACAAAATGATGCCATATATGCACAGAGCGAGAATGGCGTTGAACATGACCCAACATCCATCTTTGGCGCACTGCTGAGCTTTTCCCACTAAGAACTGCAAGGAGAAACCGGGAACCTTGTTCCAACTAGACAATACCAACTCGGAGGCATCCAGATGAAGTGAAGGAGCTAGACCAACCAGATCAGGCTCAGTATCCATGTGAACAAAAGGCATCTGCCTTTTGATAGGCACACCTAACAAATCAGCATATTCTTCCAGCGTAGGGGCGAGAACAAAATCCTGGAAAGTGAAGCATCTCAGCGGAGGGTCGTAGAACTGCAGCAGAGCGTGCAACCCATTCAACTCGAACGCAGAAGGTTTACGAACCAAACTGAGCAATTTTCCGTAAGATTTTCTGAACTCGTCTCTCACAGAATTATCTGCTAAAGCAATCAAACCAGTCAACTGAACCACCTCAGGGGCAGGGAACTTGTAAGCCACGGTCTTCCTCAGAGAACCCATAACAAATACAATAGGAGGCAAGAAATCCTGGATCGGGGAAAACGGTATCTGCAACATAGACACACGTTAATGAAATGCAAATGAGTATGCAAAGCAATGTAAAATGCAATCATGCAGCAGGAGATCAAGGCAACTGTGTTGTTAAGATTCTGTATCAACAAAACCATGATGCTGCTCTATCAAGAACAACCACTATCTCTGATGATAAGAAAACCCTGGTATCGGACCACAAATCTGCTCTGTCAAGAACACACACATATAGGACCATAAATCTGCTCTGTCCAGAACAAACATCTGATAATAAGGACCTCTGATACAGGACCAAAAATCTGCTCTGTCAAGAACACGCATCTGATGACCAAAACTCTGCTCTGTCAAGAACAACCATACATCTGCTGATGAGATCCTCAGACCCCAATCATAAATCTGCTCTGTCAAGAACACACATATCTCTGAATATAAGATCCTCTGATATAGGACCAAAGCTCTGCTCTGTCAAGAACAATCATATATCTGATGATGAGAACCTCCGGTATCAACAAAACTAATTCACTGTCAAGAAAACCAGGTAATCTGAAGGTCAAAGTTTCCTGCAATAAACCCAACCCTGCTCACAGGTATGGACCTAAACTGACTCAAGTTCGGCATCCTATGCGTTCATCAGCGTCACAGACATTCAAGAGGGGTGATACGGTACCCAGAAGGTGTGGCATCACCAGCTCATGAAGCGGCCTCACTCGGCTGAATCACAAATGATCGGTCCCCAGAGTCGACAATCCTCCAAACCAACAACCCCCTCAACCCAAAGGGTTGAAAAAGAAGTCAACCGGGAGAACCTCGTCTGAGCATGGATTTCATGAGACACTAGTGCCTGCCAAGCAAGCACGCGCCCACTAATTTCCACAACTAATGTTATGTTCACTCAAGCCTGGGTCTGGCTTCTCACTCATCAGAATGCCCCTCCCACAACAGCACAGATAATCATATCATACTGAAAATAAAGTGCGGGAAATAAAATGCGATAAATAAATGCAACCCAACAAGTAATCATACAAGCGCTAGGATAGACTCTCGCAGGGGACGTCGGATTCCCAAACTGACTCGCATACGGGACGTTGGATCCCAGGAAACTATCAAGTCCCCAGCAGAGTCGCCAGCTGTCGCTTCCGCGAAAATAAGGTTCCGGCAAAACAGAAGAGTCGCCACCTTTTGTTATTTATCCCTCAGAACGGGAAAGGAAACGATCGGAAAAACCTGACGAAAAGGTATAAGACAAGGTCATCGCAACCATTGTCTGGGTTCGGGAGTCGGTTACGCAAGGGGAAGGTATTAGCACCCCTCACGTCCATCGTACTCGATGGGATCCATGCTTGTTGTGTTTACGGGACGAGTTGGTTTATCTATCTACCTATCAAGGCTGGCTTAAACAGAAAAGAAAAATGACTCGGCAAAGCGTCGCGCTTTATGCCTACGTATTCTCATATGAGAACGAGAAATCAGAGTCAACGTAGTTCGATCTACGACGGGTTACGGGGAAGGTGGCTCGCCAATACGTCAGTATTGTGCCTACGTACTCTCAACAGATATGAGAGATCAGAGCTTACATAGTTCGGGATAATACGGATTACGGGGATTCAGATTCATCTGTTTTATCGAGTAGGGTTAAACAGCAGTTCCGGCAGTTAGGGACAAAGCCTGTTTGCGTTGGCGCTGAAGTTTAATGACACTCTTTTCTTCAGAAAAGCTTCCTTTGAATTATGGGCCCACGGGGCAAAAAGGTTTGAAGTTTGTTTTCTGTCTTTTACGGAAGAAGTGTTTTTTATTGTGTTTGCAATTTCAATCGCACTAAAGACTATGATCTGAGAGTGAATGTGTCGCATGTCACCTAAAGGGTGCCATACTAAACATCCAGACTGTTGCAAAGAAGCTCTCCAACAATCCTTTCTCAGATAGCTTAAGGCTCGTAACGTACGAAAGAAATCATTCATGATTACTGTATTTTAAACTGTTTTGAGATGAGAAGAGAGAGGCTCAACTACGGGGAGACTATTAAGTCCTACTGTTGTCATGCCAAGGATTCATCCTATGGTTGAGGTTTGAAACAGGGAACTCCTAGAATTTGTCATGCATAGGTTTCAACCTAAAGTTCTATCATCACTTCCTTATCAAAGGAAATGAGAGTCCTAAGGGATCATGTCAATGATACACAGAAACAGATAAAGCATCAGCTTAACCAGTAAACAGTAAACGACTGTAAAATGCATGCAATGCAAGTGAGGGAGGAAATGTGTGTGGGGCAGCAGCCTCCACAAGCTCATCTCAACCTCAAGCCAGAATGGATAACGGTAATCATACTGAGGAAATAATACAGTAAACTGCAATCATACAGAAAAGTAACAGCATGCTATCAAGCAGAATATAAAAGACTGTAATCATACAGATAAAAAAAATGCTATCAAGCAGAACAAACCACATGGGCAAGGGAGCTGGGCTCTACCGAATACCCGCAAGCAAAGCCATACAGTAACAATACAAGCAGAGGGAGCAACTCAACCTCTAGTGCAATCATGCTCCTAGCTTAAAGTCAGTCTAATCATGGACTTATTCTAATGCATCAAGCAAATCAAACAAGGCATATCAGCAATACAGAAAAGAAAACAGACAAGAAAGTAGATCAACCCCTCTTTCTTACTCCAAGCTTCAGCTCTTCTAACAGCAACTCAGTCTTCAGACTTTAAGCACCCTTCAAGGCTATCATCTTCATTGGCAAATATCAATTTGCTCTTCAAAAGTTCAACCCTTCAACATAAGTTTCAACTTATCTTCACTTCTCCAAGCTTCAGCTCTTCAGTCAACTCCACCCTCAGGCTTCACTCTTAGCTGCAAGTGTCAACTTGACTCCTTCAGATTCTCAATCATCCATGTAAGTATCAACTTATCTTATCTCTTATTCCTCAAGCCTCAGCTTTACACTCATTCGCCATTGAATCATCTTCATAAGTATCCACTTAGTCTTCAAGCTTCAACTCTCTTTGCTTCATCAGTATCAACTTGGTCTTCTTCCTCTACAACCTTCAGCTTCTCTGAGTAACCTTCAATCACATGGGAGTGTCAACTTCATCCTTCAATTCTTTCTCAAGCCTCAGCTCTTCATTCAATCTCCTCTGGGGTCTTCAAGTATCCACTTGCTCTTCAAGCTTCAGCTACAATGACAATGCTTAAGGAATCATCCTCTTCCACACTCTTCAATGAAGTCTTCATCTTCAAACTCAAGCTCAACATCTTTCCAAGGTACTCAAACCAGAAGAAATCACTTAACTGGATAAGCTAGGATATTAAACTACTTATTGACCACCAAAGGAGGCCTATAAGGGTTTAACATCAAAAGAAGGGTTCCCTCAAAAGTTCTACTTCCTAGGTACCATCACTTATCCCTCCAAAGGAGGGAGGTGAATACCATGGAAGGACTTTTAATCATTGGGAGGAATGTAAGCACAAGATGCTTTCCATGTTTGTGAAAGAAATCATTCTAACTACAAGGCTCTCCCTATGTCCTATCTCCTAATCTTCATCAGACACCATCAGGCACCAACAAATCCAAAGCTTCAAGCAACTTCAAGCCACCTCAAGCATCTTCCTCTTGTCTTCAACTTGTCTTCAACTTCAATCAAAGGCAAACCAAGCACCAACCCTAATCTAAGGGAACTAAATGAGTTAAACTAGTTGAATTAGTCAATTAGGGTCACCTAAACCCTAGCACTAAAGTTAGTCCTAACTAAAATACTAAACTCAACTGTAAAATCCTACAAAAATTACTATGGGAACCTAGGTCAATCATGACTCTATCACATTAGTTTCAAAGATCAAATCATCAATTTGGACCTAGAACTAAATCCTACATTACAAGGTATCAACCTAAAACCCTAAAAAGGAAGCATCTAAACATAAATCTAGAAAGCACACCTATTTTCATCACAAAAATGTGAGAAAATTACTATGGGATCATATATGTCTAACCTAATCACACACAAAAAATTAGGCCAAGAATCATCACCATGAGATCAAACAAAATTCAACAAAAACATGCATCAAACATGAACATTTTAATATCAATTAAAATATAAAATTCCAATTAAATCAGAAATTAAATGAAATGAAAATATTTTTTCTCTAAAAACTAATAGACTCAATCATGAGTAATATGCAAAAAGAATGGATTTAATTGGGTTAATATTCAATTTATTGTGAATTTTACAAAACTCATGAATTAAATGAAAAAATAATGAAAATCCACATAAAAGAATAAGGACACGGTGCAAATAGAAATCATTTCCAGTTAAAATCATGGGTTGGGCTTGCTGGGGGGTGTGGATAACACTCAGATTATTGAGCCCCAAATGCTTGAATAAATGAAACGCAGCGTTTCATTTGAAATCCTTCACAACTCAGAAATAAAACACAGCCCTTGGATCAGCTTCTAGTCAATGGTCAGACCAAGATCCAATGGTGAGAACTTCATCTTCTCTAATTCAAAGCTCTGAGCTTCGCGCCCAGCTCCGGCCACCGCCGATGGAGCTATGGTCGTCTTCCCCCAACCCTAGTTCACCCTAGGAGCCTCCAATGCAAATGGTCAAAACATGAAACACACTCCAAATCTTGCCACGAACTCAATCATGCCATTAGTTTCTTCTGAAACCCCAAGAATCAACATCTCCCAATCTCAACCGAAAATGGTGATCTTCCTATTTTGTCTCTAATCCAACAATTAACCATCTGAAAATCATCCTAGGTCATTCTACAACTAATCTAACACCCTAATTCAACCTAATTCTACCTAAATCAAGCTATAGGAAGAAGGTTGCAAACCTGGAAAATCTTGAATAACAGATGCACGAATCCTTCACTTCAAGCTCTCAAATCTTCTGGCCACGATCACTGAACCTCCTTCTTGCTTCTGTATGCAAAAGATTCAATGGAGAGTGCTTCAATCTTGAAACACGATGAAGAGTTGCAGGTGCTGAAAATCACTTGCTCCCACACGATCTAGCCACCAATCCTTCTTGGAAATGATCTGGAATTGATCCTTGATACTCAAGGAAGAAGAACCAATCGAGAAAATGGAAGGAAATGGAAGAAATTGATGAAACCGATTTCAATTGCAATCTATGAAAACTCAATTCCAAACTATGCTCAAACCTTCAATGATCACCAACCCTTGCCATGGATGCCTTCTACTCAATATATAGGTGAAGTTTGGATGATCTAGAACCCTCTAGATCCTTCCAATGAGATTTTACACATCTCATGTCATGAGATTTTGAATCACTTATCATACCATGCTCAATTCTGTTTGCAACTTGAAATTCATCTCAATCTCCTTCAATTTCTCCCCTAGTGACAATTTGGAAGGGTTTAGCTTGCCAAGTTCCTTGCCCATGCCTCAATTCTAAGTTTTGCAGATGTTGCCTAATATGCAAGTAACCATTTTCCAAGGCAAGTCCATGATTTAGACCTCAAATCAAAAATGTGGCTAAACCATTGTCTTTAAAATGTTTTCTAGAGTCAAAATTATATATTACATGCCATGGTTTGGATGTGTAGCTTGAAAATTTCAATTTCCAACTTTGACTTATTTAACTTATGCCTTCATTTTAGGTCATTTTTACCACTTTGAGCTACAAGCCTTTCCAACATCTCATGACCTACTTACTAGCCTTAAAACATCATTTTAAGCAAGATTGATGTTGAACATTTTTCCATTTGAAGCTTGGAAATAGGAGTTATGGCCTTATGCTTGAGATGACCTATAATCTCCAAATGACCAAAATGCCCTTGACTTGTCAAAGCCATAACTTGAGTTCTACAAATCCTATCAAGGACTTCTAGTACTCTATAGAAAGATAAGAATATAAGGAACAACATTCATGTTGACCAAAAGTTCATAGGAATCATCCTTCTTAGGCAAAAGTTTGATGCAAGTTGGGTGACTTTCAAGGCCCCATATTCACATACCTCAGATGTCCTGTAACTTGTCAAAGTCATAACTTGAGCTCTACAAATCCTATCAAGGACTTCTAGTACTAAAATTAAAGCTAAGAACAAGCTCTACAACATTCATGTTGGGGGTAAGATGAGATGACAATCACATCTTGAGCTAAACTTCCTTGAAGATAGGGGTCAAACTAGGGGATTTTACACTGTCAAGCCTTAGAAACCCTAGCTTGAAACTTCTCAAACTCTTCAATCATGATGAGTCGACCTTGGAATCATTATTATAGCATCTCAATGCATCAATCCATGATCACATGGATCTTGGATTAGGTCTCAACCTTGTTCAAATCATCAGTTGACCTAGGGTTGACCCAATCAAACCCTAATTACACCACTCATGACTGAGTCTTCTTAATCTTGCACAATGACCTCTCTAGGCTTCATGATGGCTTTCAAGACATCTCATAAGCTCTCTCAAGACCTCAAGTCTAACTTCATGGCTTCAGAATCATCTGATGAGCTTCCCACAACTCTCAAGTTAGGAGGCACACAACTTTGGTTTCAACCACTCTCTCTGAGAATCTTCTAACTTCTCTGACAAGGATATCAACCCTTGAGCACTTGAATAACCTTCTTGGCTAGCTTCATGGTCTGGATTGGTACTCATACCTCTTGATCTCCTGCATACATGTCTATGAAATGCAAATGATAATGCTAATGTGAATGAAATGAAACATAAGCTAGATAAAGAAATGTTGGTCAAATTTTGGGGTGCAACAGTAGGTATTTCACATCCGAAACATCTGTAGTACTCTACAGGAACCTTTTGTATGTTTGTATGCTATGCTTGATAAATGTTTGGTATGACTTGGGATAGGGTATAAGGTTAGGTAAATACCTAAGGATAATTTCTAAATTGCTCGCAAAGATATCGCATCCTCAGCCTACGTATCCTAACTAGGATAGAATCAGAGCAACCGTAGTTCACCTTACTAGGGATAGATGAACACTTGATTATGATCAATGTTCAAAGGGTAACAAACATAACAATGCTTGCATAGAGTTTGACAAAACTCACTATTCTAGGTTGTACCCTCAAAGGATATTAACTTTTACAAAACCCAAGAGGGGGTAAGTAATCATGACCATGATTCTTACATAGAGTTGACAAACTCAATCTTAAAGTTCTAATTGAAAAGATACTCCTAACAAGGGGTAGGTCTTTTAGACTTAAAGCAAAGTCTAGTGGATATGGGTTCTAACTTAATTAAGTTATGGTTCAGGATGACTTAACAAAGTCAAAAGGGAGGGTAATGAGCTATTATGACCCAAGGGTCAATAGAGAGACTTTTCTTTGGAATGGGAAAATATGGGGCAACTAGATGAGAACTAACAAGTTCCATAACTTGGGGAAAAACTTAACAAATTTAAAAAGCATAAATAAGCATTCATTTAAACATGATGAACATATAAAAGAGTATGGTAACAACCAAGGAAGATATGCAAGCATGTGACAACATCAAGCAAAGATTACAATCAAGTCAAATGGTTATAACCATTACTTAAACAAAGATATTACAATACTTAGAAGGAACATGATATAGGTTCTTACAAGACCAAACATATAAGGCAAGATCAACTTAAAACATCTTAACAAAGATGAAGATGTAATGAGATAACAACCATTAACACAAACAGAACATATAATTCAAATAAGTTTAAATGTAAGAAAGTTACAACTTGAGGCAAGCATATATAGGGATCAAAGGATGTCAAAGGTAACAACCTAAGACCAACAATCATGCATTGATGACAATCAAGTACAAAAGCATACAAGAAGTGTTACAACAATCAAGTTTGAGTTCAAGACTTCATGGGAGAAAACATACAAGTTTTAAGGTAACAACCAAGACAAAGCACACCCTAGCCTGTTATGGTTCTAACAAGACACACAGATAAGTAGAAAGAGATATGAAGAACACACTCAAAAAGTTACAACATCAAGAGGCATAGTATGGTTTACAAACAAGATTCAAAGTGTTGTTCTTAAGCAGATGCATTCACAAAAACAAGGATTGCACAATGATAAAACTTTGAATCAAGCAAAACTTTAATCATCCAAGCATTTTGGTAAACATATATGGATCAAACATAATCAATCTTACAAGATAAATCAAATGCTAGTTGAGAAAAGTTTCAAAAGAAGTAAGGTGAAAACCCTAAAGACAACATGATTTCCAAGTGAGTTAAAGTATTTCTAGGATAGGCATCCTTGAATTCTTCACTTACTATTTGAAAATAGACATGATGAAGAACAATTTGCAAAAAGAATGGGGCAAAACTGTTGAAAATTGAGTAAGTTATGATGATTTTAAGTTTGTGAAGAAATTTAAAAAATAAGTGATAAAAAAAAGGAAGGGCCCCCACAAGAGTTAAACACACGCCCTCTAGTCCACAGGCCCAAAACCTCACCAAACTAGCCAAGGCACACATGTGATATTCCAAGGAGAAAGAAACAATATGTGCTAAAAAGTCAAGAAAATCTCAAAAATGTAAAAGAGTTGTCCTCAGCCAAGATCAAACTCATGCCAGCAAGGAAAAGAATACACAAGGCGCACATGTCATAACCACTGGGATAGTAATACATCCAATGTATCAAACCACCTCAGAAATATATAACCTTTACAAAGGTGATTTCTGGGCAACATGACCAGCCAAGCCAAGCAAGAAAAGACCAAAAATGTGAACCTCTCAAACTTATTCAAAACGCCATGGATTTTGACAAAATTTAAGCCTAACCTGCTTGAATTTGAAAGAGAAATACAATGGCACTCTTGGTTTTCTCTGAAAATGCTTGTATTTTGAAATTCGAATGCAAATTCAAAATGATGTCTAAAATGCATTTTCAAACCTAAAGATCAACTCAGTAATGTTATAAACAAATGTAAGGCTCAAAGATGTTCTAAATGCATCACACATGAAGTTCATAATCACATGAGACTCAAATTCAAATCAGAATAGCAAATGACATATGAAAGTGAAATCATGGCATATAGTTACAATAAAGATCTTCAAGGCAGTTTCCAAAGAAAACTAGTTCAACATTTCAATATGATTCAACAAAACCAATGGCATACAAATGAGGTTCTTAAATCATTCCAACATGAGTTCAATCAGAAAACCAAGACTTTGGATAAAGAGTGGAAAAAGACTTCAAAATCTCTCTCAATGTGCATAAATAGAATGTTATTCCAAACCTACCAATCTCTTATTGCTCAACAATCAAACACATTCAAAATGGCTTATAAATGGGGTCATACATGATCATAAACTGGTTCTAACCAGAACCAACAAATAGCTCATGGAATAAGGCAAATCAAAACACAAAGTCATGTATCTAAACTCAACAGTCTACTTACTTAAGGGAATAACTATCTACCATAGTTCAAACATGTCTTGCAAGAGATTTCAACCGTGTTCAACTAATTTACTTCAAAATTAAACATGTTGCATAGAAAGTGTAAATGAACAGGAATGACCTACCTCTTGAAGACCTCTGTCGCATCGCTGCAAAGAGGGGCCGACAAAGACAGAAGAATCACCACCGTTTGTTATTTATCCCAAAAGAGGGAAAGGAAACGACCAGAGAAAACCTACGAAAAGGGAAAAGGCAGGTCATCGCAACCAAATCTTGGGTTCGGGAGTCGGTTACGCAAGGGGAAGGTATAAGCACCCCTCACGTTCGTTGTACTCAACAGGATCCACGCTTGTTGCCTATCTAAAAGGGTGTTAATCTATTAAAGGCTGGCTCATTGGGACAAAAGAAAAGAAAAGAGACTTGACAGAGCATTGCTGCTCTATGACTACGTATTCCCTCGTGCAATGGGAAAGTCAGAGTCAACGTAGTTCAAAAAACTACGGGTGAAAGGGGGGAAGGTTCCTCGCCAAGACATCACCGTCTTGTGCCTACGTATCCTCATCTGGTATGAGAAATCAGAGCAATAGTAGTTCGGGCTGACACGACCACAGATTGGTTCAAGTGTTTTAACTAAGTAGGGTTAAACCTTCGTTCCAGCAGTTAGGGACGATGCCTGTTTGCGGTAGAACCAAGACTTAACATACTCTTTCTGAAAATGATTTCCCAAACAATCCCGAAGGATAAAAAGGTTTGATGTTTTGTTTTATGTTTTTTATGAAGAAGTGAATTGAGTTAAGTTTGTAACTCATGTTGCACTAAAGACTATGACTTGAGAGCGAATGTGTCGCATATCGCCCAAAGGGCATATGCTAAACACTCTAGACAAATTGAGAGGAGACCCCCAACTATCATTCCTCAAGTACTTAAGGCTCGTAGCGTACAACACTTATTATCCTTTATTAGGTGTCTTAAGAGATTATGAGATGAGAAGAGAAGACACAGACTCTAAGGGGAAACTAATCAACCCTAATGTTATCATGCAAAATGCTCCTAATGTTGAGATTAAAAAGGGAAATCTATCCTAGTGTTATCGTGCAAAGGATTGAACACTTAATGTCTCTCCTACTCCCATCATAAATAGAGGGACTAGGAATCCTAAGGGATCATGGAAAAAGACCAAGTAAACAACAGATAATTCAATCATAGATGAAATGAGAAATGAGATGAAGTTGACTTAAACAAGTCAAAAGCAATGCAATCATGGTATGCAAAGATGAAATGAAAAATAAAAGATGCAACAAAGACAAAGCAAGTGATTCAAACAAGTTGACTTGAAAAAAGTCAAGGAAAGAGTGAGTTGAAATGGGAGAAGTTACAACTCCTATAACCATTCAAACATCAATCACTAAACAAAAGCCAAACATAAAACATAAGCAAAGGCCATTATAAAATAGAAGATGGGAGAAAAGAGGCTTGAGCAGCAAGCATATGCAAAGTATCTCAACCAAACAATCCAAATTGATCATGTGAAAAAGAAGAACAAACGAAAATCTAAAAGTGATACATCATTCAAGACAAACTCAAAGCATAAACATGAAAACCAAATAGTCTTAAATGATGATCAACACCCAAGGGGAAGAAGTGAAACCAAAAGAAAAAGGTTAAAATCAAGATGGAAAACAAAGTAAAAACAATATCCAAGTCAAGGCAACTGGAAGAACCAAAGTTCCAAAGTCAAACTAAACTCAAGGCATCACCAAACAATTCTATTGTTAAGAGTGCTCCACCTTATCGAGCATTAATCGAGGGGCATCAAAAGTCAACTCAAAGTCAACCAAAAAATGATCAATCATGAATGAAAATCGCCCTCAAAGACACTTCAATCCATCCTCTAAATGGAGAATAAACCTTGATCATAGGGATTTGAATTGGAGGCTTAAATGGTTATGATCAACCCAAGACAACATTAAAAACACTTCCAATTGCAAAATTAAAATAAAATGGAAAATGAAAATAAAATCAGAATTAAAAATCATGGAAAATTAAATAACATTTTAAAATGCTAGAAAATATTTTTTTGGAGAATTTTCTGATCATTGGAGATATTTTAAATAATTAAAAATGAAAACAGAAAATAAAATGAAAATAAAATAAAATATAAACCAAGGGAGGTGTATTAGCAAAACCATTTTGAACTGCAGCCAGGAAAAAATGTAGATGGGCCAAACAACATGGGGGTGGGGATAGCAATAAGATCAGAGCCTAACCCAGATTCAAGCACACTCAGCCAGACACATTGGCTTTCATTAAATGAGCTGGGAATGATTTGGAAAAATGATTGGCTCAGAATAAGACAAGTCATTTCATTTAAATTTAAAAAGAGGCGCCAAGGCCACCGCATCTCGTCCCACACCTTCAGACGCCGAACCCTAGTTCCGGTCGTCTTCTCCGACCAAGCTTCTCCGGAGCAAACTCCAAAATTCCCAGAAATGAAAAGTAAGGACATCCCTCGACCCAGAATTTCATGTAGATTACAAATCCAGCCTCACATTTTAAAAACAACCCCATTTACATGATGAATCGAGGGGAAAAGTTTGAACATCACAAACTGAAACTCAACAAAAATGGAACAGAAAGTTATGCAAGCATAGCCTACCTGAGTAGGTCTTCAGATGTACACAATATGACCCTAATGTATGCCTAGAATGAGAGAATGGAGCTCTGAAAATTACCTAGTGGAGTATGTCCACTGCTGCTTCAAAGCTTGTTGTAGACCTTTCAAAAGATGCAGGTTGCTTCCCTTGTGCTTATAAGACTTGGATCCTAGCTTAGAAACCCTTGAAACTTCCTTTAAACCTCTAACCAACTTTGAACAGGTAGGAATCGAAGTGCTTGCAGAAAGTTTTTCTTGCAAACAGAAGGAGTAGAATGTTGTAGTGAAGAGATTTTGAGATGAATTTGGATGGAAAGCTCAAGGAAGTGTGAGATTTGAAGAAAAGTTCAGGGGGAGCAAAGTAAAGCTAGGTTTTATTTTTCTCACAATGGTCGCTACATTCTCTAGGTTTTTAGTTTTAGCTTTTATATAGGGTATCTTTTTGGTTAGAATCTTTTCATTGTGGTTAAAACAAAAATGTGGCAGCTAGTACAAAAATGAGAGAGGATTGAGATGGAGGGTGGATCTTGTATCATGGCACGAATGAAAGCTTTTGATTACTGATGTGGCTGAGTGGAGAAAAAATATCTTAGGGAATGTGATGATCAAGTTTTCCTTTCCTTCTTCGGGCCAAGATATTCCAAAAAAACATACATGGTTCACTCTTTGTTGGCCTTGTTTTAGTAATGTTTTGGGGTATGGAAGGAGGACTCATGCACATGATGTTGATGGTAAGTCAATATTGCAAGGCTAGGTTGAGAAACATGTAAAAATCATTCATGAATCATGCCTTAAAATATCTTCCAAATCACCTACTTCGAACCACCATAGCTTGATGAATTTGACTCCTTTTGATTGGAAATTGGACTCAAATGAAAGCTAGCATGATGGGGAACAACTTTGATGTTGAAGAAATCTTGATTTGCAACTTGGAAAGTCATGAAAATTAAGCTTGAATATCATGTCATGAAATCTGCCAAGAAATAACTTAGAAAAAAATTCTAAGTTATAAGTTTTGACATAAATGAAATCCCAACTTTGAATTCACATAACTTGAGCTTCATTAATCTCATGAGCAACTTCTAGTAATGGATACCATGTGGGCTCAAGAGAATATGCCATCGTCTGTTAGAGGCACATCTGAAAACAAGATGTAACAACCTGGCTTGTGTTTCAAATGCATATGTTTGAATATGGCGTAATGCTCCATACAAAATGGAAATGCTACGCGTTTGAGGATGATATGCACAACGCAAATCCACAGGAACCACTCCAGCAAAATAAATGCTGAAGAGACGAGGCCAACTCCGCTGGAGATAACCAGGTGCCAAGTACGTTTGGACTTTTGCTGGGAGAAATAAGCCATGGATGGCTTCCTGGAAGAGAACTCTCTTGGGTAAACTATTCTGCTGAGAACAAAATCCACTCCGCTGGGGATCAAAATCAAACTCAGCTAAGGAAAATGGCCTTGGATGGCCTACCAGAATACAACTCTTCTGGGGAACAAACGACTTGGTTGAGGAGGACGAATCCACTTTACCGGGGAAATCAGCCCTGGATGGCCTTTCAAATACGATTCTACCGGGGAAGTAAAGAAAACTACGGGGACTTACTCTACTCTGCTGGAGATCCCGCTCTGCTAGAAGTTTGAATCCGCTCTGCTAGAAGTCGCCTTTTCAAGTTTTCAACTTCGTGGGTTTACATTCTTTTTCTTTTTATCCCTAATTTTTTCCCGAACCCATTCTTTTTATGGTTCGCCGGGATGCCCCATTTTTGCCTGGATTTTCTTTTTCTTTCCAGCGGGTCTTGTTTTAAGCAAAGTGTTTTTTAACTGCGTCTGTTTTCATAGGGGATGTGAAATCTTCACCATCCATGGTTGAGAGTAGCAAGGCTCCTCCTGAGAAAACTTTCCTTACGACGTATGGATCTTCATAGTTGGGAGTCCATTTGCCCTTGTGATCTGTCTGTGGAGGGAGAATACACTTCAACACTAAGTCACCTGCCTGAAAGCTTTGAGGGCGTACCTTCTGATCGAAGGCTTTCTTCATCCTGCTTTGATACAGACGACCATATGCAATGGACGCAAACCTCTTCTCATCCATTAGGCTGAGTTGATTCAATCTGTTCCTCACCCATTTTGCCTCATCGAGTTGGACGTCAACCAGAATTCTCAAAGAAGGAATCTCGACTTCCATTTTGCCTCATCAGGTTCTACTTTTCAAAATTATGCTCTGTTCTTGATGAATTAAACTAGATTTGACATGTGGCTAGGTTATACATGAACCTTAGATGGATTTAGAATAAGAAAATTGAAGTTTAGAGACAAATTAAGTTTGGACACATTTTCTTGTTGGTGATATATCTCTCTGTACGTAGAGTTTTAATGGAATCTAAGGCCATATTCTTGATCCTTGCAATTTTTCCTTCAAGTTTGGTTTAAATTTCATCCAAAACCGTTGAGAATTGAGGGAAATAGGATGTTGGAGGTGTTGTCGGAAATTGCACCATTACCGCGGGTAGCTGTGCACGCGGGTTACTGTTCACGAGTGCAGAATTTGAAATTGGAGAAGAAGGTTCCAGCACCGTCCGATCGTGAGAAGAATGGAAGATTCGGTCTTCCGATCTAAAGGCCAGTAACGCGCCACGCAAGCCTGCCTCAAAACGCGGCCGTTTTGATAAGTGACCTCCACCGGGCTCAAGTTATACGCTATCCACACCCTGCGTGCGAGGCCCAATCCCATTATGCCTTGGATATGCTGTTATCTGCACCCCGGGCCCAATTGCATTTATTTTCATTTCTTTTTTTATTTTCTGTTTTGATAGCTGTTTGGTTTAATTGTTTTAAAAATAGTAAAGATAATCAAAAAATTACGAAATTCTTTCTCATGATTCCTGAATTTCTTAAGAAATTTTAGGCGTTGATTTTACATATTTGACCATCTGTTTTGTTGAATTTTGTTCTTACAATTGGTGATGAATTTAGCTTTGATTATTTAGTATGTTTTAGGGTAGATATTCATGTCCCCTTAGGATTTTTATTAGAATTTTAGAATAAATTTAGGTTCTGTTTTAGGTGTTGAGATTAGAGCCTTCCCAAACTTGTGGATTACCTTGATACCTTTCAATCTAGAAATTATTTAGGTGACATAGAAGTTGAATTAGGCTTTAATATTTTAACCCTAGGCTGTTCAAACATGTATATTCCCCTAGGAATTTAATTAGAATTTTACAACTTTGTTTCCTATTTTTTTTTTAATTTTGCAAATTGCATGTGTTTGTGTTGTTCTCTCTTGAGTACCTTTGCTTGTTTGGGCTTGGTTGGTGACTTTGGAGCTTGCTTGGCTTGGAATCCTTTTTGGGAGGTCTTCTGGACTTGATGTAGATGCTATGGCTTGAAGATTGGATCTTGGAGTTGGAGTTTTCTTTTCTTTTAGGAGTTGTTTTTAGAAGCTTAGGAATTTGGGTTTTAGGGAGAGCCATTAGAGCTAGTTTTGATTTCTTCATCAAACATAGAATGCATTTTGTGATTCTATTCCATCCAATGACATGAAGTCCTCCTAGGGAAACTCCATCTCTCCTTTGGAGGGATGTGTGGTATGCCCATAGTTGAGTAGAACTTTGAGGATACCTTTCCACTTCAATGTTGGTACTTGATGATTTCCTTTGGTTTTCATTAAGTTTTCAACATTTCAACTTTGATCTTGGTGATTGTTCCTCTGCTTGGAGTGTGCTTGCTAGAGCTTGAAGATGAAGTTTGATAGAGCTTGAAGATAAAAGCTAGCTTGAAGATGAAGTCTTGCAGTCAACTTTGCTGTCTTTTCAACTGTGCTGTTTAGAGCTTGTTGTTGCTGTCTGTTGTAGGAGTTTGTTGCTGCTGCTTGGGTTGCCTCCTCTGTATCTTTTATCTTTCTCTGTATTGTCTTTTTGCTTGTGTTGATTATCCTTAGGTTTGAGGTGGAGCTCGTCTTCTCTTGCCTGGTGTTTTCTCTCTTGCCTCACTGGTACTGTTGCATAGCATGCATTTTACTGTTTACTGTTTACTGCTTGCTTTCTTTTGCTGTTTCCCCTAGGATCTCTAATTTCCTCCGTGCAAGAGGGAATTATGACAGACATTAGGTTTTGACCCATGCATGATAACTGTAGGTAGATTCCCCTTTCAACCATAGTTTTAGGGTGTCTCTCTCCTCCTCTCAAAACAAATTCAAAAACACAGTAATAAGGTTAATTGAAGTCGTGCGTTACGAGCCTTAAGCTATCTGGGAAAAGGTTGGTGGGGGGTCTCTCTCCAGTAATCTGGATGTTAGTGTGGTACCCTTTGGGTGACATACGAAGCGTTCACTCCTGGGTCATAGTCTCTAGTGCGACTGAGATTGCAAACATCCTAAAAAACAGTTCTTTCGTAAAAAACTCAAACAAACATTCAAGCTCTGTTTTTGTCCTCTTGGACTTTTAATCAGGAAAACCCTTTCATAAGGAGATAAAAAACTGTCAGACAAGCTTGTGTCTTCCGTAGCCCGAACTACGTTTGCTTTGATCTTTCATGCCGTATGAAAGTACGTAGGCACGACATGCGATATCTCGGCGAGCAACCTTCCCCCCTTAACCCGTAGTTAGGCGAACTACGTTGACTCTGATTTCTCGTTCCAGACGGGAATACGTAGGCATAAAGTGCGATACTTTGCCGAGTCATTTTATTTTCTTTTTAACCCAGACCTGTAGAGTAGATAGAATAACACACCCTTAGATAGAAAACAAGCGTGGATCCCGGCGAGTACTACGGACGTGAGGGGTGCTAATACCTTCCCCTTGCGTAACCGACTCCCGAATCCAGGATTTGGTTGTGATGACCATTCCTTTCCCTCTTTGCGTTAGGTTTACTCTGAGCGTTTCCTTTCCCTCTTCTGGGATAAATAACGCACGGTGGCGACTCTTCTGTCATAGCCGGCGCCGATTTTCGCAGTAGCGACAGTTGGCGACTCTGCTGGGGATTCCAGTTCCCTATGTGAGTCAATATTAGCGCTTGTTTTCCTGTCTGGGGTTTTGTATGTATTTATTTTTCTGTCCTTACTTTCAGTACTGTATTTTATTGTTATTGTGCTGTGGGTAGAGGGTTAGTTTGAGAGATAAGCCGGACCTGGGCTTGAGTGCACATAGACTTAGAAGTAGAGAGTAGTGGTTAGCCTGCTTGCTTTGCTCGCACCAGCTAGCTACGAAATTTACACTCAGACGAGATTCTCTTTGATGGCATCTTGCCTGGCCCTTTGGGCTCGACAGGTTGTTGGATTTGAGGGTTGTCGACTCTAGGAACCTATCATTTGGGATTCGGCTAAGCGAGGCCTCTTCAAGGGATGATGATGCCACACCTTCTGGGTATCGTATCATCGCTCTTGAAAGTCTGTGACGTTGATGACCGCATAGGATGTCGTACCTCGTCTGCGAGTTAAGTACATACCTGTGAGAGGGTAGGTGGGTCTTTTTGCAGGAAACGCTGGCCTTAGAACACCTGGTTTGTCTCTGTCAGTGAGAATTGGTTACAAGGGTCCTTTTGAGTGGTTGGTTTGGTTTGAAGCGAAGCTCTGGTTATTCTCGAGCTACAGTACAACAAACTTCTCAAGCTACAGCAGCGAACTTGATCCCTTGTGTGTGCATTTTGCATTTTGCATTTCTGTTTGCATTTGCATTTCATTTTGCATATTCATTCTCAGCCGGAACAGGGAGCTTACCCGTCTTTTGTCCGCTTCGTCAGTTGATTTCCCGACATTCACATTGGACTTGAGTTAGCATCTGGAAGGATCATGGCTTCAGAAGAGCAGAACTTGGTTGTTACTCGGGCCGAGTTTGAATTGTTGAAGAACCAGTTGAGTCAGTTCATGGAAGCCATAACAGCTATGAATAGAGGAGGAAACAATGTTCATAGAACTCCGATGAACAATGTAGCTCAGATTGTGCAAACCCCTGTCAGAAACCCATTTTCTCTCAATGACACAGAGTATCAGAGTTTCACTTTCTCTACGCTAGTTTCTCCAAGGATTGTTCCACCTCCAAGAGTTGTTCCACAGGCTAATACTGAGAATCCAATGACTGTTGAGTATATGAGAAGACTTCAGATGTTAGAAGATCAGATCGCTGCCCTGATGAGTAAGAATACTTTCAACTTGAATGTTGCGAGCATGTGTTTGGTGCCAGGCCTTGTGCTGCCTCCGAAGTTCAAGACGCCCAATTTTGAGAAATACAAAGGGGATAGCTGTCCGAAGCTACATTTGGTTATGTTCTGCAGAAGGATGACTTCACATGTCACCAATGACAAGCTCATGATTCACTGTTTCTAAGATAGTTTGATCGGATCATCTTTGGATTGATACATGCAATTGAAGAGTGATAGTATCAAATCATGGTCGGATTTAGCCAATGCCTTCGTGAAGCAGTACAACTATAACCTGGATGTGGCTCCTAGTCGCGTGCATTTGCAAGAGTTATCTCGGGCGGATAATGAATCCTTTAGAGGGTATGTGCAGAGATTGAGAGAATTGGCTGCCAGTGTTCAACCACCGCTTGTGGAGAGAGAAATGGTTGACCTCTTCTTGGGTACTCTAAAAGGCCGTTATTATGACATAATGTTCAGTTGTACAAGCTTTGCGGGCTTGATAAGAATAGGAGCGCTTGTTGAGAGAGGACTCAAGAATGGAAAGATTCGAGATACTCCTTATATCCAAGTTGATAAGAATGAATCAGTTGTCATACCTCAAGAGGAGTGGGAAGGAGGAAGTGATGTTGTCTCAGAATCCCTAGCATCTCAAGCTCAGTTTTCAGACGCTTCAAGTGTTCAAAGTCAACGGTCATATTATCGTCAGCCGCGTCAGCACGCCCGACAAAGACCAAGGAAGCCTGAAAGGCAGTTTACTCAGCTACCGGTGTCGTACAGCCAGTTGTTGCCAGATTTGGTCGAAAGTGGATTAATAGTGCCGAAAGAGACTAATTCAATGATCTCACCATATCTTCCAGGTTTTGATGCCAGCGCCCGCTGTGAGTACCATGTTGGGGCGCAGGGGCATTCGACAGATGATTGTAAGGTGCTTAGGAGTCAAGCTCAGAATCTGTTAGACTCTAACAATATCTTCATCACACCTCAGGGTTTTGTTCAGATTATTGATTCTCCTTCATCCAGTTGTGTGGGTTCGTCAATTAATGTCATGGAAGACTCCACCGAAAGTGTGTGTTTGGAAGAATGTCAAACTGAGAGCTCAGTTGAATATGGAGGAAGTTGCTAGAGGTTTCTGTGCCGGGTGTCGCATCCGTTTTCTCTGCTGACCTATTTAGCTTTCGTGCATTGTTGTTTGCTGACCATCACCAGGCTTGTTGGCTGAGATCATTGTATTCGTACTCATGTGTGCTTATATGTTGATTTTGATGGTTTTGCATATTTGTGTGAGGTGTTTATCTCTGTGCTTATAGCTTGGGTTTCTCCTTATCTTGTTGTGAATATGTGTTTGCTTTCCGCATTGCATTCTCACATAACAGGTACCTCAGAACCGTGGGTCTTATTTCCTGTTCTTCACTAGTTTGTTGTAGGAATTCTCTCCGAGTTATGGAACAGAATCAGGATGAATTGATTGAGGTTCGAAGCCAGCTAGGGAAGATGATGAGAGACATGCAAGAGATACGTCTAGACCAGAAGACGCTCAAAGAGGAAAACAATCAGCTGAAGACCCAAGTGGGCTTGATTATGGAAGTGTTAAAGAGTGTGTTTAGGAAGGAGGGTGATCAGCTACCTGAAGCCGCAGTGAATAAGCTTGTTCCACTTGTGCCTGTGGAACCTGTACCTGTGGAGCCTGTGCCAAAGGTTGATAAATCTCAGATGTCTCGTGGACGATGAGGACCTTCGTATTTTTCTCTCCAGCGCATTACTGATCGGGAAAATCAGGTGCCTAAGAGAGGCAGAGTTTATGACCAGATTCATATGACATACGCTCAGGCGTTGCAAGTTTTGCTTCAATTTCAATTGGTCAGACTTTGGACTTTGGATCCACCTAAGGGTAGCCTACCAGCATGTTTTGACGTGAACGCTCATTACAACTTCCAATCTGGAGCACTGGGGCATAGCCTTGAGAATTGTCATGCTTTTAAGCACAAGGTTCAAGACCTGATTGACTCAAAAGCTATTGAATTTACACCGAGCGGCGTAACGGTACCTAATGGCCCTATTCCAGCTGATGCCATGATGATGGATGTTTCCGAAGCTGCAGTAGATCAGGAGTATATCCTGGACTCAATGGTATCAGAATCCCCTTGTCCTCAGTTGTTGCCTGTGCCTAGACCAAGCCTGAGGATGAAAGCGCCTGAACAAAAGGAGTCCCTGATAATTCAGACTCGACCTCCAAGTGGTTCAACTGCTCAAGGTCAACAATCTGTCCAATCTTTGCAACAGACATCAGCTCCTCTCTAGGATCAGCAGCCTTCTCGTTATCGATCAAACCTGCGTGCTAGGCAAAACCCAATGAAGTCAGAGAGACAGTTCACCCGGTTGCCGTTTTGAGCGGAATGGTTTCAATAAACAACGTTGAAGATGGCTGGTTCAGCAGCGAATCAGATGTGAAAGCCCGGTTCTCGGAAGCTGGCATTTTCCTTTGTTTTATCTTATTATTGTCTGTAGTTTCTTTCCTGTTTAAATTGCAATCTTGTTTGTAAAACTTGTTGTTCCCATTCAATTGATGATAATGAAATGAGTATGCATGTTTTGATTAAATCCATTCGTGTTCACTAATTGATTTTTACAGATATCCAATGCTTGGTTAAGAGGAATCCGGGGAGGATGACGAAAATGAACGACATGCAAGCTTCCGATATTGTATGCTTTTGAAATGAAACCTGCTGATGATGTACAGGCATTGTTTCAAATCCCTAAACACCAGAGATATAAGGAAGATAATCCCTTGTCAACCCCTTTGAGCCTAGTAGTAGGAGTTCTTTCTGAAAACGAAAAACCCTCAATCTTAACCTGGGGCAGGGTAGGTGTTAGCTAATTTGACCGAACGTCCAAATTACAGAAAGGAGTGTTCGTTCGAGGATCAATCACACCTCTAGAGGTCGTGCCTAAAAAGCCACAAGGGTTAAATATCAAAAGTGAAACAGTCACATTATTCCCCAAAGAGTCAGACAACCAGTGTCACACGACTTGTTCAAAAAAAAGGGAAGGAAAAAGAATCAAACGCCCGCTAAGTCAAAACTTGAAAACAAACGACTTAGGCAAAAATAAGGGCATCCCGCTGGACTTGAAAATCAAAAGAAACTCAAAAGAGTCAGTCCAGGCAAAAGTTAGGGAAAGAAAAAGAAAAATGAAAAGGATTACAAAAGAAAAATCCTCAAATGAAATACGAGTCGTGTGACCCCAAGTGTCAAAGACGAAGAGTGAGTGGCTGTCACTCCAAAAACTCATAGTTTCTCGAACTATCACTCCTATCTTTCAATCTTTAAGAGGTAAACGCTAAGGTCGAATTAGCCGAACGTAGGATTGGAGAACATCAAGGAGAATGGGTGGGTTAAAATAAACTTTGAGCCTTTATCCTTTCCTTTCAAAACTGTGAACCTGACCACGTTACAACCTTCAAAAGTCCTGATTGAAGCAGGTTTGTTTCGAAGGCATACTTCGGTAAAGATCGCGTCGAAACTGACTCCTAAAAGGGTTCTTCTTACCATGTTGGTACTGATGTTGATATTCTGATAGATGATTTGTGCATTATATGCCCTAAACTATTTTTCTTTTTTCCAGTGAACAGATTGGATGTCAAAACTGTCATATGCGTTGCATTAATATATCTTTTATGCAGAACAACTTGTTTTACTTTCGACTAAGCGCTTGACGGCAAGAAAGTTTCCTACAGTGGAAAGTCTGATCATGATAGAATGCAGAACGCCTGAATACTCCGTGAACTGGGGCAAGCTATAATCCCTAGTGATGTCAGCCATCCGAAGTCGGTTATTCTGAAGCAGTCAGGTCGAGATTTGATGAATCTCTCGAGGACAACCAGTGTATCTCCCTGCAGATCAGACAATCAGGGACAGAGTTGTCGCAGACAGGGGCAGGCCACTCTAAGAAAAGCACAGAAGTTGTTTCTTGCCTGAGGGGCATTTGATCCGAAGCATCTCTCCGAGGTTCAGAGTGCTAGGGCAGTTTATATCAGACCATCAGGGTACAGATTTTTAGATTTCCATTCGAGGAATATCCCCATAGAGATCCCATAGGCTGGGGCATATCGGAAGCAAAGGAATTGTTCCTCTCCGTGTCATCAGAGCTACTCAGAGCTACTCAAGCAGGTTTTGGTCTATCTTTAAGTGTGAGACGAATGTCGGGAAGTCGTGTTACCGTCCCTTGACTCTTCAACCAGAAACCGTGAATTCAAACAGGAGGTTGTCCAGTGTTAGTTATATATGACCCTTCACGGATAGCCTAAAACCCAATCCTTATTGGCAATATTCAGGAAGCCCAATCCATATTGGCAATCACTGTGAGGCCCAATCCGTGTTGGCGCATCATTTTAAAATCCGACCTTCATTGGTACGCAGGAAGACTCCGTCTGTTTTCCCCAGCAAAAGTCCAATTTTCATTGGCACGGGTAAGCTATCCCTGACAGAAGTCCAATCATACTTGGCACGTTCGGTTATCCCCAACGGAGTTGGCTTCAACTTTCCAGCATTTATTTTGCTGGAATAATTTTGTGATACCCGGTTATCCCCAGCAGAGTTGGTTTTGTCTTCAGCATGTATTTTGCTGAAACGGTTTTCTGTATCCAACTTCTCCAGCGACCCGAGCCTGCATTTGCATCTTGCATATATCATCATATTTGCATCATATCTGCATTTCATCCTCAAATGCGTAGCATTTCCATCCTATATGGAGCATTACGCCATAGAAAAATTCAAACATACGCATATGCATACGAAGCATAAGCCAGTTTTTCTATCAGCCTTCCGTGGCAACATGAATCACTCTGTAATCAGTTTAGGGGCATTTATCCAGCAGCTTTATTCGGACATCTCATTGGTTTATTTGATTTTTAGATCCTACGACGGTTATGCTCTGCTCATCAGTCATCTGATATCGACAGACTTCTCTTCCCGTCAATTCCTATTGACGATGTGTTTCTCCAGCAAGTGGTTTTCTCCGTCTATCTTTAGACGTCGCGAGTTCGGGAATGGTTTCCTTTCCGTCTATCTTTAGACGATGAGAAGTTTCGAAGTTGGTTTTTCTCCGTCTATCATTAGACATCGCGAGTTCGGATATGGTTTTCTTTTCGTCTATCTTTAGATGATGTGAAGGTTCAGAGTTGGTTTTCTCCGTCTATCTTTAGACGTCGCGAGTTTGGATATGGTTTTCTTTCCGTCTATCTTTAGACGATGTGAAGGTTCGAAGTTGGTTTTTCTCCGTCTATCATTAGACGTCGCGAGTTCGGATATGGTTTTCTTTCCGTCTATCTTTAGACGTTGTGAAGGTTCGGAGTTGGTTTTCTCCGTCTATCTTTAGACGTCGCGAGTTCGGGAATGGTTTCCTTTCTTTCTATCTTTAGACGATGAGAAGTTTCGAAGTTGGTTTTTCTCCGTCTATCATTAGACGTCGCGAGTTTGGATATGGTTTTCTCCGTCTATCTTTAGACGTCATGAATTTCTCCAGCGGATTTTCCCCCGTCTATCTTTAGACGTCGTGAGTTTGGATATGGTTTTCTCCGTCTATCTCCAGACGTTGTGTGTTTGAGCAGGTGATTTTTCAGCAGGTTTCTTACCGTCAGTTCATATTGACGATGTGTCTCCCCAGCGAGTTTTCTCCGTCTATCATTAGACGTCGTGAGCTTGGATATGGTTTTCTCCGTCTATCTTTAGACGTTGAGAGGTTTCAAGGCAATCTTTCAGATATTGGCTTTCTTTCTGTTTATCGGATGAGATGAGATTTCAAAAGGGGTTTTTCTGACTGTCGGTCCTTATTGACGTCGAGGCTCTTTGAAGAATGTTTGGTTTTCCTATTTGATGATCCTTATCAACGACATGGCTCTTTGAAGGTGGTTTTTCTTCCTGTCGATTCTTACTGATGATGTGGCCCCTTTGAAGATATTGTTCTTTCCATCAATTCCTGTAGACGAAAGGATTCTGAAATTTGATGGGTGGTGTTGAAGTTAATATATGGGTTTCCTTCCGCTAGTTCTCACTGTCGATGTGGTTCTTTGGATAAGTGTTTCTCCCTGTCTATCTTTAGACAACGTGATAAGATCAAGTGCATGTTGATCTGGCCTTCGGGATGATTTTCTCCGTCTATCTTTAGACGTCGTGAGTATTGGATTTTGTTTACTTCGGGATGGTGTCTTTCCGTCTATCATTGGACGATGTGATTGTATTTCTCTTCCCGTCTATCATTGGACGACGTGATTGTATTTCTCTTTCTGTCTATCACTGGACGATGTGATTGTATTTCTCTTCCTGTCTATCATTAGACAATGTGAGAGGATCAAGTGCATGTTGATCCAACCTTTGAGTTTGTTATCTGTGGCGTCACGCTGGTAACTAGTGATAAAGTCGAGTTCGTTATCAGATATTTGATCAGTTTGTTGCCGTAACAACTGGATTCGGTTTTCTGGATATTTCCCCCAAGCAGTTTTCGCAGTTTATTTCTGCGGTTGGCAAATTTCCGGGTTTCTTTTGTATTCAATCGTCTTTTACCTTGATTGTCTGAAGGCCGTTCTCTCTTCATCCAGTCAGGTCCAAGCCGCTTGAATAGGGGCAGCTGTTGCACCCTAAAATTTGCCCTACTTTTTTCTTTAATTGGTTTATGTTTCATTGCATTATCATTTGCATAGCTATATCATTTGCATATCATAACATCATTCATACAGCAGGGGAATGTGTTTTTGTCAAGAGAAGCCTAGAAAGAGGTCTTAGCCAAGCTTGAGAAGTCATCCAAGTCATCAGGAGGTGGTTTGAGGCCTTAAGAGGTTTGAATGCCTCTATGTGAAGTTTCTCCTAACTTGAGGATCAATTGAAGACCATCAGTGAGATGTGAAGCATGGATTGTGAATAAAAGATGTGTATAGAGCTCATGGAGTGCCTAGAGGGCCATGTTGGAGCTTAATCAAGTCAATGATTCAAGTGCAAGAGCCACAGTTGAGGTGCAAGCAATTAGGGTTTCATCTGGGTCAATCCTAGGTCAATTGTGCAATTGAAGAAGTTTAAAGCCTACTTTTAGGTCATGGAGTTCATGGAATTATATGATAATACATTTGTGGTGTTGTGCCAAGATCAAATCAAGAAGAATCAAGAGTGTGGGAAGTTGCTAAGTTAGGGTTTCAGTGTAAAATCCCCTATTTAGTGCCTAACTTCAAGACCACATAAGTCAAGATAAACGTTTCAAATGGATCTTTGGACAACATGGAACTTGTAGATAATCTCAATACCTTTAATTTGAGTACTAGAAGTCCTCAAGGGGATTTATAGAACTCAAGTTATGGTCCAGACAAATTACAAGTCCTCAGATGCCTCTGAAATTTGTCTGTGAAAATCATCTGACTTCAAAGCTATTTTTGACCTACAAGGAGGCTTCACCTGAACTTTTGGTCAACATGGAAGTTATTACTCATGATCTTATATTTCTAAATTGTACTAGAAGTCTTCCATCTGATTTGTATAACTCAAGTTATGAGGTTTACAAGTCAGGGGTATTTTGGGAAAGTGAGATTATAGGTCATTTTCAATCATAGGCCAAAATCTCCAACTTGAACTTGTCAAATGCAATTTTGTTCAACATGAAAGTTGTTCAAAATGGGATTTTAGGCTAGCTAAGTAGTCATGTGGAATTGGTTTGGCTCATAGCAAAAAATCACTTAAAATGGCCTAAAAAGGGAAATTTTCAAATGGATTAAGGAGGGAAAATTGACTTTTTGAGTTAGATGACCAAAACATGTCATGTGAGTACATTTTTTGAATGGAAATCACATTCTAAACACAATGGCAATACCATAATTTTCATTTGAGGTTTATTTCATGGAGTTTTAATTGATTACTTCATAAATAAGTTACACATCCAAGATTGCTCATGTGATACAATTAAGCTCTCCTCTTGATTCAATTACACTCAAGGTGTATAGTGCAAGCTATCTGAAGCTTCTAGAGGAAGAATGAAAGCCAAATTCGTGTACACCATTTTTGCACTTTGTGAAGAAACTTGGAAATTTGGATATCATAATTTGGGCTTCTTTTGGACCTTCAAATCCCACAAATCATTTCTATATATTGCCATGAGTGATTTCTGAACAAGGTTGGTGATGGAATAAGCTTGGAGAGGTAAGAAGCATTCAAAAAATGTGAGTTACAACCAAAATTCGAATTCTAATCTAGAGGTCATTTCTGGAGCAGTTAGGCATTGAAGAAGCTTCTATCATCATCAAGTATTGGATCTGCACGAGATTAGATCAAGAATCAAGCTACAAGCACTCCAATTCGAAGCTCAAACTCAGGTTCTTACTTTTCAAAATTATGCTTTGTTCTTGATGAATTAAACTAGATTTGACATGTGGCTAGGTTATACATGAACCTTAGATGGATTTATAATAAGAAAATTGAAGTTTAGAGACAAATTAAGTTTGGACATATTTTCTTGTTGGTGATATATCTCTCTGTACGTAGAATTTTAATGGAATCTAAGGCCATATTCTTGATCCTTGCAATTTTTCCTTCAAGTTTGGTTTAAATTTCATCCAAAACCGTTGAGAATTAAGGGAAATAGGATGTTGGAGGTGTTGCCGGAAATTGCACCATTACCGCCGGTAGTTGTGCGCGCAAGTTACTGTTCACGAGTGCAGAATTTGAAATTGGAGAAGAAGGTTCCAGCACCGTCCGATCGTGAGAAGAATGGAAGACTCGGTCTTCCGATCTGAAGGCCAGTAACGCGCCACGCAGGCCTGCCTCAAAACGCGGCCGTTTTGATAAGTGACCTCCACCGGGCTCAAGTTATTCGCTATCCACACCCTGCGCGCGAGGCCTAATCCCATTATGCCTTGGATATGCTGTTATCTGCACCCCGGGCCCAATTGCATTTATTTTCATTTCTTTTTTTATTTTCTGTTTTGATAGCTGTTTGGTTTAATTGTTTTAAAAATAGTAAAAATAATCAAAAAATTACTAAATTGTTTCTCATGATTCCTGAATGTCTTAAGAAATTTTAGGAGTTGATTTTACATTTTTAGGATTTAATTTGAATTAGTTATGATTTTTCTTTTGTGCTAATATCCTTTGTTTTACATATTTGACCATCTGTTTTGTTGAATTTTGTTCTTCCAATTGGTGATGAATTTGGCTTTGATTATTTAGTATGTCTTAGGGTAGATAATCATGTCCCCTTAGGATTTTTATTAGAATTTTAGAACAACTTTAGGTTCTGTTTTAGGTGTTGAGATTAGAGCCTTCCCAAACTTGTGGATTACCTTGATACCTTTCAATCTAGAAATTATTTAGGTGAAGTAGAAGTTGAATTAGGCTTTAATATTTTAAACCTAGGCTTTTCGAACATGTATGTTCCCCTAGGAATTTAATTAGAATTTTACAACTTTGTTTCCTATTTTTTTTTTAATTTTGCAAATTGCATGTGTTTGTGTTGTTCTCTCTTGAGTACCTTTGCTTGTTTGGGCTTTGTTGGTGACTTTGGAGCTTGCTTGGCTTGGAATCCTTTTTGGGAGGTCTTCTGGACTAGATGTAGATGCTATGGCTTGAATATTGGAGCTTGGAGTTGGAGTTTTCTTTTCTTTTAGGCTTTGTTTTTAGAAGCTTAGGAATTAGGGTTTTAGGGAGAGCCATTAGAGCTAGTTTTGATTTCTTCATCAAACATAGAATGCATTGTGTGCTTCTATTCCATCCAATGACATGAAGTCCTCCTAGGGAAACTCCATCTCTCCTTTGGAGGGATTTGTGGTATGCCCATAGTTGAGTAGAACTTTGAGGATACCTTTCCACTTCAATGTTGGTACTTGATGATTTCCTTTGGTTTTCATTAAGTTTTCAACATTTCAACTTTGATCTTGGTGATTGTTCCTATGCTTGGAGTGTGCTTGCTAGAGCTTGAAGATGAAGTTTGATAGAGCTTGAAGATAGAAGCTAGCTTGAAGATGAAGTCTTGTTGTCAACTTTGTTATCTTTTCAACTGTGCTGTTTAGAGCTTGCTGTTGCTGTCTGCTGTAGGAGTTTGTTGCTGCTGCTTGGGTTGCCTCCTCTGTATCTTTTATCTTTCTCTATATTGTCTTTTTGCTTGTGTTGATTATCCTTAGGTTTGAGGTGGAGCTCGTCTCCTCTTTCCTGGTGTTTACTCTCTTGCCTCACTGGTACTGTTGCATAGCATGCATTTTACTGTTTACTGTTTACTGCTTGCTTTCTTTTGCTGTTTCCCCTAGGATCTCTGATTTCCTCCGTGCAAGAGGGAATTATGACAGACATTAGGTTTTGACCCATGCATGATAACTGTAGGTAGATTCCCCTTTCAACCATAGTTTTAGGGTGTCTCTCTCCTCCTCTCAAAACAAATTCAAAAACACAGTAATAAGGTTAATTGAAGTCGTGCATTACGAGCCTTAAGCTATCTGGGAAAAGGTTGGTGGAGGGTCTCTCTCTAGTAATCTGGATGTTAGTGTGGTACCCTTTGGGGTGACATACGAAGCGTTCACTCCTGGGTCATAGTCTCTAGTGCGACTGAGATTGCAAACATCCTAAAAAACAGTTCTTTCGTAAAAAACTCAAACAAACATTCAAGCTCTGTTTTTGTCCTCTTGGACTTTTAATCAGGAAAACCCTTTCATAAGGAGATAAAAAACTGTCAGACAAGCTTGTGTCTTCCGTAGCCCGAACTACGTTTGCTCTGATCTTTCATGCCGTATGAAAGTACGTAGGCACGAGATGCGATATCTCGGCGAGCAACCTTCCCCCCTTAACTCGTAGTTAGGCGAACTACGTTGACTCTGATTTCTTGTTCCAGACGGGAATACGTAGGCATAAAGTGCGATACTTTGCCGAGTCATTTTATTTTCTTTTTAACCCAGACCTGTAGCGTAGATAGAATAACACACCCTTAGATAGAAAACAAGCGTGGATCCCGTCGAGTACGACGGACGTGAGGGGTGCTAATACCTTCCCCTTGCGTAACCGACTCCCGAATCCAGGATTTGGTTGCGATGACCATTCCTTTACCTCTTTGCATTAGGTTTACTCTGAGTGTTTCCTTTCCTTCTTCTGGGATAAATAACGCACGGTGCCGACTCTTCTGTCATAGCCGGCGCCGATTTTCGCAGTAGTGACACCTTCAAACACACTAACAAAGTAGTAACTGAACCAATCGAGGGAGTTTCAATAGTCATCCGCCGCTCAAGAGTAGACGGTACCAAACCTAACCTCTTCACACAATCAACAGAGATAAACGAGTGGGTCGCACCCGTATCAATCATAGCAGTCAAAGGAACATTATTGATAAAACAAGTACCTTTGATCGAACGCTCCTCGTACGCCGACTGAGTCCCCACCACAGCAAACACTTTACCGCTGACCTGAGGCGCCTGAGTCCTCCTTGGTTTCTCACAATGAGTACTAATATGGCCTTTTTCACCGCAGTTATAGCAAGTAGGCATACTAGTCCTGCAATCCGCCATCACATGGCCCGGCTTCCCACACTTAAAACACTTCTTCGCTTCATGAGGACAATCGCTAACACGATGCCCCACAACACCACACCGATAACATTTCAGCCACTTCTGTGCAGCTTCCGGATCCAAAATCCCACCTTCAAATTTTGGTAGCTTGTTACTCTGGAACTGCGTCAAGTCTCTGAACTGTGCGTCCATAGCCAGATTCTGATTGGCCACCACCTGTGCCATTGCTTGCATAGCTGTAGCCAACGTAGCATCATTCCTCCCTGCCATACTGCTCAACGACCACCACAATAGGTTAACAGAAAAACAACCAAACTCTATCCTACATACAGACTCAAAACACTACACTGGCCGGACGGGCCGACCTGCTATGATACCAACTTGTAACACCCCATTCCCCAAAATAAAATAAAACAATTAAATAAACAATCATCATAGTTTCCACACCAAAAACGGGATGTCACATTTTCACCAAAATTCCACAAGACATTTCATAAAAATGATTTTCAACAAAATTGCAGCGGAAAATGAATCTGTCATAAACATATATATATATATATATATATATATATATATATATATATATATATATATATATATATATATATATATATATATATACACACGTCATCATCCTATACATCAAGTCGGCCATCTGCCCAAAGTACACAAAATATCATCATCGAATCCCAACAAAACAAGATACGCCGGGGAACACAAAATCATCAAATAGACACAAATACTCCCAAAAGCCCCGGTGTTACGTATCAGAGCATCCCTACGACTCGCCACAATCCAAGCTAGCTAAGCACCTGGATTGTCTATACTTCCGAAGAAGCACAGACCACAACAACAACAAGGGGTGAGAAATCACGATCAAATATAACGGTAATAATGTATATGAAATAAAAGGCAGAAACATATAAACATCATTTCATATACATCAAATCCGGACCTACTGTCCCATGCCAACACAACACACATCACAATGCAACACATGCAACTCAACACAATGATATGCGGTACCGACTCAACTCAGGATATATCGCATACACTCCATCTGAGCAACGATCTATCCCTACCACGCCCCTCCTGGGCCCATATAATCAAATCTCAGGATAGATCGCATGCACTCCATATGAGCAACGATCTATCCCTACCAACGCTCCCCACTTGGAGCACGGGTGAATCGCATACACTCCATCTGAGCAACGATTCAACTCCCGTCCATGCTCCCCATTTGGAGCACGGGTGAATCGCATACACTCCATCTGAGCAACGATTCAACTCCCGTCCACGCTCCCCATTTGGAGCACGGGTGAATCACATACGCCCCATCTGAGCCATGATTCCATCCCGTCCACATGCTATGCAGACACCATGCACAACAACACAAGAACTCACGGTGCACACGATCCTACTGATCCATTTCATCATATATCACATACACATCAAGCACACAAGGTGCATACGATCCTACTAATCTATCGTCATACAACACACAAACCTAAGCATACAAGGTGCACACGATCCTACTGATCACAATTTATCATATATCAAATATGTCTCACCCATCACCACAATCATACATCATAACATACACCAATGCAAATATCATAATCACACGGATATCACAGAATCATGTTCCGACACCATACCTACACTCACCACAACTCACTAATAAGTTCATCATCAAACATGACCAACAAGGGTCTAAAACCACAAAGGAAACAACACAAAACAGCAGCAAAACACAAACTGCTGTCGGGCTCGCTGGCACATTCGCCTGGCGAAACCCCGCAGCAAACACTCGCTGACCATTCGCCTGGCGAAGCCCTTGGCGAATCCAAACAGAGGCTACTGGCAGCATTCAATGCCCAGTTCGCCCGACGAAGCCTGGCGAATGCTCGCCCCCTCATTCGCCCAGCGAATACCTGCGATCTCAGAAAAATAAAGCCACAGCTCAGAGTCGGCAACACGCTCCGAACTCAGCCGATTCTACTCCAAGCCAAACCCCATCATACCAGACAATTGTTCCACAACCTAACTACAACATCTATCCTCGATTTAACCCGATTAATTGTTAGCTCTACACAATTACTCAGTTCTGGCATAACTTTGAACTACCTAGAAACCTCCATTCCCTCAAATCATCATCAACCATTGCATGCAAGGATTTTCAACACTCAAAAATCAATTAACAACAGAATCAACAACACAATATGTCATGCAATTCATCATCAATCATGGGGTTAGGGAATTCCCCTTCCTACCACATATTTCATGCAACTACCGAAATTAACCGATCATTCCCCCCCTTTACCTTAAAATGCAGTTTTGATGATGAAGAATCCGCAATCCACAGCTTTGATCGTCCACCTATTGCCCAAGCTTGCTCACTCTTGATCGCTCTTCTCTTCTACCGTTCCTCTTGTTCCACTTCTATCGTGTTCTCCTCTTTCCCTTATTTCCAAATGTCAAACATGCCCTTCATCCCAAATAATCCTCTTTTTAATTCCAAAACTAAAATTCTTATTTTCTTTTAATCCAAAACTGATTCCAATAATATTTTTAAATACAATAATAATAACAATAATATTAATAATAATAGTAACAACACTATTAATCATCATATTATCATTATTATTAATCATATTTTTCTAATATTATGGATCTTAATTCCTCAAACAAATTCCACGCAAGCATGCCGAAAATAAATACATCGAAAAACTCGAATAATTAAAATGGGCGTTACAATCTGTCGCTACTGCGAAAATCGGCGCCGGCCATGACAGAAGAGTCGCCACCGTGCGTTATTTATCCCAAAAGAGGCAAAGGAAACACTCATAGAAAACCTAACGCAAAGAGGGAAAGGAATGGTCATCACAACCAAATCCTGGATTCGGGAGTCGGTTACGCGAGGGGAAGGTATTAACACCCCTCACGTCCGTCGTACTCGACGGGATCCACGCTTGTTTTCTGTCTAAGGGTGTGTTTATCTATCTACTCTAAAAGTCTGGTCTAAAAGGAAAAGAAAATGACCCGGCAAAGTATCGCACTTTATGCCTACGTATTCCCGTCTGGAACGAGAAATCAGAGTCAACGTAGTTCGCCTAACTACGGGTTAAGGGGGGAAGGTTGCTCGCCAAGATATCGCATCTTGTGCCTACGTACTTTCATACGACATGAAAGATCAGAGCAAACGTAGTTCGGGCTACGGAAGACACAAGTTTGTCTGACAGTTTTTTATCTCCTTATGAAAGGGTTTTCTAGATTAAGGGTCCAAGAGGCAAAACCAGAGTTTGAATGTTTGTTTGAGTCTTTTACGCACTAGAGACTATAACCCAAGAGTGAATGCTTCGTATGTCACCCAAAGGGTACCACACTAAATATCCAAATCACTGGAGAGAGACCTTCCACTAACCTTTTCATAGATAGCTTAAGGCTCGTAACGTACGATTTCAATTAACTTTATTACTGTATTTTTGAATTGTTCTGAGATGAGAAGAGAAAGACGCCCTAAAACTATGGTTGAAAGGGAATCTACCTACAGTTATCATGCCTGGTTTAGAAACCTAATGTCTGTCATAATTCCCTCTTGCACAGAGGAAATCAGAGATCCTAGGGGAAAACAGCAAGAGAAAACAAGCAGTAAACAGTAAACAATAAAATGCATGCTATGCAACAGTACAAGCGAGGCAAGGGAGTCGTGCTCAACCTCAAACCTAAGAAAACAACAGGCAAGGGGAGACAAGCTCCACCTCAAACATAAAGGTAAGAAACACAAGAAAACATACAATACAACAAAAGAAAAACAGAGGAAGCAGCCCAAGCAGCAACAACAATCTTCTACAGACAGCAACTTCAACCTTTAACAGCAGCTCTGGTCAGCAAAATTAAATTGACAGCAAAGTTGACAACAAAGAATCTTCATCTTCAAGCTAGCTCCTATCTTCAAGCTTCTTCAATTCTTCATCTTCAAACTCTAGCAAGCTCCACAAGAAGAGAAATCATCATTGAGATCAAGTTACAATGCTAAGAAACCTGATGAAGACCAAAGGAATTCATCAGGAACCAACATGGAAAGAAAGTGCATCCTCAAAAGTTCTACTCATTAAGGCATGCCACTCATCCCCCCAAAGGAGAGATGGGCTTCATTAAGAGGACTTTGCATCATAGGATGAGGATAGAAGCAAACAATGCATTCTATTTTTTAGGAAAAGAAAAGAACTAGCTCTAATGGCTCTTCCTAAAACCTTAATCCTATAAGCTTCTAAAAAGCTCATAAAACAGAAAGAAAACTCCAAATTAAGCTCCACAAGCCAATCCACAGCAGCTACAAGATGTCCAGCACCTCCTCCAAAATGGAAACCAAGCTCTTCAAGCTCCAAAGCCACCAACAAGATCAAACAAGGCAAGGCACCAAAGAAAGGACACCAAAAGCAACACCTACTTGTGAAATACATCTAAAATAGAAAACTAAGTTGTAAAAATCTAAGAATTTTCCTAAGGGAACATGCATGTTTCAACATTCTAACGTTCAAATATCAAAGCTTAAATCAACTTCTAGGTCCAATAAATAAATCCTAAGTTGAATTGTGTCAAGATAAACCATAAGTTGGGAAGGCTCTAAACATCTCACCTAAAACAGAACCTACAGTTGTTAAAAAAATCTAATAAAAATCCAAAGGGAGCATGCACATCTAACCTACAACATACTCAAAAATAAAATTCAGAAACCAAACCAACTGATCAAACCAAACTCAACAAGGCAGATAAGCAAATATGCAAAATTAAAGAAATAACATAAAAGAGAAAAATGCAAATTAAATTGAAAAATGCAAGACAATGCAATTTATTGATCCCAGAAAATCACAAATTGAGAGAGGAGCATGGACATATTTTTAAAATATTTTTCTGATTAAAGATGGATTTATTGTGATTTTTGGAATCAATATGCATTTAAAATAATACAAAAATGAAATAAAAGAAATAAAAAACCAAGAAAATGTCATAAGCGTTGGATGAATTGACAAGGTATGCAGATCCAAGAGGAAAGAGCGCGTCCACGCAAGCATCCCAGTCACACGCTGACTGGGATTAATGAAACGCAGCGTTTTTGGTTTTGGAGGCAAATCCTCAGATCAAATGCAAGCCACACGATGCACATAACAAGTCAATCTTCAACAAGATCTAATGGCCAGAACCTCATCTTCTTCCTTGGACTACTGGTAGGGCTTCAAACTCAGACGGTGGCGCCACCGTCTTCTCCGGTGAGAATCAATTGCAGGCAACCAAAAAATCACAAACCTTATATCAATCTTACTCAATTTTTCACGTAGATCACGAATATCACATCCAAACTCCATGAATCCTTCTAGATCTTTCAAATCGAATCAAACTCCAAAATATGTCATAACTTTCATCATCACCAAAGGTCAAACTAATGGTACGTACTTCATCCTTATCTAACACTGATCAACCTAAACTATCTCAATTGTGCTAACTCTCCAAGAATCAAGAGATTTAAGCCAAAACAGAAATGTCACCACATGATCCATCATCACCAATTGCTACCAAATCAATCCTAAAACAACCTATGTTTCAACCAGATCCTAACCACATGTTCATTATGATCTATATCTAGCTATAATTGTGAGAAATTTGAAGTTTACGTACCTGGTGTAGATCTATGAACAGAGGTATCTAGAGCTTGATTCAACCTTCAAAAATTTCCAGAATCACTCAAGGATGCAAGAGGAAGATGAAGAAACCTTCAATTTGATCTGAATTTGCTTATAGATGAAAACACGATTTCAGTTTGCTCCCTTTCAATTCCAACTGCTATCTCTGATTCCACCACGAAATGAGCTCCAACTTGAGTCTAGAATCATCAAATGTCTTATATAGAGTGTGTCTATGGGCATTAAAGGTCCAATCCAAACCCAAATCAGCAATTTCAATTTTCTGTTTTTCCCTCCACTCTTTCACATGACAGTCGTGATTTTTGCAGTGTAACTTGCTCTAGAAGCTTCTAATCACTTGCGCAATGCCTTGTGAATGCAATGGGACCAAAAGGAACACTTGAATTGCCTTGGTGAGGGATTTGGTCATGTAACTTGCATATGAAGAAACAACATTATAACTCATGAAAATCTGCCTCAACTCAAAAATCTACCAATTTCATTGTGTTTGAAATGATATTTCTATTCAAAATGAGTATTTATTTGACATGTTTTGGTCACTTAACCATTAATTTGAAATTTTCAACTTTGAATCCTTTTAAAATCTTCCTTTTTAAGCCATTTCAAACCAAATCTTGATATGAGTCCAATAAATTCATCATGACTTCTTGGTTAGCCTAAAAACCACATTTTGAACAAGTTCCATGTTGAATAAAAATCCATTTGACAAGTGCAAGTTGGAGATTTTGACCTATGATTGAAAATGGCCTATAATCTCACTTTCCCAAAATACCCCTGACTTGTAAACCTCATAACTTGAGTTATACAAATCAGATGGAGGACTTCTAATACAATTTAGAAATCTAAAATCATGAGGAACAACTTTCATGTTGGCCAAAAATTCAGGTGAAACCTCCTTCTAGGTTAAAAATAGCTTTGAAGTCAGATGATTTTCACAGACAAATTTCAGAGGCATTTGAGGACTTGTAACTTGTTTGGACCATAACTTAAGTTCTATAGATCCACTTGAGGACTTCTAGTGCTCAAATTAAAGGTATTGAGATGCTCTACAAGGTTCATGTTGGCCAAAGATCCATTTGAAACTTTCATCTTGACTTATGTGGTCTTGAAGTTAGGCAATAAACAGGGGATTTTACACTGAAACCCTAATTTAGCAACTTCCCACACTCTTGAATCTTCTTGACTTGATCTTGGCACAACACCAAAAATGTCTCAACATATCATTTCATGAACTCCATGACCTAAAAGTAGGCTTTGATACTCTTCAATTGCACAGTTGACCTAGGATTGACCCAGATGAAACCCTAATTGCTTGCACCTCAACTGTGACTCTTGCATTTGACACAATGACTTGTTTGAGCTCTCCCATGGCCCTCTAGGAATTCTATGAGATCCATACACATCCTCTTCTCATATTCAACACTTCACATCCCTCTGATGGTCTTCAATTGATCCTCAAGTTAGGAGAAAATCTTCATGCAAGCATCTAAACTCTTAGGTACTCAAATCACCTCCTGATGACTATGATAACTTCTCAATCTTGAATAAGACCTCTTGCTAGGCTTCTCTTGATAAGAATCACACTTGATCCCCTTCTATATGAATGATATCATGATATGCAAATGATATAACTATGCAAATGTTAATGCAATGAAACATAAACCAAGTAAGAAAAGAGGTTGGGCAAATTTTGGGGTGCAACAGCTGCCCCTATTCAAACGGCTTGGACCCGACTGGGTGAAGAGCGAACGGCTTTCAAACAATCGAGGTAGAAGACGGTTGAATACCAAGAAACCCGGAAATTTCCCAACCATAGAAATAAGCTGCAAAAACTGCTTGTGGGAACAACATCCATTACACTGAGCCCAGTTGTTACGGCAACAACTGATCAATCATCTGATAAAACTTTGGATTTCAACATCAACCCCCTGTGTCACGCCACAGGCATCGAATTAACTTTGCAAGAAACAACTCCGTCCACAACTAGACAAATTCGTCAACACGAGGAGAGACTCCATCAACACGGGTACAACTCCGTCCACAGCTGGACTAAATTCGTCAACACGAGTAACAATCTCTGTCAATCACAGGTAACGACTCCGTCAACACGGATAATAATCACTGTCAACACAGGTAACGACTCCGTCAACATGGGTAAAAATCTCCGTCAACACGGGCAACAACTCCGTCAACACGGGTAACGACTCCGTCAACACGGGTAACAACTCCGTCAACACGGGTAACAACTCCGTCAACACGGATAACAACTCCGTCAACACGGGTAACAACTCCGTCAACACGGGTAACAATCTCTGTCAACACAGGTAACAACTCCGTCAACACGGGTAACAATCTCTGTCAACACGGGTCAAGATAGGTAAAATCTCCGTCAACACGGGTAAGGATCTCCGTCAACACGGGTCAAAACTCGCAAGCTCTCCGTCAACACGGGTCAAAACTCCGTCAACATGGGTCAAAACTTGTAAGCTCTCCATCAACACGGGTAAGGATCTCCGTCAAAACGGGTAAAACTCCGTCAATCACGGGTAACAATTTCGAGATTTTCAAAACTGTTGTACGGTGATCTGAAGAATGCTTTGCTGGGGAATACGAAAAACCTAACCAAACAACTCTGTGGGGAAAAACTCTACTGGGGAAATCAATAGTGATAACTCCAAAAGTTTAAACCATGAAATCTTTTAACGCTGACGTAATAGCAACCTGAGAAGAATTCCGCTGGGGAAAAAGAGAAACTTAACCAAGCAACTCTGTTAGGGGACAAACGTTATCATCACCTATCTCACATTGAGAATTTGAATATCTAGAAATCCTTCCGAGCAAGAATCTCACTCATCTACAGGGCATAACACCTGAAAACAAAGAGGTAACCAACCTGGCTTATGTTTCAAAATGCGTATGTTTGACAATGGCGTAATGCTCCATACGACATGGAAATGCTACGCGTTTGGGTGGATGCAAATATGATGATATATGCACAATGCAAAGATGCCAAGAGGCACTTCAGCAAAATAAATGCTGAAGACAAAACCAAATCTGTTGGGGATAACCAGGTACCACAGACATATTCCAGCAAAATAAATGCTGGACAGGTGAAACCAACTCCGCTGGGGATAACCATCCTGTTGGGGAATGGCTCACAAGCTTGAAATTACGAACTCTGCTGAAGATGATCATCCTGACGAAAGAATGACAACCTGCTGGGGAGAAGGAAAAACACAGTCTTGCGCGGGGATAATCCTTCTGAACCAAAGACGACTTGGTTATATTCTGCGGGAATTACCCATGCTAGGGATTGATTGTGTACATACTCACTGCTGGGAATGCACCTTCTATTGGGGACATCAAGATCCACTGAGGATACTCTCTTGGTAGCTTTCCTGGGGATACTCTCTTGGGGAGGACAACCCCACATCCAGTAGGGATAAGTGCCATCTCCACTCTCTCTGGGATAAGACGTGACTTCCATCTACTGAGGAGCGTTACAATCACTATGTCACGGGACTCTGGCTGGGGAAACACAAATTCCCTGACTGTTTGCTTCAAAGGTGAGAACCCTGCAAAACACAAACGAGACAAAAAAAATTTACACAACAAGATCTATCCCGGTTAGTATCCGTGACATTCGTTCAGTCAATTCGAAGTTTTAGCAATTATTGGCAAGGACCAGCAAGTTTATGTACATGCAAGTTCATCAAAAACATCGGCGTTTTTCACAAACAAAACAGTAAAAACAAGCATCAAGTACTGAATAACTTCACAAACAAAACAGTAAAGAACAAACATCAAGTACTGAATAATGCTTTATTGACAACGGGCCTATAAATAGGCAAAATTTTGTACACTGGATGTAACTCCTGAAAAGAGGAAGTTACGCACGAGCAAATACAAATATTACAGAAGCACAAAGAAAATTGGTATACATCTCGGCAACGTGGTACAGACAAACACCATGAGCTGATCCTCCTATGACTCGCCTGACTCTGACGCTTTCCCAATACTCGATCTTCAGAAGAGATTGTTTTGGATATACGACCCTCAGGTACTCCCAAACCACTAAGCAACGCAGTATCAAACTCGGACCGCAGTCATTTGCTTTTTCAAATCCCTAACTTTTACGTGAACCGCCCTGTGTGGGTTTTCAATTCACCGGGATACCCTTTTTTGCCGAAGTCGCCTTCTCAGGTTTTCAACTTCGCGGGTGTACATCTTTTCAATTTTATCCCTAACTTTTTCCCGAACCTTTTATTCCTTTTTTATGGTTCGCCGGGATGCCCCATTTTTTCCTGGAGTCTCTTTTTTCTGTCCAGCGGGTCTCTTTAAGAAAAGTATTTTTTAACTGCGTCCGAGTTCACAGGGGATGTAAAATCCTCACCATCCATGATGGACAACAGTAAGGCTCCTCCAGAGAAAACCTTTCTAACGACATATGGACCTTCATAGTTGGGAGTCCATTTGCCCCTGTGATCTGATTGTGGTGGGAGAATCTTTTTCAGCACAAGATCGCCCGTCTGAAAGCTTCGAGGACACACCTTCTTATCATAAGCTTTCTTCATTCGGCTTTGATACAGCTAACCATATGCTAGAGAAGACAATCTCTTCTCATCCATTAAACTGAGCTGATTCAATCTATCTTTTACCCATTCCGCCTCATCAAGTTGGACATCGCGCAAAACCCTCAAAGAAGGAATCTCAATCTCCAATGGTAGGACAACCTCCATACCATATACCCGTGAAAAAGGAGTTGCCTCGGTTGATGTGCGTACCGTCGTACGATAACCGTGCAAAGCAAAAGGCAACATCTCATGCCAGTCCTTGTAGGTCACAACCATCTTTTGAACGATCTTCTTTATGTTTTTATTGGCCGGTTCAACAGCGCCATTCATCTTGGGCCGATAAGGAGAAGAGTTGTGATGTTCAATCTTGAAATTCTGGCACAATTCCTTCATCATCTTATTATTCAAATTTGAACCATTGTCAGTGATAATCCGCTCTAGGATTCCATATCTGCAGATAATATCCTTCTTGATAAATCTGGCTACCACCTGCTTGGTAACATTAGCATACGATGCCGCTTCAACCCATTTGGTGAAGTAATCAATAACTACCAAGATAAAATGATGTCCGTTGGATGTCGTGGGCTCAATCTTGCCAATCACATCAATTCCCCACATGGAAAAAGGCCAAGGTGATGACATAACATTCAGAGGGCTCGGAGGCACATGAATCTTGTCCGCATAAATCTGGCATTTATGACACCTCTTTGCAAACTTGAAACAACCTGTTTCCATCGTCAGCCAATAGTACCCTGCTCCTAATAAATTTCTCGTCATTGCATGTCCACCGGCATGCGTGCCAAATGTACCCTCGTGGATCTCTTCCATGAGTAACTTAGCCTCTTTCTCGTCCATACATCGCAACAACACCAAGTCGTGGTTTCTCTTGTACAAAACACCATTTGGATTCAAATAGAAGTTGCCAGCCAATCTCCTAAGAGTCTTCTGATCACGACTGGATGCCCCAGCCGGATACTCTTGGTTCTTCAAGAAATTCTGGATATCATAATACCACGGTTTGCCATCGGAAACTTCCTTAATGGCGAATATGAAAGCGGGCCTATCAAGGCGAGAAATAACTATCCTGGGAGCCTCATTCCAGAAGTTAACTTTATACATTGAAGACAACGTTGCGAGAGCGTCTGCCATCTGATTTTCTGCTCGTGGTACATGGTGCAATTCCACCTTGTCAAAGAAAGGTAACAACCTCCTTGTATAATTCATATAGGGTATCAGATTGGGCTGACGAGTCTCCCACTCTCCCTTGATTTGATTCACAACTAGAGCAGAGTCTCCGTACACATCAAGATTTTTAATTCTCAGATCAATAGCTTCCTCGAGATCCATAATGCATGCTTCATATTCGGCCTCATTATTGGTAACTGGAAAGGTCAATCTGGCAGTGAATGGGATGTGCGACCCATGGGGCGTAGTAATGATTGCCCCTATTCCACTTTCGTATGAATTAACGGCACCGTCAAATAATAATTACCATTTGGAACCCAGCTCTGGACCTTCATCAGGCAACAGCTCCTCACAGTCCTTCATTTTTAAGTACATGATATCCTCGTCAGGAAAATCAAACCTCATCGGCTGGTAATCATCAATTGGCTGCTCAGCTAGGTACTCTGACAGAACGCTACCTTTAATAGCCTTTTAAGAAACATACTGAATATCATATTCTTTCAATACCATCTGCCATTGGGCAATCCTTCCGGAAAGTGCTTGCTTTTCAAACACGTATTTGATTGGATCCATCTTCGAAATCAGCATGGTTGTATGATTTAGCATGTATTGCCTCAAACGTTTGGCAGCCTAGGCTAGTGCACAACACGTCTTTTCGAGCATTGAGTAATGGGACTCACAATCTGTGAACTTTTTACTCAGGTAATAAATCGCATGCTCTTTACGTCCAGTCTCGTCATGTTGACCGAGAACACAACCCATACTTTTCTCAAGAACCGTCAAATACATAATCAATGGTCTCCCGGCTACTGGGGGTATCAATATTGGAGGTTCCTGCAAATATTCTTTTATTTTTTCAAACGCCTTTTGACAATCTTCATTCCAGGTCACAGCCTGATCTTTTTTCAATAACTTGAATAATGGCTCGCACGTGGCCGTTAGATGAGATATGAACTGGGCAATGTAATTCAATCTCCCTAAAAAGCCACGAACCTCTTTTTCTGTTTTCGGCGTTGGCATTTCTTGTATTGCTTTTATCTTAGCAGGATCAACCTCAATTCCTTTTTCGCTAACAATAAACCCCAATAGCTTACCAGATCTCACCCCGAAGGTGCACTTGTTAGGATTCAGCCTCAGCCTGAATTTCCTAAGCCTCTTGAACAATTTCAGAAGATTGACCAGATGCTCTTCCTCCGTCTGGGATTTGGCAATCATATCGTCAACATAGACTTCGATCTCTTTATGCATCATGTCATGAAAGAGTGTTGTCATAACTCGCTAATATGTTGCCCCGACGTTCTTCAAACCAAAGGGCATCACTTTGTAGCAGAACGTTCCCCACAGAGTAATAAAAGTTGTCTTCTCCATATCCTCCGGCGCCATCTTTATCTGATTATAGCCCGAAAAGCCGTCCATGAAGGAAAACACGGATAATTGAGCGGTGTTGTCGACCAACACATCAATATGAGGAAGCGGAAAGTCATCCTTTGGGCTCGCCCTATTCAAATCTCAATAGTCCACGCACATCCGCACCTTACCATCTTTCTTTAGTACAAGTACTATATTGGCGACCCATGAGGGATAAGTTGTAACAGCCAGAAAACCGGCGTCCCACTATTTCTGAACTTCCTCTTTAATTTTCACGGCCATATCTGGTCTAGTTCTTCTGAGTTTTTGCTTAACCGGCGGACATTCCTCGCGCAATGGCAAACGGTGAACCACCATATCAGTATCCAAACCAGGCATGTCTTCGTAAGACCAAGCAAAGATATCACTATACTCTCGAAGCATCTCGATCAAACTTTGCTTGATATCACTTTGTAGTGCAGCCCCTATCCGGATATTCTTGACAACTTCTTCGGACCCCACATTATTAATTTCAATTTCTTCCTGATGAGGCATAATGATTCTCTCTTCTTGTTTTAAAAGTCGAGTCAGCTCTTCTGATAAGTCGTTATCCTCAACAATCTCTTCTTCTGCTTGAAATATCGAGCGCTCGAAGTCGAAGCGAGTCATAGGAAGTTCGTGATCGGTGTCGTCTGAAATATGAATCCTGCAATGAGAATGGTTAAATGTTTCAAATAATGCAAACAAAGCACATAACCACGTTGCCATTTTATTGTTAAAAGCAAAAACAGGAAAAACAAGTATCGCAAAATTTGCATGAGAAAAACGCCTTTATTAATGATTAAACAAAGCACACACATAAGCAGGTAGCCCTGAAAATAGAATCACTATGCCTCGGGTAGGACACAGGATTATACAATAATCGAGAAAACAAATCATTACTGTTTTGTAGTCACTTGGACAAGTTCCTGGATAGACCAGTTGCATAGGCTCTGTCCTGGCACGCCGGGCTTGATCCACGAGTCCATATCGCAATCAGTATCTCCGTCTTCAGCATCGGAAACAACATTAATCGTTTCATAACAGACTCCACCTGGAGTGATCACCACTGGCCCTTTGAACTTTGGCACGCCTGATGCGGAAGATGACGAAGTCGGGCGATACCCAACCCAAACTTGTCCATCTTGACAGGAATTTCCAAGACTTGGCCCCATCCTTTGGTTGCTCCAGCCTGAACCACTGCCTGAGCGTCTTTGTACGAAGACATGGCCACCTCTGGCCCTTTACTGGAGACATGAGACTTGTTCTTGATCTGCAACCCTTCAAAGGCTTGGCATGGTGTCTCGTGGATCTCCCCATCCACTTCGACGTACTTGAATGACGAAAGATGACTAACCAGAATGTCCTCCTCTCCACAAATAGTAACAACACTGTCACCAACCATGTATTTAAGCTTTTGATGCAGCGTGGACGTCACAGCCCCTGCAGAATGTATCCATGGTCGCCCAAGTAAACAGCTGTAAGTTGGATGTATGTCCATGATGTAGAACACATTGTCCAACACTTCTGGCCCGACCTGGAGTGGCAACGTTATGGACCCAAACACCGACCTTCTGGTCCCATCAAAAGCTCTCACGACCAAGTGACTTGGCGTGCATATGATTCCTCGGATATCTAGCTTCATCATAGCCTTCTTAGGCAAAACATTCAAAGATGATCCGGTGTCTACGAGAACGTGCGACATAATAGTGCCCCGACATTCCACTGAAATGTGCAAAGCCATATTATGATCCCGACCTCTAGGCGTCAAATCAAAGTCAGTAAATCCCAGGCTGTGTCCGGCATTCACATGCGCCAGTACCCCCTCAAGCTGATTAACAGTTACTTCCTGAGGTACAAAAGATGTGTCCAAGATTTTCAACAAGGCATTTCGATGAGCCTCGAAACAAAGCAACAAGGATAAGATTGAAATTTTGGAGGGCGTCTGCTGCAAGTGCTCCAAAATCTTATAGTCTCTTTTGCGAATCAACCTCATAAACTCTTCTACATCCTTGATCGATGTTTCTTTCTCTTTCTCCTGGGAAGGTCCTCCTTCATTCACTTTGGCTTTGCCTTTAGCAATCCTCTCAGCCTCAACTTCAGGTGAAGTGAAAATTCTACCACTGCGGGTCATGCCTCCCACTCCAACAAGATTGCCCACTGCACCTGCCGACTGGCTATCCACCTTAATCTTTTCCCCGTTGCAAAAAGCTTCCAACCCATAATTCCATGGAATGGATTTCGTACTTTCATAAGGAATGGGCCCTGCTTTCGCTATCGTGATAGTTGGCCGCTTGGCGGGCGCTGATATCGTAATAGTCTTTCGTGGAATTGTAACTGTTGCGACCTCTCCCTGCTTTTCAAATATTGCCTCAACAGGTTTCTCAACAGCAATACGGTCGAATTGTAAAGTTCCCTCGTCAATCATGGCCTGAGTACCTCTCTTAAAATCAATACAGCCCTCTGGTCGGGTCCAACAATCCAAACAGTACTCATCACATCCAAGGAAGACCCCTCCTTTTAACAATCTGCTTTTAACATAGTTTAAAGGCGTCTTCAGATCATTTACGTCCATAACCAAATCCAAATCTTCTTCTGTCAGAATAGCATTCGCTCCATGATTCGGCATTGGTTGCTGTACAATGTTGGGACCATCATGACTGAAGTTAATGACTTTACTATCAATCAAATCTTGGAATTTTTGTTTAAAAGCATGACAACTCTCGATATCATGTCCGGGTGCCCCAGAATGAAATTCACAATACTTACTAGTATCATACCCGTAAGGAAGCGCTCCTGTGGGTGGGTCCAATGTTCTCTTTTCAACCAGATTCAAACATAACAGCGTTTGAAGCAGTTCTGCATACGTTGACGGAGGTGTATCAAATACCCTCTTTGGCTTCCCATTCTGAACCCTTCTCTGAGCAGGATTATGCCTTTGTTGTTGTTGTTGCTGTTGTTGTGGTTGTTGTCGTTGTTGAGGTATAGGGATCGTCACACTAGCAACCTGTTGTTGAATATACTGATTCCTACCTCTACCTCGTCCTCGACCACCATACACTGCGCTAGCGTCTCCTTGTCTTCTACCACCAAAGACCTTTTTTGTACCTCCAGCTGAGGTCGATTCACCGACTTGAATCTTACCAATTTTAATGCCATTTTCAATCTGTTCTCCGATGAGTATCATGTCAGAGAAACTACCCATCGAGCAATTGAGCAATTTATCATAATACATCCCAGAGAATGTTCCAACAAAAATATCAATCAATTCTCTTTCAACCATAGGTGGGTGTACCCTGGCCGCAATATCACGCCAACGCTGGGCATACTCCTTGAAAGTCTCCCCATTCTTTTGTGAAAGACTTTGAAGCTGAACCCTATTTAGCGTAAGGTCACTGTTGTATTGGTAGTGTCTGACGAAAGCATCTGCCAATTCTTTCCAACTTCCGATTTGTGCAGGCTCTAGTCCCATGTACCATTCCAGCGATGGTCCTGGCAAACTATCTTGGAAAAAATGCATAAGCATCTTCTCATCATCAGAGTAAGCAGACATCCTCCGGTAATACGAACACACATGAACCCGTCGGCATGTATCCCCTTTATATTTATCGAAAGTGGGAGATTTGAACTTCAATGGCACCCTCAACCCAGGAACCAGCCCCATGGTAGCCATGTCCAAACCTGCAGAATTTTGATTGGCTATACCTCTTATCTATTCCTCCAGCATTTTAATCCTCCGATCATTATCAGTGGGACCCTCAAAACCCATGCCTTGCCCAGAAAAGGCATCTTTCTGACGATCTCTGTCCCAGTATGGACCCTCATTACCATACTCGTCATAAGCAGCATTACGACCATATCCTTGTTGATTAAAGTTAGGACCACGTCCTCTATTACCAAATCCTTGATTAGCCCCGCCTGGTCCGAAGCCAGCATTGTAAGGACCCATCCTAGCACCATTGGTATTCACATTGCCAAACCCAGCATTGTCGTAGCCATTATTACCATAACCTTGATTGTTATCACCAAACCCTCCGTTGTCGAAGCCCTGATTATTAAAGCCATCATTGCCATTCTGATTGCCAAAGCCAAAACCCTGATTGTTGTCACCGAAACCAATATTGATACCAACATTCCTGTTGGTTTCCATGTTCCCATTGCCATTATCAGCATTTCCATTACCAGCGTTGCCGTTGCCATTTCCAATACCAGTCTCACCAGCATTTGGTATCACTTCCTCCGTGCGAGGGGTCTCAACACGAATAGATTTATATTCAGTATTACCAGCCGCTCGCGCCAGCAGCGGTTGCACCAGAGTTTGAAGATGTTCCTGGCCCTTGGCCAAAGCCTCCATAGCCTGCATGAATTGGGCCAACCTATCCCGGATCTCCTGCATCTCAACTTGTACCTGATCCATGATCTTCTTACAATTGCTTCTTGTAGCGTACCGGTGAGTTCTCTGTTCGTCAATCTTGAAACAACCTGAAAGACGCAGGAGATATGATTCGAGCTCAAAAAAGGTACCTGCAATGCAATATGAAGATGCAAATGCACACATGTAAATATGCAACAGGTTAATTTCTCCCCCCCCCCCGATTCTAGTTTCGGATAATAAGCCATAACGACAATGGAGTCCTAAGTAAGCAAGCGCAGAATCAGAAACCTCATACATAAACAAATTCCAAGAGGCAGAGTACAAAGGTAAAACCAAATACAACTGAAAATACCTCGGCCAACAAGCCTGGCGATGGTCAAAATACAAGCACGAATAACATACTACAAGAGAAAAACAAAGATAAATCAGGACGGATGGCGCGCCCGGACATCTCCCAATAGCCTCAACGTCTCCGGATGACCTGGTCTGGAGAGCAGTTCCAGTATCAGTAATGCGTGTCGCCTAACAGTGGATCTCAGCTTTTTGGCATCCTCTACACAGGCTCCCTTGCCAAAACACTCGTCAAGCCTGAATCTCTTGAAGCCAGCCTTCAGTTCACAACCCCTCATTTCTCTGACCATGTTGCTCACTCTAAACTCAGTGTCACGTCTAAGAGATGCCTCTTCAGCAATCTTCGCATCCTTAGCGCTGAGCTGCTCCTCTAACCGGGAAATCTGCAGCTTCAACTCATCTTCACGCTCCTTCCGGCTAGTAAGCGTGGCATTCCACAAAAATTCCCATTTGGAAAGTCGAGAATAAGCCTTGTTCAAAAGCTCTTTCTTAGTAGCAAGCACACTACTAACACCATTCAAGGCTACTCCCACCTTCTCTCTCCTGCTAGTTTCTTCAGTCAAATCTGAACCCAACCTATTAATCATCTCAGTTTGCTTCTTCAAAGTGAAGGTTGCCTCACTCTTCTCATGCCGAAGCTAGAAAATCTCTTTCTCTAACTCTTCATTTGCTCTTTGCAATTCTTCCTTTTCAGCCAACAGCTTGCTATACTTCTCAATCTCTACTGAAGTAGGTTCCTCAATCACCGGAAGATACAAAGGCTCTACGACATGATATGGCATTAAAGACTTTTCAACTCTTTCATGGATCCAGAGCCGATAAGGATTATAAGCTCGACTGTCACTCTTGCCAAGCAATGCCTTTCCTCTTCTTTGAACATTACCCCAAGCATGCCTCAATCTGACCAAAACATCTCCATCTAATAAACCCGTGAGATACAGAGATTCCTGTATCTCGTCTTCAACCGGAGAATCCCTCAAAGCATAGCCAAACTGTCTCACAAGCAGAGAAGGGTTATAGTTAATACAACCTTTCCGTCCAATCAAAGGAACGTTCGGAAAGCCACTGTAACTATATATAATATTTACTCCAAGCAGGTTTCGATCAAACCAAACAATGTTCTCAGCACACAATCCCATCAATCGGGAAGACCAATCTAAAGTACCAGCAGTATCAACAAAAGGTCCCGTCTTAGGAAGATGTCCCTGAAACCACCTGTATAGAAGAGGTACACAGCAAGAAACATTCTTTCCCCGACGCTTCTCATTCTTATAGTGAATAGAATGATAAACGTCACCCAAGAGAGTAGGCACCGGATTCTTCGAGGCAAGAATAAAGAAAGCATCTGAGTCAACAAAATCAGGCAAGTTGGGGAACAATACAATCCCAAAAATGCAAACAGCCAGAATAGCATTGAAGACAATCCAACATCCATCCTTCGCACACTACGTAGCCTTCTCAACCAAGCAAGAAAGATGAAAACCATAAGCTCCATTCAGCTTGACCAAACCTCCGGGGAACTCAGAAGCATCTAAATTGACAATCTCAGCGAGCTTAGCCAACTCAGGCTCAATATCCTCATGAATAAAAGGCATCTGATCTAACACAGGCACTCCCAGCATATCAGAATACTCCTCCAAAGTAGGGGCCAAAATAAAATCAGGGAACAAGAAGCATCTCAACTGAGGCTCGTAAAACTGCATCAAGGTATACAATCCAGTCATCTCAAACACAGAAAGTCTGCACAACAAACTGAGCAGTTTCCCATAAGACTCTCTAAACTCAGCCCACACTCTCTGATCTGCTAGAGCGACCAACCGCAACAAGGAACTGATATCTGGAGAAGGCAACCTGTAAGCAACTGTTCTCTTCATGGACTCCATGTCTGGCAAGAAGAACACTAGAATCTGAGGGGAAAAAGCACACCTGAAACATAAATACACGTTAATGAAATGCAAACATGAAAATGCAAATGCATATGCAAACAGGGGATCAAGTGCAATGCTGAAGAACTGTGTTGTGTTGTACTGCAGCTTGAGAACCATCAGATCTTCTCCTCAAACCAAACCAACCACAAAAGAACCCTCACAACCAATTCTCACTGACAGAGACAAACCAGGTGTTCTGAGGCCATAGTTTTCCTGTAAAAAGACCCACCTACCCCTCACAGGTATGTACTTAACTCGCAGACGAGGTACGGCATCCTATGCGGTCATCAGCGTCACAGACTTTCAAGAGCGATGATACGATAACCAGAAGGTGTGGCATCATCATCCCTTGAAGAGGCCTCACTTAGCCGAATCCCAAATGATAGGTTCCCAGAGTCGACAACCCTCAGATCTAATAACCTGTCGAGCCCAAAGGGTCAGGCAAGATGCCATCAAAGAGAATCTCGTCTGAGTGCAGATTTCGTAGCTAGCTGGTGCGAGCAAAGCAAGCAGGCTAACCACTACTTTCTACTTCTAAGTCTATGTGCACTCAAGCCCAGGTCCGGCTTATCTCTCAAACTAACCCTCTACCCACAACACAACAACAAAAATATAATACTGAAAGTAAAGACAGTAAGATAAATACATACAAAACCCATACGAGAAAACAAACGCTAGGATTGACTCGCATAGGGAACCGTTGGAGTCCCCAGCAGAGTCACCAGCTGTCGCTACTGCGAAAATCGGCGCCGGCCATGACAGAAGAGTCGCCACCGTGCGTTATTTATCCCAAAAGAGGCAAAGGAAACACTCAGAGAAAACCTAACGCAAAGAGGGAAAGGAATGGTCATCGTAACCAAATCCTGGATTCGGGAGTCGGTTACGTGAGGGGAAGGTATTAGCACCCCTCACGTCCGTCGTACTCGACGGGATCCACGCTTGTTTTCTGTCTAAGGGTGTGTTTATCTATCTACTCTAAAAGTATGGTCTAAAAGGAAAAGAAAATGACTCGGCAAAGTATCGCACTTTATGCCTACGTATTCCCGTCTGGAACGAGAAATCAGAGTCAACGTAGTTCTCCTAACTACGGGTTAAGGGGGGAAGGTTGCTCGCCAAGATATCGCATCTTGTGCCTACGTACTTTCATACGGCATGAAAGATCAGAGCAAACGTAGTTCGGGCTACGGAAGACACAAGTTTGTCTGACAGTTTCTTATCTCCTTATGAAAGGGTTTTCCAGATTAAGGGTCCAAGAGGACAAAACCAGAGTTTGAATGTTTGTTTGAGTCTTTTACGAAAGAACTGTTTTTTAGGATGTTTGCAATCTCAGTCGCACTAGAGACTATGACCCAAGAGTGAATGCTTCGTATGTCACCCAAAGGGTACCACACTAAACATCCAGATCACTGGAGAGAGACCCTCCACTAACCTTTTCCCAGATAGCTTAAGGCTCGTAACGTACGATTTCAATTAACTTTATTACTGTATTTTTGAATTGTTCTGAGATGAGATGAGAAAGACGCCCTAAAACTATGGTTGAAAGGGAATCTACCTACAGTTATCATGCATGGTTTAGAAACCTAATGTCTGTCATAATTCCCTCTTGCACAGAGGAAATCAGAGATCCTAGGGGAAAACAGCAAAAGAAAAGAAGAAGTAAATAGTAAACAGTAAAATGCATGCTATGCAATAGTACAAGCGAGGCAAGGGAGTCCTGCTCAACCTCAAACCTAAGAAAACAACAAGCAAGGGGAAACAAGCTCCACCTCAAACCTAAAGGTAAGCAACACAAGAAAACAGACAATACAACAAAAGAAAAACAGAGGAAGCAGCCCAAGCAGCAGCAACAATCTTCTACAGACAGCAACTTCAACCTTTAACAGCAGCTCTGGTCAGCAAAATTGAATTGACAGCAAAGACTCTTCATCTTCAAGCTAGCTCCTATCTTCAAGCTTCTTCAATTCTTCATCTTCAAACTCTAGCAAGCTCCACAAGAAGAGAAATCATCATTGAGATCAAGTTACAATGCTAAGAAACCTGATGAAGACCAAAGGAATTCATCAGGAACCAACATGGAAAGAAAGTGCATCCTCAAAAGTTCTACTCATTAAGGCATGCCACTCATCCCCCCAAAGGAGATATGGGCTTCCTTAAGAGGACTTTGCATCATAGGATGAGGGTAGAAGCAAACAATGCATTCTATTTTTGAGGAAAAGAAAAGAACTAGCTCTAATGGCTCTTCCTAAAACCTTAATCCTATAAGCTTCTAAAAAGCTCATAAAAGAGAAAGAAAACTCCAAATTAAGCTCCACAAGCCAATCCACAGCAGCTAAAAGATGTCCAGCACCTCCTGCCAAAAAGGAACCAAGCTCTTAAAGCTCCAAAGCCACCAACAAGATCAAACAAGGCAAGGCACCAAAGAAAGAACACCAAAAGCAACACCTACTTGTGAAATACATCTAAAATAGAAAACTAAGTTCTAAAAATCTAAGAAGTTTCCTAAGGGAACATGCATGTTTCATCATTCTAAGGTTCAAATATCAAAGCCTAAATCAACTTCTAGGTCCACTAAATAAATCCTAAGTTGAATTGTGTCAAGATAAACCATAAGTTGGGAAGGCTCTAAACATCTCACCTAAAACAGAACCTACAGTTTTTAAAAAAATCTAATAAAAATCCAAAGGGAGCATGCACATCTAACCTACAACATACTCAAAAATCAAATTCAGAAACCAAACCAGCTGATCAAACCAAAATCAACAAGGCAGATAGGCAAATATGCAAAATTAAAGAAATAACATAAAAGAGAAAAATGCAAATTAAATTGAAAAATGCAAGACAATGCAATTTATTGATCCCAGAAAATCACAAATTGAGAGAGGAGCATGGACATATTTTTAAAATATTTTTCTGATTAAAGATGGATTTATTGTGATTTTTGGAATCAATATGCATTTAAAATAATACAAAAATGAAATAAAAGAAATAAAAAACCAAGAAAATGTCATAAGCGTTGAATGAATTGACAAGGTATGCAGATCCAAGAGCAATGAGCGCGTCCACGCAAGCATCCCAGTCACACGCTGACTGGGATTAATGAAACGCAACGTTTTTGGTTTTGGAGGCAAATCCTTAGATCAAATGCAAGCCACACGATGTGCATAACAAGTCAATCTTCAACAAGATCTAATGGCCAGAACCTCATCTTCTTCCTTGGACCTCCGGTAGGGCTTCAAACTCAGACGGTGGCCCAGACGATGGCGCCACTGTCTTCTCCGGTGAGAATCAATTGCAGGCAACCAAAAAATCACAAACATTATATCAATCTTACTCAATTTTTCACGTAGATCACGAATATCACATCCAAACTCCATGAATCCTTCTAGATCTTTCAAATCGAATCAAACTCCAAAATATGTCATAACTTTCATCATCACCAAAGGTCAAACTAATGGTACATACTTCATCCTTATCTAACACTGATCAACCTAAACTATCTCAATTGTGCTAACTCTCCAAGAATCAAGAGATTCGAGCCAAAACAGAAATGTCACCACATGATCCATCATCACCAATTGCTACCAAATCAATCCTAAAACGACCTATGTTTCAACCAGATCCTAACCACATGTTCATTATGATCTATATCTTGCTATAATTGTGAGAAATTTGAAGTTTACATACCTGGTGTAGATCTATGAACAGAGGTATCTAGAGCTTGATTCAGCCTTAAAAAATTTCCAGAATCACTCAAGGATGCAAGAGGAAGATGAAGAAACCTTCAATTTGATCTGAATTTGCTTAGAGATGAAAACACGATTTCAGTTTGCTCCTTTTCAATTCCAACTGCTATCTCTGATTCCACCATGAAATGAGCTCCAACCTGAGTCTAGAATCATCAAATGTCTTATATAGAGTGTGTTTATGGGCTTTAAAGGTCCAATCCAAGCCCAAATCAGCAATTTCAATTTTCTATTTTTTCCCTCCACTCTTGCACATGACAGTCGTGATTTTTGCAGTGTAACTTGCTCTAGAAGCTTCTAATCACTTGCACAATGCCTTGTGAATGCAATGGTACCAAAAGGAACACTTGAATTGCCTTGGTGAGGGATTTGGTCATGTAACTTGCATATGAAGAAACAACATTGTAACTCATGAAAATCTGCCTCAACTTAAAAATCTACCAATGTCATTGTGTTTGAAATGATATTTCTATTCAAAATGAGTATTTATTTGACATGTTTTGGTCACTTAACCATTAATTTGAATTTTTCAACTTTGAATCTTTTTAAAATCTTCCTTTTTAAGCCATTTCAAACCAAATCTTGATATGAGTCCAATCAATTCATCATGACTTCTTGGTTAGCCTAAAAACCACATTTTGAACAAGTTCCATGTTGAACAAAAATCCATTTGACAAGTGCAAGTTGGAGATTTTGACCTATGATTGAAAATGGCCTATAATCTCACTTTCCCAAAATACCTCTGACTTGTAAACCTCATAACTTGAGTTATAAATATCATATGGAGGACTTATAATACAATTTAGAAAGATAAAATCATGAGGAACAACTTTCATGTTGGCCAAAAATTCAGGTGAAACCTCCTTCTAGGTCAAATATAGCTTTGAAGTCAGATGATTTTCACAGACAAATTTCAGGGGCATCTGAGGACTTGTAACTTGTCTGGACCATAACTTGAGTTCTATAGATCCACTTGAGGACTTCTAGTACTCAAATTAAAGTTATTGAGATGATCTACAAGTTTCATGTTGGTCAAAGATCCATTTGAAACTTGCATCTTGACTTATGTGGTCTTGAAGTTAGGCACTAAACAGGGGATTTTACACTAAAACCCTAATTTAGCAACTTCCCACACTCTTGACTCTTCTTGACTTGATCTTGGCACAACACTACAAATGTCTCAACATATCATTTCATGAACTCCATGACCTAAAAGTAGGCTTTGATACTCTTCAATTGCACAGTTGACCTAGGATTGACCCAGATGAAACCCTAATTGCTTGCACCTCAATTGTGACTCTTGCATTTGACACAATGACTTGATTGAGCTCTCCCATGCCCCTCTAGGCATTCTATGAGCTCCATAAACATCCTCTTGTCATATTCAACACTTCACATCCCTCTGATGGTCTTCAATTGATCCTCAAGTTAGGAGAAAATCTTCATGCAAGCATCTAAACACTTAGGTACTCAAATCACCTCCTGATGACTATGATAACTTCTCAATCTTGAATAAGACCTCTTGCTAGGATTCTCTTGATAAGAATCACCCTTGATCCCCTTCTATATGAATGATATCATGATATGAAAATGATATAACTATGCAAATGTTAATGCAATGAAACATAAACCAAGTAAGAAAAGAGGTTGGGCAAACTTTGGGGTGCAACACAATCCACGCTTGTTGTCTATCTAAAAGGGTGTTAATCTATAAGACTACAGGCCACAGGGACAAAAGAAAAGAAAAGAAACTCTATAGAGAATTGTCGCTCTACGTCTACGTAATCCCTCGTGCAATGGGAAAGTCAGAGTCAACGTAGTTCGGAAAACTACAGATGAAGGTGGGGAAGGTTGCTCGCCAAGTCATCATCGTCTTGTGCCTACGTATCCTCGTCTGGTACGAGAAATCAGAGCAAACGTAGTTCGGGCTAACACGACCACAGGTTAGTTCAAGTGTTTTAACCGAGTAGGGTTAAACCTTCATTCTAGCAGTTAGGTGTATTGCTGCTCGACTATTGGAGACATAGGCGTTACTTGTTTGCGGTAGAACCAAGAGTTAACAACACTCTCTTTGAAAATGGTTTTCAATTAATCCCGCAGGATAAAAAAAGTTTGATGTTTGTTTTTGAGTCTTTTATGAAGAAGAAGTGAATTGAATTGTGTTTGTAATTCACGTTGCACTAAAGACTATGACTTAGGAATGAATGCGTCGCATATCGCCCAAAGGGCATACGCTAAACACTCTAGACAATTGAGAGGAGGCCCCTAATCATCATTTCCCAAATGCTTAAGGCTCGTAGCCCACAATACTCATTATCCTTTATTACGTGTTTTGAAGAAGTTTTGAGATGAGAAGAGAAGACACAAACTCTAAGGGGAAACTAACTCAAACCTAATGTTATCATGCAATGTGCTCCTAAGATTGAGATTAAAAGGGAGGAACTATCCTAATGTTGTCAGGCTTGGATTGAGCACTTAACGTCTCTCCTACTCCCACTTTAAACAAATGGGACTAGGAATCCTAAGGGATCATGGCAAAGAAAACATAAGATAAATCAATCACAAGTGAAAAGGGAGAAATGGATGCAAACTTGAAATGTAACACAAAGAAAAGAGGGAGGAAAAAAGTGTGGGGCAACAACCACCACAAGCACATCTCAACCTCTTAAAAGCAAACAAAGAGATGCAAAACAAAAGAGAAATGCAAGCAAAAGACTTAAACAAGTCCAAGCAAAAGTGAGATGCAATGGGAGAAGTTACAACTCATACAACCATTCAAACATCAACCAGCAAACCAAAAGGAAAACAAATAAGAAAAGGAACGAAGGCATGATCAAGATGAGGATGGGAGAATAGGCTTGGGCAGCAAGCAACATAAGAAGAATCTCAAACAAAAGCATCACATTCAAGGCAAACTCAAATTATAAGCAAGGAATACCAAATCACCTTGAATGAGGTCCAACGTCCAAGGGACAAAAGTGAGAACAAGAGAATAAGGTTCACAAACCAAAGAAGAAGCAAAGCCAAGACAAGTTACAAAGTAGGGTAAGGTAAAGAACCAAAGTTCAAAAAACTTTCAACATTCAAGTGCAAATGGAAAGCCCTAATTAAAAGTAACTTGCGACACAAACCAAGCAAGTGTGTGACCTATAAAATTGAAACCAACATCCTAAACATGTCAAGAATGTGAATCAAGAGGCATGGGATGCATATGGGATCCACAAAGGTCATCTCCCACAAGAACTAGGTCAACTAGTTTGTATGAACCTCAATTAGGGTGACTTGACTTGCAAGGTGCACCAAAAATAGGAGAATGATTCAATAAATCTCAAATAAAATGCACAAAGCTCTTAAGCAAGTTGGAAACCAGAGACCAAGACATCCAAACCAAATTCTAATCAAGGCATCACCAAATGAATTGATCAACTAGCGTGTTCCACCTTGAAGGATATTTATTGAGGGTCAAACAAATGTAAACCAAAGTCAAACAAAAATAGGTCAAACTTTGACCAAAATAAGCCTCAAAGGCACCTTAATCCATCATCAAAATGGAGAGGAAGCCTTACTCGTAGGTGATTTCAAATGGTCCACAAATCAAACAAGAACAAAGAAGAACCATATTAAAAGCACTTCCAATCATAAAATTCAAATTAAATTGAGAAATAAAAGAAAATCAAAATTAAAAATTATGAAAACTTAATTAAGATCTCAAAGTGTTAGAAAATATTTTTTCTTAAATTTTTTGATATTTGGAATTATTTTTAATAATAAAAAAGCTAAACAGAAAATAAAATAAAAAGAAACAAAACGAGAAATGGCTGGGGGTGCACCAAGAAAAAGCAAATAACAAAGGAATCAGTACAAATGCGCTTGGACTGACCAAAAGTGGGGGTGCCAACAGCAAAAGAGGCCTAACCCAATTCACAACGCAGCCAGAATAAATGAAACGCAACATTTCATTTATCTGCGTGGAGGTCAACATGCCAACAATGCAAAGTCAAGCCAATAGCACGCCAACACCTCAACTGGTCAAAGTGTCAACCAAAACAAGTCAGATCTGAGGGTTTTAAACTAGACGCCGGAGCCTTAGCTCCGGTCGTCTTCTCCAGCATGGTGGCCGGAGCTCAGATGACCAAAACTTCACCAAACTTGACAAAATGCATACCAAAAGAAAGCTAAGCTCATGTAGATCTCAAATCCAAGATCCAATCATCCATATCACTCATGAATTGATAGAATCGAATGACTGAATTTCAAGATGCACATCTGAAAACATAAGCAAACATGAAAATCAAGCAACCAAACATGGCCTACATATGGTAGGGCTTCAGATGCAGCCAATATGAACCTAAATCATGGCCTAACATGAGAGAAAAGTGAAGAAGAAGCTTACTGAACGGAGACACTCCGTCGGTGCTTCAGATGCTTGCAAGCTTGCTTCGAATCGTCTGGATCCACTCCAAATTGCACAAGGAAGAAAAATTGCACTTCAATTTGCCTTGGTTTGCAGAGAAAAAGGAGACACGATTTTGAATTTCTCTTGAGAATTTGAAAACTGAATTTTCTCTCTCTCTCTCTCTTGCTCCAATTTGCACTTCTGAGCTCTCCATTCAAGTTTTGAGCTTATATATGTTGGATACCTGATCAATTGGAAGGCCCATGAAGCCTTGTTTGGATGAATTTGCAAATTGCCCAAAAATAAAATTCACTCATGCATACGTGAAAACAGCTGCATGCACTCATGAAAATCATTCAAATCTTTAGCTGGTGAGTTGAATTTCACAATGGAATAGACTTGGGCTTTGTATTTGATCCAATTTTGAAGTTTGGAGGTGAAACTTCTTTGTGAAGGAAGTTGTATTTCCACGTGTTTTTTCTCATTACCACCAAAACCAAAATGTGCATTTTGCTCATGAGTACATCTTGAAGAGAATTGAGTAAAAATGGGGCATGTAAATTGTAACGCCTCAGATTGCTTTTAGGATTACCGACTGACCCCACAAACCAACACGGGTCTTTTCAGCATGTTTTGTCCTCAATCACACGCTTTCCAGGAAACTTCCCAGAAGGTCACCCATCCCAGAATTGCTCCAAGTCAAGCACGCTTAACTGTGGAGTTCTTATGAACAGGCTATCGAAAAGAAGATGCATCTTGTTGGTATAGGTAGTACCAATTAAACCTTATAAGCCTTCATTCAACCATGCAGTCCCATACCTGCATAGCCTCAGGATCCCTCTCATTCGGATGTGAATTCGGTTTTACCCTAGAAGCTGCTAGGAGTGTATCATTGTCATGCCTCATGACACCGACAACCACTCCCTCGCCCACGGGTGTTACATGTAACCACCATCCTCTTTCACCTCAAGTGTTACATGCCCACCAACTTCCGCTTGGTTCGTCCCCGAACCACATCGTACTGGGAGAGGTATGGCTCTGATACCATTTGTAACGCCCCATATTGCTTTTAGGATTACCGACTGACCCCACAAACCAACACGGGTCTTTTCAGCATGTTTTGTCCTCAATCACACGCTTTCCAGGAAACTTCCCAGAAGGTCACCCATCCCAGAATTGCTCCAAGTCAAGCACGCTTAACTGTGGAGTTCTTATGAACAGGATACCGAAAACAAGATGCATCTTCTTTTCGGTAGCCCGTTCATAAGAACTCCATAGTTAAGCGTGCTTGACTTGGAGCAATTCTGGGATGGGTGACCTTCTGGGAAGTTTCCTAGAAGGCGTGTGATTGAGGACAAAGCATGCTGAAAAGACCCGTGTTGGTTTGTGGGGTCAGTCGGTAATCCTGAAAGCAATATGGGACGTTACATAAATGACCCATAATGTGTTCAATTCAAACCATGATTTAAAGTTCATTTTTTACTTGAATTTTCATCCCTAAGTCCAAAATCAATCATAATTCACCCAATCCATGAGTTTTATGGTGTAAATGAGGTCCTTAGGAGCAATTTTCATGTTAGTTTAAAGTTCATTTGAAGTACACAATTGCGTGAAAATGGCTTATGTAACAAATGACCTATAATCAAACTTTCCCAAAATACCCTTGCCTTGTCAAAGCCATAACTTGAGTTCCACAAATGATATCAAGGACTTCCAGGACGTTTTGGAAATCTAAGATCATGAGGAAAAACTTTCATTTTCACCTAAACTTGAGGAGAAACATGATTCTAGGTCAAAAGTGCCTTGGAAGTGAGTTGACTTTTGTTGACCAAAAAAAATGTTCATCTGAGGCCTATAACTTGTTGACATCATAACTTGAGTTCCAAAAACCCAATGGATGAGTTCTAGTACTAAAAAAAAGCAAAGAACATGCCCTACAAGTTTCATGTTCACACAAAAATAAGATTGAACTTGTATCATGATGTAAATTGTCCTCGAAGTTGAGAACTAAAGAAGGGGATTTTACACTGAGATTCTCTGAAACCCTAATTTAGTAACTTCTTAAACTCTTGATTCTTCTTTATTTGAACTTGAAATGACATCCTATATGTCTCAAACTAACTTCCCATAGCTCTAATGACTTAAAACTAAGTCTCAAACTCCCTCAAGTCCACAGTTGACCTTAAGCTAACCAGATGAAACCCTAGGTGCACAACCTTTGACTGTGACCTCTTGCAAGTGAAATAAATGTTTAAATGAGCTCTACAATGGCTTCCAAAGCACAATGTGCTTCTCAAACATCTATTATCCATAACCATGAGTTTATGAACCCCTGATGATCTCTGATGACCCCCAAGATAAGAGGTAAGCAGCATACACCCAATATTCTCTTTCAAAGACTTCTGGCCACTTTCTGATGATTGTGAGTACTTGATAACTTGAATAAGCATTCTTGATTGGGTTTCATCCCTTGAAACTCTTCTCTTGAATGGAACACCTCTCTTGATCCCCTGTAAAAGACAATTCTATGCAAATGCAAATGCTAAAGATGAAATGAAACATAAGCCAAGTAAAGAAGAAGGTTGGTCAAATTTTGGGGTACAACAGCTGCCCCTATTCAAGCGACTTAGACCTGAATGAGTGAAAAGAGAACGTATTTTAATAAATCAAGGTAAAAGATGGTTGAATACCAAAGAATAGGGAAAATTGCCAACCGCAGAAATAGAACTGCAAATCTGTTATTGGGAACAAAAATCTCCGGAAATAGCTGAATCTGATAGTTGCCACAGCAACAAGCTAACTGATTACCAATCACGAAGCCTCGACACGCAGTCAGAAGAAACATCTGCTAACGCGCAGGCACGACACTCAGTCGGAAAGATCATCTGTTATCACCATCAAGCATCTGTTTGAACCAAACAGGCATCAAACCCGAAGGCCGACTCAACACGAAGCTGAGAAGAACATCTGGCCTCGCCGCCAGGAATCTGCTAAATAAAAACAGGCATCAAACCCGAAGGCCGAATCAACACAAAGTTGAGAACATCTGCTAATCAGTAGGCGTTCGCTAAATAAAAGCGAGCATCGAACCCGAGGGTCGGCTCAACACGAAGTTGAGAACATCTGCTAACCAGCAGGCATTCACTAAATAAAAGCGAGCATCAAACCCGAAGTCCGGATCAAGACGCAGTTGAGGACATCTGCTAACCAGCAGGCATTCGCTAAATAAAAGCGAGCATCGAACCCTAAGGCCGGATCAACACGCAGTTGAGGACTTCTGCTAACCAGCAAGCATTCGCTAAATAAAATCGAGCATCGAACCCGAATGCCGGATCAACACACAGTTGAGGACTTCTGCTAACCAGCAGGCATTCGCTAAATAAAAGAGAGAATCGAACCCGAAGGCCAGATCAACACGCAATTGATAAGTGAATATGACAACGATTCACAAGAAACCTCCGCTGGGGAAAGAGAAATTTAAACAAGAAACTCTGTTGGGGAACAAATGATAGGATGAACACATCCATCCAAAGATTTTGCCGTGGTCTGGACACCACACAGGCTCAGGAATTAACTAATAATATGTCAGTCTTGGATACCGCATGCTAAAGGGATATAACATCATTTGCTGGGGTTTGAATACCACGCGAGCAAAGTAAAATCAACTGTTTGCTGAAGATATACCTGAAAACAAAAAGGTAACAACCTGGATTATATTTCAAATGCATATGTTTGAATATGGCGTAATGCTCCATATGAAATGGAAATGCTACGCGTTTCTGAGGATGCTATGCACGAATGCAAAATGCAATGGAACCAAGTCAGCAAAATAAATGCTGAAGAGACAAGACCAACTCCGCCGGGGAGAGATGGGATATGCCAATTACGATTGGACTTAAGGTGGGAAAAGCAAGCCCTGGATGGCCTCCAAAAAAAGAACTTTCCTAGGTAACATTATTCTGACGAGAACAAAATCCACTCGGCTAGGAATCAAATCAACTCTTGCTGAGGGAAACACCCTAGATGGCCTTCTAGAATACCACTCTTCTGGGGAACAAACAATCCGACTAGGTACAAACAACCAACCGTTGGAATCAAAACCCACCTACTGGGGATATCAACGGCCCTGCAGGGGAACCACAAACATTGAGATTAGCATGCGCTCTAACGGGGAAAGCAGCCCTGAATGGCCTCCTAGAACACCGAAACCTTCTAGGGTATAAAGCAAACATCTGGGGATAAATCCACTCCACTGGAGATCCAAATCCACCCTGCCGGGGACTACTCAGTGGAAATCAACATCAAAATATATCCCAACTGCTAGGGATGCACCACTAAACTTTCTCAGAAACGCTTCCAACCTACGGGGAAGAACCTACTGTTCTGAGGAAAGGTATACTCTGCCGACTTCGCTGGGGAATAAGCAATAAGGGAAACAACATCAACCCTTTCTTGGGGACCGAGTCAACAATCAAACTCTGGAGAGATACAAAGTCAAACATATTTAGACTCTGCGGGGAAACAAAATTCTGACTTTGCTCCGCTGCCTGGGAAAAAGTTCCACATCTACCTGGTGGAAAGAAATCCAGTCTTGACACTCTAGGGAATAAATGTATACCTATAATCTGCTGGGGATAAGCACACACACTTGACCTACATGGGGGATATCAATCTCGACCCTCTAGGGATGACTTTATTTTACCGAACCAATTACACCTGAACTGTTGAGGAACACGTGCATATAGATAACTGCTGGGAATAAGTATACACTTAATCGCACACTTAACTTGCATATCCTTTCCTGTATAAGCCAACTCTTGCTAGGGACAAGGTGCATTAGGACCACTGCTGGAGATAAGTGAGTCTCAACTACACACCTTCTTTCTGTGGGGATGGTGATCCTACCGGAGGTACACCTCTGAAAAACTTGCCCCAAGGGTAACGACCCTGCACAATGAACAAACAAGATATCCTTCATAATGGAAACTATCTCGGTCATCATCTGTGACATTGTTCAAATGAATCAAATTTTTAATGATTATTGGCATAGTCTGCAAGTTTATGTATGCAAAGTTTTATCAAAACATCGGGCGTTTTTTCGTAAACAACAGTAAAGCCAAAGCAAGAACAACAATTTACTGAATGGTATACGTTTATTGACAAATGGCTTGTAAATAGGCAGATTTTACAACAGATGCAACCCCTGAAAAGAGGAAGCTGTGTGAAAATTTACAGAAATGCACAAAAATATAAAAAATGTCGGCAATATGGCACAGACAAACACCATGTATCGATCCATCTATGACTCGCATGACTTCGATGCTTCTTCGATGCCTTGTCTTCTAAAGAGATTGATTTGGATGAACGACCCTCAGATCCTCCCTTAATCCACTATACTCTGAAAATCGATATGCAGACCACAGTCATTTGCTTTTCAAATCCCTAACTTTTGCCTGAATCGCCCTTTCGGGTTTTCAATTCACCGGGATACCCATTTTTGCCAAAGTCGCCTTTTCAAGTTTTCAACTTTGCGGGTTTACATCTTTTCTTTTTTATCCCTAACTTTTTCCCGAACCCATTCTTTTTGTGGTTCGCCGGGATGCCTCATTTTTGCCTGGATATTCTTTTTCTTTCCAGCGGGTCTCTTTTAAGAAAAGTATTTTTTAACTACATCTGCATTCACAGGGGATGTGAAATCTTCACCATCCATGGTTGATAACAGCAAGGCTCCTCGAGATAAAACCTTTCGCACGACATATGGACCTTCATAGTTGGGAGTCCATTTGCCCCTGTGATCTGTTTGTGGAAGGAGAATCTTCTTCAACACTAGCTCGCCTGTTTGAAAGCTTCGAGGACGCACCTTCTTATCGAAAGCTTTCTTCATCTTGCTCTAATATAAACGACCATACGCAATAGAGGCTAACCTCTTCTCATCCATCAGGCCGAGCTGATTCAATCTGTTTCTCACTCATTCTACCTTATCAAGCTTGACATCGACCAGAACTCTCAAAGAAGGAATCTCGACTTCCAATGGTAGGACAGCTTCCATAACATACACCAATGAGAAAGGAGTTTCCCCAGTTGAAGTATGCACCGTAGTACGATATCCATGCAAAGCAAAGGGCAACATCTCATGCCAATCCTTATAAATTACAACAATCTTCTGCACTATCTTCTTTATATTCTTGTTGGCTGCCTCAATAGCGTCCTTCATCTTCGGACGATAGGGAGAAGAGTTATGATGCTCAATTTTGAAACTCTGGCACAGTTCCTTCATCATCTTATTATTCAAGTTCGAACCATTATCAGTAATGATTCTTTCAGGCACGCCGTAACGACAGATGACGTCCTTCTTGATAAACCGGGCTATCACTTGCTTAGTGACATTGGCATAACAAGCTGCTTCGACCCACTTGGTGAGATAGTTAATTGCTACCAAGATGAAACGATGTCCGTTGGATGCAGTCGACTCGATCTTACCTATCATGTCAATGCCCCACATAGAAAACGGCCAAGGGGACTCCATGACATTCAAAGGACTCGGCGGCACATGAATCTTATCAGCGTAAACCTGGAATTTATGGCACTTCATCGCATACTTGAAGCAATCAGACTCTATAGTCAACCAATAATACCCTGCTCGCAACAGCTTTCAAGACATGGCATGCCCGCTGGCGTGCGTACCAAAGGCACCTTCGTGGACCTCCTCCATAAGCTGACTTGGTTATTTCTCGTCCACGCATCTCAACAGTACCAAGTCAAAATTCCTCCGGTAGAGTACACCATCTTGGTTCAGATAGAAATTTCCAGCCAACCTCCTCAAAGTCTTCTTATCCTGGGTCGATGCCCTTGGCGGATACTTTTGGTTCTTGAGAAAATTCTGGATATCATAATACCATGGCTTGCCATTTGAAGCTTCCTCTGTTGCAAATATGAATGCTGGCCTATCAAGGCGCGAGACGACTATTCTTGGAGCATCATTCCAAAAATTCACCTTGTACATTGAGGATAACATCGCCAGAGCATCTGCCATATGATTCTCCACTCTTGGTGTCGCTTCCGCGAAAATAAGGTGCCGGCAAAACAGAAGAGTCGCCACCTTTCGTTATTTATCCCTCAGAACAGGAAAGGAAACGATCGGAAAAACCTGACGAAAAAGGTATAAGACAAGGTCATCGCAACCATTGTCTGGGTTCGGGAGTCGGTTGCGTAAGGGGAAGGTATTAGCACCCCTCACGTCCGTTGTACTCAACGGGATCCACGCTTGTTGTGTTTATCTGACGGGTTGGTTTTACTATCTACCTATCAAGGCTGGCTTAAAAAAGAAAAGAAAATGACTCGGCAAAGCGTCGCACTTTATGCCTAAGTATTCTCATCAGAGAATGAGAAATCAGAGTCAACGTAGTTCGGCTAACTACGGGTTACGGGGAAGGTGGCTCGCCAATACGTCAGTACTGTGACTACATACTCTCAACAGATATGAGAGATCAGAGCTTACATAGTTCGGGATAATACGGATTACGGGGATTCAAATTCATTTGTTTTATCGAGTAGGGTTAACAAACAGTTCCAACGGTTTGGTGTACGCATCTCGACCCTTGGAGACTTAGGCGTTACCATTTGCGGTAAAACTGAGAGTTAGCGACACTCTTTTCTTCAAAAAAGCTTCCTTTGAACTATGGGCCCACGGGGAAAAAAGGGTTGAAGTTTGTTTTCTGTCATTTACGGAAGAACTGTTTTTTAGTTGTCTGTAGTTTGTACAGCACTAGAGACTATGACCTGGGAACGAATGCGTCGCATATCGTCCAAAGGACGTATACTAAACATTCTGGATGATTGAGAGGAGGCCGCTCAATTATCATTACCCAAGTAGCTTAAGGCTCGTATCGCGCTTGTACTAACTTGCCTTTATTACGTTTTTTACTGTTGTTTGAGATGAGAAGAGAGAGGGGCAACTACGGGGAGACTATCAAGTCCTAATGTTGTCATGCCATGGATTCATCCTATGGTTGAGGTTTGAAACAGGGAACTCCTGGAGGTTATCATGCATAGGTTTCAACCTAAAGTTCTAATCATCACTTCCTTATCAAAGGAAGTGAGATTCCTAGGGGAACATGTCAATGAGATACAGAAACAGATAAAGCATCAGCTTAAACAGTAAACAGATATACAGTAAAATGCATGCAATGCAAGTGAGGGAGGAAATGTGTGTGGGGCATCAGCCTCCACAAGCTCGTCTCGACCTCAAGCCAGATATGAATAACTGCAATCATGAAGAAAATAAAATGCCATCAAGCAAACCACAAACCACATAGGCAAGGGAGCAAAGCTCTACCGAATACCAGCAAGCAAAGCCATACAGTAAAAATACAAGCAGAGGGAGCAACTCAACCTCTAGTGCAATCATGCTCCTAGCTTAAAGAAATTTAAACATGAACTTATTCTAATGCATCAAGCAAATCAAACAAGTCACATCAATACAGTTGCACAGAAAGCAAACAGACAGGAAAGCAAATCAACAGCTTCCACAGCTTCACAGCAAAGCAGTCCTCTGACAGCAGTTCAGTCCTCAGTCTGTAACTGTTCTTCAAGTCTATCCTCTTCAATAGAATTAAAGGTACTCCATCTTCAAGCTTCAATCTTCATGGTAGACTCCACCTTCATGCTTTCATCGTCAATAGCAAGTATCAACTTGCTTCTTCAAGCTTTCAATGCATCAAACACAAGTATCAACTTGTTCTTCACCTTCTTCAAGCTTCAGCTTCAATGGAAGTCTTCAAACAAAGGGGAAATGAAACCTCTAGCATCTTTAATCTTCTAGCAAGGAACTCCATCCTTCAGCAAGGGAGAAAGATTCATCTAACAAGAGCAAGGTGGGACAGGGAGAAGCAAAGTGAAGACCAAAGGTCACCTCTAAGCACTCCACCATCAAAGAAAGGAACCCTCAAAGGTTCTATCAACTTGTGAAGATCCACACATCCTACCAAATGAGGGATGAGGCCTTCACAAGGGGACCTTACATCATAGGGAGGAATGGAAGTGATCAACACCTTCCATGTTTCATGAAGGAAGAAAATTTATTCTAAGAGATCTCCCTAAAAACCCTAATTCTTAACCATAAACAAACTACACCAAAGGGAGAGCAATCTTCAAGTCCAAGCTCCACCATGCATTCCACAGCAGCTCGTACAAGTCTTCATCATCACCCAAAAGCAAGAGAAGCAAAACCCTAGTCTAAGGGAACTAATGAAGTCATTCTAGTTGAGTTAGCAAGTTAGGATCACCTAAAACCTAGTATTAAAGTTAATTCTAACTAAAATACTAAACTCAATTATAAAATCTTACAAAAATAACTATGGGAACCTATGTCAATCATGACTCTACCATGTTAATTCCAGAGATCAAATCCTCAAATAAGACCTAGAAATAAATTCTACACTACAAGGTACTAAACTTAAACCCTAAAAGGGAGCACCTAAGGTTTCAACCTAAAATCAACACCTAATTTCATCACAAAAATGTGAGAAAAATATTATGGGAGCATACATGTCTATGCTAATCACAAACCAAAAATCAAGCAAAAACTCATCACCAAATGATCAAACTAAATTCATCAAACAGAGGTATCAACCATGGTAATTTTATTATCAAATAAAATGTAAAAAATGCACATAAAATAAAAATGCATGGTTTTCCTAATATTTTTATTCCATAAAATTCTAGATTCAATCATGAATTAGGGGGAAAATATCTGGAATTAATTGACCTATTTCCCTATTTTTTATGAATTATTATCAAACTAATATGAAATGATGAAAATAAGAAAATCAATTGAAAATAACAAAAGTTGCGTGCCAAATAGCAATCTTGATCAGTTCATTGCGCTGGGTTGGGCCAAAGTGGGGGTGTAAGTATCAATTCTGTCACTAAGCCCACTGCTTCCAATTAATGAAATGGTGCGTATCAATGAAGGGGTCAAAGTCTGACTTTCAAAATCAATCGTGGTCGTGTGTTTGTCTTACTTGGTCAAGTCTGAGATAAGATCCAACGCTCCAGGTGCATCTTCCCCATTTAAACGTTCAGACTGGAGGGAAACCAGACGGTGGCCTGAGCAGTGGCGCCACTGTCTTCTCCGGTGAGTCATCTTCCACAGGTCATCAAAAATCACATAACTATACACCATCTTGTCCAGTTTTTAATGCTGATCACAAATCTAACCTTAGAATCATCTAACTCTCTATGGATTTTCAAACCCGATAGCTCTTTCAAAATATACCTCAATCTTGAATCTCATCAGAACTTCAATTAAATGAACAGAAATAATCCTCATCTCATGGTGATCATCTTACACTATACAATCTTGATTATCAGTCCAAGAATCTCTAGAATTCAGCCTCAACAGAAATTGGTCATCATCCTAACTTGTCTCTAATTCACCAATTCTTGTTCTAGAATCCAACTACACATTGCAAGGATCCTAACCACCTATAGATTTCTATATATCTCCTCCTAAATTAAGCATAAGGATGAAGATTACCAACCTGAGTTCAGAGGTGTAACAGATGTAGTTCTTGATCACTTCAACCTCCAAGATGATGCAGATACACTGCAAAACACCTTCTGAAGCCAATGTAACCTTCAATTTGCCTTGATTCTTCCTTGAACTCAGAAATCGATTTCCTCTTGCAACTCTGAAATTTCACATCCACTTCCTGCTTCCAGCTTCAAACTCTTCCAAAAAAATGGCTGAACACACCCAACACCTTATATAGAACTCATTGGGATCATCCAGAACCTTCTCAGAGCTTCAGAATGAGAAATTGGATTTTCAAATTCTCCTCAAAATCTCTTCCACACCAGTCACGATATGCACCCTGTTTTGGCTTCAAAGTGCTTGCTTTGCACTCCTCATGAGATATTGAATCTGAATGGTGGTGATTCACTCCTTGTTTCCATCCAATGGTTCATGTTTGATATGTTACTTCATCATGAAGAAACAAAGAAAAAGGGCATGATATTGGACTCAAATGAAAAATCCAATATTGCCAATATTTCTAAAATACATTTTCCATTCAAAAAAGGCTATTATTTTGCTTCATTTGCACACATATCATTAATTTTGAATTTTGGCCTTTAATTCTCTTTAATTCTTCCCTTTTTCACCATTTCTTGAACCAAGTCTCTCCTTGAGACATTTCAATGCCTCCTTGATACATGGTCAAGGTTAAAACCTCATTTCGAGAAACTTTCAAGTTGCACAAAATTTCATTTGAGATGTCTAAGTTGGTGAAAATGACCCATAACCAAAAATGACCTATAATCAAAACTTCCCAAAATACCATTGAATTGTCAAAGCCATAAGTTGAGTTCTACAAATCCTATCAAGGACTTCTAGTACTCTATAGAAAGCTAAGAGAATAAGGAACAACATTAATGTTGATCAAAAGTTCATAGGAATCATCCTTCTTGGGCAAACGTGTCATGCAAGTTGGGTAACTTTCAAGCTCCAAATTCACATGCCTTAGATGACTTGTAACTTGTCTGGCCCATAACTTGAGTTCTATAAATCCTATCAAGGACTTCTAGTACCCAAATTAAAGCTAAGATCATTCTCTACAACAATCATTTTGGGGTCAAGATGAGATGAAGATCCTATCTTGAGCTACATTGCCTTGAAGACAGGGGTCAAACTAGGGGATTTTACACTGTCAAGTCTTAGAAACCCTAGCCTGAAACTTCTCAAACTCTTCAATCATGATGAGTTAATCTTGGAATCATCCTTAGAACATCTTAATGCGTCAATCCATGATTACATGGCTCTTGAATTAAGTCTCAACCTTCTTCAAATCATCAGTTCACTTAGGGTTGACCCAGTCAAACCCTAATTGTACCACTCATGGCTGATTCTTCTCAATCTTGCACAATGACCTGTCTAGGCCTCAAAGTGATCTTCAACTCTTCTCATGAGCTCTCTCAAGACCTGCAGTCCAACTTTATGGCCTCAGAATCATCTGATGGCTTCCCACAACTCTCAAGTTAGGAGACCTACACACTTGGCATCAACCACTCTCTCTGAGGATCTTCTGCCTTCTCTGACAAAGATATCAACCCTTGAACACCTGGATAACCTTCTTAGCTAGCCTCATAGTCTTGTGTAGCTATTAATTGGTAATCATACCTCTTGATCTCCTGCATACATGTCAATGAAATGCAAATGATAATGCTAATGTGAATGAAATGAAACACAAGCTAAGTAAGGAAATGTTGGGCAAATTTTGGGGTGCAACAGCTGCCCCTATTCAAACGGCTTGGACCTGACTGGGTGAGAAGCGAACGGTTCTCAAACAATCAAGGTACGAGACGATTGAATACCAACAAACCCAGAAATTTTCCAACTGCACAAGTACACGGTACTCTGGTGGAGACAAATCTTCGGAAACTGAAAAGATAGCTGCACGACAACTAGCTGGAGAAATATCCATCTGAACCTCCTTCAGGATGATTCTATGATTTATCTGATATCATTGTGTACTCAAATCATCAAGGGATCACCGATTACACAGTAACTGGTGATTTGCCAACCGCACAGGTAAACGATACTTTGATTGGTGGGCACATCTTCAAAACTGAGCACGACAGTTGCACGACAACTAGCTGGGGAATTGGTCACACGATAACCGATGAAAGGTCTAATCCTAAATCTCCGTCAGGATGATCATCTGATTTTTCTGTAGATCTTTGTCCTCAAGTCATCAAGGGATCACCAGTTACACGGTAACTGGTAATGGATGGTCGATTATGCTGTCAGGCATCCTGCGTCATAGCAGGAGAATTCCTTATCGTCGCCTATGGACTCATCATGTCGCTAGGAACGTTGACAATATCTTTGTCGGACTTCATCAGTAAGTCAATAAGGGATCACCGGTTATTCGAGAACTGGTGAATGGCTACTCTCGAATCTCCGTCGGGATGATTACAAGATTTCGCTGCAGCTTCTTCCTCAAATCATCAAGGGCTCACTGGAGAATCATCTTGAGCAATGACTTCGATGGGGAATTCAAGAATCATCTTGAGAAATCAACCTTGCTAGGGAATGCCTGCAAAACAAGAACGGTAACGACCTAGCTCATGTTTCATATGCATATGTTTGACCATGGCGTAATGCTCCACACGGTGGAAATGCTACGCGTTTAGGGTAAATGCTATGCAATCATGCAAGATGCTACGACCCCATCAGCAAAATAAATGTTGAAGGAAAAAAAAGCCTCCTGTCAAGGAGAAAGAACCGCTCTGGTGGAGGAAGGACTCATCCTGCCGAGGAGAAGAAGTCACACCAATCTCAATTGGATTCCGCTTGGGGAAATGATCTTCAGTCGACTGCTGCAGGGGAACAAAGTTCTACAAGGACCTAAACCCGCTCGTTCGGGTATACAACCCACAATCTGCTGAGGGAAACGATGTCAATCGCAGAAATAAACTGCACGGCCTTCGCGGTGAAACTTTCCTGGAGATAACGACTCTGTTGGGGAAATACAGCATCAGCTATTCAACACGCTACTGGGGAAAACCAATCATGGCCCGCACGACTTCCAAGGACTCGACTCTTTTGGTTATTTGCCAGCTCGGCTGGGGAAGAAGGAATCATCCTGCTTGCTGGGGAGAGTACAACTCTATGGGGAATTTCAATTCTACTGGAAGACTTCAGTCTTGAACCATCGAAGCTGAACACTTGCGAATAGTCTTCTATGAGAAAACTGCACACTGACTCGGTGCTGGGAATGAACATACACTTCAGTGTATTACTCAGCTGGGGGGGATGACGATCCTTCAGGATACATCTGGTTGGGGAGAATCTTCTCTGCTTGGGGATACATATCAATGCTCTTGGTCCCATGTTCAGGCTCCGTGGGGAGACGTTGTTGAACTTGCTGAGGTAGAAGGAATCATCCTGCTTGGGGACGCATACGGCGTACTGCCTGGAATATGCCATACCTGCAACAACACAAATAAACAGACGAGATACCCCTCTCAAAGGGACCTATCAAGGTTATCATCCTGCGACAATGTTCAAGTAATTCATCGTTTCAACAATTAGTGGCCTAGGCCAGTAAGTTTATGTATGCGCATTTTATCAAAAACATCGGCGTTCTTTTTTGCAAACAAAAACGAATAAATGCTAAACAAACAAATAGAATTGTTGAATAGTATACATTTTATTGATAACGAACCCCTAAATGGGCAAAAATGTTTTACCACAGATGCAAGCTCTTGGAATGAGGAAGCTGCGCGAATATAAAAACATAAATATACATCAGTATATACACAAATGTCCGCAATATGGCGTAGACGAACACCATGAGTTGATCCCTCTATGACCCACTCGACTTCGATACTTCTCCGATGCTTCAGCTTTAGAAGAGATTGATTCAGATAAACGGCCCCCAGGTCTTCCAAACCACTAAACAATGAAAGTCCACACGCGGAACGCAGTCATTTGCTTTTTCAAATCCCTAACTTTTGCCTGAATCGCCCTTTCGGGTTTTCGATTCACCGGGATACCCTTTTTTGCCAAAGTCTCCCTTCCAGGTTTTCGACTTTGCGGGTGTACACTTTTCCATTTATATCCCTAATTTTTGCCCGAACCTTTTTCCTTTTTTATGGTTCGCCGGGATGCCCCATTTTTGCCTGGATGTCCTTTTTCTTTCCAGCGGGTCATTTAAGCAAAGTATTTTTTAACTGCGTCCGCGTTCACCGGGGATGCAAAATCTTCGCCGTCCATCGTGGATAACAACAAGTCTCCTCCCGAGAAGACCTTGCTGATGATGTACGGACCTTCGTAATTGGGAGTCCACTTGCCCCGGTGATCGGAGTGTGGAGGAAGAATCTTCTTCAGGACGAGATCACCCATCTGAAAGCTTCTCGGACGCACCTTTTTATCATAAGCTTTCTTCATTCAGCTTTGGTACAGACGACCATATGCAATCGATGCTAACCTCTTCTCGTCCATCAGGCTGAGTTGGTTTAGTCGGTTCTTAATCCATTCTGCCTCATCGAGTTTCACGTCATCCAAAACTCGTAAAGAAGGAATCTCAACTTCTAACGGTAGGACAACTTCCATACCGTACACCAGTGAGAAAGGAGTTGCCTTGATTGATGTACATACTGTCGTACAATAACCGTGCAATGCAAATGGCAACATCTCGTGCCAATCCTTATAGGTCACAACCATCTTCTGTACAATCTTCTTAATGTTTTTATTGGCCGCTTCAACGGCGCCATTCATCTTCGGCCGGTAAGGAGATGAGTTGTGGTGTTCAATCTTGAAACTTTGGCACAGCTCCTTCATCATCTTGTTATTCAGATTCGAACCATTATCAGTAATGATCCGCTCGGGAATTCCGTAACGACAAATGATGTCCCTCTTTATGAATTTAGACACCACCTGCTTGGTCACGTTAGCATACGAGGCTGCCTCCACCCACTTGGTGAAGTAGTCGATGGCTACTAAAATGAAGCGATGACCGTTGGATGCAGTGGGCTCGATCTTACCTATCATGTCGATGCCCCACATGGAGAACGGCCACGGGGAGGACATGACATTCAACGGGCACGGCGGCACATGAATCTTATCAGCATAAATCTGGCATTTATGACATCTCTTCGCGAATTTAAAGCAATCTGACTCCATCGTCAGCCAGTAATACCCTGCTCTCAGGATCTTTCTTGTCATAGCATGCCCGCCGGCGTGCGTACCAAATGTGCCTTCATGGACTTCTTCCATGAGCATACTCGATTCTTTCTCATCTACACATCTGAGTAGCACGAGATCGTGGTTTCTTTTATACAAAACTCCATCAGGATTGAGATAGAAATTTCCAGACAACCTCCTCAGAGTCTTCTTATCCTGGGTTGACGTTCCCGCAGGATACTCCTTAGTCATAAGGAAGGTCTGGATGTCATGGAACCATGGCTTGCCGTCGGAGGCTTCCTCGATCGCAAAGACGAATGCAGGTCTATCAAGACGGGAAAGGACAATCCTTGGAGCTTCATTCCAAAAATTGACTTTATACATCGAAGCTAACGTGGCTAAGGCATCATCATCCTGATTTTCAGCTCTGGGCACATGATGGAGTTCCACTCGATCAAAGAACGGAAGCAGCCTTCTGGCATAGTTCATGTACGACACCAAATTCGATTGACGAGTCTCCCACTCCCCTTTAATCTGGTTGGTCACAAGTGCCGAGTCACCATATACATCTAGGTTCTTGATTCTCAATTCAATCGCTTCTTCTAGACCCATGATGCATGCTTCGTACTCTGCTTCGTTATTGGTGACCGGAAACGTCAGTCTTGCAGTGAACGGGATGTGGGATCCATGGGGAGTCGTGATGATCGCCCCAATGCCACTTCCGTAAGAATTAACCGCCCCGTCAAATATCAATTTCCATTGGGATTTCCTGTCTGGACCCTCGTCGGGCAACGGTTCATCACAATTCTTCATTTTGAGAAACATGATATCCTCATCAGGGAATTCGAATTTCATCGGCTGATAATCTTTGATCAGCTGTTCAACGAGGTATTCAGACAATATGCTCCCCTTGATTGGCCTTCTGGGAGACGTACTGAATGTCATATTCTGTCAACACCATTTTCCATCTGGCAATCCTGCCCGAAAGCGCTTGTTTCTCGAAGACGTACTTGATCGGATCCATCTTAGAAATTAGCATGGTTGTGTGGTTGAGCATGTACTGTCGTAAACGTTTGGCAGCCCAGGCTAGTGCACAACACGTTTTCTCCAGCATTGAGTAACGGGATTCACAGTCTGTGAACTTTTTACTCAAATAGTAAATGGCATGCTCCTTTCTGCCCGTCTCGTCGTGCTGACCGAGAACACACCCCATACTATTCTCAAGAACTGTCAAGTACATGATTAGGGGTCTTCCGGCCACTAGGGGTATCAAGATCGGAGGTTCCTATAGATACTGTTTTATCTTATCAAATGCCTTTTGGCAATCTTTGTTCCAGATAATCGCTTGATCTTTCTTTAGCAGTTTGAACATCGGTTCACACGTGGCCGTGAGCTGAGAGATAAACCTTGCACTGTAGTTTATTCTGCCCAGGAAACCGCGAACTTCTTTTTCGGTTTTTGGCGCTAGCATTTCTTGTATTGCTTTTATCTTCGTAGGATCAACCTCAATGCCTCTTTCACTCACGATAAACCCCAGTAGTTTTCCAGACCGTACTCCGAAAGTACATTTTTTAGGATTCAGCCTTAACCTGAACTTCCTAAGCCTCTCAAAAAGCTTCAGCAAATTTACCAGATGTCCCTCCTCCGTTTGGGACTTCGCAATCATGTCATCAACATAGACTTCAATCTCATGATGAATCATATCATGAAACAAAGTAACCATTGCTCGTTGGTAAGTGGCCCCTGTGTTCTTCAGACCGAAAGGCATTACCTTGTAGCAAAATGTTCCCCAAGGCGTAATAAACGTAGTTTTTTCCATGTCCTCCGGCGCCATCTTGATCTGATTGTAGCCGGAGAAGCCATCCATGAACGAAAACACGGAGAACTGAGCTGTATTGTCGACCAACACATCAATATGAGGGAGCGGGATATCATCTTTAGGGCTTGCCCTATTCAAATCCCGAAATCGACGCACATTCGCACCTTACCGTCCTTCTTCGGCACAGGTACTATGTTGGCGATCCACAGAGGGTAAGTGGTGACTGCTAAGAAGCCAGCATCAAGCTGCTTTTACACTTCTTCTTTGATCTTAACGGCCATATCTGGTCGTGTCCTCCTAAGCTTCTGCTTAACGGGAGGACAATCTTCTCGTAGCGGCAAGTGATGGACCACAATGTCAGTATCAAGTCTGGGCATATCTTCGTATGACCAAGCAAAGACGTCACTATACTCTCTCAGCATCTCGACCAATCTCTGCTTGACATCACTCTGCAATGCAGCCCCTATCCTGACGTTCTTGACAAGTTCCTCAGAACCCAGATTCACAATCTCAATCTCTTCCTCATGAGGCAGAATAACTTTCTCTTCTTGTTTCAACAAGCGGGCCAACTCTTCGGGAAGGTCTTCGTCTTCATCAATCTCTTCTTCGGCCTGATAGATCGGGAAATCGAAGTCGAAGTGAGTCGTAGGAGGTCCAGAGTCGATGTCATCTGCTATGTGGATCCTGCAATAACAAGGGTTAAGCTTAAAACAAGGATATGCAGGTTAGCACAAACCCTATTGCCATTTTATTGTTTTTCAAAACAAATATAAAATAGGAATAACAGAGATCATAACATTTGAATGCGAAGAAAAACGCCTTTTGATTTATTGGTAAAATGCATGTACATAATCAAACAAGGCCCTGACAATAAAACCACTATGCCCCAGGTAGGACATAGGGTTGTACAATGATTGGAGAAAGTAAATCATTACTCTTTGCCTGTCACTTGGATGGTATCCCTGATGGACCAGTTGTTGAGGCTCTGGCCTGGTTTGCTTGGCCGGATCCAGGAATCCAAGTCGCAATCGCTGTCTCCGCCGTCTTCAGACACTGCGTTGACACTTCCAAATGTCACCCCACCACTGGTAAACTGGATCGGCCCTTTACCTCGCGACGCACTATGAGAAGAGGAGGCTTCAGCCGTAGGAGAGTATCCTAACCCAAACTTGTCCTGTTTGTTAGGTATTTCTAGAACTTGCCCCCAGCCTGGGGTAGATCCGGCTTGAACAATGGCCCGGGCTTCCTTGAAGGAAGAGAGAGTCATCTCTAGTTTCTCAGTCATTACAGGAGTCACGTCCTTGACCTTAACAACTTCGAATGCCTGACATAGGGTTTCGTGGATCTCCCCATCCATCTCAACATATTTGAAGGACGACAAATGGCTCAACATTATGTCTTCCTCGCCACATACAGTTACAATGCTACCTCCGACAACATACTTGAGCTTCTGGTACAACGTGGAGGTCACGGCACCGGCAGAGTGGATCCATGGCCGGCCTAAGAGACAGTTGTAGGCGGGCATGATGTCCATGATGTAGAAGACTGCGTCGAAAGTTTCCGGCCCAACATGGATTGGCAGAGTTACCTCTCCGAAGACATGACGCTTGGTTCCATCAAAAGCCTTCACAACCAGATCACTGGGTGTGCAAATCAATCCTCGAGTATCTAACTTCATCAATGCTTTCTTCGGAAGAACATTGAGCGATGACCCAGTGTCCACCAACACATGAGACATAATTGTTCCCCTACACTCTATCGAGATGTGTAGGGCGCTGTTGTGGTTTCTTCCCTTCGGTGTTAGCTCCAGGTCAGTGAACCCTAACCCGTTTCCAGCCTTCACGTGGGCTACTACCCCTTCCAACTGGTTGACCGAGATTTCCTGCGGTACATACGTGGCATTCAAAACCTTTAGCAGCGCGTTGCGATGTGACTCCGAACACAGCAACAAATTCAGGATGGAAATTTTCGAGGGTGTTTGATGGAGGTGATCCACGATCTTGTAATCACTCTTCTTGATCAACCTCATGAACTCTTCAGCGTCCTTTACAAGTAAGTCCTTCTCTACCCCACAAGGGGTTTCCTCAACGACTTTACTCTTTCCCTTATCAGTTTCCTTAGCTTTGTCTGCTTTGTCCACCACAATCTCAGCTGGAGCAAATATTTTTCTGCTGCGCGTGATTCCGCCAATTCCCACTAGGTTATTCACAGACTGCCCAGAGGGTTCCAGTTCCAACTTCTGTCCGTTACAGTAGACGTTTGCCCCATAATGCCACGGGACAGCATTGGTGCTTCCAAAAGGTATCGGCCCAACCTTTGTGATTGTAATTGTGGGCGGCTTGGGTGCAGAAATGGTTATCGTCTGGCGAGGGATGGTGATGGTGGCAACCTCATCATCCTGCTTCAGCATTACCTTTCCAGATCCACATTCGGCCCTTCGGCTAAACTGCAAGATTCCTTCGGTCATCAGACTTTGAATCCCCACTATCAACTGTTAACATCCATCAGGACGAGTTGCACAACCCATACACAATTCTCCACAGCCTGAAAAGAAGCCTCTCTTCATCAGCTTGGCTTTAATGAAGCTAAGCGGTGTCTTCAGATCCTTGACGTCAGTCAACAAATCTAAGTTCTCCTCTTCAATAATGGCATTCACCCCACCTCCCCTATGATTCGGCATAGGATTCTTTGTGACATTCAACACATTATCTGAGAAATTGATGATCTTAGCATCCACCATATCTTGTACCTTGTGCTTGAAGGCTTTGCAGTTTTTTATCGTGTGGTCGGGCGCCCCTGAGTTAAAATCACACGTTGCATTCGCGTCATAACCCTGCGGAGGTGCCCCTGTCAAGGGAGCCAGGGTTCATTTCTGGACTAGCTGTAACTAAAGCAGAGTTTGTAATAGCTGAGCATAAGACATGGGCGGTGTCTCAAGGTGACGACTTGACAGAGGTGCCCTGTTCTGATACCTTTTGTATCCTTGCTGATTTGGCTGCTGCTGCTGCGGCTATTGCTACGGCTGGGGTTGTTGGACAGCAGGGATGGTTATGCTAGCCACCTGCTGGTGCTGGCCCTTACCTTTCCTCCGAGTGTGAGACACGACGCTCGTCTCTCCTTCACACCTTTTGTTACCGTATGGTTTCTTTCCTCCTCCAGCTGAGGATAAATCACCACCCTAAATTTTCCCCAATTTGATCCCATTTTCAATGTGCTCGCCAGTAATGATGAGATCAGAGAAACTCCCTGACATACCGCTGACCAATTTCTCATAATAGACCCCCGGGAGAGTGGCTACAAACATCTCAACAAGCTCTCGTTCAACCATCGGCGGCTGAACTCTAGCTGCTAATTCACGCCATCGCTGGGCGTATTCTTTGAACCCCTCGTTGTTCCTCTATGACAATTTCTGCAGTTGAACCCGGTTCGGAGCCAAGTCACTGTTATACTGATAATGGTGTACAAAGGCCTCAGCCAGTTCTTTCCATGTGCGCACACTGGTGGGTTCCAAACCCATGTACCATTCCAAGGATGGCCCGGACAAGCTATCCTGAAATAAGTGCATCAGCAGCTTCTCGTCTTCAGAGTGAGCGGACATCTTTCGGTAGTATGACCTTAAGTAGACACGAGGGCAGGTGGTGCCCTTGTATTTCTCAAAGTCGGGTACCTTGAATTTAGGAGGCACCTTGAAATCAGCAATCAATCCCAGTTTAGTCATGTCGACACCCATAGTGTTTTGGTTCTCGAAATTCCTCATTTTGTCCTTGAGTGCTTTAAACCTCAGACGTGCTTCAGCAGTCAGTTCTCCTTCAGCACTCCTCTGTGAGAACAAATCTTCTTGACGATCTTCTAGCCATGGCTGATGCCGATACAGATTTCCAGCACCTGTGTTGCCATTGCCTAGTCCAGTGTTACCATTAGCTTCGAAGTTTCCGTTACCGACGCCAGTCGTATTACCATTGAGCCCGATGTTAGTGATCACATTGCCGTTACCACTTCCATTCCCCCCGGTCACGGGGATGCCACCCTGAGGAGTTTCAACAGGTGGGGGGACTGGAACGTTCCCACCATGAAGCACACCTTTGCTGTCAACCTTTGAGATCAGAGGCTGGACCAATGTTCTGAGCTGGTCTTGGCCGTTGGCAACCACTTGCATGAGCTCCATGAAGCGGTCCATCCTCTCTCGGAGTTCCTAGACGTCAGTTTGCACTTGTTCCATTGCTCTAGCTTGATTCGCTCGGGTCGGATAGTGGTGGATCGGTCTTCGGTCAATCCTGGAACAACCTGCATACACAAAGGGTTAGAAAAATGACAAGGTGCTCGTTATGCAAATGAAAACGTGTGTCTGTGCCTTGGGGAGATCCCCCCGATCCTAGTTTCCAAGACGAATAAAGTCTATCATCCAATCATGGAAAAGAAATCCTCATATATTCATCTGAAAAGCCTGCTCGGGTAGCGTACAACTGTAATCACATACAACTGAAGCAATAAGGCATGACCCCAACCAACAGACCTGGCGGTGGTCAGCATATCAATGCATAAAATGTACAAAGAAAATGCAAAAAAGATCAGGTGCGGCCACGGGCATGAAAATATTCTAACAACTTCTTTGTAGCGGGATGATCTGGCTGAGTAAGCAAACCCTGGATTAGCAGGTCCCTCTGCCTAATGGACTCTGGGAGGTTCTCGGCAATGCTCCTAGAAATACCTTCTTCAGAATGGTTCTCGACTCTACTCCTCTTAGCATCAACCCGGAGTTGACAATCCATCAGGTTCGCCTTGGCCTCAACCAATCTATACTGAATGTCTCGTCGCACTGAGGCTTCAGCCTCTATCTTCTTGTCTTTCACCATAATCTGAGCTTCTAGCTCGGCTACTTACTGCTTCAGCTTTTCTTCCCGCTCTTTGTATTTGGCTAGGGTGCTGCTCTAGACCTTCACGTATTGGGTTAACTTCCGGTACACTCTGTCCAGATCATGTTTCTTGGTCGTCAACACGCCGTGTACTAACTTCAGGTCCAACCCCAGAAGTTCCCTAGCATCAATTTCTTTGGTCAGGTTGGAGCCTAGATGGTTGATCATCTCAGTATGCTTCTTGCAGGTATAAACGGCTTCACTTTTCTCTTTCCGAAGTTAAGCGATCTCTTTCTCCAACTCTTCGTTGGCTTTTCGTAGCTCTTCCTTCTCTTGGAGTACCTGGTTGAATTTCTGAATATCAACTGTAATAGGTTCTTTATACACAGGAGGATACAATGGTTCCCTGGCCGGAAATGACATTAGAAACTTGGTGGCTCTCTCTCGAACCCAAGTCACATACGGATCAAAGGCCTTGTTGTTGCTCTTTCCCAGCAGGACCTTTCCCTTTCGGTGAATTTTGCTCCAAGCGTTCTGTACCTTGACCAAAGTGTCGCCTTCAAGCAACCCTGTGAGATACAGAGATTCCAGTATCTTTTCCTCTTCAGGAGGACCTCGTAGTGCATACCCAAATTGTCGTACCAGCAGAGATGGATTGTAGTTGATACATCCATTCCTTCCGACCAGGGGGGCGTTAGGAAAGCCACAACAGTTATGCACAATATCTTTGCCCAGTAGATCTCTATCAAACCAGATAATATTGTCAGCAGTCAAACCCATCAAACATGCAGACCAAGGTGAAGACTCACCAGAATCAATGAACGGCCCTGACTTGGGAAGATGGCTAGCAAACCACTTATACAGTAAAGGAGCGCAACACGCCACGTTCTTCCCCTTCCTGTTTTCATTCTTGCTGTGAACTGAATGGTAGACGTCTCCGAGGATGGTGGGTACTGGATTCCCGAAGGCAAATATGTGGCAAGCATCCATGCTTATGAAGTCCGAATGACTTGGGAATATCACAATCCCATAAATTCAAAGGGCTAAGAAGGCATTGAATACATCCCAGCGACCCTTCTCAGCAAAATTTCGGGCTTTTTCCATCAGGAAATGCAAAAGGAAACCATGAACTCCGATCTTTCTGGATACCATCCCTTCTAATTCAGACTCATCTACATGAAGAGCGTCAGTCAGCTTACTCAATTTGGGTTCACCCTCAATACGGTAATAAGGCATTTGATTCATCAAAGGCACCCCCAACAGGTCAGAATACTCCTCCAGGGTTGGAGCTAGGACATAGTCGGGAAACACAAAGCATCTGAGTTGTGGGTCGTAAAACTGTAGCAGAGCGTATAGGCCATTCAACTCGTACGTAGGAAGCTTATACACAATACCTAGAAGTCTCCCATAACTCTTTCTGAAACTTTCCATCACTGTCTTATCAGCCAACGAAATCAAAGCTCGTAACTCTCGGATGTCAGGTGTTGGTAGCTTGTAAGCCACAGTCTTCTTCAGAGATGTCATATCTGCCATGAGGATCAAGATCACTAGAACCAGGGGAGGAATATGCACCTGTAACACAGACACACGTTAATGACATGCAAATGAGGATGCAAACAATGCAAAATGCAATCATGCAGCAGGAGATCAGGACGACTGTGCTGTTGAGGAGATGAAGGCTATGTATCAACAAAACCACAATACTGCTCTGTCAAGAACGAACATATCTCTAATGAGAAGAAACCCCTGATACCAGATCATGAATCTGATCTGTCAAGAACACACGTATCTGATGATGAGAACCTCTGATACCAACAAAACTGACTCACTATCAAGAAAACCAGGTAGTCTGGGGGTTAAGGTTTCCTGCATCACACCCGACCCTGCTCACAGGTATGGACCTAATCACGGAAAAGGTTTGGCATCCTATGCGGTCATCAGCGTCACAGACTTTCAAGAAATGACGATATGATACCCAGGAGGTGTGGCATCATCATCTCTTGAAGTGGCCTCACTTAGCTGAATCCCAAATGATCGGTTCCCAGAGTCGACAATCCTCAGATCCAACAACCCCTCGAGTCCAAAGGACCGATAGGAAGCCATCAAAGAGAACCTCGTCTGAGTGTGGATTACATGGGAACTTATGCAAGCAAAGCAAGCACGTCCTCCACTAACCCACTCTAATACTATGTAGCTCTCAAGCCTGGGTCTGGCTTCTCACTCATCAGAATGCCCCTCCCACAACAGTACAAATAATCATATCATACTGAAAATAAAGTGCGGGAAATAAAATGCGATAAATAAAAACAACCCAACAAGTAAACATACAAGCGTTAGGATTGACTCTCGCAGGGGACGTTGGATCCCCAAATTGACTCACCTAAGGGACGTTGGATCCCAGGAAACTATCAAGTCCCCAGCAGAGTCGCCAGCTATTGCTTCCGCGAAAATAAGGTGCCGGCAAAAATAGAAGAGTCGCCACCTTTCGTTATTTATCCCTCAGAACGGGAAAGGAAACAATCGGAAAAACCTGACGAAAAAGGTATAAGACAAGGTCATCGCAACCATTGTCTGGGTTCGGGAGTCGGTTACATAAGGGGAAGGTATTAGCACCCCTCACGTCCGTTGTACTCAACGGGATCCACGCTTGTTGTGTTTATCTGGCGGGTTGGTTTTACTATCTACCTATCAAGGCTGGCTTAAAAAAGAAAATAAAATGACTCGGCAAAGCGTCGCACTTTATGCCTACGTATTCTCATCAGAGAATGAGAAATCAGAGTCAACGTAGTTCGGCTAACTACGGGTTACGGGGAAGGTGGCTCGCCAATACGTCAGTACTGAGCCTACGTACTCTCAACAGATATGAGAGATCAGAGCTTACGTAGTTCGGGATAATACGAATTACGGGGATTCAGATTCATCTGTTTTATCGAGTAGTGTTAACAAACAGTTCCAACGGTTTGGTGTACGCAGCTCGACCCTTGGAGACTTAGGCGTTACCATTTGCGATAAAACTGAGAGTTAACGACACTCTTTTCTTCAGAAAAGCTTCCTTTGAACTATGGGCCCACGGGGCAAAAAGGTTTGAAGTTTGTTTTCTATCTTTTACGGAAGAACTGTTTTTTAGTAGTCTGTAGTTTGTACAGCACTAGAGACTATGACCTAGGAACGAATGCGTCGCATATCGTCCAAAGGACGTATACTAAACATTCTAGACGATTGAGAGGAGGCCGCTCAATTATCATTACCCAAGTAGCTTAAGGCTCGTATCACGCTTGTACTAACTTGCCTTTATTACGTTTTTTACTGTTGTTTGAGATGAGAAGAGAGAGGGGCAACTACGGGGAGACTATCAAGTCCTAATGTTGTCATGCCATGGATTCATCCTATGGTTGAGGTTTGAAACAGGGAACTCCTGGAGGTTATCATGCATAGGTTTCAACCTAAAGTTCTAATCATCACTTCCTTATCAAAAGAAGTGAGATTCCTAGGGGAACATGTCAATGAGATACAGAAATAGATAAAGCATCAGCTTAAACAGTAAACAGATATACAGTAAAATGCATGCAATGCAAGTGAGGGAGGAAATGTGTGTGGGGAATCAACCTCCACAAGCTCGTCTCGACCTCAAGCCAGATATGAATAACTGCAATCATGAAGAAAATAAAATGCCATCAAGCAAACCACAAACCACATAGGCAAGGGAGCAGAGCTCTACCGAATACCAGCAAGCAAAGTCATACAGTAAAAATACAAGCAGAGGGAGCAACTCAACCTCTAGTGCAATCATGCTCCTATCTTAAAGCAATTTAAACATGAACTTATTCTAATGCATCAAGCAAATCAAACAAGTCACATCAATACAGTTGCACTGAAAGCAAACAGACAGGAAAGCAAATCAACAGCTTCCACAGCTTCACAGCAAAGCAGTCCTCTGACAGCAGTTCAGTCCTCAGTCTGTAACTGTTCTTCAAGTCTATCCTCTTCAAGAGAATGAAAGGTACTCCATCTTCAAGCTTCAATCTTCATGGTAGACTCCACCTTCAAGCTTTCATCCTCAGTAGCAAGTATCAACTTGCTTCTTCAAGCTTTCAATGCATCAAACACAAGTATCAACTAAAGGAGAAATGCAACCTCTAGCATCTTCAATCTTCTAGCAAGGAACTCAATCCTTCAGCAAGGGAGAAAGATTCATCTAACAAGAGCAAGGTGGGACAGGGAGAAGGAAAGTGAAGACCAAAGGTCACCTCTAAGCACTCCACCGTCAAAGAAAGGAACCCTCAAAGGTTCTACCAACTTGTGAAGAGCCACACATCCTACCATAGGAGGGATGAAGCCTTCACAAGGGGACCTTACATAATAGGGAGGAATGGAAGTGATCAACACCTTCCATGTTTCATGAAGGAAGAAAATCTATTCTAAGAGATCTCCCTAAAAACCCTAATCCTTAACCCTAAACAAACTACACCAAAGGGAGAGCAATCTTCAAGTCCAAGCTCCACCATGCATTCCACAGCAGCCCACACAAGTCTTCATCATCACCCAAAAGCAAGAGAAGCAAAACCCTAGTCTAAGGGAACTAATGAAGTCATTCTAGTTGAGTTATCAAGTTAGGATCACCTAAAACCTAGTGTTAAAGTTAATTCTAACTAAAATACTAAAATCAATTATCAAATCCTACAAAAATAACTATAGGAACCTATGTCAATCATGACTCTACCATGTTAATTCCAGAGATCAAATCCTCAAATAAGACCTAGAAATAAATTCTACACTACAAGGTACTAAACTTAAACCCTAAAAGGGAACACCTAAGGTTTCAACCTAAAAACAACACATAATTTCATCACAAAAATGTGAGAAAAGTACTATGGGAGCATACATGTCTAAGCTAATCACAAACCAAAAATCAAGCAAAAACTCATCACCAAATGATCAAACTAAATTCATCAAACAGAGGTATCAACCATGGTAATTTTATTATCAAATAAAATATAAAAAATGCACATAAAATAAAAATGCATGGTTTTCCTAATATTTTTATTCCATAAAATTCTAGATTCAATCATGAATCAGGGGGAAAAACCTGGAATTAATTGACCTATTTTCCTATTTTTTATGAATTATTATCAAACTAACATGAAATGATGAAAATAAGAAAATCAATTGAAAATAACAAAAGTTGTGTGCCAAATAGCAATCTTGATCAGTTCATTGCGCTGGGTTGGGCCAAAGTGAGGGTGTAAGTATCAATTCAGTCACTAAGCCCATTGCTTCCAATTAATGAAACGGTGCGTATCAATGAAGGGGTCAAAGTCTGACTTTCAAAATCAATCGTGGTCGTGTGTTTGTCTTACTTGGTCAAGTCTGAGATAAGATCCAACGCTCCAGGTGCATCTTCCCTATTTAAACGTTCAGACTGGAGGGAAACCAGACGGTGGCCTGAGCAGTGGCGCCACCGTCTTCTCCGATGAGTCATCTTCCACAGGTCATCAAAAATCACATAACTATACATCATTTTGTCCAGTTTTTAATGCTGATCACGAGTCTAACCTTAGAATCATCTAACTCTCTATGGATTTTCAAACCCGATAGCTCTTTCAAAATATACCTCAATCTTGAATCTCATCAGAACTTCAATTAAATGCACATAAATAATCCTCATCTCATGGTGATCATCTTACACTATACAATCTTGATTATCAGTCCAAGAATCTCTAGAATTCAGCCTCAACAGAAATTGGTCATCATCCTAACTTGTCTCTAATTCACCAATTCTTGTTCTAGAATCCAACTACACATTGCAAGGATCCTAACCACCTGAAGATTTCTATCTATCTCCTCCTAAATTAAGCATAAGGATGAAGATTACCAACCTGAGTTCAAAGGTGTAACAGATGCATTTCTTGATCACTTCAACCTCCAAGATGATGCAGATACACTGCAAAACACCTTCTGAAGCCAATGTAACCTTCAATTTGCCTTGATTCTTCCTTGAACTCAGAAATTGATTTCCTCTTGCAACTCTGAAATTTCACATCCACTTCCTGCTTCCAGCTTTAAACTCTTCCAAAAAAATGGCTGAACACACCCAACACCTTATATAGAACTCATTGGGATCATCCAGAACCTTCTCAAAGCTTCAGAATGAGAAATTGGATTTTCAAATTCTCCTCAAAATCTCTTCCACACCAGTCACGATATGCACCCTGTTTTGGCTTCAAAATGCTTGGTTTGCACTCCTCATGAGATATTGAATCTGAATGGTGGTGATTCACTCCTTGTTTCCATCCAATGGTTCATGTTTGATATGTTACTTCATCATGAAGAAACAAAGAAAAAGGGCATGATATTGGACTCAAATCAAAAATCCAATATTGCCAATGTTTCTAAAATACATTTTCCATTCAAAAAATGCTATTATTTTGCTTCATTTGCACACATATCATTAATTTTGAATTTTGGCCTTTAATTCTCTTTAATTCTTCCCTTTTTCACAATTTCTTGAACCAAGTCTCTCCTTGAGCCATTTCAATGCCTCCTTGATACATGGTCAAGGTTAAAACCTCATTTTGAGCAACTTTCAAGTTGCACAAAATTTCATTTGAGATGCCTAAGTTGGTGAAAATGACCCATAACCAAAAATGACCCATAATCAAAACATCCCAAAATACCCTTGAATTGTCAAAGCCATAAGTTGAGTTCTACAAATCCTATTGTTGCACCCCAAAATTTGCCCAACATTTCTTCACATAGCTTATGTTTCATTTCATTCACATTAGCATTATCATTTTCATTTCATTGACATGTATGCAGGAGATCAAAAGGTATGATTACCAATCAAGACTTTGAAGCTAGATAAGGAGGTTTATTCAAGTGCTCAAGGGTTGATAGCCTTGTCAAAGAAGTAAAGGATCCTCAGAGAGAGTGGTTGAAACCAAGTATGTGGGTCTCCTAACTTGAGAGTTATGGGGAAGACCATCAGATGATTCTGAGGCCATGAAGATGGACTTGAGGTCTTGAAAGAGCTCATGAGAAATGTTGTAGATCACTTTGAGGCCTAGACAGGTCATTATGCAAGATTAAGAAGCCTCAGCCATGATTGGTGCAGCTAGGGTTTGACTGGGTCAACCCTAAGTTAACTGAGGATTTGAAGAAGGTTGAGACTTAATTCAAGGGCCATGTGACCATGGATTGATACATGGAGATGTTCTAAGGATGATTCCAAGGTTAACTCATCATGATTGAAGAGTTTGAGAAGATTCAAGCTAGGGTTTCTAAGGCTTGACAATGTAAAATCCCCTAGTTTGACCCCTATCTTCCAGGAAATTTAGCTCAAGATGTGATTTTCATCTCATCTTACCCCCAACATGATTGTTGTAGAGCATGACCTTAGCTTTAATTTGAGTGCTAGAAGTCCTTGATAGGGTTTGTAGAACTCAAGTTATGGCTTTGACAAGTTACAATTCATCTGAGGAATGTGAATTTGGAGCTTGAAGGTTACCCAACTTGCATGACACGTTATCCCTAGGTGGATGATTCCTATGAACTTTTGGTCAACATGAATGTTGTTCCTTATTCTCTTAGTTTTCTAGAGAGTATTAGAAGTCCTTGATAGGATTTGTAGAACTCAAGTTATGGCTTGGACAAGTCAAGGGTATTTTGGACATTTTGTGATTATAGGTCATTTGTGATCATAGGCCATTTTCACCAACCTAGATGTCTCAAATGATATTTTTTTCAACTAGAAAGTTGCTCAAGATGGGGTTTTAACCTTGACCATGCATCAAGGAGGCATTGAAATGGCTCAAGGAGAGATTTGGTTCAAGAAATTTTGAAAAAGGAAGAATTAAAAGGATTTAATGGCCAAAAATTCAAATAATTCATTTTGTGACCAAATGAAACAAAATTATAGGTCAAATTGATTGGAAAAATGATTTTAGAAACAATGGCAAGGTTAGAATTTTGATTTGAGGTCATTTGAATAACATTCCATTTCATTTCTTCATGATGAAGCAACATATCCAACCCACACCTTTGGCTTGCAAACAAGGAAACAATCATCACCATTCAATTCCTTAGCTCATGAGGAGTGAAAACCAGGTCTGCTGAGGCCCAAACAGAGGAGATATTGCATATGCCATGAATGATATTTGGAGGAGAAATTGAAAATCCAAAATCTCATTTGGATGGATCCAGAAGTTTCTAGATGAGTCTAATCACTTCTATATAAGTCATTGAGTGAGTTCAGTGCTTTTTTTGGAAGAGATTGGTGCTAGTTGCAGAGAGAGAGAGATCAAAGTTTCACGAATGCAAGTTGAGATCGAATTTTCAATTCAAGGAAGAACCAAGCCAATTTGAGGTGTGCATTAGCTTCAGAGGGAAATTTGGAGTGAATCTGGACTGTTGTGGAGGTTGAATCATGCAAGAACCACTTTTGTTGCAAGCTTGAACACAGGTTGGTGAATTTCTTGATTATGCATGATTTAGGCAGTGATAGATAGAAATTCATATGCGGTTAGGATCCTGATGGTGAGTAGTTGGATTTAGGATGTTTAATTGCTTGATTAGAGATGATTTAGGTCAGATGCAATTTTCGGTTGAGATTGTCATTTCATGATTCATGCGTTTTGAGGAGGAATAATTGGTATGGTTGAATTGCTGGGAAGATTCTGGTCAAGATTCATTCAGGGATCATGGCAAATGGTGGGCTGTAGAGGAAGTTAGCGTTCTGCAGGGGTGGCCGGAAAAGTCACCGGCGGTGGCTGGATCGCGCGCAGGTTATAGGTTCAAATTGGGGACGATGAACAAGAACCCTCAGATTAGGGTTGGACCTTTGACTCAAGCAAGGGATGAATGGCCACGATTGCACCTCAAACGCAGAAGAGAAATTTCAAATGAAACGCACCGTTTCATTAATTGGTTGGTTTTGGGCTTAGCACTCAGAGTGATATTCACACCCCCCCTTTGGCCCAAATGTTGAAATGAATTGTATTGGGTTGCTATTTGCCACGCATTTTTATTAATTTCCTTTATTTTCTTTTATTTTTCCTTATTTCATGTGACTTAGAGATTAATTCATAAAAAATAGAAGATTAACTCAATTAATTCCAAACTTTTTTCCCCTGATTCATGATTGAATCTAGAATTTTGTAGATAAAAAATATTAATAATTCATACATTTTTTATTTTTATTTGCATTTTTTGAATATTAATTGATATTAAAATGGCCATGGTTGATACCTTGTTTTAATGAATTTTGTTTGAGCACTTGGTGATGATTCTTGCCTTGATTTTTTGTGTGTAGCTAGCATAGATATGCATGTGCCCCTTAGATTTTTCTCACATTTTTGTGATGAAGTTAGGTGGTAGTGTTAAGTTGAAACTTTAGGTGCTCTATTTTTAGGGTTTATGCTTAGTACCTTGTGATGTAGGTTTTATTTCTAGGACTTGGTGAATGATTCAACCTCTGGATTTTATATGGTAGATTCATGATTGAATTAGGGTCCCATAGTTATTTTTGTAGGATTTTACAATTGGTTTTAGTATTTTAGTTAGGACTAACTTTAGTACTAGGTTTTAGGTGATCCTAGCTTGCTAATTCAATTAGATTGATTTCTTTAGTTCCCTTAGATTAGGGTTTTGCTTTGCTTGCTCTTGGATTATGTTGAAGACAAGCTTGGGGCTACTATGGAGTGCTTGAAGAAGCTTGGATGTGAAGACTTCCCTTCTTTTGGTGTAGTGTTGACTAGGTGTTAAGATTAGGGTTTGCAGGCAGAGCATCTAGATAGATTCTCTTCTTTCATTAACATGGAAGGTGTTGATCACTTCCATTCTTCCCTATAATGTAAGGTCCCCTTGTGAAGGCCTCATCCCTCCTTTGGTAGGATGTGTGGCTCTTTACAAGTTGGTAGAACCTTTGAGGGTCCCTTTCTCTGATGATAGGATGCTTAGTGGTGACCTTTGGTCTTCACTCTGCTGTCAATCATCCAAACCTTGCTCTTGTTAGATGAATCTTTCTCCCTTGCTAGAGGATAGAGTCCTTGTTAGAAGATTGAAGATGTTAGAAGACTACCCTTGGAGCTGAAGCTTGAAGATCAAGAGGAACAAGTTGACACTTGTGGGAAGAAGATCAAGCTGAGATTGAAGAAAGAGCTGAAGCTTGAAGAAGATGAAGAACAAGTTGATACTTGTGAAGGGAATTCATTGGAGATTGAATGAAGAAGCTGAAGCTTGAAGTTGGAAAGCAAGTTGATACTTGTGAGTTCAATGCTTGGAGTGCCTGAAGGAACAAGTTGATGCTTGCTAGTGGGATTGAAGCCTGAAGGTGGAGTTTACTTTGGAGCTGAGGCCTGAAGAAGAAAGAATAAGTTGATACTTATGTTTGATGTATTAGAAGCCTGAAGAAGCAAGTTGACACTTGCTATTAAAGATGAAAGACTTGAAGAGCAGTTGAGGACTAAGGACTGAACTGCTGTTAGAGGATTGCTTTGCTGTAAAGCTGTGGAAGCTGTTGATCTGCTTTCTCTCCTGTCTGTTTGCTTTCTGTGCAACTGTATTGATGTGGCTTGTTTGATTTGCTTGGTGCATTAGAATAAGTTCATGTTTGGACTGATGTAAACTAGGAGCATGATTGCACTAGAGGTTGAGTTGCTCCCTCTGCTTGTACTTTTACTGTATGACTTTGCTTGCTGGTATTTGGTAGAGCCCAGCTCCCTTGCCTATGTAGTTTGTGATTTGCTTGATAGCATGGCATTTTATTTCATGTCTTCTGTATGATTACTGTTATTCATATCTGGCTTGAGGTTGAGATGAGCTTGTGGAGGCTGATGTCCCACACACATTTCCTCCCTCACTTGCATTGCATGCATTTTACTGTATATCTGTTTACTATTTAAGCTGATGCTTTATCTGTTTCTGTTTACATTGACATGATCCCCTAGGAAGCTCACTTCCTTTGATAAGGAAGTGATGATTAGAACTTTAGGTTGAAACCTATGCATGACAACTTCTAGGAGTCCCCTCTTTCAAACCTCAACCACAGGATGAATACTTGGCATGACAACATTAGGACTTGATAGTCTCCCCTTAGTTGGGCCTGTCTTCTCTTCTCATCTCAAAAAAAATTAAAATACAGTAATAAAGGTTAACTGACGTCGTACGTTACGAGCCTTAAGCTATCTGAGAAAGGATTGTTGGAGAGTTTCTTTTCAACAGTCTGGATGTTTAGTATGGCACCCTTTGGGTGACATGCGACGCATTCATTTTCAGGTCATAGTCTCTAGTGCGATATTGGTTGCAAACATCCATAAAAAACAGTTCTTTCGTAAAAGACAGAAAATAAACTTCAAACTTTTTGCCCCGTGGGCCCATAATTCAAAGGAAGCTTTTCTGAAGAAAAGAGTGTCGTTAACTCTCAGTTCTACCGCAAACGGTAACGCCTAAGTCTCCAAGGGTCGAGCTGCGTACGCCAAACTGCTGGAACTGTTTGTTAACCCTACTCGATAAAACAGATGAATCTGAATCCCCGTAAGCCGTATTATCCCGAACTACGTAAGCTCTGATCTCTCATACCTGTTGAGAGTACGTAGGCACAATACTGATGTATTGGCGAGCCACCATCCCCGTAACCCGTAGTTAGGCGAACTACGTTGACTCTGATTTCTCATTCTCTGATGAGAATACGTAGGCATAAAGCGCAACGCTTTGCCGAGTCATTTTTCTTTTTCTTTTGGGCCAGCCTTGATAGGTAGATAGACAAAACCAACCCGTCAGATGAACACAACAAGCGTGGATCCCATCGAGTATGATGGACGTGAGGGGTGCTAATACCTTCCCCTTGTGTAACCGACTCCCGAACCCAGACAATGGTTGCGAAGACCTTGTCTTATACCTTTTCGTCAGGTTTTTCCGATCGTTTCCTTTCCCGTTCTGAGGGATAAATAACGAAAGGTGGCGACTCTTCTGTTTTGCCGGCAACTTATTTTCGCGGTAGCGACAGCTGGAGACTCTGCTGGGGACTTGATAGTTTCCTAGGGATCCAACGTCGCTTATGCGAGTCAGTTTGGGGATCCAACGTCCCCTGCGAGAGTCAATCCTAGCGCTTGTATGATTACTTGTTAGGTTGTGTTTATTTATCGCATTTTATTTCCCGCACTTTATTTTCAGTATGATATGATTATCTGTGCTGTTGTGGGAGGGGCATTCTGATGAGTGAGAAGCCAGACCCAGGCTTGAGTGTACCTAGCATTAGTTGTGGAAATTAGTGGGCGCGTGCTTGCTTTGCAGGCACTAGTGTCTCATGAAATCCACGCTCAGACGAGGTTCTCCCGGTTGACTTCTTTTCCGGCCCTTTGGGCCTGAGGGGTTGTTGGTTTGGAGGATTATCGACTCTGGGGACCGATCATTTGGAATTCAGCTGAGTGAGGCCGCTTCAAGAGACGGTGATGCCACACCTTCTGGGTATCGTATCACCCCTCTTGAATGTTTGTGACGCTGATGACCGTATAGGATGTCGAACTTGTGTCAGTTTAGGTCCATACCTGTGAGTAGGGTCGGGTTTGTTGCAGGAAACCTTAACCTTCAGACTACCCGATTTGCTTGATAGTGAATCAGTTTTGTTGGTATCAGAGGTTCTCATTATCCGATGTGTATTTGTTCTTGACAGAGCAGGTTTATGGTCTGATATCAGAGGGTCGCATCATCATATATATGATTGTTCTTGACAGAGCAGGTTGCTGGTCTGATATCAGAGGGTCTCATCATCAGACATATGTGTTTGTTCTTGACAGAGCAGAGTTATAGTCTGACATCCGGGGTTTCTCCTCATTATCAGATATGTGTGTGTTCTTGACAGAGCAGATTTATGGTCCGATATCAGGGTTTTCTTCTCATCAGAGATATGGTTGTTCTTGACAGAGCAGTATTATGGTTTTGTTGATACATAATCTTCACCTTCATCCCCTCGACAGCACAGTCGTCTTGATCTCCTGCTGCATGATTGCATTTTGCATTGTTTTGCATACCCATCTGCATTTCATTAACGTGTGTCTGTGTTGCAGGTACCGTTTCCCCCGGTTCAGGTTTTCTTGCCTTCTCTTGTGCTATCATGGGTTCTCTGAGAAAGACTGTGGCTTACAAGCTCCCCACTCCTGATGTTGTTCAGCTGTCTAGTTTGATTACTTTGGCAGATGATTTTGTGAGAGGTGAGTTCAGAAAGTCTTATGGGAAACTGCTCAGCTTGGTTCGTAAACCCTCCGTGTTTGAGTTGAATGGGCTGCACGCCCTGCTGCAGTTCTACGATCCTCCTTTGAGATGCTTTACTTTCCCGGACTTTATTCTCGCACCTACACTAGAGGAGTATGCTGATTTGTTAGGTGTGCCTATCAAGAGTCAGATGCCCTTTGTTCATATGGATGCTGAGCTAATATGGCTAGTCTAGCTCCTTCACTTCATTTGGATGCCTCCTAGTTGGTCTTGTCTAGTTGGAACAGGGTTCCCGGTTTCTCCTTGCAGTTCTTAGTGGGAAAGGCCCAGCAGTGCGCCAAAGACGGATGTTGGATCGTGTTCAACGCCATCCTTGCTCTGTGCATATATGACATCATTCTGTTCCCCAATATGCCTGACTTTGTAGACTTCGACACCTTTCACATCTTTGCAGCAGGGAATCCAGTCCCTACCTTGATTGGAGATGTCTACCATTCCATCCATTACAAAAACGAGAACAGAAGGGGTAAGAACGTCTCGTGTTGTGTGCCCCTACTCTACAGATGGCTTGATAGTCACCTACCCAAGAAGGGTCCCTTCGCTTCGTCTGCAGCCACAGCTGAGTGGTCTGAGCGTTTGATGGGTCTATCAGTGGAAGACGTTGCCTAGTTTGATAGAGATAGGTTTGGTACTGAGATTATTTTCAGCTGCAGTGGGTTTCCGAATGTGCCTTTGATAGGCCGGAAGGGCTGTGTAAAGTATAATCCATCTCTGCTGGTCCGACAGTTTGCTTATGCTTTGAGAGCTCCGCCGAAGGATGAAGAGGTGCAGGAATCTCTGTACCTCGCTGGTCTTCTAGAGGGGGATATGTTATCTAAGCTTCAGCACGCTTGGAAGGGTATCTGTAAGCGGGGCAAGCCGTTGCTGGGAAAAAGTAATAGCCAAGCCTACGCCCCGTATGTGACCTGGATCAGAGCCAAAGCATAGATCATAGGGATGCCGTTTCCTCCTGCCAAGCTAGAAAGCCCTCCAGTGATTGAAGAGCCTACCACCGTGCCTATTCAACAGCATAATCAGGTGATAGCCGAGAGAGATGAGCTGAAAAAGGCAAATGAAGAACTGGAGAAAGAATTGGCTCAACTCAGAAGCGAGAAAAGCGAAGCCATCCATTCCTTCAAGAGGCAAACAGAGCTGGTGAACCAGTTAGGGACGGATTTGACTAAGCAGACGGCAGAGCGCGAGCGTTTGGGTCGGGATTTCAAGGCTGTCAATGACGTACTGGCCACTAAGAAGCAGCACTTAGATGAAGCGTACCGGAGAATATCCAAGTTCAATCAGCATTGGAAGGCCACCCTAGCCAACGGCAAGGAATGGGAGGATAAACTGAAGCAGCAGATCTCCAAATTGAAAGCCCAGGTGAAGGCTAGTGAGAAAAGGTTTGATGAAGAAACCACTCGCAGATATGCCGCTGAAGGCCTGCTCAACAAGGCTCTTGCTAACCTGAAGGAGCGTAAACTAACGTTTGAATCCAAGAAGCGGAAGCTAGAAGATTGTTTCGGCGAAGGAGCATGGGAAGATTCAGTTGAAGGTCTTCAATACACCATTATGCGGAGGGAGTTACTCGTCGAAGGGTTGCTCACTCGGCCTGATCATCCAGAAACGAGGGATCTGTTAGAAGAGTTTCGAGCCCGTGGCCGTACTTGACTATGTTTGTAATCCTTTTATTTTGATCATTGTTGTATGCTGACCATCACCAGGCTTGTTGGTCGAGGTCATGCTATTGATTCTGCTTGTACTCAGCGACATTGTATACCGCCTTGATGGGCTTTCTTCGTATATATGAGATGTTATTTCCATGACTGGACTCGGACTTCTTATTATCAGCACTGGCACTCAGGCACTAGGATCGGGGGATACCTCCCTAACGCACAGACACACGTTTGCATTTGCATGAAGCATCTGCATAACGAGTACTTTGTCGTTTTTTCTAACCCTTTTGTGTATACAGGTTGTTTCAGGTTGTTCCAGGATTGATCAAAGACCAATCCACCGCTATCCGACCAGAGCAAATCAAGCTAGAGCAATGGAACAAGTGCATACTGACGTTCAAGAACTCCGAGAGAGGATGGACCGCTTCATGGAGCTCATGCAAGTGGTTGCCAACGGCCAAGACCAGCTCAGAACATTGGTCCAGCCTCTGATTTCAAGGGTTGATAGCAATGGTGTACTCCATGGCGGGAATGTTCCAGCCCCTCCACCTGTTGCAACTCCTCAGAATGGTGTCCCCGTGACTGGGGGGAACGGTAGTGCCAACGACAATGTGATCGCTAACATGGGGCTCAATGGTAATACGACTAGCGTCGGTAACAGAAATTTTGAAGCTAATGTCAATGTTGGGCTGGGCAACAGCAACGCGGGTGTTGGAAATCTGTATGGGCCTCAGCCATGGTTAGAAGACCGTCAAGAAGACTTGTTCTCACAGAAAGGTGCTGAAGGAGAGCTGACTGCTGAAGCACGTCTGAGGTTTAAAGCACTCGAGGACAAGATGAGGAATTTCGAGAACCTGAACACTATGGGTGTCGACATGTCCAAATTGGGATTGATTGCTGATTTCAAGGTGCCTCCCAAGTTCAAGGTACCCGACTTTGAGAAGTACAAGGGCACCACTTGCCCTCGCGTCCACCTGAGATCATACTACCAGAAAATGTTCGCTCACTCTGAAGACGAGAAGCTGCTGATGCACTTCTTTCAGGATAGCTTGTCCGGGCCATCCTTGGAATGGTACACGAGTCTGGAGCCTACCAGTGTGCGCACGTGGAAGGAACTTGCTGAAGCATTCGTGCACCATTATCAGTATAACAGTGATTTGGCTCCGAACCGAGTCCAACTGCAGAATTTGTCACAGAGGAACAACGAAGGGTTCAAAGAATACGCCCAGCGGTGGCGTGAATTGGCAGCTAGAGTTCAACCTCCAATGGTTGAACGGGAGCTTGTTGAGATGTTTGTAGCCACCCTCCCAGGGGTTTATTACGAGAAATTGGTCAGCAGTTTGTCTGGAAGCTTCTCAGATCTCATCATCACGGGCGAGCACGTTGAAAATGGGATCAAACTGGGGAAAATTCAAGGCGCCGATCTAGCCTCAGCTGGAGGAGGAAAGAAACCGTATGATGGAAAAAGGCGGGATGGAGAGACGAGCGCCGTGTCCAACGCTCGAAGGAAAAGTAAAGGCCCTCACCAGCAGGTGGCTAGTATAACCATCCCCGCTGTCCAACAACCCCAGTCACAGCAGCAGCAGCAGCAGCCGAATCAGTAAGGGTACAGAAAGTATCAGAACAGGGCACCTCTATCCAGTCGTCACCTTGAGACACCGCCCATGTCGTATGCTCAGCTGTTACAAACTCTGCTTCAGTTGCAGTTAGTCCAGAAGAGAACCCTAGCTCCCTTGACAAGGGCACCTCCGCCAAGTTATGATGCAAATGCAACCTGTGAGTTTCACTCGGGGGCACTAGGCCACACGATAGAAAACTGCAAAGCCTTCAAGCACAAGGTGCAAGATATGGTGGATGCTAAGATCATCAATTTCTCAGATAATGTGCCGAATGTCACGAAGAACCCTATGTCGAATCATAGGGGAGGTGGGGTGAATGCCATTATTGAAGACGAGAACTTAGATGTGCTGACTGATGTCAAGGATCTGAAGACACCGCTTAGCTTCGTTAAAGCCAAGCTGAAGAAGAGAGGCTTATTTCCGGGCTGTGGGGAACTGTGTATGGGCTGTGCGACCCGTCCTGATGGATGTGAACAGTTGATAGAGGGGATCCAGATCCTGATGACCGAAGGAATCTTGCAGTTTAGTCGAAGGGCCGAATGTGGATCTGGAGAGGTAATGCTGAAGCAAGATGATGAGGTTGCTACCATCACCATCCCTCGCCAGACGATCACCATTTCTGCACCCAGACCGCCCACGATTACCATCACCAAGGCTGGGCCGATACCTTTTGAAAGCACCAATGTTGTCCCGTGGCATTATGGGGCGGACGTCTACTGCAACGGGCAGAAGTTAGAATTGGAACCCTCGGGACAATCTGTGGGTAACCTAGTGGGAATTGGCGGAATCACGCGCAGCGGAAGGGTATTTGCCCCACCCGAGATTATGACGGACAAAGCGGACAAAGCCGAAATAACCGACAAGGGAAAGAGTAAAGTCGTTGAGGAAACCCCTCGGGGGGTAGAGAAGGACTTAATTGTTAAGGACGCTGAAGAGTTCATGAGGTTGATCAAGAAGAGTGACTACAAGATCGTGGATCACCTCCATCAAACACCCTCGAAAATTTCCATCCTGAATTTGTTGCTGTGTTCGGAGTCACATCGCAACGCGCTGTTAAAGGTTTTGAATGCCACGTATGTATCGCAGGAAATATCGGTCAACCAGTTGGAAAGGGTCGTAGCCCACATAAATGCTGGGAACAGGTTAGGGTTCACTGACCTGGAGCTGACGCTGAAGGGAAGAAACCACAACAGCGCCCTGCACATCTCGATAGAGTGTAGAGGAACGATTATGTCTCATGTGTTGGTGGACACGGGGTCGTCACTCAATGTTCTTCCGAAGAAAGCATTGATGAGGTTAGATACTCGAGGACTGATTTGCACACCCAGTGATCTGGTTGTGAAAGCGTTCGATGGAACCAAACGTCATGTTTTCGGGGAGGTGACGCTACCAATCCAAGTTGGGCCGGAAACTTTCGACGCGGTTTTTTACATTATGGACATTGCGCCCGCCTACAGCTGTCTCCTAGGCCGGCCATGGATCCACTCTGCTGGCGCTGTGACCTCCACGTTACACCAGAAACTCAAGTACGTTGTTTGAGGCAGCATCGTAACCGTATGTGGCAAGGAGGATATAATGGTGAGCCATTTGTCGTCCTTCAAATATGTTGAGATGGATGGGGAAATCCACGAAACCCTATGTCAGGCGTTCGAAGCTGTTAAAGTCAAGAACGTGGCTCTTATAATTACTGAAAAGCCAGAGATGACTCTCTCTTCCTTCAAGGAAGCCCGGGCCGTTGTTCAAGCCGGATCTACCCCAGGCTGGGGGAGAATTCTAGAAATACCTAACAAGCAAGACAAGTTTGGGTTAGGATACTCTCCTGCGGCCGAAGCCTCCTCTTCTCACAATACGTCGCGAGGTAAAGGGCCGATCCAGTTTACCAGTGGCGGGGTGATATTTGAAAGTGTCAACGCGGTGTCTGAAGACGGAGAAGACAGCGACTGTGATCTGGACTCTTGGATCCAGCCAAGCAAACCAGGCGAGAGCCTCAACAACTGGTCCATCAGGGATACCATCCAAGTGACAGGCAAAGAGTAATGATTTACTTTCTCCAATCATTGTACAACCCTATGTCCTACCCGGGGAATAGTGGTTTTATTGTCAGGGCCTTGTTTGGTTATGTACATGCATTTTACCAATAAATCAAAAGGTATTTTTCTTCGTATTCAAATGTTGTGATCTCTGTTATTCCTGTTTTATATTTGTTTTGAAAAACAACAAAATGGCAATGGGGTTTGTGCTAACCTGCATATCCTTGTTTTAAGCTTAACCCTTGTTATTGCAGGATCCACATAGCAGATGACATCGACTCTGGACCTTCTATGACTCACTTCAACTTCGATTGCCCGATCTATCAAGCCGAAGAAGAGATTGATGAAGACGAAGACCTTCCCGAAGAGTTGGCCCGCTTGTTGAAACAAGAAGAGAAAGTAATTCTGCCTCACGAAGAAGAGATTGAGATTGTGAATCTGGGTTCTGAAGAACTGGTCAGGAATGTCAAGATAGGAGCTGCACTGCAGAGTGATGTCAAGCAGAGATTGGTCGAGATGCTAAGAGAGTATAGTGACGTCTTTGCTTGGTAATACGAAGATATGCCCGGACTTGATACTGACATTGTGGTCCACCACTTGCCGCTGCGAGAAGATTGTCCTCCTGTCAAGAAGAAGCTTAGGAGGACACGACCAGATATGGCCGTTAAGATCAAAGAAGAAGTGCAAAAGCAGCTTGATGCTGGCTTCATAGCGGTCACTACTTACCCTCCATGGGTCTCCAACATCGTGCCTGTACCGAAGAAGGACGGTAAGGTGCGAATGTGCATCGATTATCGGGATTTGAATAGGGCGAGCCCTAAAGATGATTTCCCGCTTCCCCATATTGATGTGTTGGTCAACAATACAGCTCAGTTCTCCGTATTTTCATTCATGGATGGCTTCTCCGGCTACAATCAGATCAAGATGGCGCCGGAGGACATGGAGAAAACTACGTTTATTACACCTTGGGGAACGTTTTGCTACAAGGTAATGCCTTTCGGTCTGAAGAACGCAGGGGCCACTTACCAACGAGCAATGGTCACTTTGTTTCATGATATGATTCATCATGAGATTGAAGTCTATGTTGCTGACATGATTGCGAAGTCCCAAACGGAATAAGGACATCTGGTCAATCTGCTGAAGCTTTTTGAGAGGCTTAGGAAGTTCAGGTTGAGGCTGAATACTAACAAGTGTACTTTCGGAGTACGGTCGGGAAAGCTACTGGGGTTTATCGTGAGTGAAAGAGGCATCGAGGTTGATCCTGCGAAGATAAAAGCAATACAAGAAATGCCAGCTCCAAGAACAGAAAAATAAGTTCGTGGTTTCCTGGGAAGAATAAACTACATTGCAAGGTTTATCTCTCAGCTCACGGCCACGTGTGAACCGATGTTCAAATTGTTAAAGAAAAATCAGGCGATTATCTGGAACGAGGATTTCCAGAAGGCATTTGATAAGATAAAACAGTATCTACAGGAACCTCCGATCTTGATACCTCCAGTGGCCGGAAGACCTTTAATCATGTACTTGACAGTTCTTGAGAATAGTATGGGGTGTGTTCTCGGTCAGCACGACGAGACGGGAAGAAAGGAGCATGCCATTTACTACTTGAGTAAAAAGTTCACAGATTGTGAATCTCGTTACTCGATGCTGGAGAAGACGTGTTGTGCACTAGCCTGGGCTGCCAAAAGTTTACGACAGTACATGCTCAATCACACAACCATGCTAATTTCGAAGATGGATCCGATCAAGTACGTCTTCGAGAAGCAAGCGCTTTCGGGCAGGATTTCCAGATGGCAAATGGTGTTGACGGAATATGACATTCAGTACGTTTCCCAAAAGGCCATCAAGGGAAGTGTATTGTCTGAATACCTTGCCGAACAGCCGATCAAGGATTATCAGCCGATGAAATTTGAATTCCCTGATGAGGATATCATGTTTCTCAAAGCGAAGGATTGCGATGAACCGTTGCCCGACGAGGGTCCAGATAGGAAATCCCAATGGAAATTGATATTTGACGGGGCGGTTAATTCTTACGGAAGTGGCATTGGGGCAATCATCATGACTCCCCATGGATCCCACATCCCGTTCACCGCTAGATTGACGTTTCCGGTCACCAATAACAAAGCGGAGTACGAAGCATGCATCATGGGTCTAGAAGAGGCAATTGATTTGAGAATAAAGAACATAGATGTATATGGTGACTCGGCACTTGTGATTAACCAGATTAAAGGGGAGTGGGAGACTCGTCAATTGAATTTGGTGTTGTACATGAGCTATGCCAGAAGGCTGCTTCCGTTCTTTGATCGAGTGGAACTCCATCATGTGCCCAGAGCAGAAAACCAGATGGCTGATGCCTTAGCCACGTTGGCTTCGATGTATAAAGTCAATTTTTCGAATGAAGCTCCAAGAATTGTCCTTTCTCGTCTTGATAGACCTGCATTCGTGTTTGCGATCGAGGAAGCCTCCGACGGCAAACCATGGTTCCATGATATTCAGACCTTCCTTATGACTAAGGAGTATCCTGCGGGAGCGTCAACCCAGGATAAGAAGACTCTGAGGAGGCTGTCCGAAAATTTTTATCTCAATCCTGATGGATTTTTGTATAAAAGAAACCACGATCTCGTGCTACTCAGATGTGTAGATGAGAAAGAAGCAAGTATGCTCATGGAAGACGTCCATGAAGGCACATTTGGTACGCACGCCGGCGGGCACGCTATGACGAGAAAGATCCTGAGAGCAGGATAATACTGGCTGACGATGGAGTCGGATTGCTTTAAATTCGCGAAGAGATGCCATAAATGCCAGATTTATGCTGATAAGATTCACGTGCCGCCGTGCTCTTTGAATGTCATGTCCTCCCCGTGGCCGTTCTCCAAGTGGGGCATCAACATGATAGGCAAGATCGAGCCCACTGCATCTAACGGTCATCGCTTCATTCTAGTAGCCATCGACTACTTCACCAAGTGGGTGGAGGCAGCCTCATACGCTAACGTGACCAAGCAGGTGGTGGCTAAATTCATAAAGAAGGACATCATCTGCCGATACGGAATTCCCGAGCGGATCATTACTGATAATGGTTCGAATCTGAATAACAAGATGATGAAGGAGCTGTGCCAGAGTTTCAAGATTGAACACCACAACTCATCTCCTTACCGGCCGAAGATGAATGGCGCCGTTGAAGCGGCCAATAAGAATATCAAGAAGATTGTACAGAAGATGGTTGTGACCTATAAGGATTGGCACGAGATGTTGCCATTTGCATTGCACGGTTATCGTACGACGGTACGTACATCAACCGGGGCAACTCCTTTCTCACTAGTGTACGGTATGGAAGCTGTCCTACCGTTAGAAGTTGAGATTCCTTCTTTACGAGTTTTGGTTGACGTGAAACTCGATGAGGCAAAATGGATTAAGAACCGACTAAACCAACTCAGCCTGATGGACGAGAAGAGGTTAGCATCGATTGCATATGGTCGTCTGTACCAAAGACGAATGAAGAAAGCCTATGATAAGAAGGTGCGTCCTAGAAGCTTTCAGACGGGTGACCTCGTCTTGAAGAAGATTATTCCTCCACACTCCGATCATCGGGGCAAGTGGACTCCTAATTACGAAGGTCCGTACGTTGTCAGCAAGGTCTTCTCGGGAGGAGCCTTGTTGTTATCCACGATGGATGGCGAAGACTTTGCATCCCCGGTGAACGCGGACGCAGTTAAAATATACTTTGCTTAAAGAATGACCCGCTGGAAAGAAAAAGAATATCCAGGCAAAAATGGGGCATCCCGGCGAACCATAAAAAAGGAAAAAGGTTCGGGAAAAAATTAGGGATATAAAGAAAAGAATGTACACCCGCAAAGTCGAAAACCTGGAAGGGCGACTTTGGCAAAAAAGGGTATCCCGGTGAATCGAAAACCCGAGAGGGCGATTCAGGCAAAAGTTAGGGATTTGAAAAAGCAAATGACTGCGTTCCGCGTATGGACTTTCATTGTTTAGTGGTTTGGAAGACCTGAGGGCCGGTTATCCGAATCAATCCCTTCTGAAGCTGAAGCGTCGGAGAAGTATCGAAGTCGAGTGGGTCATAGAGAGATCAACTCATGGTGTTCGTCTACGCCTCATTGCCGACATTTGTGTATATACTGATGTATATTTATGTTTTTATTTTTGCGCAGCTTCCTCATTCCAGGAGCTTGCATTTCGGCCCATTCAGGGGTCGTTATCAATAAAATGTGTACTATTCAACAATTCTGTTTGTTTGTTTAGCATTTATCTGTTTTGTTTGCGAAAAAGAACGCTGATGTTTTTGATAAAATGCGCATACATAAACTTACTGGCCTAGGCCACTGATTGTTGAAACAATGAACTACTTGAACATTGTCACAAGATGATAACCTTGATAGTTCCCTTTGAGAAGGGTATCTTGTCTATTTGTTTGTGTTGTTACAGGTAGGGCATATTCCAGACAGTGCGCCGTATGCATTCCCAAGCAGGATGATTCCTTCCAGCAAGTTCAGCAGCACCTCCCCGTGGAGTTTGAACATGAGATCGTAAGCATTGATATGTATCCCCAGGAAGAGAAGATTCTCTCCCCAATCAAATGTATCCTGAGGGATCGTCGTCTCCCTAGTTGAGTCATACACTGAAGTATGCAGCTTTCAATAGTTCAAATTGAAGTCTCCAGGAGAATTGAGATTCCCCGCAGAGTTGTACTCTCCCCGACAAGTAGGATTGATTCCATCGTCTGGTTTCCTTCCCCAGCCGAGTTTGCAAACCCCCAAGAGAGCTGAGTCCTTGGAAGCCGTGGGGGCCATGATTGGTTTTCCCCCAGCAGAGTGCTGAGCAGCTGATGCTGTATTTCTCCACCGGAGTCGTTACCTCCAGGAAAGTTTTGCCGCGAAGGCTGTGCAGTTTATTTCTGCGACTGATATCGTTTCCTCAGCAGTTTGTGGTTCGTTTACCTAGTCAAGCGAGTACAGGTTCTCGAAGAACCTTACTCCCCTGCAGCAGTCGTCTGGAGTTCGTTTCCCCAAGTTTGGTCCAATTGAGATTGGTGTGACTTCTTCTCCTCGGCAGGATGATTCCTTCCTCCACCAGAGTGGTTCTTCCTCCTTGACAGGAGGATTCTCCCTTCAGCATCTATTTTGCTGATGGGGTCATAGCATTTTGCATGATTGCATAGCATCTACCCTAAACGCGTAGCATTTCCACCGTGTGGAGCATTACGCCATTGACGATCATATGCCTATGAAACATGAGCTAGGTCGTTACCGTTCTTGTTTTGCAGGTGTTCCTCCGCAGAATGGTTTGCTCAAGATGATTCTTGAATTCCCCAGCAAAGTTGTTTGCTTAAGATGATTCTTAAAATCCCCAGTGAAGTCGCCAGAGAGGGTTGCTCAAGTTGATGCTTAGAGTCCCCGGCTGAGCGTTTGCTCAAGATGATTCCTGAAATCTCTCGCAGAGTTATTAGTTCAGGATGATTCTTGAAGTCCCCAGCGGAGTTATTTGCCCAAGATGATTCTTGAAGTCCTCAGCAGAGTTGATTCACCCATAATGATTTCTGGATCCCTGAAGCAGAGTTACTTGATAGTTCTCCAGAATCCCCAGCGGAGATGTGTCATCCCCAGCAGGTTTTGAATAGAGGATTTGAAATTTCCTTGAAGACTTGATGATTGAAGTCCAACTGTATTAACGAAGCAGTTCTCTCAGCTGATGCGGAGTGCCTGATGGTAGAAATTTGGATATCCCTTTTGGTTCACGATTGACCGAGGATTCTATTTTCGACTTACTAACGAAGTTCGGCTGACGCCCGAAAGTTCTTTGAATGCCCGACGGCATAATTAACTTGACTGTTAAAAAGTTCCTAATGACCTGATGATTCCCGAGGAATTCTTCTGCTATGACGCAGAATGCCTGACGGCATGATCAACCATTCATTACCAGTTACCACGTAACCGGTGACCCCTTGATGACTTGAGGACGAATATCTATAGCAAAATCAGATGATCATCCTGACGAAGATTTGAGAGTAGCCCTTCACCGGTTACCGCGTGACAGATTCCCCAGCAGAGTTGTCGTGCAACTGTCATGCTCAGTTTTTGAAGATGTTCCTAACAATCAGAGTATCGTTTACCTGTGCGTGCTTCGCAAATCACCCGTTACCGTGTAACCAGTTATCCCTCGATGATTTGAGGATGCAATGATATCAGATAAATCAGAGAATCATCCTGACGAAGGTTCAGATCAGTGTTGCTCCAGCTAGTTGTCGTGCAACTATTATTTCGGCTTCCGAAGATTTGTCCCATCAGAGTACCGTGTACTTGTGCAGTTGGCAAATTTCCGGGTTTGTTGGTATTCAACCGTCTTTTACCTTGATTGTTTGAGAACCGTTAGCTTCTCACCCAATCAGGTCCAAGCCATTTGAATAGGGGCAGCTGTTGCACCCCAAATTTTGCCCAACATTTCTTCACCTAGCTTATGTTTCATTTCATTCACATTAGCATTATCATTTGCATTTTATTGACATGTATGCAGGAGATCAAAAGGTATGATTACCAATCAAGACTTTGAAGCTAGCTAAGGAGGTTTATTCAAGTGCTCAAGGGTTGATAGCCTTGTCAAAGAAGTAAAGGATCCTCAGAGAGAGTGGTTGAAACCAAGTATGTGGGTCTCCTAACTTGAGAGTTATGGGGAAGACCATCAGATGATTCTGAGGCCATGAAGATGGACTTGAGGTCTTGAAAGAGCTCATGAGAAGTGTTGAAGATCACTTTGAGGCCTAGACAGGTCATTGTGCAAGATTAAGAAGCCTAAGCCATGATTGGTGCAGCTAGGGTTTGACTGGGTCAACCCTAAGTTAACTGAGGATTTGAAGAAGGTTGAGACTTAATTCAAGAGCCATGTGACCATGGATTGATACATGGAGATGTTCTAAGGATGATTCCAAGGTTAACTCATCATGATTGAAGAGTTTGAGAAGATTCAAGCTAGGGTTTCTAAGGCTTGACAGTGTAAAATCCCCTAGTTTGACCCCTATCTTCCAGGCAATTTAGCTCAAGATGTGATTGTCATCTCATCTTACCCCCAACATGATTGTTGTAGAGCATGACCTTAGCTTTAATTTGAGTGCTAGAAGTCCTTGATAGGGTTTGTAGAACTCAAGTTATGGCTTTGACAAGTTACAAGTCATCTGAGGAATGTGAATTTGGAGCTTGAAAGTTACCCAACTTGCATGACACTTTTTCCCTAGAAGGATGCTTCCTATGAACTTTTGGTCAACATGAATGTTGTTCCTTATTCTCTTAGCTTTCTATAGAGTACTAGAAGTCCTTTATAGGATTTGTAGAACTCAAGTTATGGCTTGGACAAGTCAAGGGTATTTTGGACATTTGGTGATTATAGGTCATTTATGATCATTGGCCATTTTCACCAACTTAGAGGTCTCAAATGAAATTTTGTTCAACTATAAAGTTGCTCAAAATGGGGTTTTAAACTTGATCATGCATCAAGAAGGCATTGAAATGGCTCAAGAAGAGATTTGGTTCAAGAAAATTTGAAAAAGGAAGAATTAAAAGGATTTAATGGCCAAAAATACAAATAATTCATTTTGTGACCAAATGAAACAAAATTATAGGTCAAATTGATTGGAAAAATGATTTTAGAAACAATGGCAATGTTAGAGTTTTGATTGAGGTCATTTGAATAACATTCCATTTCATTTCTTCATGATGAAGCAACATATCCAACCCACACCTTTGGCTTGCAAACAAGGAAACAATCATCACCATTCAATTCCTTAGCTCATGAGGAGTGAAAACCAAGTTTGCTGAGACCCAAACAGAGGAGATATTGCATATGCCATGAATGATATTTGGAGGAGAAATTGAAAATCCAAAATCTCATTTGGATGGATCCAGAATTTTCTAGATGAGTCTAATCACTTCTATATAAGTCATTGAGTGAGTTCAGTGCTTTTTTTGGAAGAGATTGGTGTTGGTTGCAGAGAGAGAGATCAAAGTTTCATGAATGCAAGTTGAGATCGAATTTTCAATTCAAGGAAGAACCAAGCCAATTTGAGGTGTGCATTAGCTTCAGAGGGAAATTTGGAGTGAATCTGGATTGTTGTGGAGGTTGAGTCGTGCTAGAACCACTTCTGTTGCAAGCTTGAACACAGGTTGGTGAATTTCTTGATTATGCATGATTTAGGCAGTGATAGATAGAAATTCATATGCGGTTAGGATCCTGATGATGAGTAGTTGGATTTAGGATGTTTAATTGCTTGATTAGAGATGATTTAGGTCAGATGCCATTTTCGGTTGAGATTGTCATTTCATGATTCATGCGTTTTGAGGAGGAATAATTGGTATGGTTGAATTGCTGGGAAGATTCTGGTCAAGATTCATTCAGGGATTGTGGCAAATGGTGGGCTGTAGAGGAAGTTAGGGTTCTGCAGGGGTGGCCAGAAAAGTCACCGGCGCTGGCTGGTTCGCGCGCAGGTTGCAGGTTCAAATTGGGGACGATGAACAAGAACCCTCAGATTAGGGTTGGACCTTTGACTCAGGCAAGGGATGAATGGCCACGATTGCACCTCAAGCGCTGAAGAGAAATTTCAAATGAAACGCACTGTTTCATTAATTGGTTGGTTTTGGGCTTAGCACTCAGAGTGATATTCACACCCCCCTTTGGCCCAAATGTTGAAATGAATTGTATTGGGTTGCTATTTGCCACGCATTTTTATTAATATCCTTTATTTTCTTTTATTTTTCTTTATTTCATGTGACTTAGAGATTAATTCATAAAAAATAGAAGATTAACTTAATTAATTCCAAACATTTTTCCCCTGATTCATGATTGAATCTAGAATTTTGTAGATAAAAAATATTAATAATTCATACATTTTTTATTTTTATTTGCATTTTTTTAATATTAATTGATATTAAAATGGCCATGGTTGATACCTTTTTTTAATGAATTTTGTTTGAGCACTTGGTGATGATTCTTGCCTTGATTGTTTGTGTGTAGCTAGCACAGATATGCATGTTCCCCTTAGATTTTTCTCACATTTTTGTAATGAAGTTAGGTGGTAGTGTTAAGTTGAAACTTTAGGTGCTCTATTTTTAGGGTTTATGCTTAGTACCTTGTGAGGTAGGTTTTATTTCTAGGACTTGGTGAATGATTCAACCTCTGGATTTTATATGGTAGATTCATGATTGAATTAGGGTCCCATAGTTATTTTTGTAGGATTTTACAATTGGTTTTAGTATTTTAGTTAGGACTAACTTTAGTACTAGGTTTTAGGTGATCCTAGCTTGCTAATTCAATTAGATTGATTTCTTTAGTTCCCTTAGATTAGGGTTTTGCTTTGTTTTCTCTTGGATTATGTTGAAGACAAGCTTGGGGATACTATGGAGTGCTTGAAGAAGCTTGGATGTGAAGACTTCCCTTCTTTTGGTGTAGTGTTGACTAGGTGTTAAGATTAGGGTTTGCAGGCAGAGCATCTAGATAGATTCTCTTCTTTCATAAACATGGAAGGTGTTGATCACTTCCATTCTTCTCTATGATGTAAGGTCCCCTTGTGAAGGCCTCGTCCCTCCTTTGGTAGGATGTGTGGCTCTTTACAAGTTGGTAGAACCTTTGAGGGTCCCTTTCTCTGATGATAGGATGCCTAGTGGTGACCTTTGGTCTTCACTCTGCTGTCAATCATCCAAACCTTGCTCTTGTTAGATGAATATTTCTACCTTGCTAGAGGATAAAGTCCTTGTTAGAAGATTGAAGATGTTAGAAGACTACCCTTGGAGCTGAAGCTTGAAGATCAAGAGGAACAAGTTGACACTTATGGGAAGAAGATCAAGCTGAGATTGAAGAAAGAGCTGAAGCTTGAAGAAGATGAAGAACAAGTTGATACTTGTGAAGGGAATCCATTGGAGATTGAATGAAGAAGCTGAAGCTTGAAGTTGGAAAGTAAGTTGATACTTGTGAGTTCAATGCTTGGAGTGCCTGAAGGAACAAGTTGATGCTTGCTAGTGGGATTGAAGCCTGAAGGTGGAGTTTACTTTGGTGCTGAGGCCTGAAGAAGAAAGAATAAGTTGATACTTATGTTTGATGTATTAGAAGCCTGAAGAAGCAAGTTGACACTTTCTATTAAAGATGAAAGACTTGAAGAGCATTTAAGGACTGAGGACTGAACTGCTGTCACAGGATTGCTTTGTTGTAAAGCTGTGGAAGCTGTTGATCTGCTTTCTCTCCTGTTTGTTTGCTTTCTGTGCAACTGTATTGATGTGGCTTGTTTGATTTGCTTGGTGCATTAGAATAAGTTCATGTTTGGACTGATGTAAACTAGGAGCATGATTGCACTAGAGGTTGAGTTGCTCCCTCTGCTTGTACTTTTACTGTATGGCTTTGCTTGCTGGTATTTGGTAGAGCCCAGCTCCCTTGCCTGTGTGGTTTGTGATTTGCTTGATAGCATGGCATTTTATTTCATGTCTTCTGTATGATTACTGTTATTCATATCGGGCTTGAGGTTGAGATGAGCTTGTGGAGGCTGATGTCCCACACACATTTCCTCCCTCACTTGCATTGCATGCATTTTACTGTATATCTGTTTACTGTTTAAGCTGATGCTTTATCTGTTTCTGTTTACATTGACATGATCCCCTAGGAAGCTCACTTCCTTTGATAAGGAAGTGATGATTAGAACTTTAGGTTGAAACCTATGCATGACAACTTCTAGGAGTCCCCTGTTTCAAACCTCAACCATAGGATGAATCCTTGGCATGACAACATTAGGACTTGATAGTCTCCCCTTAGTTGGGCCTGTCTTCTCTTCTCATCTCAAAACAAATTAAAATACAGTAATAAAGGTTAACTGACATCGTACGTTACGAGACTTAAGCTATTTGAGAAAGGATTGTTGGAGAGTTTCTTTTCAACAGTCTGGATGTTTAGTATGGCACCCTTTGGGTGACATGCGACGCATTCATTTTCAGGTCATAGTCTCTAGTGCGATATTGGTTGCAAACATCCATAAAAAACAGTTCTTTCGTAAAAGACAGAAAATAAACTTCAAACTTTTTGCCCCGTGGGCCCATAATTCAAAGGAAGCTTTTCTGAAGAAAAGAGTGTCGTTAACTCTCAGTTCTACCGCAAACGGTAACGCCTAAGTCTCCAAGGGTCGAGCTGCGTACGCCAAACTGCTGGAACTGTTTGTTAACCCTACTCGATAAAACAGATGAATCTGAATCCCCGTAAGCCGTATTATCCCGAACTACGTAAGCTCTGATCTCTCATACCTGTTGAGAGTACGTAGGAACAATACTGACGTATTGGCGAGCCACCTTCCCCGTAACCCGTAGTTAGGTGAACTACGTTGACTCTGATTTCTCATTCTCTGATGAGAATACGTAGGCATAAAGCGCGACGCTTTGCCGAGTCATTTTTCTTTTTCTTTTGGGCCAGCCTTGATAGGTAGATAGATAAAACAAACCCGTCAGATGAACACAACAAGCATGGATCCCATTGAGTATGATGGACGTGAGGGGTGCTAATACCTTCCCCTTGTGTAACCGACTCCCGAACCCAGACAATGGTTACGAAGACCTTGTCTTATACCTTTTCGTCGGGTTTTTCCGATCGTTTCCTTTCCCGTTCTGAGGGATAAATAACCTTATTTTTGGCAGCCCAAGCGAGTGCGCAACACGTCTTTTCCAACCTTGAGTACCTGGACTCACAACCTGTGAACTTTTTACTCAAGTAATATATGGTGTCGCTACCGCGAAAATAAGGTGCCGACAAAACAGAAGTGTCGCCACCTTTTGTTATTTATCCCTCAGAACGGGAAAGGAAACGATCGGAAAAACCTGACGAAAAGATATAAGACAAGGTCATCACAACCATTGTCTGGGTTCGGGAGTCGGTTACGCAAGGGGAAGGTATTAGCACCCCTCACGTCCATCGTACTCGATGGGATCCACGCTCGTTATGTTTATCTGACGGGTTTGTTTACTATCTACCTATCAAGGCTGGTCTGAAAAGAAAAGAAAATGACTCGGCAAAGCGTCGCACTTTATGCCTACGTATTCTCATCAGAGAATGAGAAATCAGAGTCATCGTAGTTCGGCTAACTACGGGTTACGGGGAAGGTGGAAGGTGGCTCGCCAATACGTCAGTATTGTGCCTACGTACTCTCAACTGATATGAGAGATCAGAGCTTACGTAGTTCGGGATAATACGGATTACAGGAATTCAGATTCATCTGTTTTTATCGAGTAGGGTTAACAAACAGTTCCAGCAGTTTGGTGTACGCAGCTCGACCCTTGGAGACTTAAGCGTTACCATTTGCGGTAGAACTAGGAGTTAACGACACTCTTTTCTTCAGAAAAGCTTCCTTTGAATTACGGGCCCACGGGGCAAAAAAGGTTTGGAGTTTGTTTTCTGTCTTTTACGGAAGAACTGTTTTTTATGGATGTTTGCAACCAATACCGCACTAGAGACTATGACCTGAGAGTGAATGTGTCGCATGTCACCCAAAGGGTGCCATACTAAACATCCAGACTGTGGAAAAGAAACTCTCCAACAATCCTTTCTCAGATAGCTTAAGGCTCGTGACGTACGACATCAGTTAACCTTTATTACTGTATTTTGATTTGTTTTGAGATGAGAAGAGAGAACGAACAGTTTCAACTAAGGGGAGACTATCAAGTCCTAATGTTGTCATGCCAAGGATTCATCCTATGGTTGAGGTTTGAAACAGGGAACTCCTAGAAGTTATCATGCATAGGTTTCAACCTAAAGTTCTAATCATCACGTCCTTATCAAAGGGAGTGAGATTCCTAGGGGATCATGTCAATGATATACAAAAGCAGATAAAGCGTCATCTTAAACAGTAAACAGTAAACGACTGTAAAATGCATGCAATGCAAGTGAGGGAGGAAACGTGTGTGGGGCATCAGCCTCCACAAGCTCATCTCAACCTCAAGCCAGATATGAACAACTGCAATCATACAGAGGAAATAACATGCTATCAAGCAGAATATAATAACTGCAATCATACAGAATAAGTGAAATAAAATTCCATCAAGCAAATCACAAACCACATAGGCAAGGGAGCTGGGCTCTACCAAATAACAGCAAGCAAAGCGATACAATAACAATACAAGCAGAGGGAGCGACTCAATCTCTAGTGCAATCATGCTGCTAGCTTGAATCAATCTAAATATGAACTTATTCTAATGCATCAAGCAAATCAAACAAGTCACATCAATACAGTTGCACAGAAAACAAACAGACAGAAAAGAAAGCAGATCAACAGATTCCCCAGCTTCACAGCAAAGCAATCTTCTGACAGCAGCCCAGTCCTTAACCTGCAACTGCTCTTCAAGGCTATCATCTTTAATAGCAAGTGTCAACTTGCTTCTCTGAGCTTCCAACACATCAACATAAGTATCAACTTATCCCTCTTCTTCAAGCCTTAGCTCCAAAATAAATTCCACCTTCAGGCTTCAATCCCAATTGCAAGTATCAACTTGTTCCTTCAAGGACTCAATGTATTAATCACACAAGTATCAACTTGCTTTCCAATCTCAAGCTTCAGCTTCTTCATTCAATCTCCAATGGATTCCCCTCACAAGTATCAACTTGTTCTTCATCTTCTTCAAGCTTCAGCTCTTTCTTCAATCTCAGCCTGATCTTCTTTCCACAAGTGTCAACTTGCTCTCCTGGATCTTCAAGCCTCAGCTTCAAAGGCAGTTTTCAAACACAGAGAAGTAGCAACCTCTAGCCTCTTCAATCTTCAAACAAGGAACTCTATCCTCTGGAAAGGGAGAAAGATTCATCTAACAAGAGCAAGATTTGGATGATTGACAGCAGAGTGAAAACCAAAGGTCACCACTAAGCATTCCATCATCAGAGAGAGGAACCCTCAAAGGTTCTACCAACTTGTGAAGAGCCACACATCCTACCAAAGGAGAGATGAGGCCTTTACAAGGGGACCTTACATCATAGGGAAGAATGGAATTGATCAACATCTTCCATGTTTATGAAAGAAGAGAATCTACCTAGAAGCTCTGCCTACAAACCCTAATCTTAACACCTAATCAACACCACACCACAAGAAGGGATGTCCTCACATCCAAACTCCTTCAAGCCTTCCATAGTAGCCCACACATGTCTTCAACATCATCCAAGAGCAAGAGAGGCAAAACCCTAATCTAAGGGAACTAAAGAAATCAATCTAATTAAATTAGCAAGTTAGGATCACCTAAAACCTAATACTAAAGTTAACCCTAACTAAAATACTATAACCAATTTTAAAAAACTACAAAAATAACTATGGGACCCTAATTCAATCATGAATCTACCATACAAAATCAGAGGTTGAATCATCCACCAAGTCCTAAAACTAAAACCTAAATCATGAAGTGCTAAGGTTAAACCCTAAAACTAGAGCACCTAAAGTTTCAACTTAAAACTACCACCTACATTCACCACAAAAATGTGATAAAAATCTAAGGGGAACACACATATCTATGCTAGCTATACACAAAAAATCAAGGCAAGAATCATCACCAAATGCTCAAACCAAATTCATCATAACAAGGTATCAACCATGGTTATTCTAATATCAATCAATATTCAAAAAATGCAAATAAAATAAAAAATGCATTAATTATTAATATTTTTTATCCAAAATATTCTAGATTCAATCATGAATCAAGGGAAAAAAATTTGGAATTAATTGAGTTAATCTTCTATTTTTTATGAATTATTTTCTAAGTCACATGAAATGAAGAAAATAAAGAAATTCAAGGAAATTAATTAAACCAACGTGGTAAATAGCAATTAAAACCAGTTCAATTCTTGGGTTGGGCCAGAAAGGGGGTGTTGATAGCAACCAATGTTAAGGCCCAGGCGCTTGGATTCCTCATGTTCAATTCAGTTCACAAAAATTAAAAGAAAAAGTTGACATGCCAGGACTCGAACCAACACGCTCTTGGTCCACCCAGCGAAAACCAAAGCCTGAGTAATTTCATTAACCAAAACGTTGTGTTTTGAAGGGATTGTACGTGGCGCAACGAGGGACCTTGGATGGAGGCCTGAGTCAAAGTCTTCTTCGCGAATGGACGGAGGAGATTACGTCTCCTACCTTTTGAATCCTTCTGCAAACACAAAACGCGCGCGCAACCAGCCATCGCCGGTGGCTTCTCCGGCCGACCTTGTTCAACCCTAACTCTCTCTATAATCAACCATTTCACACAATTTCTGAATGAAAGTTGCTCTAAATTTCACCAGGAATCCAACTACACTAACTAATCGTGCTAAAAACGCAAGGATAAAAAAATATCCATCTCAACCGAAAATGGCATCAACCCTAAATTGTCTCTAATCTTCAAATTAATTATCCAGAAAGCTTCTAGCAATGATCTATAATGAATCTAGCCTATCAAAACCTAAAGAAACTACATGAATTGAGTCGTAGGATGAGAATCACCTACCTGCAAATTTTGAATGCACAGAGCACTGAAACCTTCAAATCAACCCTCAATAATTTTCAGATACCTTCACTAACACCAAATGAAACTTCTGTATGCAACAAATTGGATTGAAACTCTCTGAATCCTTGAATTCGATTTTGACTTGCAAGCTATGAACTCAAAGTGCTCTCTCACGATTTTGCAATGATCTTGGCTTGAATTCTATATGGAATCACTCATACACTCAAGAGGAAGATGTTGAAATCAAGAATTTGGACTGAAATGGATCAAAAGTGTGTAACCGAATTTGATTTGCAAAGAGAAAATTCAGAATGCAATCTCTCTATTCTCTCTCAATTTTCACCAACCTTGGCCTTGATTCAGTTCTAATGTATATATAGAACCAGTAGGAATGATCTAGAAGTTTCTTGAACCATCTATATGAGATATCCAATATCTCTTGCTCTTGAATTTTTCATCTCATGCTCATCAATGACAGCTCTGCTTTGGCATGTTGCAGCACCTCATTCTCATCCAAATTCTCCTCAAATGACATTTTGAAATGACTTGAATTGATTGGAACCTTGGTTTTGATCTTGTGCATAGTTTGGCATATGTAACTTACATCATAAGCTACCAAATGCAATTATGAGCAAATGACTTCAAATGAAAAAACCAACATTGCCATTGTTTCTAAAGTCATCTTTCCAATCAATTTGACCTATAATTTTGTTTCATTTGGTCACAAAATGACTTATTTGAATTTTTGACCATTAAATCCTTTTAATTCTTCCTTTTTTCAAAATTTCTTGAACCAAGTCTCTCCTTGAGCTATTTCAATGCCTCCTTGATGCATGGCCAACGTCAAAACCTCATTTTGAGCAACTTTCTAGTTGAACAAAATTTCACTTGAAGCCTCTAAGTTGGTGAAAATGGCCTATGATCACAAATGACCTATAATCACCAAATGTCCAAAATACCCTTGACTTGTCAAAGCCATAACTTGAGTTCTACAAATCCTATCAAGAACTTCTAGTACTCTCTAGAAAGCTAAGAGGATAATGAACAACATTCATGTTGACCAAAAGTTCATAGGAGTCATCCTTCTAGGGCAAACGTTCCATGCAAGTTGGGTAACTTTCATGCTCCAAATTCACATACCTGAGATGACTTGTAACTTGTCAAAGCCATAACTTGAGTTCTACAAATCCCATAAAGGACTTCTAGCACTCAAATTAAAGCTAAGATCATGCCCTACAACAATCATTTTGGGGGAAATATGAGATGACAATCACATCTTGAGCTAAATTGCCTTGAAGATAGGGGTCAAACTAGGGGATTTTACACTGTCAAGCCTTAGAAACCCTAGCTTGAAACTTCTCAAACTCTTCAATCATGATGAGTTAACCTTGGAGTCATTCTTGGGACATATCAATGCATCAATCCATGATCACATGGCTCTTGGATGAGGTCTCAACCTTCTTTAAATCATCAGTTGACTTAGGGTTGACCCAGTCAAACCCTAGCTGCACCAATCATGGTTGAGGCTCCTTATTCTTGCACAATGACCTGTCTAGGCCTCAAAGTGATATTCAACACTTCTCATGAGCTCTCTCAAGACCTCAAGTCTAACTTCATGGCTTCAGAATCATCTGATGGCTTTCCACATCTTTCAAGTTAGGAGACATAGACACTTGGTTTCAACCACTCTTTCTGAGGCTCTTTCAACTTCTCTGACAAGGATATCAACCCTTGAACACTTGAATAACCTTCTTAGATAGCTTCATAGTCTTGTGTAGCTCTTGATTGGTAATCATACCTCTTGATCTCCTGCATACATGTCAATAAAATGCAAAGGTGAATGAAATGAAACACAAGCTAGGTAAAGAAAAGTTGAGCAAATTTTGGGGTGCAACAGCTGCCCCTATTCAAACGGCTTGGACCTGACTGGGTGAGAAGCGAACGACTCTAAAAAAATCAAGGTAAAAGACGGTTGAATACCAACAAACCCAGAAATTTGCCAACTGCACAAGTACACGGTACTCTGATGGGGACAAATCTTCAGAAACTGAAATGATAGTTGCACGACAAATAGCTGGAGAAATACTGATCTGAACCTCCATCAGGATGATTCTCTGATTTATCTGATATCATTGCATCCTCAAATCATCAAGGGGTCACCGGTTACACGGTAACTGGCGATCTGCCAACCGCACGGGTAAACAATACTTTGATTGGTAGGCACATCTTTAAAAGCTGAGCATGACAGTTGCACGACAACTCTGCTGGGGAATTGGTCACACGGTAACCGGTAATGGATGGTTGATCATTTCGTCAGGCATTCTGCGTCATAGCAGAAGAAGAATTCCTCGGGACTCGGTAGGTAGTTAGGAACCTTTTAACAATCAACTTACTCATGCCATCGGGCATTCTAAGAACTTTCGGGCGTCAGCCGGACTTCGTCAGTAAGTTTTAAAATGGGATCCTTAATCCATCATGGACCAATAAGGATATACATTCCTTAGCCGTCAGGCACTCCGCGTCAGCTGGGTGAACTGCTTTGACATCGTAGTTAGACTTCATCATTAAGTCTGGGGTTTTGGCACCGCTGCCGGACTTCAATCATCAAGTCTTCAAGGGAAACTTCAGCTTCTCTTCTCAACAACCTGCTGGGGATGACACATCTCCGCTGGGGGTTCTGGAGAACTATCAAGTAACTCTGCTTTGGGGGATTCAGAAATCATTCTGGGTGAATCAAATCTGCTGCGGACTTCAAGAATCATCTTGGACAAATAACTCCGCCGGGGATTTCAAGAATCATCCTGAACCAATAACTTTGCTGGAGATTTCAGGAATCATCCTAAGCAAACACTCTGCCGGGGGTTCTAAGCATCAACCTGAGAAACCCTCTCTGGCGACTTCACTGGGGATTTTAAGAATCATCTTAAGCAATCACTTTCGCGGGAGGATTCAAGAATCATCTTGGGCAAACGACTTCGCTGGGGAATTCAAGAATCATCTTGAACCGAACAACTCTTCTGAGACTTCAGGAATCATCCTGGGCAAACACCCTGCCGGGGGACACCTGCAAAACAAGAACGGTAACAACCTAGCTCATGTTTCATATGCATATGATCGAAAATGGCGCAATGCTCCACACGGTGGAAATGCTACGCGTTCTAGGGTAAATGTTATGCAATCATGCCAAATACTATGACCCCATCAGCGAAATAAATGCTGAAGGGAAAAGCCTCCTATCAAGGAGAAGGAACCACTCTGGTGGAGGGAGGAATCATCCTGCTGAGGAGAAGGAGTCACGCCAATCTTAATTGGACTCCGCCTGGGGAAACGAACTTCAGTCGACTGTTGCAGGGGAACAAAGTTCTACGAGAACCTGAACCCGCTCAACCGGGTAGTCAAACCACAAACTGTCGAGGGAACGATATCAATCGCATAAATAAATTGCACGGCATTCGCAGCAAAACTTTCCTGGAGATACGACTCCGGTGGGGAAATACATCATCAGCTATTCAACACTCTACTAGGGAAAACCACTCATGGTCTGCACGGCTTCCCAGGACTCGGCTCTCTTGGGGGTTTGCAAACTCGGCTAGGGAAGAAGGAATCATCCTGCTTACTGGGGAGAGTACGACTCTGTGGGGAATCTCAATTCCGCTGAAGACTTCAGTCTGCACTATCGAGTGCTGCACACTTCGGTATATGGCTCAGTTGGGGAGACGAAGATCCTTCAGGATGCATCTGATTGGGGAGATAATCTTCTCTACCTGGGGAGACATATCAATGCTCGCGGTCTCATGTTCACACTCTACGGGGAGATGCCACTGAACCTGCTGGAGAAGAAGGAATCATCCTGCTTGGGAACGCACGGCGTACTGCCTGGAATATGCTATACCTACAACATCACAAACAAGCAGACAAGATACCCTTCTCAAAGGGACCTATCAAGGTTATCATCTTGTGACAATGTTCCAGTAATTCATTGTTTCAACAATCAGTGGCCTAGGCCAGTAAGTTTATGTATGCGCATTTGATCAAAAACATCGCCGTTCTTTTTCGCAAACAAAACAGATAGATGCTAAACAAACAAAAATATTGTTGAATAGTATACATTTTATTGATAACGAACCCCTAAATGGGCAAAAATGTTTTACAACAGATGCAAGCTCCTGAAATGAGGAAGCTGCGCAAGCATAAAACATAAATATACATCAGTATATACACAAATGTCGACAATGAGGCGTAGACGAGCACCATGAGTTGATCCCTCTATGACCCACTCGACTTTGATACCTCTCCGACGCTTTAGCTTCAGAAGAGATTGATTCAGATAAATGGCCCTCAGGTCTTCCAAACCACTAAACAATGAAAGTCCATACGCGGGACGCAGTCGTTTGCTTTTTCAAATCCCTAACTTTTGCCTGAATCGCCCTTCCGGGTTTTTGGCGCTGGCATTTCTTGTATTGCTTTTATCTTCGCAGGATCAACCTCGATGCCTCTTTCACTCACGATAAACCCCATCAGTTTTCCAGACCGTACTCCGAAAGTACACTTGTTAGGATTCAGCCTCAACCTGAACTTCCTAAGCCTCTCAAAAAGCTTCAGCAAATTGACCAGATGTCCCTCCTCCATTTGGGACTTCGCAATCATGTCATCAACATAGACTTCAATCTCATGATGAATCATATCATGAAACAAAGTAACCATTGCTCGTTGGTAAGTGGCCCCTGCGTTCTTCAGACCGAAAGGCATTACCTTGTAGCAAAATGTTCCCCAAGGTGTAATAAACGTAGTTTTCTCCATGTCCTCCGGCGCCATCTTGATCTGATTATAACCAGAGAAGCCATCCATGAACAAAAATACGGAGAAGTGAGCTATATTGTCGACCAACACATCAATATGGGGGAGCGGGAAATCATCTTTAGGGTTGCCCTATTCAAATCCCGATAATCGACGCACATTCGTACCTTACCGTCTTTCTTCGGTACAGGCACTATGTTGGCGACCCACGGAGGGTAAGTAGTGACCGCTAAGAAGCCAGCATCAAGCTGCTTTTGCACTTCTTCATTGATCTTAACGGCCATATCTGGTCGTGTCCGCCTAAGCTTCTGCTTAACGGGAGGACAATCTTCTCGCAGCGGCAAGTGGTGGACCATAATGTCAGTATCAAGTCCGGGCATATCTTCGTATGACCAAGCAAAGACGTCACTATAATCTCTTAGCATCTCGACCAATCTCTGCTTGACATCACTCTACAATGCGGCCCCTATCCTGACATTTCTGACATGTTCTTCAGAACCTAGATTCACAATCTCAATCTCTTTTTCGTGAGGCAGAATAACTTTCTCTTCTTGTTTCAACAAGCGGGCCAACTCTTCGGGAAGGTCTTCGTCTTCATCAATCTCTTCTTCGGCTTGATAGATCGGGCAATCGAAGTCGAAGTGAGTCGTAGAAGGTCCAGAGTCGATGTCATCTGCTATGTGGATCTCTTTGCCTGTCACTTGGATGGTATCCCTGATGGACCAGTTGTTGAGGCTCTCACCTGGCTTGCTTGGCTGGATCCAAGAGTCTAGGTCGCAATCGCTGTCTTCGCCGTCTTCAGACACTGCGCTGACACTTTCAAATATCACCCCGCCGCTCGTAAACTGGATCGGCCCTTTACCGCACTGTGCACTATGAGAAGATGAGGCTTCAGCCGTAGGAGAGTATCCTAACCCAAACTTGTCCTGTTTGTTAGGTATTTCTAGAATCTGCCCCTAGCCTGGGGTAGATCCGGCTTGAACAACGGCCCGGGCTTCCTTGAAGGAAGAGAGAGTCATCTCTGGTTTCTCGGTCATTACTAGAGCTACGTTCTTGACTTTAACAACTTCAAACGCCTGGCATAGGGTTTCTTGGATTTCCCCATCCATCTCAACATATTTGAAGGACGACAAATGGCTCACCATTATGTCCTCCTCGCCGCAAACGGTTACGATGCTACCTCCGACAGTATACTTGAGCTTCTGGTGCAACGTGGAGGTCACAGCACCAGCAGAATGGATCCATGGCCGGCCTAAGAGACAACTGTAGGCTGGCATGATGTCCATAATGTAGAAGACTGCGTCGAAAGTTTCCGGCCCGACTTGGATTGGCAACGTTACCTCTCCAAAGACATGACGCTTGGTTCCATCGTAAGCCTTCACAACCAGATCACTGGGTGTGCAGATCAATCCTCGAGTATCTAACTTCATCAATGTTTTCTTTGGAAGAACATTGAGCAATGACCCGGTGTCCACCAACACATGAGACAAAATCGTTCCCCTACACTCTATCGAGATGTGTAGGGCACTGTTGTGGTTTCTTCCCTTCGGCGTCAGCTCCAGGTCAGTGAACCCTAACCCGTTTCCAGCATTCACGTGGGCTACGACCCCTTTCAACTGGTTGACCGATATTTCCTGCGGTACGTACATGCCATTCAAAACCTTTAACAGCACGTTGCGATGTGCCTCAGAACACAACAACAAATTCAGGATGGAAATTTTCGAGGGTGTTTGATAGAAATGATCCACGATCTTGTAATCACTCTTTTTAATCAACCTCATGAACTCTTCAGCGTCCTTGACAAGTAAGTCCTTCTCTACCCCACGAGGGGTTTCCTCAACGACTTTACTCTTTCCCTTATCGGTTACATCAGCTTTGTCCGCCACAATCTCAGGTGGAGCAAATACTCTTTCGCTGCGGGTGATTCAGCCAATGCTCGCTAGGTTATCCACAGACGACCCAGATGGTTCCAGTTCCAACTTCTGTCTGTTACAGTAGACGTCTGCCAAATAATTCCATGGGACAGCATTGGTGCTTTCAAAAGGTATCGGCCCGGCCTTGGTGATGGTAATGGTGGGCGGCCTGGGTGCAGAAATAGTAATCGTCCGACGGGGGATGGTGATGGTAGCAACCTCATCATCTTGCTTTAGCATTACCTCTCCAGATCCACACTCGGCCCTTCGGCTAAACTGCAAGATTCCTTCGGTCATCAGACTTTGAATCCCCTCTGTCAACTGTTCACATCCCTCAGGACTAATCGCACAGCCCATACATAATTCCCCACAGCCTGGGAAGAAACCCCTTTTCATCAACTTGGCTTTGACGAAGCTAAACGGTGTCTTCAAATCCCTGACGTCAGTCAACAAATCCAAGCTCTCGTCTTCAATAATGGCATTCACCCCACCTCCCCTATGGTTCGGCATAGGGTTCTTCGTGACGTTTGGCACATTATTTGAGAAATTGATGATCTTAGCGTCCACCATATCCTGCACCTTGTGCTTGAAGGCTTTGCAATTTTCTATCGTGTGGCCTGGTGCCCCTGAGTGAAATTCACAAGTTGCATTCGCATCATAACCTGGTGGAGGTGCCCCTGTCAAGGGAGCCAGGGTTCTCTTCTGGATTAGCTATAACTGAAGCAGAGTCTGTAACAGCTGAGCATAAGAGATAGGTGGCGTCTCAAGGTGGCGACTCGACAAAGGTGCCCTGTTCTGATACTTTCTGTACCCTTGCTGATTCGGCTGCTGCTGCTGCTGCTGTGGCTGGGGTTGTTGGACAGCGAGGATGGTTATGCTAGCCACCTGCTGGTGCTGGCCCTTACCTTTTCTGCGAGCGTTGGACACGGTGTAACACCCCCTTTCTATACCCCCAAAATAAACAATTAAATCATTTAGGCACAAATTCAAAATTTCATTAGAGTACATTTGCAACGTGGCATAAAAGGGAAATATCACATTATCATAAGAATTCCAACACATACAACACCTGCTCAAACGGATATGCAACAACAGGGTAGCACCCACAAGAAATATTTAGAACAAGGCGGAAATATCCAAATATTCCATAATTCTCCAAGACATATGTTCACATATACAGTTATCATTCATCATGCTTACAAACATATCATCAGCAGATACATACACAGATGTATCACAAAAAAACAATTCCTATCTACCCGGTGCTACATATCAGAGCCGACCGACCAAAAAGGGAAGAAGCCACGCTTCACAAAAATACCTCCAGCAATCTAATCTGCAATGCCTCATAGAGCATTAAAAGAAACCACAGAAGGGTGAGAAACGATATCATAATAACAATGCATATAAACATATATATACATAATATCCAATATACGTCTTTCGCATTCTCGCCGCAACTCACCTCGTCATACCGTACATCGCAATGTATTCGCATTATCTATTTACAAATAGAACACCATGCATATACAATATGCGTCAACCATGTTTATATCAGTTCATAAACACACAAAACATACATATACATATATTCACACATACATGTGTCTTCAAGCATACCAATCATGCCAATCATCAACAATTCATATAAACATTTACAATTATGTTTATTCACCATACACCATGCAAGATGTCAACATGCAACTCATAGAGACCGACACACGACTCTATGCAGATGCAAATGCGGTACCGACTCATTTCAGCAGGTTCAATTGAAGAACCAAATAACCATCGCTCACACCCCACATGGGCACACGAGGTTCTGCAGATTCTACGCGGAATCAAAATAACCATCGCAACATACGAGGTTCTGCAAATCCACCGAGGGATCAATAATTAACCATCGCTCACACCCCACAAGGGCACACGAGGTTCTGCAGATTCACCGAGGAATCAATCGACACAAGAATGCATACCATGATGCTTCACATGCAACATGAATCATGACACTCTTGAAATGCACACATGTTTACAAACATACTCATGCATTCTACACATTCATCGCATATATTCATACAAACATCATAGATTTTTAATCAAGCTAAACAATGCACATAAGTGCCCAAACGGCCACAATTCATAATCTAGGATTCACGCCATACGGCTACCCACAGTACATCACAAACCAGCATATAAGCATTTAAATCAAAGAAGGGTCGATCGCAACCGAAACCCCAAGCCACGACAGCACCACGCAATCAGGGAAAATTCATCCTGCTACGTTCGCTACACGCTCGCCTAGCGAGCTGCTAGCGAGCGTTCGATACCTCCTCGCCTAGCGAACTGCTAGCGAGCAAGAACAGAGGCTACAGACCTCGTTCGCTACCCCGTTCGCCACAGCGAACCTCCAGCGAGCTCCTCGCTACTCCCTTCGCTGCCAGCGAGGGACATCAGAATCTCACTGTCCCATGTCTGGGACCGTTCGCTGCGTGCTCGCCTAGCGAGCTGCTAGCGAGTCGCCTGCGAACAGCAACATTCAGTTCTGCTTGATCGGTGGATTTTAGTTGTGTTTTCAAACGCTGTTTGTGGTTAATTTCGCAATGTTTTTATCTATTTTTCGAAGCTTTAGTTGTTATTATCTGCATTAATCGTAGTTGTGTGTCTTCGAGTCTTATGTTTAAGTTTATGTTGCTTTTGCCGCTGGTGCGTTTGATTTGGTTTCTTTTAGTGTGTTTTTGGCAGGAATGGATAACACGACAATCGCACCGCATTCGGAGGCAAAGAAAAGTCGAAAAAGGGAACTCAGAGCTGCAACACGGGTACCCGTGTTGCACAACACGACCCGTGTCATGAAGGACACGGCTGGCAGACACGGGTGGACCAAAGTAGAAGAAAAAAGAAGACTCAGACTTGCAACACGGGTACCCGTGTCATGCAACACGGCCCGTGTTGCAGCCCTTGGAGAGGAACACGCCCTGAAGAAGTCAGCAGCCTGACACGGCCACCCGTGTTGCACAACACGGCCCGTGTCAGGGCCACTGAAAGTGTATTTTCTCTGTTTTCTGATTTTTTGCTGTCAGACGTATTTTGAAGGGTATTTGAGACATTTCGCGATGTAATTTGAATTTAGATATAAGAGGCACATTTTAGAAAGTAGGGGACACTTTTGAATTGATATTAGGATTGACAACTGAGAGGAGAGTGCGGCTGGAAACAGAGGATCGATCAAAAGCGGAAGCAATTGATAATCCAAGGATTTCAACTTGCATTGTAATGATCTTCTCCTTTTTAATTATAATTACTTTTATGTTTACGAAGAACATGAGCAGCTAAACCCCAAGTTGTTAGGGGGTGGTCCTAAGTGCGATGTAATGACGTTTGTTTAATTATTCTATGAGAACTATGTTTTTACCTTAATATATTTTATTTTGCATTAATCTTACTCGTATTCATATTGGAAAGTATAATTCGAATCGTGCTTAGGCGTTAGTCTGGAAAGTCGACCTAACACTTTTGCAAAATAGTATCATGGTCGATATTGCTTAGGAATGAGGATATCCCATATCACGTATTTTATGGTCGGAACTATTGCTTGATGCTTTTCAGGGACACTGAGGAATTAGTGTACAGGAAAATCATCAAAGGGTTTTCATTAAGGAATTAAGGCAACTAAAGTGGCCAACTGATAAATTAAGGTTAATAACTAGTAGAGTAGAATAATCATACAGGGTCTTTACTCGCATCGTCTCCACTCCCCTAACACTGTTCCTAGATTGATTCATTAAGTCTGTATTTACTTGCTATATTACTCTGCTACCAAACAAACAACTAGACCTTTTGTTCATTTGAATCCTAAAAATTCCGTTAATTACTACACAGTCCTCGAGATCGATACTTGGGACTTTTCCCTTATTACTACAATTGGTAAAAATAGTACACTTGCTATTTTCCGATCACTGCTCCAGCACCTCCAAACTCACCAAAATCGCCCGATTAAATCCAAAGTTGTTCCAGTAGCCTTAGTCTAACATATACCGTCTAACCTACATCATCTAATCACGATTCTAACCGTTAAACAACGATTCCTTTCGATTAAACCAAATTCAACCTAAAATGGAAAGTGTAGAAAAACTACCAACAATCCAAAACAATCCATCAAAATCATACATGATTATACACATTGATAGAATAATAAAGTTTCACACCCTTACCCGATTAATCGAAAGCTTTGGTGATGATTTCTTGAAGTTCTAGGTTTTCCTCTCCTTTTCTCTTCACTTCCTCTTTCTTTCTCTTCTTTTTCTTTCTATCTTACTATATTTTTTCTCTTTTCCTCTCTTATCTCATAATTCTATTTCCTTCCTCTCAAATTCTTTCCACTCACTAATCAATCAATTCTCATAAAATTATCCACTTAACATAAATTCTAATGCCCAAAATACCCTTCGGCCTATTTTACTCGAAAACTCTCCAAATAGGTAAAAAAAATAGCATAACATACCAACATAACATATTAACACATAATTTCCACGTTAAGATAAATAATCACCCAATTAAATCAAAAAGGACTCAATAAAATGGGAATCGGAATCGGGGCGTTACACACGGCGCTCGTCTCTCCTTCACGCCTTTTGCCACCATACGGTTTCTTTCCTCCTCCAGCTGAGGATAGATCACCTTGAATTTTCCCCAGTTTGATCCCGTTTTCAACGTGCTCGCCCGTGATGATGAGATCTGAGAAGCTTCCAGACATACTGCTGACCAATTTCTCGTAATAAACCCCCGGGAGGGTGGCTACAAACATTTCAACAAGCTCCCGTTCAACCATTGGCGGTTGAACTTTAGCTGCAAATTCACGCCACCGCTGGGCGCACTCTTTGAACCCTTCGTTGTTCCTCTGTGACAAATTCTGCAGTTGGACCCGGTTCGGAGCCAAGTCACTGTTATATTGGTAATGGTGCACGAATGCCTCAGCAAGCTCCTTCCACGTGCGCACACTGGTAGGCTCCAGACTCATGTACCATTCCAAGGATGGCATGAACAAGCTATCCTGAAAGAAGTGCATCAGCAGCTTCTCGACTTCAGAGTGAGCGGACATTTTCCGGTAGTATGATCTCAGGTGGACGCGAGGGCAAGTGGTGCCCTTGTACTTTTCAAAGTCGGGTACCTTGAACTTGGGAGGCACCTTGAAATCAGCAATCAATCCCAATTTAGACATGTTGACACCCATAGTGTTCAGGTTCTCGAAATTCCTCATCTTGTCCTCGAGTGCTTTAAACCTCAGGCGTGCTTCAGCAGTCAGCTCTCCTTCAGCACCTTTCTGTGAGAACAAGTCTTCTTGACGGTCTTCTAACTATGGCTGAGGCCCATACAGGTTTCCAACACCTGTGTTGTCGTTGCCCCAGTCCAACATTGACATTAGCTTAAAAAATTTCGTTACTGACGCCAGTCGTATTACCATTGGGCCCCATGTTAGCGATCACGTTGCCGTTGCCACTGCCATTCCCCCCGGTCACGAGGATGCCGTTCTGAGGAGTTTCAACAGGTGGAGGGGTTGGAACAGTCCCACCATGGAGTACCCCATTGCTGTCAACCCTTGAGATCAGAGGCTGGACCAATGTTCTGAGCTGGTCCTGGCCGTTGGCAACCACTTGCATGAGTTCCATGAAGTGGTCCATCCTCTCTCGGAGTTCCTGAACATCAGTCTGCACTTGCTCCATTGCTCTAGCTTGATTTGCTCTGGTCTGGTAACGGTGGATTGGTCTTTGATCAATCCTGGAACAACCTGAAACAACCTGCATACACAAAAGGGTTAGGAAAAACGACAAAGTGCTCGTTATGTAGATGTTTCATGCGAATGCAAACGTGTGTCTGTGTGTTAGGAAGGTATCCCCCGATCCTAGTGCCTGAGTGTCAGTGTTGATAATAAGAAGTCCGAGTCCAGTCATGGAAATAACATCTCATATATAAATAAAGCCCATCTAGGCAGTACACCACGTCACTGAGTACAAGCAGAATCAAAAGCATGACCTCAACCAACAAGCCTGGTGATGGTCAGCATACAACAATGATCAACACAAAAGGATTACAACTATAGTCAAGTACGGCCACAGGCTCGGAACTCTTCTAACAGATTCCTCGTGTCTGTATGATCAGGCCGAGCGAGCAACCCTTCGACGAGTAACTCCCTCTGCGTAATAGTGTACTGAAGACCTTCAACTGAGTCTTCCCATGCTCTTTCGCCGAAACAATCTTCTAACTTCCGCTTCTTGGATTCAAACGTCAGTTTGCGCTCCTTCAGGTTAGCAAGAGCCTTGTTGAGCAAGCCTTCAGTAGCATATCTGCGAGCGATTTCTTCATCAAACCTTTTCTCACTAGCCTTCACCTGGGCTTTCAACTTGGAGATCTGCTGTTTCAGTTTGTCCTCCCGTTCTTTGCCGTTGGCTAGGGTGGCCTTCCAATGCTGATTCAACTTGGATATTCTCTGGTACGCTTCATCCAAGTGCTGCTTCTTAATGGCCAGTACGTCATTGACAGCTTTGAAGTCCCGATCCAAGCGCTCACGCTCAGCCATCTGCTTAGTCAAATCCGTCCCTAACTGGTTCACCAGCTCTGTTTGCCTCTTAAAGGAATGGACGGCCTCGCTTTTCTCGCTTCTGAGTTGAGCCAATTCTTTCTCCAGTTCTTCATTTGCCTTCTTCAACTCATCTCTCTCAGCTAACACCTGATTATGCTGCTGAATAGGCACGGTGGTAGGCTCTTCAATCACTGGAGGGCTTTCGGGCTGGGCAGGAGGAAATGGCATCCCTATAACATTTGCTCTGGCTCTAATCCAGGTCACATATGGAGCGTAGGCTTGGTTATTACTTTTTCCCAGCAATGGTTTTCCCCGCTTACTGATACCATTCCAAGCGTGCTGAAGCTTAGATAACACATCCCCCTCTAGAAGACCAGTGAAGTACAAAGATTCCTACACCTCTTCATCCTTCGGCGGAGCTCTCAAAGCATAAGCAAACTGTCGGACCAGCAGAGATGGATTATAGTTGATACAACCCTTCCTGCCTATCAAAGGCACGTTCGGAAACCCGCTGCAGCTGAAGATAATCTCAGTACCCAACCTATCTCTATCAAACCAGGCAATATCCTCCGCTGACAGGCTCATCAAGCGCTCAGGCCACTCAGCTGTGGCTGCAGACAAAGCACAGGGGCCCTTCTTGGGTAGGTGACTATCAAGCCATCTATAGAGCAGGGGCACACATCATGAGACGTTCTTACCCCTTCTGTTCTCGTTCTTGTAGTGGACAGAATTGTAGACATCTCCTATCAAGGTAGGGACTGGATTCCCTGATGCAAAGATGTGAAAGGCATCGAAGTCTACAAAGTCAGGCATATTGGGGAACAGAATGATGCCATATATGCACAGAGCAAGGATGGCGTTGAACACGATCCAACATCCGTCTTTGGCACACTGCTGGGCCTTTCCCACTAAGAACTGCAAGGAGAAACCGAGAACCCTGTTCCAACTAGACAAGACCAACTCGGAGGCATCCAGATGAAGTGAAGGAGCTAGACTAGCCAGATTAGGCTCAGCATCCATATGAACAAAAGGCATCTGACTCTTGATAGGCACACCTAACAAATCAGCACACTCCTCTAGTGTGGGTGCGAGAATAAAGTCCGGGAAAGAAAAGCATATCAAAGGAGGGTTGTAGAACTGCAGCAAGGCGTGCAACCCGTTCAACTCAAACACGGAGGGTTTACGAACTAAGCTGAGCAGTTTCCCATAAGACTTTCTGAATTCACCTCTCACAGAATCATCTGTCAAAGCAATCAAACCAGTCAGCTGAACAACATTAGGAGTGGGGAGCTTGTAGGCCACAGTCTTCCTCAGAGAACCCATGACAGCACAATAGATTGCAAGAAAACCTGAATCGGGGAGTAACGGTACCTGCAGCACAGACACACGTTAATGAAATGCGAATGAGTATGCAAAACAATGCAAAATGCAATCATGCAGCAGGAGATCAAGACGACTGTGCTGTGAAGGTGAAGATTCTGTATCCACAAAACCACAATACTGCTCTGTCAAGAACAACCCTATCTCTGATGATAAGAAAACCCTAATATCGGACCATAAATTCTGCTCTGTCAAGAACAAACACACATCTGATGATGAGAACCTCTGATACCAACAAAACTGATTCACTATCAAGAAAACCAGGTAGTCTGAAGGTTAAGGTGTCCTGCAACAAACCTAACCCTGCTCACAGGTATGGACCTAAACTGACACAAGTTCGGCATCCTATGCGGTCATCAGCGTCACAAACATTCAGGAGGGGTGATACGATACCCAAAAGGTGTGGCATCACCATCTCCTGAAGCGGCCTCACTCAGCTGAATTCCAAATGATCGGTCCCTAGAGTCGACAATCCTCCAAACCAACAACCCCTCAGGCCCAAAGGGCCGGAAAAGAAGTCAACCGGGAGAACCTCGTCTGAGCGTGGATTTCATGAGACGCTAGTGCCTGCAAAGCAAGCACGCGCCCACTAATTTCCACAACTAATGCTAGGTACACTCAAGCCTGGGTCTGGCTTCTCACTTATCAGAATGCCCCTCCCATAATAGCACAGATAATCATATCATACTGAAAATAAAATGCGGGAAATAAAATGCGATAAATAAACACAGCCCAACAAGTAATCATACAAACGCTAGGATTGACTCTCGCAGGGGAAGTTGGATACCCAAACTGACTCGCATAAGGGACGTTGGATCCCTAGGAAACTATGAAGTCCCCAGCAGAGTCGCCAGCTGTCGCTACCGCGAAAATAAGGTGCCGGCAAAATAGAAGAGTCGCCACCTTTCGTTATTTATCCCTCAGAACGGGAAAGGAAACGATCGGAAAAACCTGACGAAAAGGTATAAGACAAGGTCATCGCAACCATTGTCTGGGTTCGGGAGTCGGTTACGCAAGGGGAAGGTATTAGCACCCCTCACGTCCATCGTACTCGATGGGATCCACGCTCGTTATGTTTATCTGACGGGTTTGTTTACTATTTACCTATCAAGGCTGGTCTGAAAAGAAAAGAAAATGACTCGGCAAAGTGTCGCACTTTATGCCTACGTATTCTCATCAGAGAATGAGAAATCAGAGTCAACGTAGTTCGGCTAACTACGGGTTACGGGGAAGTTGGAAGGTGGCTCGCCAATACGTCAGTATTGTGCCTACGTACTCTCAACTGATATGAGAGATCAGAGCTTACGTATTTTTGGATAATACGGATTACAGGAATTCAGATTCATCTGTTTTTATCGAGTAGGGTTAACAAACAGTTCCAGCAGTTTGGTGTACGCAGCTCGACCCTTGGAGACTTAAGCGTTACCGTTTGCGGTAGAACTAGGAGTTAACGACACTCTTTTCTTCAGAAAAGCTTCCTTTGAATTACGGGCCCACGGGGCAAAAAAGGTTTGGAGTTTGTTTTCTGTCTTCTATGGAAGAACTATTTTTTATGGATGTTTGCAACCAATACCGCACTAGAGACTATGACCTGAGAGTGAATGTGTCGCATGTCACCCAAAGGGTGCCATACTAAACATCCAGACTGTTGAAAAGAAACTCTCCAACAATCCTTTCTCAGATAGCTTAAGGCTCGTGACGTACGACATCAGTTAACCTTTATTACTGTATTTTGATTTGTTTTGAGATGAGAAGAGAGAACGAACAGTTTCAACTAAGGGGAGACTATCAAGTCCTAATGTTGTCATGCCAAGGATTCATCCTATGGTTGAGGTTTGAAACGGGGAACTCCTAGAAGTTATCATGCATAGGTTTCAACCTAAAGTTCTAATCATCACGTCCTTATCAAAGGGAGTGAGATTCCTAGGGGATCATGTCAATGATATACAGAAGCAGATAAAGAGTCAGCTTAAACAGTAAACAGTAAACGACTATAAAATGCATGCAATGCAAGTGAGGGAGGAAATGTGTGTGGGGCATCAGCCTCCACAAGCTCATCTCAACCTCAAGCCAGATATGAACAACTGCAATCATACAGAGGAAATAACATGCTATCAAGCAGAATATAATAACTGCAATCATACAGAAGAAGTGAAATAAAATGCCATCAAGCAAATCACAAACCACATAGGTAAGGGAGCTGGGCTCTACCAAATACCAGCAAGCAAAGCCATACAGTAACAATACAAGCAGAGGGAGCGACTCAACCTCTAGTGCAATCATGCTGCTAGCTTGAATCAATCTAAATATGAACTTATTCTAATGCATCAAGCAAATCAAACAAGTCACATCAATACAGTTGCACAGAAAACAAATAGACAGAAAAGAAAGCAGATCAACAGATTCCCCAGCTTCACAGCAAAGCAATCTTCTGACAGCAGCCCAGTCCTCAACCTGCAACTGCTCTTCAAGGCTATCATCTTTAATAGCAAGTGTCAACTTGCTTCTCTGAGCTTTCCACACATCAACATAAGTATAAACTTATCCCTCTTCTTCAAGCCTCAGCTCCAAAATAAATTCCACCTTCAGGCTTCAATCCCAATTGCAAGTATCAACTTGTTCCTTCAGGGACTCAATGTATTAACCACACAAGTATCAACTTGCTTTCTAATCTTAAGCTTCAGCTTCTTCATTCAATCTCCAATGGATTCCCCTCACAAGTATCAACTTGTTCTTCATCTTCTTCAAGCTTCAGCTCTTTCTTCAATCTCAGCCTGATCTTCTTTCCACAAGTGTCAACTTGCTCTCCTGGATCTTCAAGCCTCAGCTTCAAAGGCAGTTTTCAAACACAGAGAAGTAGCAACCTCTAGCCTCTTCAATCTTCTAACAAGGAACTCTATCCTCTGGCAAGGGAGAAATATTCATCTAACAAGAGCAAGATTTGGATGATTGACATCAGAGTAAAAACCAAAGGTCACCACTAAGCATTCCATCATCAGAGAGAGGAACCCTCAAAGGTTCTACCAACTTGTGAAGAGCCACACATCCTACCAAAGGAGGGATGAGGCCTTTACAAGGGGACCTTACATCATAGCGAAGAATGGAAGTGATCAACATCTTCCATGTTTATGAAAGAAGAGAATCTACCTAGAAGCTCTGCCTACAAACCCTGATCTTAACACCTAATCAACACCACACCACAAGAAGGGAAGTCCTCACATCCAAACTCCTTCAAGCCTTCCATAGTAGCCCACACATGTCTTCAACATCATCCAAGAGCAAGAGAGGCAAAACCCTAATCTAAGGGAACTAAAGAAATCAATCTAATTGAATTAGCAAGTTAGAATCACCTAAAACCTAGTACTAAAGTTAACCCTAACTAAAATACTATAACCATTTGTAAAATCCTACAAAAATAACTATGGGACCCTAATTCAATCATGAATCTACCATACAAAAATCAGAGGTTGAATCATCCACCAAGTCCTAAAAATAAAACCTAAATCATGAAGTACTAAGGTTAAACCCTAAAACTAGAGCACCTAAAGTTTCAACTTAAACCTACCACCTACATTCACCAAAAAAATGTGAGAAAAATCTAAGGGTAACATGCATATCTATGCTAGCTATATACAATAAATCAAGGCAAGAATCATCACCAAATGCTCAAACCAAATTCATCAAAACAAGGTATCAACCATGGTTATTCTAATATCAATCAATATTCAAAAAATGCAAATAAAATAAAAAAGGCATGAATTATTAATATTTTTTATCCAAAATATTCTAGATTCAATCATGAATCAAGGGAAAAAAATTTGGAATTAATTGAGTTAATCTTCTATTTTTTATGAATTATTTTCTAAGTCACATGAAATGAAGAAAATAAAGAAATTCAAGGAAATTAATTAAACCAGTGTGGTAAATAGCAATTAAAACCAGTTCAATTCTCGGGTTGGGTCAGAAAGGGGGTGTTGATAGCAACCAATGTTAAGGCCAAGGCGCTTGGATTCCTCATGTTCAATTCAGTTCACAAAAATTAAAAGAAAAAGTTGACATGCCAGGACTCGAACCAACACGCTCTTGGTCCACCCAGCGAAAACCAAAGCCTGAGTAATTTCATTAACCAAAACGCTGTGTTTTGAAGGGAGTGTACATGGCGCAATGAGGGACCTTGGATGGAGGCCTGAGTCAAAGTCTTCTTCGCGAATGGACGGAGGAGATTACGTCTCCTACCTTTTGAATCCTTCTACAAACACAAAACGCGCGCGTAACCAGCCATCGCCGATGGCTTCTCCGGCCGGCCTTGTTCAACCTTAAATCTCTCTATAATCAACCATTTCAAACAATTTCTGAATTAAAGTTGCTCTAAATTTCACCAGGAATCCAACTACACTAATCAATCGTGCTAAAAATGCAAGGATAAAAAAATATCCATTTCAACCGAAAATGGCATCAACCCTAAATTGTCTCTAATCTTCAAATTAATTAACCAGAAAGCTTCTAGCAATGATCTATAATGAATCTAGCCTATCAAAACCTAAAGAAACTACATGAATCGAGCCGTAGGATGAGAATCACCTACCTGCAAATTTTGAATGCACAGAGCACTGAAACCTTCAAATCAACCCTCAAGAATTTCCAGATACCTTCACTAACACCAAATGAAACTTCTGTATGCAACAAATTGGATTGCAACTCTCTGAATCCTTGAATTCTATTTTGACTTGCAAGCTATGAACTCAAAGTGCTCTCTCACGATTTTGTAATGATCTTGGCTTGAATTCTATCTGGAATCACTCATACACTCAAGAGGAAGATGTTGAAATCAAGAATTTGGACTGAAATGGATCAAAAGTGTGTAACCGAATTTGATTTGCAAAGAGAAAATTCAGAATGCAATCTCTCTATTCTCTCTCAATTTCCACCAACCTTGGCCTTGATTCAGTTCTAATGTATATATAGAACCAGTAGGAATGATCTAGAAGTTTCTTGAACCATCTATATGAGATATCCAATATCTCTTGCTCTTGAATTTTTCATCTCATGCTCATCCATGACAGCTCTGCTTTGGCATGTTGCAGCACCTCATTCTCATCCAAATTCTCCTCAAATGACATTTTGAAATGACTTGAATTGATTGGAACCTTGGTTTTGATCTTGTGCATAGTTTGGCATATGTAACTTACATCATAAGCTACCAAATGCAATTATGAGCAAATGAATTCAAATGAAAAAACCAACATTGCCATTGTTTCTAAAATCATCTTTTCAATCAATTTGACCTATAATTTTGTTTCATTTGGTCACAAAATGACTTATTTGAATTTTTGACCATTAAATCCTTTTAATTCTTCCTTTTTTCAAAATTTCTTGAACCAAGTCTCTCCTTGAGCCATTTATATGACTCCTTGATGCATGGACAAGGTTAAAACCTCATTTTGAGCAACTTTCTAGTTGAACAAAATTTCATTTGAAGCCTCTAAGTTGGTGAAAATGGCCTATGATCACAAATGACCTATAATCACCAAATGTCTAAAATACACTTGACTTGTCAAATCCATAACTTGAGTTCTACAAATCCTATAAAGGACTTCTAGTACTTTCTAGAAAGCTAAGAGGATAAGGAACAACATTCATGTTGACCAAAAGTTCATAGGAATGATCCTTCTAGGGAAAAAGTTCCATGCAAGTTGGGTAACTTTCAAGCTCCAAATTCACATACCTCAGATGACTTGTAACTTGTCAAAGCGATAACTTGAGTTCTACAAATCCCATCAAGGACTTCTAGCACTAAAATTAAAGCTAAGATCATTCCCTACAACAATCATGTTGGGGGAAAGATGAGATGACAATCACATCTTGAGCTAAATTGCCTTGAAGATAGGGGTCAAACTAGGGGATTTTACACTGTCAAGCCTTAGAAACCCTAGCTTGAAACTTCTCAAACTCTTCAATCATGATGAGTTAACCTTGGAGTCATTCTTGGGACATTTCAATGCATCAATCCATGATCACATGGCTCTTGGATGAGGTCTCAACCTTCTTTAAATCATCAGTTGACTTAGGGTTGACCCAGTCAAACCCTAGCTGCACCAATCATGGCTGAGGCTCCTTATTCTTGCACAATGACCTGTCTAGGCCTCAAAGTGATCTTAAACAATTCTCATGAGCTCTCTCAAGACCTCAAGTCCAACTTCATGGCTTCAGAATCATCTGATGGCTTTCCACAACTTTCAAGTTAGGAGACATACACACTTGGTTTCAACCACTCTTTCTGAGGCTCTTTCAACTTCTCTGACAAGGATATCAAACCTTGAACACTTGAATAACCTTCTTAGCTAGCTTCATAGTCTTGTGTAGCTCTTGATTGGTAATCATACCTCTTGATCTCCTGCATACATGTCAATGAAATGCAAATGTGAATGAAATGAAACACAAGCTAGGTAAAGAAAAATTGAGCAAATTTTGGGGTGCAACATATGGCATGCTCTTTTCTTCCAGTCTCGTCGTGCTGACCAAGAACACAACCCATGCTGTTCTCAAGAACCGATAGGTACATTATCAATGGTCTTCCAGCTACTAGAGGTATCAGTATCGGAGGTTCCTGCAAATACTCTTTTATTTTTTCAAATGCCCTTTGGCAATTTTCATTCTAGACGACCACCTGATCTTTCTTTAACAATTTGAACATGGGTTCACATGTGGCTGTGAGATGAGATATGAACCTCACAATTTAGTTCAATATACCCAAGAAACCATGAACCTCTTTCTCTGTTTTCGGTGCTGGCATTTCTTGAATTGCTTTTATTTTTTCGGGATCGACCTCGATTCCTTTTTCACTGACAATGAACCCCAGCAACTTTCCTGACCGTACACCAAAAGTGCACTTGTTCAGATTCAACCTTAGTTTGAATTTCCTTAACCTCTCAAACAGCTTCAAAAGGTTCACCAGATGTTCTTCCTCCATCTGTGACTTCGTAATCATGTCATCAACATAGACCTCGATCTCATGATGAATCATATCATGAAAGAGCGTCACCATTGCCCGCTGATAGGTTGCCCATGCGTTCTTCAACCCAAAAGGCATTACCTTATAACAGAAAGTCCCCCACGGTGTGATAAAAGTTGTTTTCTCCATATCCTCTGGCGCCATTTTAATCTGATTATATCTGGAAAAACCGTCCATGAAGGAAAACACTGAATACTACGCGGTATTATCAACAAGTACATCAATGTGGGGGAGCGAGAAATCATCCTTCGGGCTCGCTTTGTTCAAGTATCTATAATCAACACACATCATTACCTTACCGTCCTTCTTAGGCACAGGTACGATGTTAGCGACCCACGAAGGGTAGTTTTGTCACGGCGAGAAATCCTGCATCCAAATGCTTCTGGACTTCCTCTTTGATTTTTACTGCCATGTCTGGTCTGGTTCTCCTGAGCTTCTGCTTGACAGGTGGACACTCTTCATGTAAAGACAAGCGATGAACCACAATATATGTGTCAAGATCGAGCATATCTTCGTATGACCAAGCAAAGATATCACTATACTCTCGGAGCATTTCAACCAATCTTTGCTTGACATCACTCTGCAATGCAGCCCCTATCTGAACTTCCTTTCTGGCTTCCTCAGTACCCAAGTTGATGATCTCGATTTCCTCCTGATGAGGCATAATGACTTTCTCTTCCTGTTTCAGTAGCCTGGCTAACTCTTCAGGTAGGTCTTCATCTTCCTCAATCTCTTCTTCAGCTTGAAAGATCGGATTATCAAAGTCAAAGCGAGTCATAGACGATTCTGGAGCAGTGCCATCTGCAATGTGAAACCTACAATGATGATGATTTAATGCTTAAAATGATATGCAAACAAGCACAAACCACACTGCCCTTTTATTGTTAAAAATAAAACAAGAAAAACAAAGATCACAATATTTGAATGTAAGAAAAGCGCCCTTTGATTAATTGATAAAACGATTGTTCAACATAAAAGATTAGGCCCAAAATACAAAGACCGCTATGCTCCAGGTAGAACATAGGGCTACAAATAATCAAGAAAAAAAGTCATTACTCTTCTTTAGTCACTTGGATGACTTCCTTGACAGTCCAGTTGCTTAAGCTCTAACCTGGAATACATGGCCGAATCCATGAATCCATTTCGCAGTCGTTATCCCCTTCTTCATTAGACACAACATTGATCTACTCAAAAATCACCCCCACCGCTGGTGAATTGGACGGGTCCCTTGTAGCACGACGTGTTCTGTGAAGAGGAGGATGGGTTGTACCCCAGTCCGAACTTGTCTTGTTTGTTGGGGATGCTCAGAACTTGGCCCCAACCCTGAGATGCTCCGGATTTCACCACTGCATGTGCTTATTTAAAGGATGACAATGCAACCTCAAGTACTTTGTCTACAACCAGTGTTTTCTCCTTAATCTGCACAGTCTCGAAAGCCTGACACAATGTCTCATGGATCTCACCGTCAACTTCGACGTATTTGAATGAACAAAAATGAATTATCATAATATCGTCTTCCCCACAAACAGTAACAACACTGCCACCCACCATATATTTCAGCTTTTGGTGTAGAGTTGACGTAACAGCGCCTGCTAAATGGATCCAGGGTCGTCCCAACAGACAACTATACGTTGGCTGAATATCCATGATATAAAACACGACATCAAAAACACGTTGAGTTTTTAGGCTCTGGTTTGTTCGTTCTCTCATTGAGTGTTTAGGCTTCGGTTCGTTCGTTGCTCTCGTTGAGTCTTTAGGCTCCGATTCGTTTGTTCGTTCTCCCGCTGAGTGCTTAGGCTCTGGTTTATTTGTTACCTCGTTGAGTGTCTTGGCTCTGGTTCGTTTGTTCGTTCTCCCATTGAATATTTAGGCTCCGGTTTGTTCGTTCTCTCGTTGAGTGTCTTGGATCCGGTTCGTTTCGTTCGTTCATCGCGTTGAGTATCTTGGCTCCTGTCCGTTTCGTTCGTTTATCGCGTTGAGTGTCTTGGCTCTGGTTCGCTTCATTCATTTATCGCGTTGAGTGTATTGGCTCCAGTTAGTTTTGTTCATTTATCGCGTTGAGTGTCTTGGCTCCGGTCCAGTTCGTTCGTTTATCGCGTTGAGTGTTTAGGCTCCGGTTTGTTCGTTTATCTCGTTGAGTGTCTTGGCTCCGGTTTGTTTTGTTTGTTTATCGCGTTGAGTGTCTTGGCTCCGGTTCGTTTCGTTCATTTATCGCGTTGAGTGTCTTGGCTCCGGTTTGTTTCGTTCGTTTATCGTGTTGAGTGTCTTGGCTCCGGTTTGTTCGTTCTCCCGTTAAGTGTTTAGGCTCCAGTTTGTTTGTTCTCCCGTTGAGTGTTTAGGCTCCAGTTTGTTCGTTTATCGCGTTGAGTGTTTAGGCTCCAGTTTGTTCGTTCTCGCGTTCAGTGTTTAGGCTCCGGTTCATTCCAGTTTATCTCGTTGAGTGTTCGTACTCTGGCCAGTTTCAATTGATGATGTATTCCTCATTTCGTTGAGTATCTAGGCTCCGAAAGATTTTGTTGATTCGTTGTGTTCATTAAATGTCTAGATTCTGACAATTTGACATGCTACCCTTCAGCCCACGTGGTATTCGAACCATGGTACCAGTTTTATTATGTAGTTCCTCAGCAAGGTTACTTGATTAAGTCTCTTTTCCCCAACGGAGTGTTCGAGACGTTCATCATGTTCAAATTTTCTCCAGAGAATGTTATTCCTTTTTAGTTTGTGCAGTTTCTGCGGTTAGCAAATTTCTAGGTTTGATGGTATTCAATCGTCCTTTAGCTTGATTGTTAAAGAGCCGTTCACTTCTCATCCAGTCAGGTCCAAGCCGTTTGAATAGGGGCATCTGTTGCACCCCAAAATTTGCCAACCTTTTTTCTTTACCTAGCTTATGTTTCGTTGCATTCATTGTAGCATTAGCATATGCATTGCATTGTCATTTGAACAGGGGATCAAGAGATGTGCCTATCCAAAATGGGATACCGAAGGTTCTAGGGACCATCAAGAAGCTACAGTCAAGTTATCATCCTCAACAAGCCTTCATGAAGAAATCAAAGCCCTTGGGAAAAGGGGATGGATACAAGTGTGCCTACCTCCTATCTTGGGGGTCAATGAAGATTATCTGATAATATTAAATCCATGGCTATGAGTGGGATCCATTATGAGAGCTCATTGAATGCCTTAAGGGTCATTAAGGATTTTATACAAGTAACTATATCCAGTACAAGAGGCCACAACCAAAGGTGGTGCAGCTAGGGTTTTCATCTGGTTAACCCTAAGGCAACAGTGAATTGGAAGGAGATTAAGACTCAATTCCAAGGCTTTATGATCATGGAATGTTTTGTTGAGACACCTAAGAGATTATTCCAAGATCAATTCATCAATACTCAAAAGAGTGAGAAGTTGCTAAGTTAGGGTTTCTAAGCTTGAGAGTGTAAAATCCCCTATCTTGGTGCCCCAACTTCAAGACCACATAACTCACGATACAAGTTTCATCTCATCCTGACACCAACATGATACTTATAGAGCATGTACTTAGATTTCTTTTGAGTACTAGAAGTCATTCATCTGATTTCTAGAACTCAAGTTATGAAGCAGACAAGTTACAGGTCATCAAATGAATGTGATTTTGGTCCTTGAAAGTCAACCAACTTCCATGCCATTTTTGACCTAGAAGGAGGTCTCTCCTACTCTTGACCCAAACATGAGAGTTGTTCCTCATAATCTTAGCTTTTCAAATATTACTAGAAGTCATTCATCTGATTTGTGAAGCTTAAGATATGAAGCTTGCAAGGCAGGGCTATTTTGGGAAACTTTGATTATAGGTCACTTTTCATTTTAGGTCAATTTCACCACTTTACACATTTCAAATGACAAACTTTCCAACATCAAAGTTGCTCCAAATTGGGTCATTTGCTCAAGCTAACCTAAAGGAACCATTGATTTGGCTTGGGTTGAAGATTTGATGAAGGAATTTTCATTAAGGAAGCTTTAAAGGTCATTAAAATTAAAAAAAAAATCAAATTAATTCATGATGGACCAAAGTTGTGCAAATTTGTGCATATTTTGAGTGCATTCCATATTTCAAACACATTGAAATTTATGGATGTGCAAATTGAACCAAAGAACCATGGCATTTCACATGTTGCTTCATCTTTAAGTTACATACCAAAATCATGCCATTGATCACAAAACAAGGATGAATTCTCCACCATTAGATCATATACATTACCAGCAACATGAATGGCACAAATTCAAAGCTGAACAACCTCTGTTTCGCAAGCTTCAAGTTCACCATGAGCAAGGAAAATTGAAAATCCATTGGGCTGGTTTAGGCCTCCATTGGGCTTTTGATCCATCAAAACACATTCTATATAAGATCCTGATCATGTTCAGCCAAAAAAGGGAGGTTTTGATCAGAATTCAGTTACAAAATACTTGGAGCAGTTGGAAGCAAATTGAAAATCATATTCTCTCATTCTTGAAGATTGAAGCAAAATTGATCATCCAAGAAGCTCTAGCAAGGATCAGTGAGTGTTTTTGGATCAAAATCATCAAGCTTCAGCAAGTTTCGAAGGCTCAGTGGAAGTTCTCCACTAGGTATTTACTTTTCAACTTTCCTCACGATCCATGATGATTTAGCATTCAATTCTCATGTGGTTAGGATCCTTGTATGCCATAGATTGATTCTGGATAGTTTTTATGCTCGATTACAACATTTGTTAATGACACCATAGAACTTGATAGCTTCGGTTAGGTTTATTTAGAGGCCTTTGGTAGAAACCATTAGTGTATTCTTGATCCTTGTAGAAAGATGAACCGTTTGGTACCGGAAATTTTAGGTTTCATGCAGTTTGATTGGAGGCCATAGTTGCAGGATGGCCGGAGAAGACGACCGAAGCCGTCGTGCTCCGCCGTCTGTCTTCTCCCTCTCATTTCATATTTAAATCCTTAGATGAGGTGTGGCACGATGATGGCCATTGGATATTTCTTTGAGGTTAGACCTTGACCAGATCGTGTGGCTCCCATTCAATTTCGTTTTGCACTTATTGTTATTTGCTTGCGTGGCGTTGTGGGATCCATTGGATGTCTTGACTTGGAGTGCATCTGATGGTCATGTTTTGTTTGACCTGGCTTTAATGAAATAGTGCGTTTCATGTGCGCCCCCCACAACCCTTAGATCTTTAACTGGTCTCCAGATTGTAAGGCCAGGATTCGTTCTTGTTTTATGTTAAAATGTTACAGCACGCGTGTCACAGTCTTAACCCTTAGATCTTTGACTAGTCTTGTGGACGTGTGGCCAAGATTGTCCCTTGGGTTGGCTGACCTTTCCATTGTTGAATGGGCTTATTCACTATCTGCACCCCCTGTGCTGAGGCCCACTCATTTTACACGTTGTTGAGCTGCTCTTTACACCACTTCTTTTCCAATTTTGTTTTCTTTTTCTTATTTTGCATTTTATTTTCTGTTTGCATTTTAATTCATAAAACAAATGTTAGATACTTCCAAAAATCATGAAAAAATGCATTTAGATATTTTAGCAGGTGCTTTTATTTGTCATATTTTTTATTGCATTTTTAATTCTTTTTCCATTTAATTGTATGCTTTTCATGTTATGTGCTTTTAGTAAACGAAAAGATTGACATGTTCATTTCCTGATTTTCTTTCTTGATAGATACATCAAATAAACTTCTGATTTTTTGTGTGCTTAATGGTGAGACATTAAGTGATAGTTTAGTATTTTCCCTTAGTTTTTAGATGCCTTTAGGATAGGTTTTGGATAGTTTCTTTAGAACCTCTTTCCCTTGCCTTGCCCATAGAGCACCCTAGTGTTTTGCTCTCCATTAACCTACTTAGACTTAGAATTTCCTCCCCATTTTCGTACCCTTAGTCTCTAAGACCTGAGGGGTCCCTTAGAATTTTTCTTTGAATTTTTAGATGTTCTTTACTATTTTTGGTAGATTTTACTTTCTGGCCTTCATTAGCGTAGTTTCAACCATGCCCTTGACCTAGTTTGCATTTGGTGTGATCCTTTTGCAATGGTTTTGAGTCTAGCTCTTCCATATCCATACCCTTAACATCTTAAGGCATGTGTAAGTGCATTTCCAAGTTCAAACCATGTTCCTAATTAGTTCCCAACTTAGGCTCCCTTTAGGACTTCCCTTTAGTCTTTCCATAAGGTGCCTTTGAATGATTTTCCTTCTTTGCATGATTCTTCTAATTGATAGTCCTATGAATATTTGGATCCTTCTTGTGAGAGCCTAGTTCCTCCTTAGGAGGAACTCTGTGCATTCCATGAGATGTTGAACCATTGAGGACTATTCTTGAATGATGAGTTTGGTTGAGAACATGGTGAATTCCTTAGGTTTTCACTATGCCTCTCATCATTTTCTCTTCATTTCTCAAGTCCTATAATCTTAGGATCCTTCTTGTGAGAGCCTAGGAGGAACTCTGTGCATTCCATGAGAATTTTGAGGCTTTGATGGACATTCAATGACATGGTGGGTTCCTTGGGTTCACACTATGCTCCTTTTCTCCTCCAAGTCCTATAATCTTAGGATCTTTCTTGTGAGAGCCTGGTTCTTCCTTAGGAAGAACTATGTGCATTCCATGAGAAGTTGAGCCTTTGAGGACTCAAGTACCTTGTACACACCTTCTCTTTTCTCTTTGTCCTACAACCTCAGGATCCTTCTTGTGAGAGCCTGATTCTTCCTTAGGAAGAACTCTGTGCATTCCATGAGAAGTTTGAGCCTTTGATGGACTCCTGTGTTGATACACATTCCATGACATGGTGGGTTCCTTTGTTTCACACTATGCTTTCTCTCATTCCCTTGCATAATTGTGTGGTGTTGTGCATTAGAAGTAGGGTAGGCTTGATAGCTTTCTCTTTTCACTTCCATGTTTGCATTTAAAGGTTGAGTTTGTCTCCCTTTGCTTGTGTGTTTTCTCTGTTTGCATCTCATGTTTGCATTAAAGGTTGAGGTGTCCTCCTTTTGCTTATATTGTTGCATTGCATGTGCATCTATTTACATTTCTATTTCATCTGCTTGATAGCTTTGCTTTGCTTTCCATTGACATGTTCCCTTAGGATTCTCACTTTCTTGTTTAAGGATAGTGATGATAGACATTAGGTTGAATCCTTTGCATGTTAACAAGTAGGATAAATTCCCTTTCTAAACTCAACCTTAGGACCATTTTGCGTGACAACCTTAAGGTTTTGGTTAGCCCCCTGTAGAGTCCTTTTCTCTCTTCTTATCTTCAAACCACAGTAATACACTTAATAAAGGCTAATGAGTATTGTACGTTACGAGCCTTAAGCTACTTAGGAAATGGTGATTGGGGGGCTTCTCCTCAATTACCTAGAGTGTTTAGTATACGCCCTTAGGGCGATATGCGACGCATTCGTTCCTAAGTCATAGTCTCTAGTGCAATATGAATTACAAACATTCATTCAAAACACTTCTGATAAAAGACTTCAAAAAAAACATCAAACTTCCTTTTACCCTTTGGGGTTTCTTTAACTAGGAAAATCTTTTCAGATAAAAGAGTGTTGTTAACTCTTAGTTCTACCGCAAACGGTAATGCCTAAGTCTCCAACGAGCGAGCTGCATACACCAACTGCCAGAACTACCTATTAACCCTACTCGGGTAAAAACAATAGAATAAACCTGTGTTCCATTTTATCCTGAACTACCTAACCTCTTATCTCTTATACCTGTTGAGAGTACGTAGGCACAAGATGCAATATGTTGGCGAGCAACCTTCCCCCATTACCCGTGGTTAGTCGAACTACGTTGACTCTGACTTTCCCATTGCACGAGGGACTACGTAGGCCCAGAGCAGCGACACGCTGTCGAGTTTTGTCCTTTTCCTTTTCTTTCTTTTAACACAGACCTTTAGCTAGATAGATAATCACCCCTTTTAGATAAACAACGCAAGCGTGGATCCCGTTGAGTACAACGGACGTGAGGGGTGCTAATACCTTCCCCTTGCGTAACCGACTCCCGAACCCGAGATTTGGTTGCGATGACTGATCTTATCCCTTTTTGCTAGGTTTTTCCTGATCGTTTCCTTTCCCTCCTTTGGGATAAATAACGATAGGTGGTGACTCTTCTGTATTTGTCGGCACCTTTTTTTGCAGTAGCGACAGCTGGCGACTCTGCTGGGGATTCGGGTTCCCTATGCGAGTCATTCCTAGCGCTTGTGTGTTTATCTTTTTGGGTTTTGTACATACGTGTTGTACTTTATTTAGTTCCACAATCTATTTTCCCGCATTTATTTTCAGCATTATATATTATCAGTATTGTTGTGCTGTGGGGAGGGAAGTTCTGATGAGTGATAAGCCAGACCTAGGCTTGAGTACAAACATAGCATTAGTAGTGGAGATTAGTGGTGAACCTGCTTGCTTAACAAGCACAAGTTCCCATGAAATTCACGCTCAGACGAGATTCTCTTTGATGATTTCTTTTCTGATCCTTAGGATTGGAACTGATTTTGGATCTGAGGATTGTCGACTCTAGGGACCGATCATTTGTGATTCAGCTAAGTGAGGCCTCTTCGAGAGATTATGATGCCAAACCAAAAATGGTGAACGTATCATCATTTCTTGAAAGTCTGTGAAGCTGATGAACGCATAGGATGCCAAACCTTATCAGTGGATAGGTCCATACCTGTGAGTGGGACTGGGTTATGCAGGAAACCTTGGCTTTCAGACAACCTGGTTTTCTTGACAGTATGAATCAGTGATATTGGTATCAGAGGTTCTTATCTTCAGAGCAGTGCTATGTCCTTGTTAAAGCAGAATTTTGGTCCTTCTCAGTCAATAGCACAACAATCTTGATCTCCTGCTTGCATCCTTAGCATTTGCATCCTTGCATTTTCATTTTGCATTTCATTAACGTGTGTCTGTGTTGCAGGTGCATATTTCTCCCCCGGTTCTAGTGATCTTATTCTTTATTTCTGATATGGAGACTTTGAAGAAGGCAATAGCTTACAAGTTCCCAACTCCAGATATTAGTTCTATACTGAGATTGGTTGCTTTGGCTGATGGAGCAGTGTTGGAAGACTTTACGCAGTCATACGGGAGGTTGTTGAAGATTGTTTGCAAGCCTTCAGCTCACGAGATCAGTGGCCTGTACACCCTGCTACAGTTCTATAATGCTCAGTTGAGATGCTTTGTGTTTCCAGATTATGTTTTGACACCCACTCTAGAAGAATATTCAGAGCTTTTAGGCATCCCTATCGTGGATCAGATGCCTTTCTATCATGTCGATGTTGAGCCTAATCTGGCTAATCTTGCCATTGCACTACAGTTAGAGGTGTCTAAATTAAAAGGGAAGTTGACTCAGAAGAACGGGAAGTATGGTTTTCCTTTATCCTTCTTAGTGGAGAAAGCCCAGAAATTCGCCAAGGAGGGTTGTTGGATTGTGTTCAATGCCATTTTAGCCCTTTGCATATATGGCATCATATTATTTCCTAACCTACCAGACTTCGTGGATGTAGATGCTTTCCACATTTTCGCCTCGGGGAACCCGGTACCCACCCTTCTTGGAGACGTCTACCACTCTGTCCATTACAAGAATGAAAACCGAAGAGGGAAGATTGTGTCTTGTTGTGTTCCTTTGCTGTACAGATGGTTTGCCAGCCACTTGCCCAAAACAGGTCCTTTTGTCAACTCTGCAGGTACAATGGAGTGGTCAGAACACCTTATAGGTTTGACTGCGGAAAATATCACTTGGTTTGACAGAGATCAACTGGGTATGGAACTCATTTACAGCTGCAATGGTTTTCCCAACGTTCCTCTAATCGGAAGAAATGGGTGTATCAATTACAATTTGTCGCTGTTGATCAGGCAGTTTGGATATGCATTGAGAGACGCTCCCAAAGAAGAAGTGCAGGAATCTCTGTACTTCACTGGACTGTTGAGTAGTGATATGTTGGCCAAGATTAAACATGCTTGGAACAACATTCACAGAAAAGGGAAAGCAGCGTTGGGGAAAAGTAATAACCGTGCCTACGACCCCTACTTGAGCTGGATCCAGGGTAGAGAAAAGAGGATTCTGATGCCATTTCCTTTAGTTACACCTTCATATCCTCTCAAAGTTGAAGAGCCAACCATGGTGGATATTCAGAAGTATAATCAACTTCAGGCTAAGAACGGAGAGCTGAAGAAAGCCAACGAGGAGTTAGAAAAAGAAATTGTTCAGCTTCGGGGAGAGAAGAATGATGTTGTATACTCCTTTAAAAAGAAAATTGAACTTGTAAATCGATTGGGTACAGATTTGACTCAGCAGATAGACGCTCGTGAGCACTTAGGTTTGGACTTGAAAGCTGTTCATGGTGTTCTTACCACCAAGAAGCAGGAGTTGGACAGAGCCTATTTGAAGATCTCCAAATTCAATACTCAATGGAATACCACTTTGTCTAACCACAAAGAGCGCGAAGACAAGTTGAAGCTGCAAATCGACAAATTGAAGACCCAATTGAAAGCCAAAGATAAGGAGTTTGAAGCGGAGGCATCACTCAGGCGTGACGCCGAGTGCCGATTGAGCGAGTCTATAGAAAACTTGAAAGGTTGTAAGCTAAGAGCTGATTCCAAGAGATGTAAAGTGGAAGATTGCTTCGGAGAGAAAGCCTGGGAGGACTTTGCTAAGGACATCCAGAGCACCATCAGACAGAGAGAGCTGCTTATTCGAGGGTTGCTCACCAGGCCTGATCACCCCGAGACGAAGGAACTATTAGAAGATTTTCGTGCCCGCTGCCACACTTGATTTCTTTTGTATTTCATTCACTGCTGTATTGTTGACCATCACTAGGCTTGTTGGTTGAGGTCACTCTATTACCGTTGATTCAATTGTACTCGGTTACTCCTGTATGTTGCCTATGTGGGCTCGTTATATATCAGATATTGATCATCTCCGTGATTGGCTTCTTATTTCTCTCACTGTTATTTTGGAACTAGAATCGAGGGGAAATATCCCTAATGTACAGACACATGTTTGCATTTGCATCTCATTTTTTTGCATAACAGGTACCTTGAGCTTATTTATCTGACCCCCTGTGTTTGCTTCACTAGCTGTGTTTCAGGATTGACTGCAGACCAATTTACCGTTATTCTACCAGAGCTAATCAACTCCGAGTTATGGAGCAAGTTCAAGTGGAAATGCAAGAGTTTAGGGAGAGGATGTCCCAGTTCATGGACATCATGTAGGTGGTTTCCAGTGGGCAGGAGCAACTACGAACCCTCGTGCAGTCCTTGATTCCACGTGTTGACACCAATGGGGTTTTGCACGGAGGTGAAACTACCAACCCTCCTCATGTTGAGACTCCCCGGGCTGACAACTCTGGACCAACTGTGATCATTCCCAACACTGTGGGCAATGGGAACGCTGGAATGGGTACTGGCCGTGTTGGGGCTAGTAATGGCACCAGTGGGGCTGCTAATGGTAACATTGGTACAAGTGGTAACAACATTGGGGTTAATGCTGGTAACACTGGAAATTTTCAAGGACCTGAAGCTACAGGTATCGTCCTTGGAAATGTGCATCAACCATGGAACGAGGATCGTCAAGCCGACGTATTCTCAATGAGAGGTGATGAGGCTGAGCTACCTTCTGAGGCCAGCCGAAGATTCAAAATGCTCGAAGATAAGATGAAGAGCTTTGAGAATCTGAATTTTATGGGACTCGACATGGCCAATTTGGGGCTGATCCCCGGTCTCAAAATACCACAGAAATCCAAAGTAACAGACTTTGAAAAATACAAGGGCACCACCTGTCCTCGTGTTCACTTGAGATCTTATTACAGAAAGATTTCGGCGTACTCCGACGATGAGAAGTTGCTAATGCACTTCTTTCAGGATAGCCTGTCGGGGCCATCACTTGAATGGTACATGGGCTTGGAGCCTGTGAGTGTACGTAGCTGGAAGGATCTTGCAGAAGCATTCGTTAAACATTACCAGTACAATAGTGACCTGGCTCCCAACCGGGTCCAACTGCAGAATCTGTCACAGAAGAATAGGGAATGCTTTAAGGAATACGCCCAGCGGTGGCGTGAATTGGAAGCCAGAGTACAACCGCCTATGGTTGAATGTGAACTGGTAGATATGTTTGCGGCAACACTGCCGGGTGTTTATTATGAAAAGCTAATTAGCAGCATGTCAGGGAGCTTCTCTGACTTAATAATCACTGGTGAGCATGTTGAGAACGGGATTAAGCTGGGAAAGATCCAGGTCGGTGAAGGTTCCCCAGCTGGAGGGAAGAAAGTGTTTGGAAGAAAGAAAAGAGAGGGTGAAGCCAACTCTGTATCCGGTTCCCGAAGGAACAAAAAGTCGACACAGAACCATCAGTAACAAAGGGTCGCTAGTATTACTATCCCTACAGCTCCACAGCAGCAGCAGCAATCGCAGAATCAAAATTAGCATAGGTATAGAAAGTACCCAGTCCGACCAGAAAATAGACGACTTGAGACGCCGCCAATGCCATACTCTCAGCTACTTCAAGCGTTACTGCAATTGCAACTCGTTCAGAAGAGGACGCTGGCTCCACTGACCGGACCACCTCCACCCGAGTATGATCCGAATGCCCGCTGTGAATTTCATTCTGGGGCACCCGGTCACACCATTGAAGATTATAAAGCCTTCAAGCACAAGGTCCAGGACCTGCTGGACAGCAAAGCGATCAATTTCTCCGACGACGTGTCGAATGTCATTTAGAACCCAATGCCTAACCATGAACAGGATGGGGTTAGTGCAATTATCAAAGATGAGGACTTGAATTTAGTGAAGAGGGTCGATGGTCTGAAGACACCACTGAGTTTTGTCAAAGCCAAGTTGTTGAAAAAGGTTGTGTTCCCAGGCTGCGGGGAGTTTTGTATTGAATGTGTGAGGCATCTGGATGGTTGTGATCAACTGAAGACCGGTATTCAGAGTATGATTGACGAAGGGGTTCTGCAATTCGATCGAAAAATTGAGAACAAATCCGGAGAAGTGATAGCTAAACAGAAGGGTGAGATTGCCACAATCACTATTCCGTATAAGACCGTCGCCATTTCTGCCCTAAGGCCGCCCACGATTACTATAATGAAGGTTGGTCCTATACCGTTCGAAAGTACCAAGGCTGTCCCCTGGAACTATGGAGCAGAGGTTTACTGCAATGGGCAGAAACTGGACTTGAAAGGCCCACCTGTGGAATCTGTGGATAATATGGTTGGATCGGGAGGAATTACTCGTAGTGGAAGAATATTCTCGCCACCGGAGGTCGTTGCCGACAGGGCAGATAAGGGTAAAGGCAAAGCAGTTGTTGAAGAGACCTCTCGGGAGGTAGAAAAAGACTTGCTAGCAAGGGATGCTGAAGAGTTCATGAGTTTAATCAAGAAGAGCGACTATAAGATAGTTAACCACCTACAGCAGACGCCTTCAAAGATTTCTATACTGAACTTGTTGCTTTGCCCCGAAGCACACCGCAACGCCTTGCTGAAGATCTTGAACGCAGCGTACATACCTCAAGAAGTTTCTGTCAACCAGCTCGAAGGAGTGGTTGCACATGTCAATGCCGGTAATGGTTTGGGCTTCACTGATCGTGACTTGACGCCTAAGGGCAGGAACCATAATAATACGCTGCACATATCGCTAGAATGTCGGGGAACTGTTATGTCAGAGGTGCTCGTGGATACCGGGTCTTCCTTAAATGTATTGCCGAAGAAGGCGCTTATGAAGTTGGACACTCGTGGGCTGTTGTGTACACCCAATGATCTAGTAGTGAAGGCCTTTGATGGGACCAAGCGGTCTGTGTTCGGAGAAGTAACATTGCCCATTCAGGTGGGGCCAGAAACCTTCAATGCAGTATTTTATATCATGGATATCCAGCCCGCCTACAGCTGCTTGCTAGGCCGACCCTGGATCCATTCAGCGGGAGTTGTGACCTCTATGTTGCATCAGAAACTGAAGTATGATGTGGGTTGCAGCATCGTCACTGTATGCAGGGAGGAAGACATTATGGTGAGCCATTTGTCGTCTTTCAAGTATGTGGAAGTGGACAGCGAGATCCACGAAACCCTCTGTCAGGCATTCGAGACTGTCAAGATCAAGGATGTATCTCCCGTGGTGAGCAAAATGCCTGAGGTGACCCTCTCTTCCTTCAAGGAAGCTCAAGCTATGGTACAGACTGGTTCAGCCCAAGGCTGGGGGCAGGTGCTGGATATCCCTAACAAACAAGATAAGTTTGGCTTGGGGTACCATCCCTATTCTTCTACTTCATCCTCACAGAATGCGTCGTGCTACAAGGGACCGGTGCAGTTCACCAAGGGTGGAGTCATCTTTGAACGTGACAGTGCTGTGTCCGATGGAGAAGGAGATAGCGATTATGATATGGATGCATGGATCCAGCCGTGCAAGCCAGGGCAGAGCCTCAACAATTGGTCCATCCAGGATTTCATCCAAGTGATGAGAAAAGAGTAATGCTTTATTTTTTCCAATTATTGTACAACATTATGTCCTACCCGGGGCATAAAGGTTCTATTGTCAGGGCCTTGCTTGCTTATTCATGTACGTATTATCAATAAATCAAAGGGTGTTTTCTTTGCATTCAAATTTTGTGATCTCTGGTATTCTTGTTTTGTTTTGTTTTAAACAATAAAATGGCAATGTGGTTTGTGCTGACCTGCACATTATTTTTAAGCATTTAACCATTTTCACTGCAGGAATCACACTACATATGACATTGATCTAGAACATTCTATGACTCACTTCGACTTTGATTGCCCGATATATCAAGCTGAAGAAGAGATTGAGGAGGATGAAGACCTTCCAGAAGAGTTGGCTCGACTATTGAAACAAGAAGATAAGATCATTCTGCCTCACGAGGAAGTTATCGACATTATTAATCTAGAGTCTGAGGAAGTTGTCAGAAATTTCTAGATAGGGGCTGCATTGCAAAACGACGTCAAGCAAAGACTGATCGAGATGCTTCGAGAGTATAGTGACGTCTTTGCTTGGTCTTATGAAGATATGCCCGGGCTTGACACTGACATAGTGGTTCATCACTTGCCATTGCGCGAAGATTTCCCTCCGGTCAAGCAGAAGCTTAGAAGGACAAGACCAGACATGGCTGTAAAAATAAAAGAAGAGGTCCAGAAGCAATTGGATGTTGGACTTTTAGCCGTAACAACTTACCCTCCCTGGGTCGCCAACATTGTGCCCGTGCCAAAGATAGATGGTAAGGTACGAATGTGTGTTGATTATCGGAATTTGAATAAGGCGAGCCCTAAAGATGATTTCCCGCTCCCCCATACTGATGTGTTGGTTGAGAATACGACTCAATTTTCTGTGTTTTCATTCATGGATGGCTTCTCCGGTTATAACCAAATCAAGATGGCGCCGGGAGACATGGAGAAAACGGCGTTCATTACACCATGGGGAACGTTCTGCTACAAGGTAATGCCTTTTGGGTTAAAAAACGTCGGGGAAACTTACCAGCGGGATATGGTAACTTTGTTTCATGATATGATTCATCACGAGATTGAAGTTTATGTTAATGACATGATAGCAAAGTCCCAAATAGAGGAGGGGCATCTGGTCGATTTACTGTAGTTGTTCGAGAGGCTTAGGAAATTCAGGTTGAGGCTGAATCCTAACAAATGTACTTTCGGGGTACGGTCCGGAAAACTACTGGGGTTTATCGTGAGCGAAAAAGGAATTGAGGTTGATCCTGCAAAGATAAAAGTTATACAAGATATGCCAGCACCGAAAATAGAAAAGGAAGTGCATGGTTTCTTGGGGAGATTGAACTACATTTCTCGGTTCATATCTCAACTCATGGCCACATGCGAACCAATGTTCAAGCTATTGAAAAAAGAGCAGGCGGTTGTCTGGAATGAGGATTGCCAGAAGGCATTCGACAAAATAAAACAGTATTTGCAGGAGCCTCCAATTTTGATACCCCCAGTTGCTGGAAGACCTTTAATCATGTATTTGACGGTTATGGAAAATAGCATGGGTTGCATTCTCGGTCAGCACGACGAGACTGGGAGAAAGGAGCACGCCAGTTACTATCTGAGTAAAAAGTTCACAGATTATGAGTCCCGTTACACAATGCTGGAGAAAACATGTTGCACACTCGCGTGGGCTGCCAAACGTTTAAGACAGTATATGCTCAATCACACGACCATGCTAATTTTGAAGATGGATCCGATTAAATACGTCTTCGAGAAGCAAGCCCTTTCAGGGAGGATTGCCCGATGGCAGATGGTACTGACAGAATATGACATCCAATACGTATCCCAGAAAGCCATTAAGGGAAGTGTTCTGTCCGAGTACCTTGCTGAACAGCCTATCGAAGACTATCACCCGATGAAGTTCGAGTTTCCCGATGAAGATATTATGTTCCTTAAGATGAAGAACTGTGATGAACCACTGCCCGATGAAGGACCAGAGCTTGGCTCCCAATGGAAACTAATATTCGACGGTGCAGTTAATTCCTATGGAAGTGGAATTAGGGCAATCATTACGACTCCCCAGGTATTTCACATTCCATTCACTGCCAGATTAACTTTTCCAGTCACCAACAAAGAAGCAGAATATGAGGCATGCATAATGGGTTTAGAAGAATCCATTGATTTGAGAATCAAGAACCTGGATGTATACGGTGACTCAACACTCGTTGTTAACCAGATCAAAGGAGAGTGGGAGACCAGGCAACTAAACTTGGTCCCTTACATGAATTATGCGAGGAGGCTGCTACCCTTCTTTGATCGTGTGGAATTCCACCACGTGCCGAGAGCAGAGAACCAGATGGCCGACACTCTAGCAACCTTGTCCTCAATGTACAAGGTCAATTTTTGGAATGAAGCTCCCAGAATTATCATCTCATGCCTCGAAAGGCCCGCGTTCATATTCGCCATTAAGGAGGCCACCGATGGCAAACCGTGGTTCTATGATATCCAGAACTTCCTCAAGACCAAGGAGTATCTGGTGGGGGCGTCGACCCAGGATAAGAAGACTTTTAGGAGGTTGTCTGGAAATTTCTACCTCAACCCGGATGGGGTTCTCTACAGGAGGAATCATGATTTAGTGCTACTCAGATGTGTGGACGAGAGAGAAGCAGGTTTGCTTATGGAAGAGGTCCATGAAAGCACATTTGGTACGCACGCCGGCGGACATGCCATGACTCAGAAGATATTACGAGCAGGCTATTACTGGCTGACGATGGAGTCGGATTGTTTCAAATTCGCGAAGAAATGTCACAAATGCCAGATTTATGTAGACAAAATCCATGTGTCGCCGTGCCCGTTGAATGTTATGTCGTCCCCGTGGCTGTTCTCCATGTGGGGCATCGATATGATCGGCAAGATCGAGCCCACTGCATCCAATGGACACCGCTTCATCCTGGTGGCCATCGACTACTTCACCAAGTGGGTAGAGGCAGCGTCGTACGCTAACATTACCAAGCAAGTGGTAGCGCGGTTCATAAAGAAGGACATCATCTGCAGATATGAAATTCTCGAGCGGATCATTACTGACAATGGTTCGAACTTGAACAATAAGATGATGAAGGAGTTATGCCAAAACTTCAACATTGAACATCACAATTCATCGCCCTATCGTCTGAAGATGAATGGCGCTATTGAGGCGGCCAATAAAAATATCAAAAAGATAGTGCAAAAGATGGTTGTCACTTACAAAGATTGGCATGAGATGTTTCCATTTGCTCTACATGGTTATCGTACAACGGTACGCACATCAACCGGGGCAACTTCTTTCTCGCTGGTGTACGGTATGGAAGTTGTCCTACCGCTAGAGGTCGAGATCCCTTCTTTAAGAGTTTTGGTCGACGTGTAGCTCGATGAGGCAGAATGGATAAAGAACAGATTGAATCAATTGAGTCTGATGGATGAAAGAGGTTAGCTTCTATTGCATACGGTCGGTTGTATCAGAGCTGGATGAAGAAAGCTTACGACAAGAAGGTGCGCCCTCGAAGCTTTCAGACGGGCGATCTTGTGTTGGAAATGATTCTCCCGCCACACTCAGATCACAGGGGCAAATGGACCCCCAATTACGAAGGTCCATATGTCGTCAAAAAGGTATTCTCGGGAGGAGCCTTACTGTTATCCACGATGGATGGAGAAGATTTCACATCCCCTGTGAACGCGGACGCAGTTAAAAAATACTTTGCTTAAAATGACCTGCTGGAAAGAAAAAAGAATATCCAGGAAAAAATGGGCATCCCGGCGAACCATAAAAAAAGGAATAGGTTCGGGCAAAAGTTAGGCATATAAACGAAAAGATGTACACCCGCAAAGTCGAAAACCTGAAAAGGCGGCTTTGGCAAAAAAGGGTATCCCGGTGAATCGAAAACCCGAAAGGGCGGTTCAGGCAAAAGTTAGGGATTAAAAAAGCAAATGACTGCAGTCCACGTGCGAACTTTCATTACTTAGTGGTTTAGGGAGACCTGAGGTCCGTTTATCCAAATCAATCTCTTCTGAATTCGAAGCGTTGGAGAGGTATCAAAGTCGAGTGAGTCATAGAGGGATCATTTCATGGTGTTCGTCTATACCAGATCGCCGAAATTTGTATATGTTTTTGTATATTTCTGTATATACTTGCGCAACTTCCTCATTTCAGGAGTTGGCATCCGTTGTAAAACATTTGGCCTATTTACAAGCTCATTTATCAATAAACATATTGTTCAGTACTTTGTTTACCTTGTGTTTATTTTAGTTGTTATCTGTTTTGTTTGCGAAAAAAATGCCAGATGTTTTTGTTAAAATGCGCATACATAAATTTGCTGGCCTAGGCCAATAATTGTTAAAACTTTGAATTACCTGAACATTGTCACAGATGACAACCTCGATAGGTCCCTTTGTGAAGGGTATCTTGTCTGTTTGTTCATTTTGTTGCAGGGTTGTGGCCCTCGGGGCACGTTGTCAAAGATGTATCCTCGACAGGATCATCATACCCTTAGCTGAATCATGTGTAGCAATCCCTCTCCAGGAGTGTTTCCCCACAGAGTCTGAACATTGGACTATGAGCATTGGTTTGTCTCCCCAAGCAGAGATAGATTCTCCCCAACCAGAGTCCATTCCCCAGCAAGTGGAGTTTGCATCTCATACCCCCAGTAGAGTTGTGTGCAAGATAACAAGAGCAGTCAAGTATGTACCCTTTGTCCCCGACAATTGGTCGGTACACAGCCAATCCCCACAGATTGTAGGTATATGCTTACTCCCCAACGAATCAAGATCAAACTTCTTTCCACCAGGTAGGTGTGGTATCTTCCCCAGCAGTGGGTTAGCACGTGGTTTTCTCCAGCAGATTGTCTGTATGTTTTCCGCTCTCAGTAGTTCAAACCAAGGTCTCTGGCAGAGTTGATTTCCCCACAAAGTTGTATTCTCCCGGCAGGTAAGATTTATTCCAGTGTATGGTTATCTATCCTTGGCCAAGTTTGCAGTTCCCCAAGAGAGTTGTATCCCGGAAGGCCAATTGTGGCTTTGTTTCTCTTCAGCAGGTGAGAGTGGTTGTTTGGCAAGCTGTTTCATCTCCCCAATGGATTCGTCTATGTTCCCAGAAGAGTTCGTATTTTGGAAAGCCGTTCATGGAATGTTCCCTAGCTGAGGTAGCCATTCAGGCTCGCATCCTCGGCATAAGTCCAATTGATATTGGCATGTGTAGGTTATTCCCAGCAGGATCGTTTCTTTCCCCAGCGGAGTTGGCATCGTCTCTCCAGCATTTATTTTGCTGGAGCGGTTCCTTTGCATTTTACATTTTGCATTGTGCATAGCATCTACCCAAATGCATAGCATTTCCATTTCGTATGGAGCATTACGCCATTTTCAAACATTTGCATTTTGAAACATAAGCCAAATTCTTACCTTCCTGATTTTAGGTAATTGTTATCTCCTACAGGTGATCTTCAAGCTCCGACTTTCAGGCCCCGACTTCTCCGATGAATATCCAGATTCCGGTGAATTTTCAATGTGTGGCATTGTGCTTTACCCGTGAAGTGTCCAGACTTCAGTTGGGTATACTAATCCTGATGAACTTTGTAATGGTACTTCTGCTCCATCGAGTAGTTAGATTTCGGTGAGTGTTCAGTTCATGACGTATTCTTCCTAACCGTTGAATTTCCAGTCTCCGGTAAATCCCCGGTAAGGATTTTTTTCGTTGAGTGTCTTGTCTCCGATTGGTTTGTCTCTCGTTGAGTATTTAGGCTCCGGTTTGTTCGTTCTCTCGTTGAGTGTTTAGGCTCCGGTTCGTTCGTTGCTCTCGTTGAGTGTTTAGGCTCCGGTTTGTTTGTTCGTTCTCCCATTGAGTGTTTAGGCTCCGGTTTCTTCGTCTCCCGTTGAGTGCTTAGGCTCCGGTTTGTTCGTTCTCTCGTTGAGTGTCTTGGCTCCGATTCGTTTTTTCGTTCTCCCGTTGAGTGCTTAGGCTCCGGTTTGTTCGTTCTCTCGTTGAGTGTCTTGGCTCCGGTTCGTTTTGTTCGTTTATCGCGTTGAGTATCTTGGCTCTGGTTCGTTTCGTTCGTTTATCACGTTGAGTGTCTTGGCTCCGGTTTGTTTTGTTCGTTTATCGCGTTGAGTGTCTTGGCTCCAGTCTGGTTCGTTCGTTTATCGCGTTGAGTGTTTAGGCTCCGGTTTGTTCGTTTATCTCCTTGAGTGTCTTGGCTCTGGTTCGTTTCGTTCGTTTATCGCGTTGAGTGTCTTGGCTCCGGTTTTTTTGTTCTCCCGTTGAGTGTTTAGGCTCCAGTTTGTTCGTTCTCCCGTTGAGTGTTTAGGCTCTGGTTTGTTCGTTTATCGCGTTGAGTGGTTAGGCTCCGGTTTGTTCGTTCTCATGTTGAGTGTTTAGGCTCCGGTTCGTTCCATTTTATATTGTTGAGTGTTCGTACTCCGGCCAGTTTCAATTGATGTTGTATTCCTCATTTCGTTGAGTATCTAGGCTCCGACAGATTTTGTTGATTCGTTGTGTTCATTGAATATCCAAATTCTGACAATTTGACAAGCTACCCTTCAGCCCACGTGGTATTCGAACCACGGTACATGTTTTATTATGTAGTTCCTAAGCAAGGTTACTTGATTAAGTCTCTTTTCCCCAACGGAGTGTTCGAGACGTTCATCATGTTCAAATTTTCTCTGGAGACTGTTATTCCTTTTTAGTTTGTGCAGTTTCTGCGGTTGGCAAATTTTCGGGTTCGTTGGTATTCAACCGTCCTTTACCTTGATTGTTTGAGAGTCGTTCGCTTCTCACCCAGTCAGGTCCAAGCCGTTTGAATAGGGGCAGCTGTTGCACCCCAAAATTTGCCCAACCTTTTTTCTTTACCTAGCTTATGTTTCATTGCATTCATTGTAGCATTAGCATATGCATTGCATTATCATTTATGCAGGGGATCAAGAGATGTGCCTATCCATAAGGGGATACCAAAGGTTCTAGGGACCATCAAGAAGCTATAGTTAAGTTATCATCCTCAACAAGCCTTCATGAAGAAGTCAAAGCCCTTGGGAAAAGGGGACGGATACATGTGTGCCTACCTCCTATCTTGGGGGTCAATGAAGATTATCTGATGATATTAAATCCATGGCTATGAGTGGGATCCTTTATGAGAGCTCATTGAATGCCTTGAGGGTCATTAAGGAGTTTATACAAGTCATTATATCCAGTACAAGAGGCCACAACCAAAGGTGGTGCAGCTAGGGTTTTCATCTGGTTAACCCTAAGGCAACAGTGAATTGGAAGGATATTAAGACTCAATTCCAAGGCTTTATGATCATGGAATGTTGTTTTGAGACACCTAAGAGATTATTCCAAGATCAATTCATCAATACTCAAGAGTGTGAGAAGTTGCTAAGCTAGGGTTTCTAAGCTTGACAGTGTAAAATCCTCTATCTTGGTGCCCTAACTTTAAGACCACATAACTCAAGATACAAGTTTCATCTCATCTTGACACCAACATGAAACTTGTAGAGCATGTTCTTAGCTTTCATTTGAGTACCAGAAGTCATTCATCTGATTTCTAGAACTCAAGTTATGAAGCAGACAAGTTACAGGTCATCAGATGAATGTGATTTTTGTCCTTGAAAGTCAACCAACTTCCATGCCATTTTTGACCTAGAAGGATGTCTCTCCTACTCTTGACCCAAACATGAGAGTTGTTCCTCATGATCTTAGCTTTTCAAATAGTACTAGAAGTACTTCATCTGATTTGTGAAGCTCAAGATATGAAGCTTGCAAGGCAGGGCTATTTTTGGAAACTTTGATTATAGGTCACTTTTCATTTTAGATCAATTTCACCACTTTACACATTTCAAATGACGAACTTTCCAACATCAAAGTTGCTCCAAATTGGGTCATTTGCTCAAGATAACCTCAAGGAACCATTGATTTGGCTTGGGTTGAAGATTTGATGAAGTAATTTTCATGAAGGAAGCTTTAAAGGTCATTAAAAGTAAAAAAAAAATCATATTAATTCATGATGGACCAAAGCAGTGCAAATTTGTGCATATTTTGAGTGCATTCCATATTTCAAACACATTGGCATTTGTGGATGTACAAATTGAACCAAAGAACCATGGCATTTCACATGTTGCTTCATCTTTAAGTTACATACCAAAATCATGCCATTGATCACAAAACAAGGACGAATTCTCCACCATTAGATCATATACATTGCCAGCAACATGAATGGCACAAATTCAAAGCTCAATAACCTCTGTTTCGCAAGCTTCAAGTTCACCATGAGCAAGGAAAATTGAAAATCCATTGGGCTGGTTTAGGCCTTCATTGGGCTTTTGATCCATCAAAACACATTCTATATAAGATCCTGATCATGTTCAGCCAAAAAAGGGAGGTTTTTGATCAGAATTCAGTTACAAAACAGTTGGAGCAGTTGGAAGCAAATTGAAAATCGTATTGTCTCATTCTTGAAGATTGAAGCAAAATTGATCATTCAAGAAGCTCTAGCAAGGATCAGTGAGTGTTTTTGGATCAAAATTATCAAGCTTCAGCAAGTTTCGAAGGCTCAGTGGAAGTTCTCCACTAGGTATTTACTTTTCAACTTTCCTCACGATCCATGATGATTTAGCATTCAATTCTCATGTGGTTAGGATCCTTGTATGCCATAGATTGATTCTGGATAGTTTTTATGCTCGATTACAACATTTCTTAATGACACCATAGAACTTGATAGCTTCGGTTAGGTTGATTTAGAGGCCTTTGTTAGAAACCATTAGTGTATTCTTGATCCTTGGAGCAAGATGAACCGTTTGGTACCGGAAATTTTAGGTTTCGTGCAGTTTGATTAGAGGCCATAGTTGCAGGATGGCCGGAGAAGACGACCGGAGCCGTCGTGCTCCGCCGTCTGTCTTCTCCCTCTCATTTCATATTTAAATCCTTAGATGAGGAGTGGCGCGATGATGGCCATTGGATCTTTCTTTGAGCTTAGACCTTGACCAGATCGTGTGGCTCCCATTCAATTTCGTTTTGCACTGATTGTTATTTGCTTGTGTGGCGTTGTGGGATCCATTGGATGTCTTGACTTTGAGTGCATCTGATGTTCATGTTTTGTTTGACCTGGCTTTAATGAAAATGTTACAGCACGCGTGTCACAGTCTTATATCTTTCATGTGCGCCCCCCACAGCCCTTAGATCTTTAACTGGTCTCCAGATTGTAAGGCCAGGATTCGTTCTTGTTTTATGTTAAAATGTTACAGCACGCGTGTCACAGTCTTAACCCTTAGATCTTTGACTAGTCTTGTGGACGTGTGGCCAAGATTGTCCCTTGGGTTGGCTGACCTTTCCATTGTTGAATGGGCCTATTCTCTATATGCACCCCCTGTGCTGAGGCCCGCTCATTTTATACGCTGTTGGGCTGCTCTTTACACCACTTATTTTCCAATTTTGTTTTCTTTTTCTTATTTTGCATTTTATTTTCTGTTTGCATTTTATTTCATAAAAAAAATGTTAGATACTTCCAAAAATCATGAAAAAATGCATTTAGATATTTTGGTAGGTGCTTTAATTTGTCATATTTTTTATTGCATTTTTAATTCTTTTTCCATTTAATTGTATATTTTTCATGTTATGTGCTTTTAATAAATGAAAAGATTGACATGTTCATTTCCTGATTTTCTTTCTTGATAGATACATCATATAAACTTCTGATTTTTTGTGTGCTTAATCTTGAGACATTAAGTGATAGTGTAGTATTTTTCCCTTATTTTTTAGATGCCTTTAGTATAGGTTTTGGATAGTGTCTTTAGAACCTCTTTCCCTTGCCTTGCCCATAGAGCACCCTAGGGTTTTGATCTCCATTAACCTACTTAGACTTAGAATTTCCTCCCCATTTTTGGACCCCTAGTCTCTAAGACCAGAGGGATCCTCTAGGATTTATCTTAGAATTTTTAGATGTGCTTTACTATTTTTGGTAGATTTTACTTTCTGACCTTCATTAGGGTAGTTTCAACCATGCCCTTGACCTAGTTTGCATTTGGTGTGATCCTTTTGCAATGCTTGTGCATCTAGCTCTTCTATATCCATATCCTTAACATCTTAAGGCACGTGTAAGTGCATTTCCAAGTTCAAACCATGTTCCTAATTAGTTCCCAACTTAGGCTCCCTTTAGGATTTCCCTTTAGTCTTTCCATAAGGTGCCTTTGAATGATTTTCCTTCTTCGCATGATTCTTCTAATTCATAGTCCTATGATATTTGGATCGTTCTTGTGAGAGCCTAGTTCTTCCTTAGGAGGAACTCTGTACATTCCATGAGATGTTGAACCATTGAGGACTATTCTTGAATGATGAGTTTGGTTGAGAACATGGTGAATTCCTTAGGTTTTCACTATGCCTCCCATCATTATTCTCTTCATTTCTCAAGTCCTATAATCTTAGGATCCTTCTTGTGAGAGCCTAGGAGGAACTCTGTGCATTCCATGAGAATTTTGAGCCTTTGATGCACATTCAATGACATGGTGGGTTCTTTGGGTTCACACTATGCTCCTTTTCTCCTCCAAGTCCTATAATCTTAGGATCTTTCTTGTGAGAGTTTGGTTCTTCCTTAGGAAGAACTCTGTGCATTCCATGAGAAGTTGAGCCTTTGAGGACTCAAGCACCTTGTACACGCCTTCTCTTTTCTCTGTGTACTACAATCTCAAGACCCTTCTTGTGAGAGCCTGGTTCTTCCTTAGGAAGAACTCTGTGCATTCCATGAGAAGTTTGAGCCTTTGATGGACTCCTGTGTTGATACACATTCCATGAAATGGTGGGTTCCTTTGGTTTACACTATGCTTTCTCTCATTCCCTTGCATAATTGTGTGGTGTTGTGCATTAGAAGTAGGGTAGGCTTGATAGCTTTCTCTTTTCACTTCCATGTTTGCATTTAAAGGTTGAGTTTATCTCCCTTTGCTTGTGTGCTTTCTCTGTTTGCATCTCATGTTTGCATTAAAGGTTGAGGTGTCCTCCTTTTGCTTGTATTGTTGTATTGCATGTGCATCTATTTACATTTCTATTTCATCTACTTGATAGCTTTGCTTTGCTTTCCATTGACATGTTCCCTTAGGATTCTCACTTCCTTGTTTAAGGATTGTGATGATAGAAACTAGGTTGAATCCTTTGCATGATAACAAGTAGGATAGATTCCCTTTCTAAACTCAACCTTAGGACCATTTTGCATGACAACGTTAGGGTTTTGATTAGTCCCCCTGTAGAGTCCTTTTCTCTCTTCTCATCTTCAAACCACAATAATACACTTAATAAAGGCTAATGACTATTGTACGTTACGAGCCTTAAGCTACTAAGGAAATGGTGATTGGGGGGCTTCTCCTCAATTACCTAGAGTGTTTAGTATATGCCCTTAGGGCGATATGCGACCCATTCGTTCCTAAGTCATAGTCTCTAGTGCAATATAAATTACAAACATTCATTCAAAACACTTCTGATAAAAGACTTCAAAACAAACATTGAACTTCCTTTTACCCTTTGGGGTTTCTTTAACCAGGAAAATCTTTTCAGATAAAAGAGTGTTGTTAACTCTTAGTTCTACCGCAAACGGTAACGCCTAAGTCTCCAACGAGCGAGCTGCATACACCAACTGCTAGAACTACCTGTTAACCCTACTTGGGTAAAAACAATAGAACAAACTTGTGTTCCGTTTTATCCCGAACTACGTAAGCTCTGATCTCTCATACCTGTTGAGAGTATGTAGGCACAAGATGTGATATCTTGGTGAGAAACCTTCCCCCATTACCCGTGGTTAGTCGAACTACGTTGACTCTGACTTTCCCATTGCACGAGGGAATACGTAGGCCCAGAGCAGCGACGTTCTGTCGAGTCTTGTCCTTTTCCTTTTCTTTCTTTTAACACGGACTTTTAGCTAGTTAGATAATCAACCCTTTTAGATAAACAACACAAGCGTGGATCCCGTTGAGTACAACGGACATGAGGTGTGCTAATACCTTCCCCTTGCGTAACCGACTCCCGAACCCGAGATTTGGTTGCGATGAACGATCTTATCCCTTTTCGCTAGGTTTTTCATGATCGTTTCCTTTCCCTCCTTTGGGATAAATAACGATAGGTGGTGACTCTTCTGTCTTTGCCGGCACCTTTTTTCGCAGTAGCGACACTGATCAACCGCATAAACTCTTCTACTTCCTTCAACAAGGATTCTTTCTCACCAGCCTGAGAACTCTCTTCGACCACCGGTTTTCCTTTACCCTTATCAAATTTCTCAGCCCTCACTCCGGGAGGTGAAAATACTCTTCCGCTTCGGGTTATTCCCCCGGTCCCTACCAGATTGTCAATAGAATCCAACGGTGAACCTTTCAGTTCCTGCTTCTGACCATTACAATAAACTTAAGCTCCGTAGTTCCACGGAATAGCCTTAGTACTCTTGTAGGGCATGGGTCCAGCTCTAGTAATTATGATAGTGGGCGGCCTTGGAGGCGCAGAAATCGTGATTTTCTTGTACGGAATCGAAATTGTCGCAACTTCATTCTTTTCTTCATTAACTATTTCCTCATCTTTCCTCTCTAACGCTCTATCAAATTGGAGAATACCATCATTCATCAGCTTCTGAGCATCACTCTTTAACTTCTCGCATCCCTCGGGATGGACAAACACTCTGCACAAGCTCGGTCACAACCAGGAAGTACCCCTTCACTCAGCAGTTTGTCCTTTACAAAACTCAATGAAGTCTTCAAATCTTCAACATCAGTTACCAAGTTCAAACCCTCATCCTCAATAATGGCATTAACCCTAGCTGCCCCATGATTAGGCATGGGATTCTGCACGACATTGGGCGCATCATGAGAGAAATTGATGGCTTTGCTGTCTATAAGGTCTTGCACCTTATGCTTGAATGCTTTATAATTGTCGATGTTTTGTCCGGGAGCACCGGAATGAAAATCACATCTAGCATTAGCATCATATCCGGGTGGTCGTGCACCAGTCAAAGGAGCTAGAGTCCTTTTCTGAATCAATTGTAATTGCATCAAGTGTTGAAACAACTGCGAGTATGGCATCGGTGGCGCATCAAGCTGCCTGTTTACTACTCTTCCCCGATCCTAAAATCTGCGAGGAGCATAATTTTGTTGTTGCTGCTGTGGTTGTGGTACTGCGGGAATTGTAATGCTTGCAACCTAAGGTTGCCGTTGACGGTACTACTGACCTCTACCCTTGTTTCTGTTTCGGGAACCCGAGAGTACATTGGTTTCCCCTTCTCTCCTCCAAAGCTTTTCTTAACTCCTCCAGCCGAGGATCCTTCACCGGCTTGAATTTTACCCAATTTGATTTCGTTCTCAACACTTTCTCCTGTAATGATTAGATTTGAAAAACTCCCTGACATTTTGTCGATCAATTTATCGTAATACACCCCCGGTAATGTAGCAACAAACATGTCTATCAACTCCCTCTCCACCATAGGAGGTTGCACTCTGGTGGCCAATTCACACCATCTCTAGGCGTACTCTTTGAAGCACTCATTATTTCTCTGAGATAAGTTTTGTAATTGGACCCTGTTCGGCAGCAGATCACTTTTGTACTGGTAATGCTTAACAAACGCCTCAGCTAAATCCCTCCAGCTTCGGATGTTAACTGGCTCTAGCCCCATGTACCATTCCAGAGACGAACCAGAAAGATTGTCCTAGAAAAAGTGCATAAGCAGCTTCTCATCGTCAGAATAGGCGGACATCTTCGGTAGTAGGAATGAAAAGATGAACCCTCGGACAGGTTGTCCCCTTATACTTATCAAAGTCTAGGACTTTGAACTGCAGAGGAACCTTCAAGTCTGGGATCATCCCCAAATTTTCCATATCCAACCCCATAGAATTCTGATTCTCATAACTTTGCATCTTTTCCTCAATCATCTTAAACCTCCTGTCTGCGTCAGATGGCAGACCAGCACCAACATCCCTCATAGAAAACACATCCTCTTGATCATCTTCCTCCCACTAAGGGGCAGTATTCCCATGCAAAGCACACGTAGGTCCAGGAATATGAACTCCTGTCTGATTTCCTCCGCCCGGAGGGATAACAACTATTGGACCAGTATTAGCATGTGGAGTACCATTGTCATTTTGAGGAGGAACAGCAGCAGTTCCACCATGAAGCACACCACTCCCGTCAACCCTAGCAATTAACGGTTGCACCAAAGTTCTCAGCTGTTCTTGGCCATTGGCGACCCCTTTGCATCATATCCATGAACTGGGCCATCCTGTCATGGAATTCCTAGAGCTCAGCCTGAATCTGATCCATAATCCTGCATTGATTTCCCTTGGTAGCATAGCAATGAGTCGCTTGGTTGTCAATCCTGAAACAAGATGAACAAACCACAGAGATAAGGTTAACAGTTCCGGAGCACATGCGATGCAAAATGAGAAATGATGCAATATGCAGACATGTAAATATGTGATAGGGAAATTTTCCCCTCAATTCTAGTTCCGCGAGAATAGCAAGACAATGGGAAGCCAACAAATAAGCATAGCAAACTCCTCATAAATAAAATGAGAGCCAAGAGTCAATGTACAACACAACACTGAATACAAGGGAATCAAAATGACCTCATCCAACAGATCTGGTGATGATCAAACTACATCATAACAACAAACTACAAAGAGAGAAAACATCAAATACAATGGAGAGCCTGGAAATCCTCCAACAATTCTCTCATATCTGAATGATCTGGCCTATCTACCAACCCCTAGATGAGCAACTCTCTCTGGCTAATGATGATCTGCAAGCTCTGAACATAATTCTCCCAAGCATCTTCACCAAACACTTCCTCAAGCTTAGATCTCTTCACATCTGCTCTTGCCTTGTAGTCCTCCAAGGTTGCAAGAGCTTCATTCAATCTGCAGTCACTTTCGCGTCGGCGCGAGGATTCAGCTATAACCTTCTCATCTCTCACCTGGATCTAAGCCTTCAACTTAGCAATCTGTTGTCGCAATCCGTCTTCTCGCTCTTTGTTGTTAGTTAGAATGGCGTTCCATTGGTCATTAAACTTGGAGATCTCTACATATGCTCTGTCCAGCTCTTTCTTCTTGGAACTAAGAACATCACTGACACTCTTCAAATCTAAGCCCACATGCTCTCGAGCGTGAATCTCCGGAGTTAGCTCTCTACCCAGTTTATTCACCAATTCAGTTTGCTTCTTAGATGAAAAAGTGGCTTGATTTCTCTCGCTTCAGAGATAAATAATCTCTTTTTCCAATTCCTCATTTGCCTTATGCAACTCCTCCTTCTCGAGCCATAATTGATTATATCTCTGGATATCAACAGTAGTCGGCTCCTCAATCATCAAAGGATATAAAGGCTCACAAGCTGGAAATGGCATCAATAATCTCCTAGCTCTCTCCTGAATCCAAACCATATAAGGTTCATAAGCTCTACTGTTGCTCTTACCCAAGGAAACCTTCCCTCTACGGTGAATCTTGTTCCAAGATTTCTCCAATCTGATCAGGCTCTCATTCTCAAGCAAGCCAGTGCAATACAGAGATTCCTGTATTTCCTCTTCCTTCAGAGGTTCCCTCAGAGCATACCCAAACTGCCTTACTACAAGAGCTGGGTTGTATTTAATACCTATTTTCCTTCCAATCAACAGGACATTAGGAAAACCACCACAGCTAAAGATAATCTATGTGCCCAACTGCTCTTTGTCAAACCATACGATGTTCTTAGAAGTCAAACCCATAAGTCTCTCTGACCATTCAGAGGTACCTGCAGTGTAAACAAAAAGGACCAACCTTGGGAAGGTGACTCACAAACCATCTGTATAAGAGAGGTACACAACAAGACACATTCTTTCCCCTCCGATTCTCATTCTTGTAATGCACAGAATGATAAACATCTCCCAGAAGTGTAGGCACAGGATTTCCTGAGACGAAAATTTGGAAAGCATCTAAATCCACAAAGTCAAGAATATTCGGAAACAAAACTACACCATGTATGCACAGAGCTAAGTTGGCATTAAAGACAATCCAACAACCCTCTTTCGCAAAGTGTTGAGCTTTACCAACCAGGAAAGATAATGGAAATCCAGGCATCCCATTTCTTCTAACCAACTTCCCCTCTAACTCTGAAGCATCTAGATGAAGAGCATTAGCGAGCTTAGTCAAATTAGGTTCAGCTTCAGTATGATAAAAAGGCATCTGATCCAGAATAGAAACTCCTAGCAACATAGAGAACTCCTCCAAAGTAGGCATCAGCACATAATTCGGGAAAGTGAAACACCTTAACTGTGGATCATAGAACTGAAGCAAGGTGTGAAGACCTCCCAACTCAAATAATGAAGCTTTGCAGACCCAACCCAAGAGCTTCCCATATGACTTCTTGAAATCTTCCATTACATTACGATCAGCAACAGAAATCAAACTGAGCAGAGGTGTTATGTCAGAAGTAGGAAACTTATACACAACGGTCTTCTTCAAACTAGGCTCCATGTCAGAAATGGAAATGGAATAAGCTCACTAGAATCGAGAGGAAAATATACACTTGCAACATAAATACATGTCAATGTTAAATGCAAATGAAAATGCAAATGTAACAGGGGATCAAGATTGATGTGATGTTGACAGAGAAGAACCGGCGCTTCACTTTGGAGAAAACATAACACAACACTGATATAAGGAACCATTGTATCAAGGATCAAAAGTTCACACTGAAGAGAAAACGGGTAGGTTGAAGGTCAAGTTTCCTGCATAACCCTCCCCACTCACATGTATGAACCTATCTCTGATAAGGTCTGGCATCCTATGCGGTCATCAGCGTCACATACTTTCGAGAAACGATGATACGTTCACCATTTCTAGTTTGGCATCATAGTCTAACAAAGCGGCCTCACTTAGATGACTTCCAAATAATCGGTCCCTAGAGTCGACAATCCTCAGATCCAACATCCTCTCAACAGTCCGAAACAGACTGAAAAGGCAGTCATCAAAGAGAATCTCGTCTGAGCGCGAATTTCGTGGGAACTAGTGCATGCCAAACATACAGGTTCATCGCTACTTTCCACTTCTAATGTTATGGTTATACTCAAGCCTGGGTTTTGGCTTATCACACAGTGGAACATTCCCACCCAACGGCACAACAACAATGATAATAACAATGCTGAAAATAAAATGCAAATGCAGATAAAGTACAACACATATACACATACCCTAAGATAAACACACAAGCACTAGGATTGACTCGCATAGGGGATGGGAAGAGTCCCTAGCAGAGTCACCAGCTGTCGCATCGCTGCGAAGAGGGGCCGGCAAGGACAGAAGAGTCGCCACCACTCATTATTTATCCCAAAGAGAGGGAAAGGAAACGATCAGAGAAAACCCACAGAAAAAGGAGAAGACAGGTCGTCGCAACCATATCTCGGGTTCAGGAGTCGGTTACGCAAGGGGAAGGTATGAGCACCCCTCACGTCCGCCGTACTCGACGGGATCCACACTTGTTGTCTATCTAAAAGGGTGTTAATCTATAAGGCTACAGGCCACAGGGACAAAATAAAAGAAAAGAAACTCGATAGAGCATTGCTTCTTTATGCCTACGTACTCCCTCGTGCGGGAAATTCAGATTCGACGTAGTTCGGAAAACTACGGGTGAAGGTGGGGAAGGTTGCTCGCCAAGACATCGCCGTCTTATGCCTACGTATTCTCGTATGGTACGAGAAATCAGAGCAAACATAGTTCGGGCTAACACGGCCATAAGTTGGTTCAAGTGTTTTAACCGAATAAGGGTTAAACCTTCGTTCTAGCAGTTAGGTGTATTGCTGCTCGACCATTGGAGACTTAGGCGTTACCTGTTTGCGGTAGAACCAAGAGTTAACAACACTCTCTTTGAAAATGGTTTTCAATTAATCCCGCAGGATAAAAAAAGTTTGATGTTTGTTTTTGAGTATTTTATGAAGAATAAGTGAATTAATTGTGTTTGTAATTCATGTTGCACTAAAGACTATGACTTAGGAACGAATGTGTCACATATCGCTCAAAGGGCATACGCTAAACACTCTAGACAATTGAGAGGAGGCCCCCCAATCATCATTTCCCAAATGCTTAAGGCTCATAGCGTACAACACTCATTATCCTTTATTACATGTGTTGAAGAAGTTTTTAGATGAGAAGAGAAGACACAAACTCTAAGGGGAAACTAACTCAAACCTAATGTTATCATGCAATGTGCTCCTAAGATTGAGATTAAAAGGGAGGAAATATCCTAATGTTGTCAGGCTTGGATTTATCACTTAACGTCTCTCCTACTCCCACTTTAAACAATTGGGACTAGGAATCCTAAGGGATCATGGCAAAGAAAACCAAGAAAACACAAGATAAATCAATCACAAGTGAAAAGGGAGAAAAGGATGCAAACATGAAATGCAACACAAAGAAAAGAGGAGGGGAAAAGTGTGGGGCAGCAACCACCACAAGCACATCTCAACCTCTTAAAAGCAAACAAAGATATGCAAAATAAAAGATAAATGCAAGCAAAAAGACTTAAACAAGTCCAAGCAAAAGTGAGATGCAATGGGAGAAGTTACAACTCATACAACCATTCAAGCATCAATCACCAAACCAAAAGGAAAACAAATAAGCAAAGGAAAGAAGGCATGATCAAGATGAGGATGGGAGAATAGACTTGGGCAGCAAGCAACATAAGAAGGATCTCAAACAAAAGCATCATATTGATCATGCAACAAGAAAACACAAATAAGTTCTCAAAGTGGCATCTCATTCAAGGCAAACTCAAAGTATAAGCAAGGAATACCAAATCACCTTGAATGAGGTCCAAAGTCCAAGGGACAGAAGTGAGATTAAGAGAAGAAGGTTCACAAACCAAAGAAGAAGCAAAGCTAAGACAAGTTACAAAGTAGGGTAATGTAAAGAACCAAAGTTCAAAACACTTTCAACATTCAAGTGCAAATAGAAAACCCTAATTAAAAGTAACTTGCAACACAAACCAAGCAAGTGTGTGACCTATAAAATTGAAACCAGCATCCTAAACATGTCAATAATGTGAATCAAGAGGCATGGGATGCATATGGGATCCACAAAAGTCATCTCCCACAAGAACTAGGTCAACTAGTTTATATGAACCTCAATTAGGGTGACTTGACTTGCAAGGTTCACCAAAAATAGGAGAATGGTTCAATAAATCTCAAATAAAATGCACAAAGCTCTTAAACAAGTTGGAAACCAGAGGCCAAGACATCTAAACCAAATTCCAATCAAGGCATGACCAAATGAATTGATCAACTAGGGAACTCCACCTTGAAGGATATTTATCGAGGGTCAAACAAATGTAAACCAAAGTCAAACAAAAATAGGTCAAACTTTGACCAAAATCAGCCTCCAAGGCACCTCAATCCATCATCAAAATGGAGAGGAAGCCTTACTCATAGGTGATTGCAAATGGTCCACAAATCAAGCAAGAACAAAGAAGAACCATATTAAAAACACTTCCAATCATAAAATTCAAATTAAATTGAGAAATAAAAGAAAATCAAAATTAAAAATTATGAAAACTTAATTAAGATTTCAAAGTATTAGAAAATATTTTTTATTGAATTTTTCGATATTTGGAAGTATTTTTAATAATCAAAAAGCTAAACAGAAAATAAAATAAAAAGAAACAAAACAAGAAATAGCTGGGGGTGCACCATGCAAAAGAAAATAACAAAGGAATAAGCACAAATGCGCTTGGGCTAACCAAAACTGGGGGTGCCAACATCAAAAGAGGCCTAACCCAATTCACAATGCAGTCAGAATAAATGAAGCGCAACGTTTCATTTATCTGCGTGGAGGTCAACATGCCAATGATGCAACGTCAAGCCAATAGCACGCCAACACTTCAACTGGTCAAAGTGTCAACCAAAACACGTCAGATCTGAGGGTTTTAAACCAGACGTCGGAGCCCTAGCTTCGGTCGTCTTCTCCGGCATGGTGGCCGGAGCTCAGATGACCAAAACTTCACCAAACTTGACAAAATGCATACCAAAAGAAAGCCGAGCTCATGTAGATCTCAAATCCAAGATCCAATCATCCATATCACTCATGAATTGAGAGAATCGAATGATTGAATTTCAAGATGCACATCTGAAAACTTAAGCAAACATGAAAATCAAGCAACCAAACATGACTTACACAAGGTAGGGCTTCAGATGCAGCCAATATGAACCTAAATCATGGCCTAACATGAGAGAAAAGTGAAGAAGAAGCTTACTGAACGGAGACACTCTGTTGGTGCTTCAGATGCTTGCAAGCTTGCTTCAAATCGTCCAGATCCACTGCAAATTGCACAAGGAAGAAGAATTGCACTTCAATTTGTCTTGATTTGCAGAGAAAAAGGAGACACGATTTTGAATTTCTCTTGAGAATTTGAAAACTAAATTTTCTCTCTCTTGCTCCAATTTGCACTTCTGAGCTCTCCATTCACGTTTTGAGCTTATATATGTTGGATACTTGATCAATTGGAAGGCCCATGAAGCCTTGTTTGGATGAATTTGCAAATTGTCTAAAAATAAAATTCACTCATGCACACGTGAAAACAGCTGCATACACTCATGAAAATCATTCAAATCTTCAGCTGGTGAGTTGAATTTCACAATGGAATGGACTTGGGCTTTGTATTTGATCAAATTTTGAAATTTGGAGGTGAAACTTTGTGAAGGAAGTTGTATTTCCACGTGTTTTTGCTCATTACCATCAAAACCAAAATGTGCATTATGCTCATGAGTACATCTTGAAGAGAACTGAATAAAAATGGGGCATGTAAATGACCTATAATGTGTTCAATTCAAACCATGATTTAAAGTTCATTTTTTACTTGAATTTTCATCCCTAAGTCCAAAATCAATCATAATTCACCCAAACCATGCGTTTTATGGTGTAAATGAGGTCCTTTGGAGTAATTTTCATGTTGGTTGAAAGTTCATTTGAAGTACACAAGTGCATGAAAATGGCTTATGTAACAAATGACCTATAATCAAACATTCCCAAAATACCTTTGCCTTGTCAAAGCCATAAATTGAGTTCCAAAAATGATATAAAGGACTTCTAGGACTTTTTGGAAAGCTAAGATCATGAGAAAAAACTTTCCTGTTCATATAAAGTTGAGGAGAAACATGATTCTAGGTCAAAAGTGCCTTGGAAGTGAGTTGACTTTTGTTGACCAAACAAAATGTTCATCTGAGGCCTATAAGTTGTTGACATCATAACTTGAGTTCCATAAACCCAATGGATGAGTTATAGTACTTAAACGAAAGCTAAGAGCATGCCCTACAAGTTTCATGTTTACAAGAAAATTAGATTGAACTTGTATCATGATGTAAATTGTCCTTGAAGTTGAGCACTAAAGAAGGGGATTTTACACTAAGATCCTCTAAAAGCCTAATTTAGTAACTTCTTGAACTATTGATTCTTCTTTATTTGAACTTGAAATGACATCCTAGATATCTCAACATAACTTCCCGTAACTTCAATTACTTAAAACCAAGTCTCAAACTCCCTCTAGTCCACAGTTGACCTTAAGCTAACCAGATGAAACCCTAGGTGCACAACCTTTGACTGTGACCTCTTGCAAGTGAAATAAATGTTTAGATGAGCTCCACAATGGCTTCCAAAGCACTCAACAGGATTATAAAACATATCTTATCCATAACCATGAGCTTATGAACCCCTGGTGATCCTCTGTTGACCCCTAAGATAGGAGGTAAGCAGCATACACCCAATCTTTTCTTTCAAAGACTTCTTACCACTTTCTGATGATTGTGAGTACTTGATAACTTGAATAAGAATTATTGCTTGGGTTTGCAACCCTTGAAACTCTTCTCTTGAATGAAACACCTATCTTGATCCCCTATAAAAGACAATGTTATGCAAATGCAAATGCTAAAGATGAAATGAAACATAAGCCAAGTAAAGAAGAAGGTTGGTCAATTTTTGGGGTACAACACTTACCAACGACAAAGGGTCTTAATGAAACACTTCCCCGAAATCGAGGACACATCCCTGCAACTCGTAAAGATCCTAAGGGGGATAAGACCTAATGTTGCACCCTAAAATTTGACCAACCGGTTCCCATATCTGGTTTATGTTTCGACGCATTTTGCATTCGCATACCGCATACATTGCATTTTCTCCGTCAGATTGATTTTATCGGGGATTACAGCCTCCCCTGGCGCTTCAGGCATTTTAGGCCAACACGAGGATTTTTGTTAAGAATTGGTGCTCGTTCCCTGTGTTTTCAGGTCATCTCGGTGCCCGGTTTTACTGTCTATTTCGATATGGTTGCGCAATTGTTCTCTAACCAATTTAATAGGCTTCCTGGCATTTTTTAGAATTTTCTCTTTTATTCTCTAGATTTTAATAGATTTTTTTAATAGATTTATTTGAGTTTTTTAGATATTAAATAGGTTTTTAATATTTTTTATAGAATTTAATAGTTTTAAATAGATAGTTTTTTTAGATATTAAATAGGTTTTAATATTTTCTTATAGAATTAAATAGATTTTTCTAGAAGTTTTAATTAGATATTCCTTTTTTTAATAGTTTTAATAGATATTTCTTTTTCTAGATATTAATATAGAATAATAGTTTTTTAATAGAGTTTTATTAGATATTAGTTTTAATATAGAAATAGAATAGTTTAGATATTAAATAGGTTTTAATATAGTTTTTAGATATAGATTTAATAGATTTTTTTAATTGAATAGAATTTAAATAGATATTTTTAGTTATTTGAATAGATTTTAATATAGACTTAAATAGTATGATAGAATAGTATGGATTTTAGGTTTTATTAAATAGATTTTAAATAGATTTTTGAATTTTAACTGTTTTTTAGTTTTAATTAGGATATTAATTGATTAGGGTTAATTGTCTTGTTAATTAGGATTAATTGAGTAGCTTTAATTAGATTAGTTTAATCATCTTTAGTTTTATTAATTAGTCTTAATTTCGTTCAGCATTAATTGTAGTTCATTAGTCCATTAATCATCATAATTAGTCCATTAACAGAGTCATCAAGGCCATAATGGGCCAGTTGTCCGAATTTGGGGGCCCAATTGCTGCCACTTATCACTATAAAAGGTGTGCCACGCCTGTATCTCAGGGTTGACCACCTCATTCATCACTGACACCTCACACCACACTCTCTCTCTCTCTGCCACCTCCTCCCTCAGCCACACGTGGCTCTCACCCAATTTCCCTCTGCATGCAATAGCCAGTTGGCTCCCACTAACCGGACCTTCACCGGAGTACATGCAACCGCCGCACCGGTCACCGGTAACCGCCACCGGTGAGCCCTAACCGTCGCCGGAACTGGAATTTCCACCGGATACTGCAATTCTCCAAGAAATTCATCCAAACACCTTCTAATATTCTTCATCAATCTTCATCAGCCACTCGCCGGAAAACGCGTATCCGCCGGAATCTGTGATTCATCAATCTCCTTCAATGTTCTTCAGGTGTTCATCATCGGTTTTGCCAGAAACTCAATAGATCCTTCAAGATCGTCATCCAACATCTCCAGTTCGTACAGATTCATCATACTTCCCAGATCTTCGAGCACCTTCACCAGAGATCTGCAACGATCGTCATCAGTCCCCAGCCGTTTCTCCAGATTTCCGTTGAAGGCTTCAAGAAGTTCATCACGTGTTCACTTTTGAGTCCTCCAGAACTTCAAGATCTTCATCCGTTTGTCACAAGAGCTTCATCGCCGCGTGGATCTTCGAGCATCAACGAGGAATCTCTAGAAGTGGATCCGTCAAGCTCTTCGTAAGCCTCGCCATCTTCATCAGTTGCTTCCATAACTCATCATCTTCATCACGTCTCCAGGTTCTTGCTTTAACTTGTTAATTTGTTGTTGTTTAATTGTAGAATTAGGTTAGTTTGAGTGTTAGTTTTGTGAAACGAGATTAGGTTAGGAAGATGATTTAAGCTGAGAGATTGAAACAGTTAGTTTGTGAGGGATATTGATGAACAAAGTGGTGAGGAGATCGTGTGACAGAGAGAATCAGAGAGGAGGAAACGGCGCTAGGGTTAGTTTGGTGAACAGTAGAGAGGGGGATTAAGGGTATTAGGGTTTGTAATCTGATAATATGAGTGAATGTTGGACTTGGGCCTTAGGCCCATTATTATTTTGCCAAGCACCTCCCTGATTTCCCCATTGCACCCTCCCTCTCCGTGTGATGTTGGTTTTGGGCTTAAGAGGACATTGCTAATTACACCCCCAGTCTGAAGGCCCAGTGAGAACCAGTGCGAATTAATTGCTATTCGCCACGAGTTTTTTTTTATTTTCCTTGTTTTTTCCAATTATTTTCTGATTGGGTTTGGGCTTAGCGCGCGCCTGATATTCGCACCCCCTCCTGAGCCCAACTTTATTTTGAACTGCAGATTATTGCTATTCACCACGCCAGTTTTGTTATTTTTAGCTGATTTTCTTTTTATTTCATGTTTGCATATAGGTTAGTAAATAATTCATATCAAATTGGAAAATAATCATTTTAGGATGGGATTTTTCCCTAGTTCCCTTAGGACTTCTAGAAAATTATGAAACTAAAAAAATATTAATTTCATGCATTTTATATTTTTTGGTATATTTTACAATATTATTGCTTTTATTTTACATTTGTTTGATACTTCTTTTTTCTGAATTTAGTATGAGAGATTGGTGCATGATTTTTGATTGATTCTTGTGAGGTTGATTAGATTAGGGAAGTATGTACCCCTAGGAATTTTTTCATTTTTTGTGACTAAAACTTAGATTAGTTTGAGAGGTGAATAGGAGAGGTATCAGAATTAGGGTTTTACAACACTTAGGTGTAATTTAGGGCATAGTGTGGGGACCTAGGGTTTGATTTAGGCCTTGGGGTTTATATGGGGTATTGGGTATAGGGTTAGGTTCCCTTAGAAATTAATCTAGGATTTTATAATGAGTATTACTATTTTACTTGATTTTTGCAATTTGAGTGGTGATTGTGTGTTTTCCCTCTTGGGCATTTTGCTTGTTTGTTTGGTTTGGATTATTTCAATTGGGCTTGGAGTTTGAGTTTTGCTTGTTGGAGCTTATGAAGACATTGGAGATGATTGGAGACAAATGATGGAGCTTGGAGCATGAAGTTTCTTCTCCTTGAGGTTGCTTTTGAAGACTTAGGAGATTGGAAATATAGGGAGAGCTTTAGATTAGATGGATTTCTTCTTGCAAACATAGAAAGTATCTTGTGCTTCTATTCCTCCCTATGACATAAAGTCCTTTTAAAGTATTCACATCCTTCCTTTGGAGGGATAAGTGACATACTTTAGAAGTAGAACTTTGAGGGAACCTTTCCCCTACAATGCTAAGTGCTTATAGGCTTCCTTTGGTTGTCAATAAGCTGTTTAGCATTTCAATTTAATCTGATAATTGATTCTCTTCTGGAGTGGTGGCATTGAAGATGGGAACCTATTGGAGAATGAAGTTCCTTGCAGATTGGTGAAGATAAGGCCTGTATCTGTCAAAGAGAGTTATCTGTTGAAGTTAGGGTCCTGCTGCTTTTTGAAGCTGTTTACTTGTTGGGATTCAGTGCTTGCCAGAGCTTGGAGTTTTTTGGAGACAGGAGCTTATCTAAAGCTTGGGGATCATTGAAGAGTGAAGATAGGATCTTTCTTGAAGTTGTTACTGTCAACCTTTTTTGTTGTTAATCAACTGTAGCTATCAGAGCTGTTGCTGTTTGAGCTGCTTACTGTAAGAGCTGGTGTTGCTGTCAGAGCTGGTGTTGGGTTTTATTTCTTTTTCTGTATTGATTGTTGGCTGGTACCGTTTGCCCCTTAGGTTTGAAGTGAAGTTGTTTCACTTTGCCTATTGTTTTCCCAGGTTCGAGGTTGAGTGGGACTCCCTTGCCTCGCTTGTACTGCTGCATCTCATGCATGTTTACTGTTTACTGTATATATCTGTTTCTTTTCCGTTTATCCCCTAGGATCTCTGATTTCCTCTGTGCAGGAGGGAATTATGACAGACATTAGGTTTTAATCCATGCATGACAACATTAGGTTAGATTTTCTTCCCATTTCAACCTTAGGCTTTTTAGAGTTTCTTTCTCTTCTTATCTCAAACAACTCAAAAACACAGTAATAAGGGTAATCGATGTCGTACGTTACGAGCCTTAAGCTATTTGAGAAAGGGTTGCTGGAGAGTTTCTTTCTAGTAGTCTGACTGCTTAGTGTGGTACCCTTTGGGTGACACGCGACGTAGTCACTCTCAAATCATAGTCTCTAGTGCGTCAGAGATTGCAAACATCATAAAAAACAGTTCTTGCGTAAAAGACTGAAAACAAACATCAAAGTGTCATTTTTGTCCGCTTGGACTCTTAATCAGAAGAAACCTCTTTTCAGAAAGATAAAAAACAGTCAGACAAGTCTGTGTCTTCCGTGGCCCGAACTACGTTTGCTCTGATCTTTCATGCTGTATGAAAGTACGTAGGCATAGGATGTCGTATCCTAGGGAGCAACCTTCCCCTCCTTTCCCGTAGGTAGGCGAACTACGTTGACTCTGATTTCTCATTCCAGACGGGAATACGTAGGCATAAAGTGTGATACTTTGCCGAGTCATTTTATTTCTTTTTAACCCCAGACCTGTAGAGTAGATAGAATAACAATCCGTACTAGAAAACAAGCGTGGATCCCGTCGAGTACGAGGGACGTGAGGGGTGCTAATACCTTCCCCTTGCGTAACCGACTCCCGAATCCAGGATTTGGTTGCGATGACCATTCCTTTCCCTCTTTGCGTTAGGTTTACTCTGAGCGTTTCCTTTCCCTCTTGTGGGATAAATAACGCACGGTGGCGACTCTTCTGTCATAGCCGGCGCCGATTTTCGCAGTAGCGACAGCTGACAAATCTGCTGGGGACTCCAACAGTTCCCTACGCGAGTCAGTCCTAGCGCTTGTTTTCCCATCGTGGGTTTTGTATGGATTTACATTTCTGTCTTTACTTTCCGCATCTTTATTGTCAGCTTTATATTGTTATTGCTGTTGTGGGGATGGGGTGATCTATTGAGAGATAAGCCGGACCTGGGCTTGAGTGCACCTAGAATTAGTTGTGGAAAGTAGTGGGCGCGTGCATGCTTTGCATGTACCAGTTGTTGCACCCCAAAATTTGACCAACATTTATTTACCAAGCTTGTGTTCATTTTATTCATCATCTGCATCTCATTGATAGGTGGGCAGTAGATCAAGAGGTATGGTTACCCAGCAAGAGTTATATGATACTTTGAAGCTAGCCAAGAAAGTTATTCAAGTGTTCAAAGGTTGATATCTTTGTCAGAAAACTCAAGAGATCCTCAGAGAGATTGGTTGAAACCAAGGTTGTGTGCCTCATAACTAGAGAGTTGTGGGAGCCCCTCAGATGATTCTGAGACTATGAGGATGAACTTGAAGCTTTGAGAAAGCTTATGAGAGGTCTTGAAAGCCATCATGAAGCCTAAAGAGGTCATTGTACAAGAATTCAGAAGATTCAGCCATGAGTGGTGGAATTAGGGTTTGACTAGGTCAACCCTAGGTCAACTGGTGATTGGGAGAGGGTTGAGACCTAATCCAAGAGCCATGTGGTCATGGAATGATGCATTGAGATTCTACAAGGATGATTCCTAGACCAAATCATCATGATTGAGGAGTTTGAGAAGTTTCAAGCTAGGGTTTCTAAGGCTTGACAGTGTAAAATCCCCTAGTTTGATCCCTATCTTCAAGGCAGTTTAGCTCAAGATGTGATTGTCATCTCATCTTCCCCACAACATGAATGTTGTAGAGCTTGTTCTTAGCTTTAATTTTAGTACTAGAAGTCCTTGATAGGATTTGTAGAGCTCAAGTTATGACTTTGACAAACTACAGGTCATCTGAGGTATGTGAATCTGAGTCCTTGAAAGTCACCCAACTTGCATCCAACTTTTGCCCTAGTAGGATGATTCCTATGAACTCTTGGTCAACATGACTGTTGTAGAGCATCTTCTTAGATTTCTAGAGAGTACTAGAAGTCCTTGATAGGATTTGTAGAACTCAAGTTATGGCTTTGACAAGTCAAGGGCATTTTGGTCATTTGGAGGTTATAGGTCATTTCAAGCATAAGGCCATATCTCCTATTTCCAAGCTTCAAATGGAAAAATCTTCAACATCAAACTTGCTTAGAATGATGTTTTAAGGCTAGTAGGGAGGTCATGAGATGTTGAAAATGCTTGTATCAAAAAGTGATAAAAATGACCTAAAATGGAGGCATAAGTTAAATAAGTTGAAATTGGAAATTGGAAATCCCAAGTTACAAATCCAAACCATGTCATATAATAGGTCATTTTGACTCTAAAAGACATTCTAAAAATAATGGTTCAGCCACAATTTTGATTTGAGGCTTAGATCATAGGGCTGCTTTGGAAATGGCTTGCTTGCATCTTAAGGCACAAAAGCAAAACTTAAGAAAACTCAATGTACAAGTTAGTTAAGGGTTTCAACACATCATACATCTCATGCGGGGAGAATTTCAAGTCAGAATTGGTGGTTACAAGGACTATGGCATGATATGATACATGATATGAGATGAATTCATAATACCATGACATGAGATTTCCAATTTCTCATGGGAAGGTCCTACATGGTTCTAGATGATTCTAAACCACTCTATATAACATGTAGAACTTGCTCAGATGCAAGGTTGGTGTAAGATTTGAGAGAAGAGAGAGTTGGCCATTTCACTTGCTTCCATTGCAAGTTGAAAGTGAATTCCCTATTCTGACCATTTCCATTCATTCTTTCCATTCATACACACTCCATTGATGATAGTGAAGCTGTGCAAATCAACTTGAGAGCAAATCCATGGTGAATTGAGGAATTGGCAATTGGATTTTCAAGGTAGCAAGTCAGAATCGAATTCTGAGATTCAAGCACTCTCCCTCAAATCTTTTGCAAACAGTAGCAAGATTATCATCCAAGGAAGCTTTCTGAAGAGTTTCAAGGCTTGAAGTGGGGGTTTTCACCATCTGTTGATCAAGAAATACCAAGTTTGCAAATTCTCCACTACACCATAATTTATGCATTGCTAGGTAGAATTGTTAGTGTAGAAAGGTTAGAGACACATAGGTGATCATTTCTGGAGAGTTAGGGATCAATTGATGAAGATTGAGTTATGAACCCCATTTCTTTGATGATCAAGAACTCGTGGTATAGTGAGATACAATGCATGTGTGATAGCTAATTTCATTCAGTGTGAGTTGGTGAGTATTCTGATGCAAGAAATTTCAAGAACCATGATAGTTGAGGATTGAGCTTCTTTTTGATTCACGATCGGGTTTTAGGTTTGAAGATGTTTCAATTGATTCTGATGTTAGGGTTGTGATCAGTATGGAATTTAGAACATGTTAGTGTTTTAAATCTTGGTTTTGGATGAAAGATTGATGAGATTCGAATCGAGGAAGGGTGAGGTTTGAAGTTCTGTTGCTATGGAGTTTTCCCTCCACGTTCAGGGCTCAAGGTTGATGATGATGTTGTGACCGTCAAATGCACCAAGACCTGTTGACTTCAGCTTGATCCGTTGGCCACGATTTAATTTCAAGTTGTGAAGACTTAGTCTGAAAACAACCCTAAACGTAGCGTTTCACTTAAAATAGGGTTATGGGCTTAAGTCAGGATTTGCTAACCGCACCACCCACCATGGCCCATTGTGAATATGAACTGATTTCTATTACTTTTCACACCGTGGATTTTCCTTTTTATTTCTATTTTTGCTATTGTTTTCTGATTGGCAACTTGGGCTTAGCGCATTACTATCTGAACCCCCACTTTTAGCCCATATGAAATCTGAACTGGACATAGTTACTATCTGCACCCAAGTTTTATTTTTTTCATTTCTTTTTCTCCATTTTATATTAAACTTTGAAAAACCATAATAAATAGGAATTAATGATTTTTGCATGGGGATTTTTTCTCCCATTTCATGATAATGTCTAGAAAATTATAAAATAAAAATATTTGCATTTCATGCATTTTTAATATTTTTTATGTATTTTCTATTTTAATTGCTTTTTAATTCTTTTATGTTGATACATGAATTTGTAGAATTTTGTTTAGGTAATTCCCTTAGTATTTTTAGGCCATTCTTTTTTGGATAGTTAGATTAGGACTTTAGCTCCCCCCTGGATTTATTCCATAATTTTGTGATGAATTTTAGGTTAGTTTTGATTAGATGACATTAGGTTGTGTAGAATTAGGTTAATCCTTAACATAGGTCCACAATAACACTCGAATTTTGGGTTTCTAGGTCAAATTAGACATGGGGGCATATAAGGGTATTAAGGGTAGGTATATAGGATCCCCTAGAAATTATATTAGGTTTTAATATAGTGGTATACTATTTTTAGATGATTTTTGTAGTTGATGATTGTTTGTGTTGCCCTTGTGGGCTTGTATTTTTGTTTGCTTTGCTTTGTGGGCTTGGAGAGCTTGGTTTTGTTCTGAGGAGCATTGAGGAGCATAGTAGGAGCATTGAGGAGCTTGGGAGCTTGATCTTTTTAGTTTTGTTGATTGTATTAGGGTTAGGGATTAGGAAGAGTTTAGACCTAGTTAACTTCTTTCTTAAACATGGATGGTATCTGTCACCTCCATTCCTCCCTATGATTCAAAGTCCTTCCATGGTATACACCTCTCTCCTTTGGAGGGATAAGTGATTGTACCTAGGAAGTAGAACTTTTGAGGGAACCATTCCCTTGATGTTGAACCTTTATAGGTCACCTTTGGTGGTCAGTAAGCAGTTCAATGTCCCAGCTTATCCAGTTTAGTGATTTCCTCTGGTTTGATTATCTTGAGAGATGTTGAACTTGAGTTTGAAGATGAAGACTTCATTGAAGAGTGTAGAAGAGGATGAATCCTTGAGTATTGCCATGCCAGCTGAAGCTTGAAGAACAAAGGAAGTTGATACTTACTTTGATACTTGGAGACCCTGAAGGGATCAAGTTGATACTTGTGGTTGTTAGTGAAGCCTGGAGGTGGAACTGATCAAGGAGCTGAAGCTCAGAGAAGATAAGTTGAAACTTATGTTGAAGGGTTGAAACCTGGGACAACAAATTGATATTTTTCAAGAGTGATGGAAGTCTGAAGACTGAATTGCTGTTGGAGGAGCTGAAGCTTGAGGTTGAGAGAGGAGTTGATCTGCTTTCTTTTCTTTTTCTTCTCTGTATTGACATATTTTGTTTGACTTGCTTGATGCATTAGGATAAGTCCATATCTAGAATAAGTAGAATCTAGGGGCATGATTGCACTAGAGGTTGAGTTGCTCCCTCTGCTTGTATTGTTACTGTGTGGCTTTGCTTGCGGGTATTCGGTAGAGCCCAGCTCCCTTGCCCATGTGGTTTGTTTGTCTGATGGCATTTTATTTCATTTCTTCTGTATGATTGCAGTTTACTGTATTTTGCTTGATAGCATGTTTTATCTTTCAGTATGATTACTGTTATCCATTCTGGCTTGAGGTTGAGATGAGCTTGTGGAGGCTGAAGCCCCACACACATTTCCTCCCTCATTTGCATTGCATGCATTTTACTGTTTAAAGCTGATGCTTTGTCTGTTTTGGTGTATCATTGACATGATCCCTTGGGACTCTCGTTTCCTTTGATAAGGAATTGATGATAGAACTTTAGGTTGAAACCTATGCATGACAACTTCTAGGAGTTCCCTGTTCAAACCTCAACCATAGGATGAATCCTTGGCATGACAACAATAGGACTTGATAGTCTCCCTCCTAGTTGAGCCTGTTCTCTTCTCATCTCAAAACAGTTTAAGATACAGTAATCATGAATGATTTCTTTCGTACGTTACGAGCCTTAAGTTATCTGAGAAAGGAGTGTGGGAGAGTTTCTTTTCCACAGTCTAGATGTTTAGTATGGTACCCTTTGGGTGACATGCGACGCATTCACTCTCAGGTCATAGTCTCTAGTGCGATTGAAATCGCAAACACAATAAAAAAACACTTATTTCGTAAAAGACAGGAAATAAACCGTAGTGGCCCGAACTACGTAAGCTATGATCTCTCATACCTGTTGAGAGTACGTAGGCACAATACTGATGTATTGGCGAGCTACCTTCCCCCATAATCCGTCGTAGGTCGAACTACGTTGACTCTGATTTCTCGTTCTCTGATGAGAATACGTAGGCATAAAGTGCGACGCTTTGCCGAGTCAGTTTCTTTTTTAAGCCAGCCTTGATAGGTAGATAGATAAAACCAACCCGTCCAGTAAACACAACAAGCATGGATCTCGTCGAGTACGACGGACGTGAGGGGTGCTAATACCTTCCCCTTGCGTAACTGACTCCCGAATCCAGACAATGGTTGCGATGACCTTGTCTTACCCTTTTTTGTCAGGTTTCTCCGATCGTTTCCTTTCCCGCTCTGAGGGATAAATAACGAAAGGTGGCGGCTCTTCTGTTGTGCCGGCACCTTATTTTCGCGCAAGCGACAGCTGGCGACTCTGCTGGGGACTCCAACGGTTCCCTATGCGAGTCAATCCTAACGCTTGTATGTTTACTTGTTGGGTTGCGTTTATTTATCGCATTTTACTTCTCGCACTTTATTTCCCGCATTTTATTTTCAGTATGATATGATTATCTGTGCTGTTGTGGGAGGGGCATTCTGATGAGTGAGAAGCCAGACCCAGGCTTGAGTGCACCATAGCATTAGTTGTGGAAATTAGTGGGCGCGTGCTTGCTTTGTAGGGACTAGTGTCTCATGAAATCCACGCTCAGACGAGGTTCTCCCGGTTGGCTTCTCTTTCAACCCTTTGGGTTGAGACGGTTGCTGGTTTGGTGGATTGTCGACTCTAGGGACCGATCATTTGTGATTCAGCCGAGTGAGACCGCTTCATGAGCTGGTGATGCCACACCTTCTGGGTATCGTATCACCCCTCTTGAATGTCTGTGACGCTGATGAACGGATAGGATGCCGAACTTGAGTCAGTTTAGGTCCATACCTGTGAGCAGGGTTGGGTTTATTGCAGGAAACCGTGACCTTCAGACTACCTGGTTTTCTTGACAGTGAATCAGTTTTGTTGGTACCGGGGTTTCTCAGTTGCAGATGTGTATTTGTTCTTGATAGAGCAGGTTTTGATCAGAGGATCTTATCATCAGATCTGTATTTGTTCTTGATAGAGCAGGTTTTGATCAGAGGATCTTATCAGCAGATGTTGTTTGTTCTTGATAGAGCAGATTTTTGATTGGGGTCTGAAGATCTCATCAGCAGATGTTGTTTGTTCTTGATAGAGCAGATTTTTGAGTGGGGTCTGAAGATCTCATCAGCAACTATATGTTTGTTCTTGATAGAGCAGATTTTTGATTGGGGTCTGAAGACCTCACCAGGAGATATTTCTTGATCCTACATCCGAGGTCCTTATTATCAGACATTTGTTCTTGACAGAGCAGAATTATGATCTTGTGTATATGGCCCTATTAGATGGTAGTTCTTGGCAGATCAGATTTGTGGTCCTACACCGGGGTTTTCTTCTTATCAGTGGTTGTTGATACAGAATCTCCACAGCAGCAGTTGCCTTGGCCTCCTATTGCATGATTGCATTTTGCATTAGTTTGCATATTCATTTGCATTTCATTAACGTGTGTCTGTGTTGCAGGTACCGTTTTCCTCGATCCAGGATTTCTTGCCTCCTATTGTATTGTTATGGGCTCTCTGAGGAAGACCGTGGCTTACAAGTTCCCTGCCCCTGATGTGGTTAAGCTGACTGGTTTGATAGCTTTAGCAGATGATTCTATGAGGGATGAGTTCAGAAAATCTTACGGCAGGTTGCTCAGTTTGGTTCACAAACCCTCTGCATTCGAGATGAACGGGTTGCACGCTCTGCTGCAGTTCTACGATCCTCCGCTGAGATGTTTCACTTTTCAGGACTTCGTTCTCGCACCTACGCTGGAAGAATATGCTGATTTGCTAGGGGTGCCTATCAAGAGGCAGATGCCTTTTGTTCATATGGATGCTGAGCCTGATCTGGCTGGTTTAGCTCTTTCACTTCACCTGGACGCCTCCGAGTTAGTATTGACTAGTTGGAACAAGGTTCCTGGGTTCTCCTTGCAGTTTCTGGTAGGTAAAGCTCAGCAGTGTGCCAAGGACGGATGTTGGGTCGCGTTCAATGCCATCCTCGCTCTGTGCATATATGGCATCATTCTGTTCCAGAACATGCCCGATTTTGTAGACTTCAATGCATTTCACATCTTCGCATCAGGGAATCCAGTCCCTACCTTGATAGGAGATGTCTATCATTCAGTCCACTATAAAAACGAGAACAGGAGGGGGAAGAATGTCTCGTGCTGCGTACCCTTGCTGTACAAATGGCTTGATAGTCATCTGCCCAAGAGGGGTCCTTTTGTCTCGTCTGCAGCCACAGCTGAATGGTCCGAGCGTCTGATGAGTTTATCTGCAGAGGATATCGATTGGTTCGACAGAGATAGGTTGGGTACTGAGGTGATCTTCAGTTGCAGCGGGTTTCCAAATGTGTCTTTGATAGGTAGGAAGGGCTGTATAAACTACAATCCATCGTTGTTGGTTCGACAGTTCGCGTATGCTTTGAGAACTCCGCCGAAGGATGAAGAGGTACAGGAATCTCTGTACCTCACTGGTATTCTAGAGGGGGATCTGTTGTCCAAACTTCAGCGCGCGTGGAATGGTATCAGTAAGCGAGGAAAGCCTTTGCTGGGAAAAAGCAACAGTCAAGCCTACCCTCTGTATTTGACTTGGATCAGAGCCAAGGCCGATGCTATAGGGATGCCGTTTCCTCATGCCAAGCCAGGAAGCCCTTCAATGATCGAAGAGCCTACTACTGTGCCCATTCAGCAGCATAATCAGGTGTTAGCTGAGCGGGATGAACTGAAGCGGGCGAACGAAGAACTGGAGAAGGAGTTAGCTCAGCTCCGAAGCGAGAGGAACGGAGCCGTTCATTCTTTCAAAAGGCAGACAGAGTTGGTGAACCAGCTGGGTACAGACCTGACTAAGCAGATAGCCGAGCGTGAACGCATGGGTCGAGACTTCAAAGCTGTCAACGACGTACTGGCTACGAAGAAGCAGCACTTGGGCGAAGCATATCGGAGGATATCCAAGTTCAACCAGCACTGGAAGGCTTCCCTGGCCACCAGGAAAGAGCGAGAGGATAAGCTGATGCTGCGGATCTCCAAGCTGGAAGCCCAGGTGAAGGACAGTGAAAAGAGGTTTGATGAAGAAACCGCCCGCAGATACGCCGCCGAAGGCCAGATCAACAAAGCTCTCGCTAACCTGAAGGAGCGCAAGCTGACGTTTGAGTCCAAAAAGCAGAAGTTAGAAGATTGTTTCGGCGAAGGAGCATGGGAAAGTTCGGTTGAAGGACTTCAGTATACCATTGTGCAGAGGGAATTACTCGTCGAGGGGTTGCTCACTCTGCCAGATCATCCAGAGGCGAAGGAGTTGTTAGAAGAGTATCGCGTCCGTGGCCGTACTTGACTATTTGTATTCCTTTTGTTTTGATCATTGTTGTATGCTGACCATCACCAGGCTTGTTGGCTGAGGTCACGCTGTTGATTCATCTTGTACTCGCTGATGCTATGTACTGCCTTGATAGGCTTTCTTTATATATGAGATTGTTGTTTCCATGATTGGACCCGGACTTCTTCTTCTCATTATTATCAGCACTGACACTCAGGCACTAGGATCGGGGGAGATCTCCCAAACACACAGACACACACATGCATTTGCATGAAGCATTTGCATGACGAGCATTTTGTTGTTTTTCCTAACCCTTTAGTGTTTACAGGTTTTTCAGGTTTACAGGTTTTTCAGGTTTACAGGTTGTCCCAGGCTGTTTCCGATGGCTCCAGGATTGATCAGAGACTAATTCACCGTTATCCGACTAGAGCTAATCAGACCAGGATCATGGATCAAGTGCAAAATGATGTTCAGGAGCTCCGCGAAAGGATGGACCGCTTCATGGAACTCATGCAAGTGGTCGCCAATGGCCAGGATCAGCTCAGAACTTTGGTTCAGCCTTTGATCTCCAGGGTTGATAGCGACGACTTACTCCACGGTGGGACCGTGCCTACTCCTCCACCAGTTGAAACTCCGCAGAACGGTGTCCCCGTGGCCGGGGGCAACGGCAGTGCACAGGGCAATGTGATGGCCAACATCGGACTCAATACGGCGGGCGTCGGTAATGGGGGTCTGGGAGCTAATGTCAATGTCGGGCCGGGCAACGGCAATGCAGGTGTCGGGAATCTGTTTGTGCCTCAGCCATGGCTTGAGGATCATCAGGATGATGTGTTCTCTCAGAAGGGTGTTGAAGGAGAGCTGAATGCCGAAACGCGGCTTAGATTCAAAGCACTTGAAGATAAAATGAGAGATATTGAGAATCAGAATACTTTGGGCGTTGATATGTCCAAGCTGGGATTAATTGCTGATTTCAAGGTACCTCCTAAGTTCAGGGTACCTGACTTTGAGAAATATAAGGGCACTACTTGCCCTCGTGTCCACCTGAAATCGTACTACAGGAAGATGTCTGCTCATTCCGAAGACGAGAAGTTGCTGATGCACTTCTTCCAAGACAGTCTTTCCGGACCATCCCTCGAGTGGTACATGGGTCTGGAGCCCACTAGTGTGCGCAAATGGAAGGATCTTGCTGAAGCATTTGTGCACCACTACCAATACAATAGCGACTTGGCCCCGAACCGAGTCCAGCTGCAGAACCTGTCGCAGAGGAACAATGAAGGGTTTAAGGAGTACGCCCAGCGGTGGTGTGAGTTGGCAGCCAGGGTTCAGCCGCCGATGGTTGAACGAGAGCTCGTGCAGATGTTTGTAGCCACCCTCCCAGGGGTTTACTATGAAAAGTTAGTCAGCGGTATGTCTGGGACGTTCTCAGCTCTCATTATTATGGGTGAGCACGTCGAGAATGGAATCAAGATCGGGAAAATTCAAGGTGAGTCATCCTCAGCCGGAGGAGGTGGAAAGAAACCTTATGCTGGTAAAAGGCGAGAAGGAGAAGCGAGCGCTGTGACCAAGGCTCGAAGGAAGGGCAAAGGCCCTCAGCAGCAGGTAGCCAATATAAATATCCCAGCGGCTCCGCAGCAGCAGCAGCAACCGAATCAACAGGGATATAGAAAGTACCAGAATCGGGCATCTTTGGCAAACCGTCACTTCGAGGCACCGTCCATGTCGTATGCGCAACTCTTGCAGACTTTGCTTCAGCTACAGTTGGTCCAGAAGAGGATGATGGCTCCCTTGACAGGGGCATCTCCACCAGGGTACGATGCAAATGCCACTTGCGACTTCCACTCAGGGGCATCAGGCCACACAATCGAGAACTGCAAAGCCTTCAAGCACAAGGTGCAAAATTTGGTGGATGCCAAGATCATTAACTTCTCCGATAATGTGCCCAATGTCACGAAGAATCCTATGCCGAATCATAGGGGAGGCGGAGTGAACGCCATTATCGAAGAAGAGAATGCAGATCTGTTGACTGATGTCAGAGACCTAAAGACGCCGCTTAGCTTCGTTAAAGCTAAGTTGCTGAAAAGAGGGTTCTTTCCAGGTTGCGGAGAACTATGCATGGACTGTGCCATGCATTCTGATGGATGTGAGCAGTTGGTAGAAGGAATTCAAAGTCTGATGACTGAAGGGATTCTGCAGTTTAGCCGGAGGGCTGAAAGTGGATCAGGAGAGGTAGTGCTGAAGCAGGCCGATGAAGTCGCCACCATCACCATCCCTCGCCGGCCAATAACCATTTCTGCGCCCAGACCGCCCATGATTACTATTACCAAAGCTGGGCCAATACCCTTCGAGAGCACTAACGCCATCCCGTGGCATTATGGGGCTGAAGTTTATTGCAACGGACAGAGGTTGGAGCTAGAGCCGTATGGGTCGATTGTGGAGAACCTTGCGGGAATCAGTGGTATTACTCGCAGCGGAAGAGTATTTGCACCGCCAGAGGTCATAGCGGATAAAGCGGTCAGAGCTGATGCGGCTGATAAAGGGAAAAATAAAGTCGTTGAAGAGGTCTCGTGTGGGGTAGAGAAAGACTTTCTTGTTAAAGATGCCGATGAGTTTATGCGGTTGATTAAAAAGAGCGACTACAAGATTGTAGATCATCTCCATCAGACGCCCTCGAAGATTTCCATTCTCAACATGTTGTTGTGTTCTGAAGCACACCGCAATGCGCTGCTGAAGGTGTTGAACGCCGCCTACGTACCGCAAGAGATATCGGTGAATCAGCTAGAAGAGGTGGTAGCCCACATTAATGCTGGAAATGGGCTAGGGTTCACAGACTTAGAGCTGACGCCAAAAGGGAGGAATCACAATAGCGCCCTGCACATCTCGATAGAGTGTAAGGGCACAATCATGTCGCACGTGCTGGTGGACACGGGTTCGTTGCTTAATGTTCTTCCGAAGAAGGCGTTAATGAAGTTGGATACTCGTGGAGTGATCTGCACACCCAGTGATCTGGTTGTGAAGGCGTTCGACGGAACTAAACGACACGTTTTTGGGGAGGTGACCTTGCCGATCCAAGTCGGTCCGGAAACGTCAACGCAGTCTTTTATATTATGGACATCATGCCGGCCTACAGTTGTCTCTTGGGCCGGCCATGGATCCATGCTGCTGGTGCAGTGACCTCCACGTTGCACCAAAAGCTCAAATATGTTGTCGGGGGAAGCATCGTAACCGTGTGTGGCGAGGAAGACATAATGGTGAGCCATTTGTCATCCTTTAAGTATGTCGAAATGGATGGCGAAATCCATGAAACTCTATGCCAAGCGTTCGAAGCTGTCAAAGTGAAGGACGTAGCTCCTGTGGTCGCAGGAAAGCCAGAGATGAATCTCTCCTCCTTCAAAGAAGCTCAGGCCGTTGTCCAAGCCGGATCTACCCCAGGCCGGGGGCGAATTTTGGAGATACCCAACAAGCAGGATAAGTTTGGGTTGGGATATTCCCCTGGAGCTGAAGCTTCTTCTTCTTCGTCTAGCAGTACGTCTCGAGGTAAGGGGCCGATCCAATTTACCAGTGGCGGAGTGATTTTCGAAAGCATCAACGCGGTGTCTGAAGACAGCGGGGATAGCGATTGTGACCTCGACTCTTGGATTCAGCCAAGCAAGCAAGGCGAGGGCCTCAACAATTGGACCATCAAGGATATCATCCAGATGACAAGTGAAGAGTAATGATTTACTTTTTCCAATCATTGTACAACCCTATGGCCTACCCAGGGTATAGTGGTTTTATTGTCAGGGCCTTGTTGGATTATGTACGTGCATTTTGTTAATAAATCAAAGGCGTTTTCTTCGTATTCAAATATTGTGATCTCTGTTATTCCTGTTTTATATTTGTTTTGAAAAACAACAAAATGGCAATGAGGTCTGTGCTAACTTGCACGTCCTTGTTTTAAAACATAACCCTTGTTATTGCAGGATCCACATAACAGATGACATCGACTCTGGACCTTCTACGGCTCACTTCAACTTTGATTGCCCGATCTATCAAGCCGAAGAAGAGATTGATGAAGACGAAGACCTTCCTGAGGAGTTGGCCCGCTTGTTGAAACAAGAGGAGAAAGTTATTCTGCCTCATGAAGAGGAGATCGAAATTGTGAACCTGGGTTCTGAAGAACTCATCAGAAACGTCAGGATAGGGGCTGCGCTGCAGAGTGATGTCAAGCAGAGATTGGTCGAGATGCTAAGAGAGTATAGTGACGTCTTTGCTTGGTCATACGAAGATATGCCCGGACTTGACACGGATATCGTGGTCCACCACTTGCCACTGCGAGAAGATTGCCCTCCCATTAAGCAGAAGCTTAGGAGGACGAGACCAGATATGGCCGTTAAGATCAAGGAAGAAGTGCAGAAACAGCTTGATGCTGGCTTCTTAGCGGTCACCACTTACCCTCCGTGGGTCGCCAACATAGTGCCTGTACCGAAGAAGGACGGTAAGGTACGCATGTGCGTCGATTATCGGGATTTGAATAGGGCGAGCCCTAAAGATGATTTCCCGCTGCCTCATATCGATGTGTTGGTCGACAACACAGCCCAGTTCTCCGTGTTTTCGTTCATGGATGGCTTCTCCGGGTACAACCAGATCAAGATGGCGCCGGAGGACATGGAGAAAACGACGTTTATCACACCTTGGGGAACATTTTGCTATAAGGTAATGCCCTTCGGTCTGAAGAACGCAGGGGCCACTTACCAACGAGCGATGGTAACTTTGTTTCATGACATGATTTAGCATGAGATTGAGGTCTATGTTGATGACATGATTGCGAAGTCCCAAACGGAGGAAGAGCATCTGGTCAATTTATTGAAGCTTTTCGAGAGGCTTAGGAAGTTCAGGTTGAGGCTGAATCCTAACAAATGTACTTTCGGGGTACGGTCCGGAAAGTTACTGGGGTTTATCGTGAGCGAACGAGGCATCGAGGTTGATCCTGCGAAAATAAAAGCCATTCAAGAAATGCCAGCGCCGAAAACAGAAAAAGAAGTTTTGTGGTTTCTTGGGCAGAATAAACTACATTGCAAGGTTTATCTCTCAGCTCACGGCCACGTGTGAACCGATGTTCAAGCTTTTAAAGAAAGATCAGACAATTATCTGGAATGAGGATTGCCAAAAGGCATTCGACAAGATAAAGCAGTATCTCCAAGAACCTCCAATCTTGATACCCCCAGTGGCTGGACGGCCATTAATCATGTACTTGACAGTTCTTGAGAATAGTATGGGGTGTGTTCTCGGTCAGCACGACGAGACGGGCAGAAAGGAGCATGCCATTTACTACTTGAGTAAAAAGTTCACTGACTGTGAATCTCGCTACTCGATGCTGGAGAAAACGTGTTGTGCACTAGCCTGGGCTGCCAAACGTTTACGACAGTACATGCTCAATCACACCACCATGCTAATTTCGAAGATGGATCCGATCAAGTACGTCTTCGAGAAGCAGGCTCTTTCGGGCAGGATTGCCAGATGGCAAATGGTGTTAACGAAATATGATATTCAGTACGTGTCCCAGAAGGCCATCAAGGGAAGCGTATTGTCTGAATACCTGGCCGAACAGCCGATCGAGGATTACCAGCCGATGAAATTTGAATTCCCTGACGAGGATATTATGTTTCTCAAAGCGAAGGATTGCGATGAGCCATTGCCCGACGAGGGGCCAGATAGGAAATCCCAGCGGAAGTTGATATTCGATGGGGCGGTTAATTCCTATGGAAGTGGCATCGGGGCGATCATCACGACTCCCCACGGATCCCACATCCCGTTTACTGCGAGACAGACGTTTCCAGTCACTAATAACGAGGCGGAGTACGAAGCATGCATCATGGGTCTAGAAGAGGCAATTGATTTGAGAATCAAGAACCTAGACGTATATGGTGACTCAGCGCTTGTGATCAACCAGATTAAAGGGGAGTGGGAGACTTGTCAATCAAATTTGTTGCCGTACATGAACTATGCCAGAAGGCTACTTCCGTTCTTTGATCGAGTGGAACTCCATCATGTGCCCAGAGCAGAAAATCAGATGGCTGACGCCTTAGCCACGTTGGCTTCAATGTATAAAGTCAATTTTTGGAATGAGGCTCCAAGAATTTTCCTTTCCCGTCTTGATAGACCGGCATTCGTCTTTGCAATCGAGGAAGCCGCCGACGGCAAGCCATGGTTCCATGACATCCAGACTTTCCTTATGACTAAGGAGTATCCTGCGGGTGCGTCAACCCAGGATAAGAAGACTCTGAGGAGGCTGTCTGGAAACTTTTATCTCAATCCTGATGGAGTGTTGTATAAGAGAAACCATGATCTCGTGCTACTCAGATGTGTAGATGAGAAAGAGGTGAGTATGCTCATGGAAGAAGTCCATAAAGGCACATTTGGTACGCACGCCGGCGGGCATGCTATGACGAGGAAGATCCTGAGAGCAGGATACTACTAGCTGACGATGGAATCAGATTGCTTCAAATTCGCGAAGAGATATCATAAATGCCAGATTTATGCTGATAAAGTTCATGTGCCGCCGTGCCCGTTAAATGTCATGTCCTCCCCGTGGCCGTTCTCCATGTGGGGCATCGACATGATAGGCAAGATCGAGCCCACTGCATCTAACGGTCATCGCTTTATTCTGGTAGCTATCGACTACTTCACCAAGTGGGTGGAGGAAGCCTCATATGCTAATGTGACCAAGCAGGTGGTGGCTAAATTCATAAAGAGGGACATCATCTGTCATTACGGAATTCCCGAACGGATCATTACCGATAATGGTTCGAATCTGAATAACAAGATGATGAAGGAGTTGTGCCAGAGTTTCAAGATTGAACACCACAACTCATCTCCTTACCGGCCGAAGATGAATGGCGTCGTTGAAGCAGCCAATAAGAACATAAAGAAGATTGTTCAGAAGATGGTTGTGACCTACAAAGACTGGCACGAGATGCTGCCATTTGCACTGCACGGTTATCGTACAACGGTACGTACGTCGACCGGGGCAACTCCTTTCTCCTTGGTGTACGGTATGGAAGCAGTCCTACCGTTAGAAGTGGAGATCCATTCTTTGCGAGTTTTGGTTGATGTGAAACTCGACGAGGCAGAATGGATTACGAACCGACTGAACCAACTCAGCCTGATGGACGAGAAGAGGTTAGCATCGATTGCGTTTGGTCGTCTATACCAAAGCCGAATGAAGAAAGCTTATGATAAGAAGGTGCGTCCTAGAAGCTTTCAGACGGGTGATCTCGTCCTGAAGAAGATTCTTCCTCCACACTCCGATCACTAGGGCAAGTGGACCCCGAATTACGAAGGTCCTTACGTCGTCAGCAAGGTCTTCTCGGGAGGAGCTTTGTTGTTATCCACGATGGATGGTGAAGATTTTGCATCCCCGGTGAACGCGGACGCAGTTAAAAAATACTTTGCTTGAAAGCGACCCGCTGGACAAAAAAAAGAGAGTCCAGGCAAAAAAGGGCATCCCGGCGAACCAAAAACAGAATAAAAGGTTCGGGCAAAAATTAGGGATATAAATTGAAAAAATGTACACCCGCGAAGTCGAAAACCTACACTGGGCGGCTTCGGCAAAAAAGGGTATCCCGGTGAACTGAAAACCCGCAAAGGGCGGTTCACGCAAAAGTTAGGGATTTGAAAAAGCAAATGACTGCGTTCCGCGTGTGGACTTTCTTTGTTTAGTGGTTTGGAAGACCTGAGGGCCGTTTATCTGAATCAATCTCTTCTGAAGCTGATGCGTCGGAGAAGTATCAAAGTCGAGTGGGTCATAGAGGGATCAACTCATGGTGTTCGTCTACGCCTCGTTGCCGACATTTGTATATACTGATGTATATTTATGTTTTATTTTTTTGCGCGGCTTCCTCATTCCAGGAGCTTGCCTCTGTTGTAAAACATTGTTACCCATTCAGGGGTTCGTTATCAATAAAAAGCATACTATTCAGCAATTCTATTTGCCTGTTTAGCGTTTATCTGTTTTGTTTGCGAAAAAGAGCGCCGATGTTTTTGATAAAATACGCATACATAAACTTACTGGCCTAGGACACTGATTGTTGAAACAAAGAAATTACTTGAACATTGTCACGAGATATTAACCTTGATAGGCCCCTTTGAGAAGGGTATCTTGTCTGTTTGTTTGTGTTGTTACAGGTGTAGCATATTCCAGACAGTGCGTCGTGCGCATCCCGAAGAAGGATGATTCCTCCTTCTCCAGCAGAGTTCAGTAGCCTCTCCCCGCAGAGTCTGAACACGAGATCGTGAGCATTGATATGTCTCCCCAGGCAGAGAGGATTCTCTCCCCCAATCAGATGCGTCCTGAAGGAACGTCATCTCCTCAGCTGAGTCAGGCGCCGAAGCGCGTGTTAGAACACAGATTGGTTCTTAATAATTACTCTTTGTTTTGATGATAACTGTTAGGAAATTTATATTTAAGAATTATATACTCTAAAATTTGTTTGAGAGTTTTACTGCAGATTGAAATTATATTAACTCTCTAGAAGCAAATCTGCCTTGAATACAAGAAGTTATTCTGACTCTGAAGCGCCAGATGCACCTTACAGAAGAATCTGTTTGCTCCTCACAGAAGATCCTGAGCGTAGTCTCCAGAAGGATCTGAAGAAAGAAGCTCCAGAACATTCTGAGTCAGAAGCATCTGAAGATAATCAGAAGCACCTGAAGCTGAAGCATCAGAAGTATAGAAGAACATTGATTGAAGAGTTTCTCAAAGCATTAGTCTACAGAAGTTTCTGAAAGTACCTACGCTGCCAAGTACTGAAGTTCTGTGTCAAAATGCTCTGATGAACAACACGCTAGAAGCACACACGCTGCAGAAGACTCTGATACAGCATAGTTCTGAATCTCATTAGAAGACTCTGATCCATTCAGACTCTGAAGAACTTGCTGAAACTGAAGAAGTATTTTCAAGAATATATCCGTTGGAACTATTCAACGTCTCTTTCCTTATTTGTGCTAGACACACTTACACAGACAAAAAGGATTTTTCTGTGCCATCTATTTCAAGGAAAGGTCAGTTAATGTGAAGACAAAAAGGCTCAGACCTTTTGGGACTCTCTTTTCAACGTTCAGCTTGCATGGTTCAGCTGCCTATAAAAGGAGAACTTCATTACATTCTTCAGTTACACACACTTGCTGAAAAGAAATCATAATATTCTAAAAGCTCTCATTCTTATTCTTCATAGAATCTCATTGTACTTAAACTTAAGAGAAAAATCACTGTTGTGATAAAAGCTTTATAGAAGCATTAAAAACTCTTGTATTTAATTTACATTGATTGTAAAGGTTTTTCCTTAAGAGGATTCAGTTAGAATCAGTAGCTCTTAAGAAGACTAAGAACTGTAGTTCTTAGGTGATACTATTGTAATCAGTTTGATTTAATAGTGGATTAAGTCCTTGTTGAGAAAGGCAAATCACTCTGGAAGGGTGGACTGGAGTAGTTGTTAAATGAACCAGGATAAAAATAATTGTGTGATTATTTTCAAGTCTTAATTTTCCATACTTATTCAACCCCCCCTTCTAAGTATTATCTCACCTTCAGTTGGCATCAGAGCTCCGGTTCTGAGTGTGCTATCACTTAACAGTGTCAGTAAAGATCCAGAGAGATATACTTTGATAAATATATTTATTTGTTATCATGGCTGATAATTCAATGTCAAATATTAACAATAAATATGAATAGAGGGATAGGATCAGCACCAAACCTCCAATGTTTGATGGAGAAAAATTTGATTACTGGAAAGACATAATTGAGAGTTTTTTCCTAGGATATGATGCTGATCTATGGGATCTTGTCATAGATGGATATGTACATCCCACAGATGGGGATGGCAAAAAGATTGACAGAAAATCTATGACAGATTCTCAGAAGAAAGACTTCAGAAATCACCATAAAGCCAGAACCATATTACTGAATGCTATTTCACATACAGAGTATGAGAAAATCACAAACAGGGAGACAGCTTTTGATATGTTTGAATCCCTAAAAATGACACATGAGGGAAATTCTCAAGTTAAGGAGACAAAAGCTCTGGCTCTGATCCAGAAGTATGAGGCTTTCAAAATGGAAGACTCTGAATCTGTTGAAGCCATGTTCTCCAGATTCCATATACTCACTGCTGGGCTGAAAGTTCTGGACAAGGGATATTCCACGTCAGATCATGTAAAGAAAATCATCAGAAGTCTGCCCATCAGATGGAGACCAATGGTGACTGCCCTGATGATGGCCAAAGATCTGAACAAGATCTCTCTAGAAGAACTCATCAGCTCACTGAGGAGCCATGAGATTGAGCTTGAGGAAGATGAACCTTAGAAGAAAGATAAAGGTAAATCTGTAGCATTAAAATCTAACAAAACTGCTAAAGCTTTGCAGGTCATTCAAGAAAGCTCTGAAGAATCTTCTTCTAAAGAAGAAGATGAGTTATCCATGCTGTCCAGAAGGATTAACAAACTCTGGAAGCACAAGGGAAAGAAGTTCAACAACTTCAGAAGATCTGACAACAGAAAGGAATCTTCTAGTCACAAAAGATCTTCCAAGAAAGAAGTTGTGTGCTATGAGTGCAAAGAACCTGGGCACTACAAAAATGACTGCCCCAAACTTCTGAAAGAAAAACCTAAGAAGAAGTTCAACAAAAAGAAGAAGGTTCTGATGGCAACATGGGATGACTCATATGAGTGTGAATCATCTTCTGAATCAGAAGAAGAATGTGCAAACGTTGCACTGATGGCCAGGACAGAAGATCAAGAGGAAGGTACCTCAGGATATGAATCAGAATCTGAATCTGATGATGATGCAGAAGAGGTAATGGCTAAACTTACCAAAGAAGAACTCATTAAAGTTTTAACAGAAGTTCTTAAAAGTTATAACAACATCAAACTCAAATACAAGAAGCTGAAAAGCAATCTTGAATCTAAGATTGATCTTCTGAAAACAGAACTTGTTGAGCAGAAATAAATAAATTTAAAAATCAAAAATGACTTTGATAGAACTCAACAAGAATCTGAATCTGAGACTAAGTCATGTGAAAATATTTTAGAAAAATATGACTCTAGTTTTCAGAGATTTCTCACTAAGAGCATAGACAGAAGCAAGATGGCTTCCATGATCTATGGTGTTAGTAGAAACAACAGAAGAGGCATTGGATATGAGTCTTCATCTGGAAGCAATCCAAAACCTGTTGACAAACTTTTCATCAGGAAGACACCTCTGTATTCTCAATTCAAATTTGGTCACTTGAATGACATTAAACACACAAGCTCTGAGAAGAGTACTTATGTGTTTAAACCAAAGGCAAGTCAGAATAAACATTATGTTGCAAAACAGAAGTTTAGACAAACCTACAAACCAACTAACCCCAAAGGACCCAAGAAGATCTGGGTACCTAAAAACAAAATAATTCCTGTTGCAGATGTTCTTAGCAGCAAGGTCAGGACACCAATCATGGTACCTGGACTCTGGATGCTCACGACACATGACAGGAGAAAAGTCTATGTTCCAAAGCCTGGAACTTAGATCTGGAGGTGACGTGAAGTTTGGAGGGAACCAGAAGGGCAAGATCATTGGATCTGGCACTATTGGAAATGGTAAACTTCCCTCCATTACTAATGTTTTACTTGTTGAAGGGTTAAAGCATAACTTATTGTCCATAAGTCAATTAAGTGACAATGGTTATGATATTACCTTTAATCAAAAATGTTGTAAAGCTATTAGTCAGAAGGATGGTTCTATCCTATTTAGTGGTAAGAGGAAAAACAACATTTATAAAATAAATCTTTCAGAACTTAAAGTTCAAAATATTAAATGCCTCTTGTCTGTGAATGAAGAGCAATGGGTCTGGCACAGAAGATTGGGCCATATTAATATGAGACGTATATCTCAGATTAATAAACTTAATCTTGTCAGAGGACTCCCTAATCTGAAGTTCACTTCAGATGCTCTTTGTGAAGCATGCCAGAAAGGGAAGTTTTCAAAAACATCTTTCAAATCAAAAAATGTTGTTTCTACCTCTAAACCATTAGAACTACTTCATATTGATCTGTTTGGACCAGTGAAAACTGCATCCATCAGAGGCAAGAAGTATGGATTGGTCATTGTTGATGACTTTAGCAGATGGACATGGGTAAAGTTCTTAAAACACAAGGATGAGTCACATTCTGTGTTCTTTGACTTCTGCAAGCAAGTCCAGAATGAAAAGAATTTCAAAATTATAAAAGTCAGAAGTGATCATGGTGGTGAATTTGAAAATAAATATTTTGAAAAATATTTTTCTGAAAATGGCATTGCTCATGATTTTTCCTGTCCTAGAACTCCACAACAGAATGGGGTTGTAGAGAGGAAAAACAGAACTTTGCAAGAAATGGCCAGAACCATGATCAATGAGACAAATCTGGCAAAACTTTTTTGGGCAGAAGCAATCAATACAGCATGCTACATTCAGAACAGAGTGTCTGTTAGACCTCTTCTGAAGAAGACTCCTTATGAATTGTGGAAGAACAAAAAGCCCAATATTTCTTATTTTCATCCTTTTGGATGTATCTGTTACATGTTAAACACTAAGGAAAATCTGGGCAAGTTTGATTCCAAAGCACAGAAGTGTTTCATGCTTGGATATTCTGAATGCTCCAAAGGCTACAGAGTATACAACACTGAGACACAGATTGTGGAAGAATCCATTCATGTCAGATTTGATGATAAGCTTGGCTCTGAAAAGCCAAAGCAGGTTGATAACTCTGCAGATAGGGAAGTAGTCTTTATTGACTCTGAAGTTCCAGAAGCAGACAAACTTCAAATGAAGGAACCAGAAGCAACTCCAGATGCCACTCCCTTAACTTCTCAGATGAATAATCTAAAAATTTCTGAAGAGTCAACTATCAGAGGATCATCATCCAGAATTAAAGCTTCTCATCCAGAGGATGTCATTATTGGAAAGAAGGATGATCCCATCAGAACAAGATCCTTTCTAAGATCATCTGAGGTATCACTATTTGGACTAGTGTCAGAAATTGAACCATCTTCTGTAGAAGAAGCTCTGCAAGACAATGATTGGATTATTGCCATGCAAGAAGAGCTTAACCAATTCAGCAGAAATGATGTATGGGATCTAGTTCAAAGACCTCAAGGATTTAATATTATTGGTACAAAATGGGTCTTCAGAAATAAACTAAATGAGAAAGGAGAAGTTGAGAGGAATAAGGCAAGGCTGGTTGCTCAAGGATACAGTCAGCAAGAAGGTATTGATTACACTGAGACATATGCTCCAGTGGCAAGGTTAGAATCTATACGCCTTCTTATTTCTTTTGCTGCACAGAATAACATCACTCTGTATTAGATGGATGTTAAAAGTGCCTTTCTTAATGGTATTATAGAAGAAGAAGTTTATGTCCACCAACCTCCTGGTTTTGAAAATGAAAAATTTCCAGATCATGTTTTCAAATTAAAGAAATCTCTATATGGATTAAAACAAGCTCCCAGAGCTTGGTATGAGAGATTGAGTAATTTTCTTCTGGAGAAGAATTTCATCAGAGGCAAAGTGGATACAACTTTATTTTGTAAAACAATAAAGAAAGATCTTCTAATTTGCCAAATTTATGTTGATGATATTATTTTTGGATCAACAAATATTATGCTTGGAAAGGAGTTTGCTACATGTATGCAGGCAGAATTTGAAATGAGCATGATGGGAGAACTCGGATTCTTTTTAGGAATCCAAGTTAATCAAACTCCAGAATGCACCTACATACATCAGACAAAGTATGTTAAAGAACTTCTGAAGAAATTCAACATGTCTGACAGCAAGCTGGCAAAGACTCCAATGCATCCTACTAGCTCACTTGGCAAAGAAGAGGTAAGTAAGAAAGTAGACCAGAAGCTCTACAGAGGTATGATTGGTTCTCTTCTTTATCTTACTGCTTCTAGACCTGACATATTATTCAGTGTTTGTCTGTGTGCTAGATTCCAATCAGATCCTAGAGAATCACACTTGACAGCTGTCAAGAGGATTCTAAGGTATCTGAAAGGTACTTCTAATGTGGGTTTGTGTTACAGAAAATCTGATGATTTCAAATTAGTTGGATTATGTGATGCTGACTATGCTGGAGACAAAGTGGAAAGAAAAAGTACTTCTGGAAGTTGTCAATTTCTAGGAAGAAATCTAATCTCCTGGTACAGCAAGAAGCAACCCTCAATTGCACTTTCAACCACAGAGGCTGAATACATTGCTGCTGCTGGATGTAGCACGCAGATGCTCTGGATGAAAAGTCAACTAGAAGATTATCAAATTTTTTAGAGTAACAGTTCTATCTTTTGTGATAATACTTCTGCTATATGTTTGTCCAAGAATCCCATTTTACATTCTAAGGCAAAACATATAGAAATTAAGCATCACTTCATCAGAGACTATGTTCAGAAGGGAATCATAAATTTAGCCTTTGTTGATACAGATCATCAATGGGCAGATATTTTTACAAAACCCCTTGTTGAAGATAGATTCAATTTTATTCTGAAAAATATTGGTATGGATTTTTGTCCAGAATGATATTTATCAGAAGCAAATTGTTCCAGATGCAAAAATGCTTAATTCATCTGAAGTACTTCTTCTGTTTAGTTATTCTCTCTAATTAATATTTCTGATGTGAAACTCTGAACTAACCATCTTTAGAAGATCTGAACGTTGGCTAACGTTTCATTTCTTGAGAGAATTCAGAACAGCATGCAAGCAAACACGTGTCCCACAAAATCTGAAGAGGTGGCGTGTTCACAACTGAAAAGACGTTTGAGGTGAAATTTGAATAGTAAATATCTTGATTTTCCCCCCAAAATTGTCAGAAGCATTTATTATTTGAAATGATTTTATTCTCTTCATTTAATGCTGCTCAAACGTGCGTTCTTTCTGTCTTTTGATGTGCCTATGTGATTAGTATAAATACTTGTTGTGTATTCACTTTAACACTTTTCACTCTCAGAATTTACATGCGTTTTCATCTATTGTTCTCTCTGCATAAAAACTCAAAACCTAAGTGTTTTAAAAAGCATTCTTCAATGGCGTCTTCTTCATCAACAACTGCACAGTTTCAATCTACAATGGCTGCTGTGACTTCAGATAACCTAGGTGCTGCTCCATATACCCCTCCAAAGAGAACTCTCCTCACACCTGTTGATAAATTAGAAGTGTTGTGTGAATCCATGGTTGAATTTGATTCTCTGGCTGACAATGGGTTTGATTTTCGCTCCATTGTTAGAGCTCAAGGTTGGGTGAAATACTTTGACAGATTGTTTGGACCAGTTTACCCTCTACTTGTTAAGGAATTCTGGATTCATGCATCTGTGTATCCCAAGTTTATTTTATCATCTGTGCTGGGAAAGGAGATTATCATCACAGAGGATCTGATTAGAAGACTGATTGGTTATGAAGAAACAGATGGTGTTTCACACTTGCCAGCTGGGCGTGTGGATATGGATGAAGTTTATGAGGAAGTTATGACTGCTGGATAAGCCTCTAACAGATTCAAAGATCTTAAGCCTGATTACAAGATCTGGGCCAAGGTCTTCATGGGATGCATACATCACAGAAATTCAACAAATTCCCCAGATTATGTCAACAATGAACAGATCTATTTTATGTACTGTCTTAGTCAGAGCAACAAGGTAGATCTTCCTTACATTTTGTTCATGCATCTGTGGAATCACATCAATGCATCCAGAGAATCTGTGAAAGAAAAAGGCCAGAAGATCAGGACTTGGATACCTTTTGGAAGGCTGCTCTCAGATCTTCTCACTGAAATTGGTTTAGTGGCTGCTCTATATGATGCTGGGGTTACAGAGGAACTAGAGTTCATTATGGGAAAGCCTCTGAACGCTAAAAGTCTTCTAAGACTCAAGATTGTAGATGAACTCACTACTGCTCCAAAAAGGTTAAATATGTCTGATTTGAATAAAAGGGTTCCAGTATCTGACTTTCCTCTATTCTTTGCTGAAGAACCTAGACACATTGTTCTGATGTATATAGAGGAATGCAAAAAGGAAGGAGTGCCTGTTCCAGCCAATGTGTTTCAACTTGTCAAGCAACCACTGCCAGATGCAGGAGAAGAAGAAGAAGAAGAAGAAGAAGTTCCACTTCAGAGGAAAAGATCTCAGCCTGCAGCAGAATCTGAACCTGTCCAGAAGAAGGCTAAGATTGCTGAGAAACCCAAGGATCTTTTAAAGAGAAAGGATTCTGGAGAAGCTGCCTCTGCATCTGCTAAGAGGATTAAACTCAAAGGTACAAAGACTTCTGCTATTTCTAAAAATGTTGTTATTAATGATTCATCTATTAAGTCTGTTCCCAAACCACCTGTCACTCAAACAACATCTGTTGCTGCCCCTAGTTCTGTCTCACCTCAAAAACAAACCACTGCTTCTGTATCAAAACCACCTCAACCCAAAATACACATCAAACACTTCACTCCACGTTCATCACCATCAGTTCCACAACCAACAGAACCATAACAAACAGAACCACAACCATCAGAACTACAACAAACTTCTGATAAACAAAACTCTGCTCAACCACAAACAGAAAATCAACCAAAAACTTCTGATCATCCAGAAAAACAAACCACAGAAGATCAACCAGAAAAAGACTCTGTCATACCACCATCAAAAATTCCATCTTCTGAACATGTAGCACCTGTTACTTCTGAACCCACTAAAGTAACTTCTGCTCCTGTTTCATCAGAACCACCATCACAACAATCTGATACCCCTTCAGAACCTACTCATATCCCTGAGACAGAAGTTCTTGATATCACTCCATTAAAAACAGTGTTTCAAGTTTCTTCTACCTCTTGTACTCCTACAACATCCTCCAATTCATCAGAATCAGAAATTCATCCTGATTTTCTAATTAATCCATCTGACAAATACCCTGTGCATGAACCTGAACCTGAATCAACCTTACCTGCTAAAACTACCATTCCAGACCCTATGCCTCCACCTGCAACTTCATCTGAGATGATTGTTCCCACTTCCAATCCATCATCATCTGGAATATCTTGTGCACAAGTGTCTTCTCTTTATCATAATTTATCTTATGGTTTCAAACTGAAAGATTTTTATGATAGAGTTAAGCCTTCTGAACCTTTGAAACCTCTGAAACCAAAACTCAGACAGGCCCTTCCATTTGTAATCCTTTCATATATTCAATCTATGAACAATGAAGGATCCTTAGCCACCATATCTGCTACATCTGGTAATGCTGTTGTTTCAGCTCTGCATCCTGCATCTGATAACACAGTTGCATCTGATAAACCATCAAACTCTGCTTTCATACCATACTCCAATGCATCCTTTGATGTTGTTTACCCTCGCACTAGACCTCAACCAAATCTGCTTAATGCTTTAAACAGATCCTTACCTCAAAAACCAGAAATTCCATTCATTCCATATGTTCCCCCTCCTCTGATTTCCATCTCTAAATCACTAATTCCACCAACTCCCAAACCTAAACAGATGACTCTGGAAACCTTCCTTAAACCACCACCCAGACTTAATATTGATCATTTATTTCAAACGTTTTTGCAAGAAATACAGATGTCTTTAGGTACTGTTCAGAAGAGATGCTCTGAAACTATGGATGCAAATGAAACTGACATCATTTGGAAAGGATTTATCAATAGATTCAACACTGTAGCCTCTAATCTGAAGAACATCTGTTCTGATGATGCAAAGCTCAGAGCTGATAGAACTCAATTCTGGATTGTCAACAAGACTGAACCTCTGCTTTGTTTGGATGCTCCTCCTCCTCCTCCTCCACCAGAACCAACTGCCAATACATTGACTATGACTCTGGTAGAACCCTCTTCAGGATCTCCAGAACCTATGGCAATTGACTTTGTTCAGGCTGCAGAACTTCCACCTTCTTCATCAGAGATAAAGATAGAAAATCCAGATTTTGGAGACAAGATTGCTGCTCTGGAAGCTGGTCAATCTGAAATAAAATCTTGGATGGCGAAGCAAGACAAGAAATCTGAGGACATGTCAGAGTGGATGTCTAAACAAGATGAGAAGAATGAGACAATGACTAAGTGGATGTCAAAGCAAGAGCAATCATCATCTGAGATCACAGACCTATTGAAGATGCTTTTGTCAAAACACTCTTAGATTTTTTTTATTATGTTTGTGCATCTGTTGTTTTGCATCTGAATGTTCTTGTTATATCTTCTGATATTTTCCAATGTACTCTTGCTCTGTTATGTTAAATGAATCAGTTTGTTATTCTCCATTGAATTATCTGTTTCATGTTCCTTTTATTTGTCTTTATTAAAAGTTTTTACTTTTTGCTTATGACAAAAAAGGGGGAGAAAATAAAGATCTGAACTATTTAATATAATTTCACTAGAATGAATCTTCAGACATATCTACTCTTTCTAATATCTAAATTGACTATTTCAAAACATTTGATAAGAACACTCTATAAAAGAATCTCTAAGTTTCTCAAATCATTTATCTTTTATCAAACTCTGAATCTCATATCTACAAGATAGTCTGACCCTTAATTATTACAAAGACAAACAAGATCTGACTCTGAAGATTACTCAAGATAAAAAGGGAAGTTTCTATTCCTTTTTCATATTCAACTCAGGGGGAGATTCATCATCTCAGGGGGAGTTATAATTCTTTATGTTCAATTAAATAAAATTTCTGATACTTTTTGTCATCATCAAAAAGGGGGAGATTGTTAGAACACAGATTGGTTCTTAATAATTACTCTTTGTTTTGATGATAACTGTTAGGAAATTTATATTTAAGAATTATATACTCTAAAATTTGTTTGAGAGTTTTACTGCAGATTGAAATTATATTAACTCTCTAGAAGCAAATCTGCCTTGAATACAAGAAGTTATTCTGACTCTGAAGCGCCAGATGCACCTTACAGAAGAATCTGTTTTCTCCTCAGAGAAGATCCTGAGCGTAGTCTCCAGAAGGATCTGAAGAAAGAAGCTCCAGAACATTCTGAGTCAGAAGCATCTGAAGATAATCAGAAGCACCTGAAGCTGAAGCATCAGAAGTATAGAAGAACATTGATTGAAGAGTTTCTCAAAGCATTAGTCTACAGAAGTTTCTGAAAGTACCTACGCTGCCAAGTACTGAAGTTCTGTGTCAAAATGCTCTGATGAACAACACGCTAGAAGCACACACGCTGCAGAAGACTCTGATACAGCATAGTTCTGAATCTCATTAGAAGACTCTGATCCATTCAGACTCTGAAGAACTTGCTGAAACTGAAGAAGTATTTTCAAGAATATATCTGTTGGAACTATTCAACGTCTCTTTCCTTATTTGTGCTAGACACACTTACATAGACAAAAAGGATTTTTCTGTGCCATCTATTTCAAGGAAAGGTCAGTTGATGTGAAGACAAAAAGGCTCAGACCTTTTGGGACTCTCTTTTCAACGTTCAGCTTGCATGGTTCAGCTGCCTATAAAAGGAGAACTTCATTACATTCTTCAGTTACACACACTTGCTGAAAAGAAATCATAATATTCTAAAAGCTCTCATTCTTATTCTTCATAGAATCTCATTGTACTTAAACTTAAGAGAAAAATCACTGTTGTGATAAAAGCTTTATAGAAGCATTAAAAACTCTTGTATTTAATTTACATTGATTGTAAAGGTTTTTCCTTAAGAAGATTCAGTTAGAATCAGTAGCTCTTAAGAAGACTAAGAACTGTAGTTCTTAGGTGATACTATTGTAATCAGTTTGATTTAATAGTGGATTAAGTCCTTGTTGAGAAAGGCAAATCACTCTGGAAGGGTGGACTGGAGTAGTTGTTAAACGAACCAGGATAAAAATAATTGTGTGATTATTTTCAAGTCTTAATTTTCCATACTTATTCAACCCCCCCCCCCCCTTCTAAGTATTATCTCACCTTCAGCGCGTGTTCATCCCCCAGCACCGGGTCACAAGTGCAGGTCTCGTAGGAAACTATTCGTTCACTGAAGTGTGCAACGACTGATAGTCCAGACGGAAGTCTCCAGCAGAATTGAAATTCCCCACCAGAGTCGTACTCTTCCCCGAAGTCGGATGATTCCTTCTTCCCCAGCGGAATTGTGATTCCCCCGCAGAGTCGTACTCTCCCCAAGCGAAGCAGAATGACTTCTCCTTCCTCAGCCGAGTTTGCAGATACCCAAGAGAGCCGAATCCTTGGAAGCTGCCCAGACCATGATTGGTTTTTCCCCCAGTAGCGTGTTGGAACAGCTGATGCTGTGTTTCCCCATAGAGTCGTTATCTCCAGAGAAGTAGCCATGAAGGCCATGCAGTTCATTCCCGCGATTGACATCGCTTTCCTTCAGCAGGTCCCGGTTCTCGTAGAGCTCCGTTCCCCTGCAGCAGTCAACTGAAGTTGTTTCCCCCGCAGCAGTCAACTGAAGTTGTGTCCCCTGCGGAGTCTAATTGAAATTGGCGTGACCTTGTGCTCCTCAGCAGGATGATTCCTCTATCTGAGTAGTTCTTTCTCCTTGACAAGAGGATTCTCCCTTCAACATTTATTTTGCTGACGGGATCGCATCATATTGCATGATTGCATAGCATTTATCATAAACGCATAGCATTTCCATCGTGTGGAGCATTGCGCCATTACCGAAGCATAGGCATAATAAACATGATCTAGGTTGTTACCGTTATTGTTTTGCAGGTTCCGCCACAGAATCGATTGCTCAGGATGATTCCTGACATTCTCCCCAATGAAGTCGCTTGCTCAAGATGATTCTTGAGGTCCCCAGCAAAGTCTTCGGTTCAAGATGAGTCTTGAAGTCCCCAGCAGGGTCGTTTGCTTAAGATGATTCTTAAGTACCCAGTGCAGTCACCAGAGTTGGTTGCTCAAGTTGATACTTAGAGTCCCCAGTAAAGGTTACCCAGGATGATTCCTGAAATCCCCAACAGAGTGTTCGCTCAGGATGATTCCTGAAATCTCCAGAATGGTTATCGGTTCAAGATGATTCTTAAAGTCCCCGGCGGAGTTATTTGTCCAAGATGATTCTTGAAGTCCTCAGCAGAGTTGATTCATCCAGAATGATTTCTGGACCCCCGGAGCGGAGTTACTTGATAGTTCTCCAGAATCCCCAGCGGTGATGCGTTATCCCCAACAGGTTTCTAACGACGAAGTTGAAACCTCCCTTGAAGACTCCATGATTGAAGTCTGACAGTGTTAATGAAGCAGTTCTCTCAGCTGATGCGGAGTGCCTGATGGCAGAGGTTTAGATATTCCCAGTTGGCTCATGATTGACCAAGAATTCTATTCCCGACTTGCTGACGAAGTCCGGCTGATGCCCGACGAGGTCTTTGAATGCTTGATGGCATGATCAACCTGATGGTTGAAGTCCGGCTGATGCCCGACAAGTTATTTGGATGCCTGATGGCATGATCAACCTGATCGTTGAAGTCCGGCTGATGCCCGACAGATTTCTCTGGAATGCCTGATGGCATGATCAACCTGATGGTTGAAGTCCGGCTGATGCCCGACAGATGTCTTTGGATGCCTGATGGCATGATCAACCTGATGGTTGAAGTTCGGCTGATGCCCGACAGATTTCTCTGGAATGCCTGATGGCATGATCAACCTGATGGTTGAAGTCCGGCTGATGCCCGACAGTTTCTTTGAATGCCTGATGGCATGATCAACCTGATGGTTGGAGTCCGGCTGATGCCCGACAGTGTTCTTTGAGTGCCTGATGGCATGATCGACTATGTATTACCAGTTACCATGTGATCAATTCTCCAGCTAGTTGTCGTGCAGCTATTATTTCAGTGTTCGAAGATTTGTCCCCGTCAGAGTACCGCGTACTTGTGCAGTTGGCAAATTTACCGATTTATTAGTATTCAACCGTCTCGCACCTTGATTGGCTGAGATCCGTTCGCTCCTCACCCAGTCAGGTTCAAGCCGTTTGAATAGGGGCAGCTGTTGCACCCCAAAATTTGACCAACATTTATTTACCAAGCTTGTGTTCATTTTATTCATCATCTGCATCTCATTGATAGGTGGGCAGTAGATCAAGAGGTATGGTTACCCAGCAAGAGTTATATGAGACTTTGAAGCTAGCCAAGAAAGTTATTCAAGTGTTCAAAGGTTGATATCTTTGTCAGAAAACTCAAGAGATCCTCAGAGAGATTGGTTGAAACCAAGGTTGTGTGCCTCATAACTGGAGAGTTGTGGGAGCCCCTCAGATGATTCTGAGACTATGAGGATGAACTTGAAGCTTTGAGAAATCTTATGAGAGGTCTTGAAAGCCATCATGAAGCCTAAAGAGGTCATTGTACAAGAATTCAGAAGATTCAGCCATGAGTGGTGGAATTAGGGTTTGACTGGGTCAACCCTAGGTCAACTGGTGATTGGGAGAGGGTTGAGACCTAATCCAAGAGCCATGTGATCATGGAATGATGCATTGAGATGCTATAAGGATGATTCCTAGACCAAATCGTCATGATTGAAGAGTTTGAGAAGTTTCAAGCTAGGGTTTCTAAGGCTTGACAGTGTAAAATCCCCTAGTTTGATCCCTATCTTCAAGGCAATTTAGCTCACGATGTGATTGTCATCTCATCTTCCCCACAACATTAATGTTGTAGAGATTGTTATTAGCTTTAATTTGAGTACTAGAAGTCCTTGATAGGATTTGTAGAGCTCAAGTTATGACTTTGACAAACTACAGGTCATCTGAGGTATGTGAATCTGGGTCCTTGAAAGTCACCCAACTTGCATCCAACTTTTGCCCTAGTAGGATGATTCCTATGAACTCTTGGTCAACATGACTTTTGTAGATCCTCTTCTTAGCTTTATAGATAGTACTATAAGTCCTTGATAGGATTTGTAGAACTCAAGTTATGGCTTTGACAAGTCAAGGGCATTTTGGTCATTTGGAGGTTATAGGTCATTTCAAGCATAAGGCCATATCTCCTATTTCCAAGCTTCAAATGGAAAAATCTTCAACATCAAACTTGCTTAGAATGATGTTTTAAGGCTAGTAGGGAGGTCATGAGATGTTGAAAAGGCATGTATCAAAAAGTGATAAAAATGACCTAAAATGGAGGCATAAGTTAAATAAGTTGAAATTGGAAATTGGAAATCCCAAGTTACACATCCAAACCATGTCATATAATAGGTCATTTTGACTCTAAAAGACATTCTAAAAACAATGGTTCAGCCACATTTTTGATTCGAGGCTTAGATCATATGGCTGCTTTGGAAATGGCTTGCTTGCATCTTAAGGCACAAAAGCAAAACTTAAGAAAACTCAATGTACAAGTTAGTTAAGGGTTTCAACACATCATACATCTCATGTGGGGAGAATTTCAAGTTAGAATTGGTGGTTACAAGGACTATGGCATGATATGATACATGATATGAGATGAATTCATAATACCATGACATGAGATTTCCAATTTCTCATGGGAAGGTCCTAGATGGTTCTAGATGATTCTAAACCACTCTATATAACATGTAGAACTTGCTCAGATGCAAGGTTGGTGTAAGATTTGAGAGAAGAGAGAGTTGGCCATTTCACTTGCTTCCATTGCAAGTTGAAAGTGAATTCCCTATTCTGACCATTTCCGTTCATACACACTCCATTGATGATAGTGAAGCTGTGCAGATCAATTTGAGAGCAAATCCACGGTGAATTGAGGAATTGGCAATTGGATTTTCAAGGTAGCAAGTAAGAATCGAATTCTGAGATTCAAGCACTCTCCCTCAAATCTTTTGCAAACAGTAGCAAGATCATCATCCAAGGAAGCTTTCTGAAGAGTTTCAAGGCTTAAAGTGAGGGTTTTCACCATCTGTTGATCAAGAAATACCAGGTTTGCAAATTCTCCACTACACCATAATTTTTGCATTGCTAGGTAGAATTGTTAGTGTAGAAAGGTTAGAGACACATAGGTGATCATTTCTGGAGAGTTAGGGATCAATTGATGAAGATTGAGTTATGGACCCCATTTCTTTGATGATCAAGAACTAGTGGTATAGTGAGATACAATGCATGTGTGATAGCTAATTTCATTCAGTGTAAGTTGGTGAGTATTCTGATGCAAGAAATTTCAAGAACCATGATAGTTGAGGATTGAGCTTCTTTTTGATTCACGATCGGGTTTTAGGTTTGAAGATGTTTCAATTGATTCTGATGTTAGGGTTGTGATCAGTATGGAATTTAGAACATGTTAGTGTTTTAAATCTTAGTTTTGGATGAAAGATTGATGAGATTCGAATCGAGGAAGGGTGAGGTTTGAAGTTCTGTTGCTATGGAGTTTTCCCTCCACGTTCAAGGCTCAAGGTTGATGATGACGTTGTGACCGTCAGATGCACCAATACCTGTTGACTTCAGCTTGATCCGTTGGCCACGATTTAATTTCAAGTTGTGAAGACTTAGTCTGAAAACAACCCTAAACGTAGCGTTTCACTTAAAATAGGGTTATGGGCTTAAGTCAGGATTTGCTAACCGCACCACCCACCATGGCCCATTGTGAATATGAACTGATTTCTATTACTTTTCACACCGTGGATTTTCCTTTTTATTTCTATTTTTGCTATTGTTTTCTGATTGGCAACTTGGGCTTAGCGCATTACTATCTGAACCCCCACTTTTAGCCCATATGAAATCTGAACTGGACATAGTTACTATCTGCACCCAAGTTTTATTTTTTTCATTTCTTTTTCTCCATTTTATATTAAACTTTGAAAAACCATAATAAATAGGAATTAATGATTTTTGCATGGGGATTTTTTCTCCCATTTCATGATAATGTCTAGAAAATTATCAAATAAAAATATTTGCATTTCATGCATTTTTAATATTTTTTGTGTATTTTCTATTTTAATTGCTTTTTAATTCTTTTATGTTGATACATGAATTTGTAGAATTTTGTTTAGGTAATTCCCTTAGTATTTTTAGGCCATTCTTTTTAGGATAGTTAGATTAGGACTTTAGCTCCCCCCTGGATTTATTCCATAATTTTGTGATAGGTTAGTTTTGATTAGATGACATTAGGTTGTGTAGAATAAGGTTAATCCTTAACATAGGTCCACAATAACACTAGAATTTTGAGTTTCTAGGTCAAGTTAGACATGGGGGCATATAAGGGTATTAAGGGTAGGTATATAGGATCCCCTAGAAATTATATTAGGTTTTAATATAGTGGTATACTATTTTTAGATGATTTTTGTAGTTGATGATTGTTTGTGTTGCCCTTGTGGGCTTGTATTTTTGTTTGCTTTGCTTTGTGGGCTTGGAGAGCTTGGTTTTGTTCTGAGGAGCATTGAGGAGCATAGTAGGAGCATTGAGGAGCTTGGGAGCTTGATCTTGTTAGTTTTGTTGATTGTTTAGGGTTAGGGATTAGGAAGAGTTTAGACCTAGTTAACTTCTTTCTTAAACATGGATGGTATCTGTCACCTCCATTCCTCCCTATGATTCAAAGTCCTTCCATGGTATACACCTCTCTCCTTTGGAGGGATAAGTGATTGTACCTAGGAAGTAGAACTTTTGAGGGAACCATTCCTTTGATGTTGAACCCTTATAGGTCACCTTTGGTGGTCAGTAAGCAGTTCAATGTCCCAGCTTATCCAGTTTAGTGATTTCCTCTGGTTTGATTATCTTGAGAGATGTTGAGCTTGAGTTTGAAGATGAAGACTTCATTGAAGAGTGTAGAAGAGGATGAATCCTTGAGTATTGCCATGTCAGCTGAAGCTTGAAGAACAAAGGAAGTTGATACTTACTTTGATACCTGGAGACCCTGAAGGGATCAAGTTGATACTTGTGGTTGTTAGTGAAGCCTGAAGGTGGAACTGATCAAGGAGCTGAAGCTCAGAGAAGATAAGTTGAAACTTATGTTGAAGGGTTGAAACCTGGGACAGAAAATTGATATTTGTCAAGAGTGATGGAAGTCTGAAGACTAAATTGCTGTTGGAGGAGCTGAAGCTTGAGGTTGAGAGAGGAGTTGATCTGCTTTCTTTTCTTTTTCTTCTCTGTATTGACATGTTTTGTTTGACTTGCTTGATGCATTAGGATAAGTCCATATCTAGAATAAGTAGAATCTAGGGGCATGATTGCACTAGAGGTTGAGTTGCTCCCTCTGCTTGTATTGTTACTGTGTGGCTTTGCTTGCGGGTATTCGGTAGAGCCCAGCTCCCTTGCCCATGTGGTTTGTTTGTCTGATGGCATTTTATTTCATTTCTTCTGTATGATTGCAGTTTACTGTATTTTGCTTGATAGCATGTTTTATCTTTCAGTATGATTACTGTTATCCATTCTGGCTTGAGGTTGAGATGAGCTTGTGGAGGCTGAAGCCCCACACACATTTCCTCCCTCACTTGCATTGCATGCATTTTACTGTTTAAAGCTGATGCTTTGTCTGTTTTGGTGTATCATTGACATGATCCCTTGGGACTCTCATTTCCTTTGATAAGGAATTGATGATAGAACTTTAGGTTGAAACCTATGCATGACAACTTCTAGGAGTTCCCTGTTCAAACCTCAACCATAGGATGAATCCTTGGCATGACAACAGTAGGACTTGATAGTCTCCCTCCTAGTTGAGCTTGTTCTCTTCTCATCTCAAAACAGTTTAAGATACAGTAATCATGAATGATTTCTTTCGTACGTTACGAGCCTTAAGCTATCTGAGAAAGGAGTGTGGGAGAGTTTCTTTTCCACAGTCTGGATGTTTAGTATGGTACCCTTTGGGTGACATGCGACGCATTCACTCTCAGGTCATATTCTCTAGTGCGATTGAAATCGCAAACACAATAAAAAACACTTCTTTCGTAAAAGGCAGGAAATAAACCGTAGTGGTCCGAACTACGTAAGCTCTGATCTCTCATACCTGTTGAGAGTACGTAGGCACAATACTGATGTATTGGCGAGCTACCTTCCCCCATAATCCGTCGTTGGTCGAACTACGTTGACTCTGATTTCTCGTTCTCTGATGAGAATACGTAGGCATAAAGTGCGACGCTTTGCCGAGTCAGTTTCTTTTTTAAGCCAGCCTTGATAGGTAGATAGATAAAACCAACCCGTCCAGTAAACACAACAAGCGTGGATCCCGTCGAGTACGACGGACGTGAGGGGTGCTAATACCTTCCCCTTGCGTAACCGACTCCCGAATCCAGACAATGGTTGCGATGACCTTGTCTTACCCTTTTTCGTCAGGTTTCTCCGATCGTTTCCTTTCCCGCTCTGAGGGATAAATAACGAAAGGTGGCGACTCTTCTGTTGTGCCTGCACCTTATTTTCGCGCAAGCGACACCAGTGTCCCGCAAAATCCATGCTCGGACGAGGTTCTTCTGGTTGACTTCTTTTTCAACCCTTTGGGTTGAGGGGGTTGTTGGTTAGTTGGATTGTCGACTCCGGGGACCGATCATTTGGAAGTTGGCTAAGTGAGGCCTCTTCAGGACATGATGATGCCACACCTTCTGGGTATCGTATCATCAGTCTTGAATGTCTGTGACACCGACGACCGCATAGGATGCCGTACCTTGAGTCAGTTGATAGGACACCTACCTGTGAGAGGGATTGGGGCATGCAGGTAACTTGACCTCCAGATTACCGGTTTTCTTGATTGAGGTTCAGTGGTGTTTGAGGACAATGTTATTGGGTCTGTTGAGACCAGGGTGGAGCATTGCGGTTGATCTTTTGAGACCAGTTTTTGAGCAGTTTGTGGGTCTATTTGAGACCAGCATGGTGGAATGGGCTTCTCAGCCATGTGCACTTGATCCCTGTTGCATGTTGCATACTGCATTGTTGCATACTCATTCTGCATATCATTAACGTGTGTCTATGCTGCGGGTGCATTTTCATACCTCTGATTCTAGTTTCCCGGATATCTGTCTGCTGATATTATGGATACCCTGAAGAAGACTGTGGCGTACAAGTTGCCTACTCCAGATGTTTCTTCTTTGCTGGGTTTGATATCTCTAGCTGATGATGATGTGAAGGGAAGCTTCAGGAAGAGTTATGGGAAACTGCTTAGGTTGGTTTATAAACCATCCATGTATGAGCGTAACGGATTCTACGCGTTGATGCAGTTCTATGATCTCCCGCTGAGGTGTTTTACTTTCCCTGACTTCATTGTGGCTCCGACCATGGAGGAATATGCTGAGATCTTAGAGTTGACCATCCAGAACAGGGTACCCTTCATTCATATGGGTGTTGAGCCCAAACTGGAGGATTTGGGCGTTGCCTTGCATTTAGACTCCTCAGAGCTGTTGTTAACCTCGTAGAATGGAGTGTCTGGTTTTTCTCTCAAGTTCTTGGTTGGGAAAGCACAAGAGTATGCCAAGAGTGGATGTTGGGCCATGTTTAATGCTATTCTTGCTCTGTGTATCTATGGCATTGTACTGCTCCCGAACCTGCCTGACTTCGTTGATCTGGATGCGTTCTATATATTTGCTTCAGGCAATCCTGTGCCTACTTTGATTGGAGATTTCTATCACTCGCTGCATTATAAGAACGAGAACAGGAGGGGCAAGAACGTCTCTTGTTGTGGGCCTTTACTGTATATGTGGTTTGAGAGGCATCTGCCCAAGAAGGGTATCTTCGCTGAGTCTGCAGATACGGTGGATTGGTCTGAGCATCTGATGAGACTTTCTTCAGAAGACATTGTCTGGTTTAATAAGGATTTACTGGGATCTGTGATTATCTACAGCTGCGCCGGATATCCTAACGTTCCTCTGATTGGGAGGAAAGGGTGTATTAACTACAATCCTTCATTGTTGATCAGGCAATTCGGGTATGCTTTGAAAAACCCGCCAAAAGAGGAGGAAGTGCAGGAATCTCTGTACTTCACAGGTGATTTGAAGGGAGAACTATTCTCCAACCTTCGGCATGCTTGGAGAAACATCAACAGAAGGGGTAAGCCATTGTTGGGTAAAAATGATTGTCAAGCCTATCCCCCGTACAAAGTCTGGATCCAAGATATAGCAAAGCAGGTGCGGATGCCGTTTCCTGCAGTATTACCTCCTGCTTCCCCGGTGATTGAGGAGCCAACTACTGTGTCTATTGAGAGGTATGAACAGGTTATGAAGGAGAAAGAAGAGCTGATGAAAGCCAATGAGAAGTTGGAAGAAGAGCTAATGCAACTCAGGAGCGAAAGGAATGAGGCCTTATATTCCTTCGAGCAACAAACGAAGCTGGTGAATCAACTAGGCACAGAACTGACTGAGCAACGAAAGAAGCGTGAACGTTTGGGGATAGATTTCAAGAGCTCTCATGATATGCTGGAGTCTAAGAAGAAGGCACTTGATGTAGTCTACTGGGAGATCTCTGCATTCAACAAAACCTGGAACGCCACGCTGACCGACAATAAGGAAAGAGAAGACAAACTGAAGCTGCAGATCTCTGAGCTGGAAGGTCAGTTGAAAGCTAGCCAGAAGAGGTTGGAAGAAGAGGTTACGCGGAGGTATGATGTCCAGAATGCCTTGAACAAAGTCATCAAGCGCAAGAAGGAGTCTGCATCCCAGAAACGGAAGCTAGAAGATTGCTTTGGGGAAGGTGTTTGGGAGGAATCCATTGGTGATCTCCAGCGTGTTATCAGGCAAAGAGACTCGCTCGTCGAAGGGTTGCTTTCTCAGCCAAATCATCCCAAGACTAAGAGATTATTAGAGGAGTACCAGGTATATGGTCGCACTTGATTATCTCATGTATTGATGTGTATGCTTTATTTGCATTGTGCTGGCGATCACCAGGATTGTTGGTTGAGGTCATGCCTTCCTATTGTACAATCAGTAATATTGTATTCCCGACTTGATGGGCTTTTCCGCAATATATGAGATGTTTTCTATGATTGGGTTTCGAGCTTCTTATTGCTATCACTGTCACCGCACTGGCACTTTGGCACTAGAATCAGGGGTTGATCTCCCTAACGCACATACACATACTGCATCTGCATATCCATTTTGCATTGCTAGTTACTTGTTGAACTTGTATCTCATTTCCTACGTCTCCAGGATGTCCAGGATTGACGAACAAAGAGTCCACCGCTACTCAACCCAAAATAATTGCAAGAGAATCATGGATCAAGTCCAAGTGGAGATGCAGGAAATCCGCGAGAAGCTGAATCTGTTCATGCAAGCAATGGAGAACATTGCTAACGGCCAAGAGAGCCTCCAGACTTTGGTACATCCGTTGCTGACGCGGACTAATGGGAATGGCAACAATGACCACAATTCTACTCACGTTGAAACTATTCCGGAGGATGGGCCCCCTACGCCTGTGGTTCCACCTGTAGTGACCCCACCTGTTGTGGTTGTAAACAATGGCGCTGGCGCTGATAATGGCAACACAGGGAATGGAAATGAGACTGTTGTTAACAATGTTGGATTTGGGGACACCAACCAAGGCGGTGGTAACAATCATGGCGGTAATGGTTTTGGCAACAATGATTTCGGCTACAATGATCAGGGATTTGATTACGTCAATCAGGACGGGATATTCGGCTTCAACACTCAGGGTTTCGGTTACGACAGTTTTGGTAACGCTAACCAGGGGTATGAGGGATTTGGTAATATAAATGGTGCTGGGGTGATTCCTGTCAACACTGGGTTTGGACCTGTTAGGGTCAACCAGGGTTTCGGTAACGGGGGACGAGGTCCCATGATCAATCAGCAAGGGTTTGGTCGCAACACTGGTTATGACGGATATGGAAATGAAAATGTGAATTGGGGTGAAGACCGCCAGGAGGATGCCTTTTCTGGAAGAGGCATGGGATTTGAAGGACCTGTTGATCCTGTGCAGAGGATCAGAATGCTTGAAGAACAGATGAAGGGGGTAGTGAATCAGAACTCCACCGGTTTGGATATGACTACAATGGGCTTAGTACCAGGGCTGAGGGTGCCGTTGAAATTCAAGGCTCCCACATTTGACAAATACAAAGGGGACACCTGCCCTAAAGTCCATGTCCGCTCTTATTACAGGAGGTTGTCCGCATATTCAGATGATGAAAGGATGCTCATGCATTTCTTTCAGGAAAGCTTGTCAGGACCTTCACTTGAATGGTATATGGGGCTGGAGCCCACGCAAATCAAAACCTGGAAGCAGTTGGCTGATGCTTTCGTGACGCATTACAAATACAACAGAGATCTGGCGCCAAACCGGGTCCAATTGCAGGGTTTGTCACAGAAGAACGGTGAAAGTTTTAAAGAGTATGCGCAAAGGTGGCGCGATATGGCAGCGAGGGTGCATCCTCCTTTAATTGAAAGGGAGATGAATGACATGTTCATTGGGACATTTACAGGGGTGTTCTACGAAAAATTGTTTAGTGTGTCATTGAGCAGTTTCTCATATTTGATTCTTATGGGGGAGATGATTGAGAACGGGATTAAAGTTGGAAGGTTCCAAGCAGGTGAGTCTGCTTCAACAGGAGGTGCCAGAAAAGCATTTGGTGGTAGACGACAGGGTGATACTAGTGTCGTGTTCGGTGGCAGGGGCAGGGGCAGAGGAAGAAATCAGTATGTTCAGCCGCAATAGATAGCTAGTGTCACTATCGCGCTTCCTCAACAGAGGCATCCACAACAGCAACAACCACAGCAACAACAAGGACATAATCTTGGTCAGAGAAGGGTACAAAATGCGAGACAGAAAAGAGTGTTTGATGCACCTCCTTCCACGTATGCAGAACTTCTCCAGACCCTGCTAGGGTTGAACTTGGTTGAAAAGAGGACTTTGGCACCACCTACAGGGGCGGCACTTCCTTACGGATATGATGCCAACAAGCATTGCGAATTCCATTCCGGGGCACCCGGGCATGATATAGAAGCTTGTCAGGAATTTAAACACAAAGTTCAGGATTTATTGGATAGCAAGGCTATTAACTTTGGACAGGTGGGTCCAAATATCGTACAACAGCCTATGCCCAATCACGGGGCAAACGCCATCTTGACAGAAGAGAATCTGAATCTAGTGATGGATGTCAATGAGCTGAAGACACCGCTGGGTGAGATTAAAAGCGCGTTGTTAAAAGGGGGTGTATTCCCGGGTTGTGATGAATTTTGCTTGGATTGTTGGACCCAGCCAGAGGGTTGTAATGAGTTGAAGCAGGATATTCAGGCTATGATGGATGAAGGTACCTTGCAATTCGATAGAATCGCGGTTGAAAAGCCTGTAGAGGCGTTGTGTGATGAGCAGAACGATGTTATGACGGTGACGATTCCGAGGAAAACAATAACGATAACGGCGCCTACCAGGCGGCCGACGATCGTAATTACCAAAGCAGGACCAGTCCCTTTTGAGAGTACTAAAGCAGTGTCGTGGACTTACGGGTTGGAGGTTTATTGTGATGGTAAGAAAATTGAAGTCAATGGACAACCAGCTGGGGTTGTAGATAATGTTGTCAGAACAGGGGGTATGACCAGAAGCGGAAGAATCTTCACGTCACTCGAGGTAGAGGAGGAAAGATTAGCCAAGGGTAAAACCAAGGTAGCTGAGGGTGGTCCTTCTCAGTCGAATGAAAAGGAAACGTCACTTAAGGATGTGGCGGAGTTTATGAGGCTCATTCGTAAAAGTGATTACAAAATCGGTGAGCACCTCTAGCAAACACCGTCAAAAATTTCCATCCTATCATTGTTGTTATGTTCCGAGGCCCATCGGAACGCTTTGCTGAAGATTCTAGACACGTCGTTCGTTCCTCAAGAAGTTTCTGTTAATCAATTAGAAGGGGTAATGGCGCATGTCAATGCGGGGCACAGTTTAGGCTTCACAGACTTTGATTTGACTCCGAGAGGGCGAGAGCACAATATGGCATTGCATGTGTCAGTAGAATGTCGGGGCACGGTCATGTCTCATGTTTTAGTAGACACTGGATCTTCCCTGAATGTGCTATTGAAGAAAGCCATGATGAAATTGGATATCAGGGGGATTATCTGCACGCCCAGTGATTTAGTGGTGAGAGCGTTCGATGGAACGAGGAGGTCGGTTTTCGGATCAATAACATTACCGTTGCAGGTGGGGCCTGAAATATTTGAAACCGAATTCTACATAATGGACATCTAGCCAGCATATAGTTGTCTTCTTGGGCGCCCATGGATCCATGTTGTTGGGGCAGTCACATCCACGTTGCACCAAAAGCTGAAGTATATGGTTGGGGATAGTGTCGTCACTGTTTGTGGAGAAGAAGATATTCTGGTTAGCCATTTGTCTTGTTCAAATACGTCGAGGTCGACGGCGAAATACACGAAACACCCTGTCAAGCCTTCGAGGGGTTGCTAATTAAAGACAAAGCTCAGGGTTCCAGCAAAATATCAGACGTGGCAGTGTCATCCTACAAAGAGGCTCAAGCTCTAGTGCAGGCAGGCAAAACCAAGGGTTGGGGTCAGGTGTTGGAGATTCCCATGAAGAATGAGAGGTTCGGGCTTGGATATCATCCTTCGTTGTCAGCATCCTCTTTAGGAGCGCCCAGGTTCAAGGGACCAGTCACGATCACACCAAATGGGGTGAGCTTCGAGACCATCAATGTTGTTTCCGATGCTGAAGACGGAGATAGCGACTGTGATATGGACGCGTGGATCAAGCCAAGCGTTCCAGGACAAAGTATCTGCAATTAGTCTATCCGGGAAACTGTTCCTGTGACAACTAAACAGTAATGATTTGTTTTCTTAATTGTTGAATAATCCTGTGTCCTACCCGGGGCATAGTGATTTTGCTTAGGGCCATTTGGTTATGTACATTACATTGTTTAATCATGAAATAAAGGCGTTTTTCATATACAAATGTTGTGATCCCTGTTTTTCCTGTTTTTATCTTTTACAATAAAATGGCAACGTGGTTATTCGCTTTGTATGCGTTTTGAAGCATTTAACCATTTCCTTTGCAGGATTACTATTTCAGATGACATCCATGAACCGCCTATGACTCACTTCGACTTCGAGCACCCGATATTTCAGGCTGAGGAAGAGATTGTGGAAGATGGCGACGTGCCAGAAGAGTTGACCTGGTTATTGAAACAAGAAGAAAGAATCATTCTGCCTCATGAGGAAGTCATTGAGATTATCAATTTGGGGTCGGAAGAGGTTGTGAGAAACATCCTTATAGGGGCTGCGCTGCAGAGCGACATCAAGCAAAGGTTGGTTGAGATGCTCAAAGAGTATAGTGATATATTTGCTTGGTCGTACGAGGATATGCCTGGGTTGGATACGGATATGGTTGTTCACCGTCTGCCACTGCGAGAGGAATGTCCGCCTATTAAGCAGAAACTCCGAAGAACTAGACCAGATATGGCTGTGAAGATCAAGGAGGAAGTTCAAAAACAGTGGGATGTTGGTTTCCTAGTGTCGCTTGTGCGAAAATAAGGTGTCGGCACAACAGAAGAGTCGCCACCTTTCATTATTTATCCCTCAGAGTGGGAAAGGAAACGATCGGAAAAACCTGACGAAAAAGGGTAAGACAAGGTCGTCGCAACCATTGTCTGGATTCGGGAGTCGGTTACGCAAGGGGAAGGTATTAGCACCCCTCACGTCCGTCGTACTCGATGAGATCCACGCTTGTTGTGTTTACTGGACGGGTTGGTTTACTATCTACCTATCAAGTCTGTTCTGAAAAGAAAAGAAAATGACTCGGCAAAGCGTCGCACTTTATGCCTACGTATTCTCATCAGAGAACGAGAAATCAGAGTCAACGTAGTTCGACCTACGACGGATTATGGGGGAAGGTAGCTCGCCAAGACATCTCCATCTTGTGCCTACGTACTCTCAACAGGCATGAGAGATCAGAGCTCACGTAGTTCGGGAAACTACGACTTATTTCCTGTTTTTTACGAAAGAAGTGTTTTTTATTGTTTTTGCGATTTCAATCGCACTAGAGACTATGACCTGAGAGTGAATGCGTCGCATGTCACCCAAAGGGTACCATACTAAACATCCAGACTGTTGAAAAGAAACTCTCCAACAATCCTTTCTCGGATAGCTTAAGGCTCGTAATGTACGAAAGAAATCATTCATGATTACTGTATCTTAAGCTGTTTTGAGATGAGAAGAGAACAAGCTCAACTAGGAGGGAGACTATCAAGTCCTACTGTTGTCATGCCAAGGATTCATCCTATGGTTGAGGTTTGAACAGGGAACTCCTAGAAGTTGTCATGCATAGGTTTCAACCTAAAGTTCTATCATCAATTCCTTATCAAAGGAAATGAGAGTCCTAAGGGATCATGTCGATGATACACCAAAACAGACAAAGCATCAGCTTAAACAGTAAAATGCATGCAATGCAAGTGAGGGAGGAAATGTGTGTGGGGCTTCAGCCTCCACAAGCTCATCTCAACCTCAAGCCAGAATGGATAACAGTAATTATACTGAAATATAAATCATGCTATCAAGCAATAACAGTAAACTGCAGTCATACAAAAGAAAATGAAATAAAATGCCATCAGACAAACAAACCACATGGGCAAGGGAGCTGGGCTCTACCGAATACCCGCAAGCAAAGCCACACAGTAACAATACAAGCAGAGGGAGCAACTCAACCTCTAGTGCAATCATGCTCCTAGATTCTACCTATTCTAGATATGGACTTATTCTAATGCATCAAGCAAGTCAAACAAAACATGTCAATACAGAAAAGAAAAAGAAAGCAGAAGAAAGCAGATCAACTCCTCTCTCAACTTCAAGCTTCAGCTCTTCCAACAGCAACTCAGCCTTCAGACTTCCATCACTCTTGACAAATATCAATTTGCTTTTCCAGGTTTCAACCCTTCAACATAAGTTTCAACTTATCTTCTCTGAGCTTCAGCTCCTTGATCAGCTCCACCTTCAGGCTTCACTGTTAACCACAAGTATCAACTTGCTCTTGTTGCTCTTCAATTTTCAGCAGGAATGGCAATACTCAAGGATTCATCCTCTTCAACACTCTTCATTAAAGTCTTCATCTTAAAACTCAAGCTCAACATCTCTCAAGATAATCAAACCAGAGGAAATCACTTACTGGATAAGCTGGGGATATTGAACTGCTTATTGACCACCAAAGGTGACCTATAAGGGTTCAACATCAAAGGAATGGTTCCCTCAAAAGTTCTACTTCCTAGGTACAATCACTTATCCCTCCAAAGGAGAGAGGTGTATACCATGGAAGGACTTTGAATCATAGGGAGGAATGGAGGTGAAAGATACCATCCATGTTTAAGAAAGAAGTTAACTAGGTCTAAACTCTTCTTAATCCCTAACCCTAAAACAATAACAAAACAAACAAGATCAAGCTCTCAAGCTCTTCAATGCATCTTCAAGTCTTCTACTATGCTCCTCAATGCTCCTCAGAACAATACCAAGCTCTCCAAGCCCACAAAGCAAAGCAAACAAAAATACAAGCCCACAAGGGCAACACAAACAATCACCAACTACAAAAATCATCTAAAAATAGTATACTATTATATTAAATCCTAATATAATTTCTAAGGGATCCTACATACCTACCCTTAATACCCTTATATGTCCCATAGTCTATTTTGACCTAAAAACCCAAAAATCTAAGGTTATTGTAGACCTATGTTGAAGTTTGACCTAATTCTACACAACCAAATGTCATCTAACCAAAACTATCCTAAAATTCATCACAAAATTATGGCATAAATCCATGGGGAAGACAAAGCATATATCTAACTATCCTAAAAAGAATGGCCTAAAAATGTTAAGGGAGCTACCTAAACAAAATTCTACAAATTCATGGATCAACATAAAAGAAATAAAATGCAATAAAAGTAGAAAATACACAAAAAATACTAAAATGCATGAGATGAAAAATGCTTTTATTTTATATTTTTCTTGACAAAAATATGAAATAGGAGCCAAAATTCCCATTAAAAAATCATTAATTTTCCATTTAATATGATTTTCCAAAGTTTGAAATAAAATGGAGAAAATAAAAATGAAAACATGGAACTGGGGTGCAGGAAGTAACCAATTATAGTTCATTATGCGCATGGGCCCAGAATGGGGGGTACAAAAAGCAAGCGCGCTAGGCCCATTATTTAAACAGAAAAACAATTAGTAAAACATAAAGAAAAAGAAAAAAACCACGGTGAGAATAGCAATGATTTTCAGTTCAAAATGGAGTGGGCCTCATGAAGGGGGTGTGGGAAGCAATCCAGCCAAAGAAACCTTTTAATGAAACGCCGCGTTTCATTGTTTCAGAATTCCCTCCCAAAATGCAATTGAATCGTACCCGTTGGATTAGGGGGGAGTCAACTGGTCAAGCTAGCATCTGATGGCTGGGAAGTTATCTTCTTCCTCCAGCTAGGGTTTGCTGAAACTCCATGAAAATGCAGAACCCTGAGCTTCATCTTCCTCCCATACGAACTCCATCAATACCTCACCAAATGCGGCAATTAAAAACCCTAGATTACTCCAAATTTCATCAGGAATCTAGCCATGGCATCAGAATTTGTTGAAACCCTCTCAAACCTAGAACCCGATAGCAACTTCTAATAATTGATCAAGAACCAATCTTAACAATTCTCAAAATTAATGGTCCTAATCTCATCCTCATGCTTCCCTGAGCATTTCTTGCTATTAAACTAAGCTTATCCCTCAAGATTCAGCAAGATACAAGGTCAAACAGAAATGGTGTCCATAATCCAATCTTCACCAATTGATCTCTAACTCTCCAAAATCCATCTCTTATTGGTCTCTAACATTTCTACACTAACAAATTAACCTAATTATGCCTAAAACATGGTGTAGGGAAGAATTTGCAAACCTGGTTAATCTTGATGAACAGATGATGAAATCCTCCAATTCAGGCCTTGAAACTCTTCAGAAAGTTTCCCTAGATGCCAATCTTGCTACTGTTTGCAACAAATTTGATGGAGGAAGCCTCAATCTCAGAATTCGATTCTGACTTGCCACCTTGAAATTTCAATCACCAACTCTTCAATTCACCATGGATTTGATCTCAATTCAATCTGCACAGCTTCACTATGATGTATGGAATGTGTTTGAATGGAAAGAATGAATGGAAATGAAGAAGAATGTGAAATTGAAACTTGACTTGCAATGGAAGATTCTTGATCTCACTCTCTCTTCTCTGCACCAATTCTCACCAACCTTGCATCTGAGCAAGTTATACATGTTATATAGAGTGGTTTAGAATCATCTAGAACCCTCTAGGACAATCCAATGAGTATTTGGAAATCTCATGTCATGACATTTTGATTTCAATTCTCCTTATGTGCTATCTCATGCCAAGCTTCTTGTAACCTTTGTAACTGACTTGAAATTCTCCCCATATGAGATTTAGGATGAGTTGCAATGCATAACCAACTTGCTTATTGAGTTTTCTTGAGTCTTGCTTTGGTACCTTAATATGCAAGTAAGCCAATTCCAAAGCAGCCCTAAGATCTAAGCCTCAAATCAAAATTGTGGCTGAACCATTGTTCTTAGAATGTCATTTGGAGTCAAAATGACCTATTATATGACATGGTTTGGATTTATAGCTTGTGATTTCCAATTTTCAATTTCACCTTAATTAACTTATGCCTCCATTTTAGGCCATTTTTATCACTTTTTGATACAAGCCTTTTCAACATCTCATGACCTCCTTAATAGCCTTAAAACATCATTCTAAGCAAGTTTTATGTTGAGGATTTTTCCATTTGAAGCTTGGAAATAGGAGATATGGCCTTATGCTTGAAATGACCTATAACCTCCGAATGACCAAAATGCCCTTGACTTGTCAAAGCCATAAGTTGAGTTCTACAAATCCTATCAAGGACTTCTAGTACTCTATAGAAATCTAAGAAGATTATCTACAACATTCATGTTGACCAAGAGTTCATAGGAATCATCCTACTAGGGCAAAAGTTGGATGCAAGTTGGGTGACTTTCAAGGACCCAGATTCACATACCTCAGATGACCTGTAATTTGTCAAAGTCATAACTTGAGCTCTACAAATCCTATCAAGGACTTCTAGTACTCAAATTAAAGCTAAGAACAAGCCCTACAACATTCATGTTGTGGGTTAGATGAGATTACAATCACATCTTAAGCTACACTGCCTTGAAGATAGGGATCAAACTAGGGGATTTTACATTGTCAATCCTTAGAAACCCTAGCTTAAAACTTCTCAAACTCCTCAATCATGATGAGTTGGTCTAGGAATCATCCTTATAGCATCTCAATGCATCATTCCATGATCACATGGCTCTTGGATTAGGTCTCAACCTTCTCCAAATCATCAGTTGACCTAGGGTTGACCAAGTCAAACCCTAATTCCACCACTCATGGCTGAGTCTTCTGAATTCTTGTACAATGACCTCTCTAGGCTTCATGATGGCTTTCAAGACATATCATAAGCTTTCTCAAAGCTTCAAGTCCTCCCTCATAGTCTCAAAATCATCTGAGGAGCTCCCACAACTCTCTAGTTATGAGACACACAACCTTGGTTTCAACCAATCTCTCTGAGGATCTCTTGAGTTCTCTGACAAAGATATCAACCTTTGAACACTTGAACAACTTTCTTTGCTAGCTTCAAAGTCTCATATAACCCTTGCTGGGTAAATAAATGTTGGTCAAATTTTGGGGTGCAACACCTAGCTGTTACTAAATATCCCTCATGGGTCGCTAATATTGTGCCAGTGCCGAAGAAAGACGGTAAAGTGCGAATGTGTGTAGACTACCGTGATTTGAATAGGACGAGCCCAAAAGATGACTTTCCACTTCCTCACATTGATGTGCTGGTTGATAACACTGCTCAGTTCTCCGTATTCTCCTTCATGGACGGCTTCTCGGGCTATAATCAGATCAAAATGGCGCCAGAAGACATGGAGAAGACTACTTTCATTACTCCCCAGGGAACATTTTGTTACAAAGTGATGCCCTTCGGATTGAAGAACGCTGGGGAAACATATCAACGTGCTATGACGACTCTCTTTCATGACATGATGCATAAAGAGATCGAGGTTTATGTTGATGATATGATTGCCAAATCCCAGACGGAAGAGGAGCATTTGGTTAATCTGCTGAAACTGTTCAAGAGGCTTAGGAAGTTCAGGTTGAGACTGAATCCTAACAAGTGCACCTTCGGGGTAAGATCGGGCAAACTACTGGGGTTTATCGTGAGCGAAAAAGGAATAGAGGTTGATCCTGCGAAAATAAAAGCAATACAAGAAATGTCGACGCCTAAAACAGAAAAAGAAGTGCGTGGGTTTTTAGGGAGGTTGAACTATATCGCCCGATTCATATCTCACTTAACTGCGACATGCGAGCCGTTATTCAAGTTGTTGAAAAAGGATCAGGTTGCGGCCTGGAATGAAAATTGTCAAAAGGCGTTCGACAAGATAAAAGAATACTTGCGGGAACCTCCTGTTTTGATACCCCCAGTGGTCGGGAGACCCTTGATTATGTATTTGACGGTTCTTGAGGAAAGTATGGGTTGTGTTCTCGGTCAACACGACGAGACCGGACGTAAAGAGCATGCGATCTACTATTTGAGTAAGAAGTTTACTGACTGTGAGTCCAGATACTCAATGCTCGAGAAGACATGTTGCGCACTAGCCTGGGCCGCCAAACGTTTGAGGCAATACATGCTGAATCATACAACCCTGCTAATTTCAAAGATGGATCCAATCAAATACGTGTTTGAGAAGCAAGCACTCTCCGGGAGAATTGCCCGATGGCAGATGGTGTTAACCGAATACGATATACAATATGTCTCCCAAAAGGCTATTGAAGGTAGCGTTCTGTCGGAGTACCTTGCGGAGCAGCCTGTTGAGGACTACCAATCGATGAGGTTTGATTTTCCTGACGAGGATATCATGTACCTGAAGATGAAGGATTGTGAAGAACCGTTGCCGGATGTGTCGCTTCCGCGAAAATAAGGTGCCGGCAAAACAGAAGAGTCGCCACCTTTCGTTATTTATCCCTCAGAGCAGGAAAGGAAACGATCGGAAAAACCTGACGAAAAAGGTATAAGACAAGGTCATCGCAACCATTGTCTGGGTTCGGGAGTCGGTTACGCAAGGGGAAGGTATTAGCACCCCTCACGTCCATCGTACTCGATGGGATCCACGCTTGTTGTGTTTACTGGACGAGTTGGTTTTATCTATTTACCTATCAAGGCTGGTCTGAAAAGAAAATAAAATGACTCGGCAAAGCATCGCACTTTATGCCTACGTATTCTCATCAGAGAATGAGAAATCAGAGTCAACGTAGTTCGACTAACTACGGGTTACGGGGAAGGTAGCTCGCCAATACGTCAGTATTGTGCGTACGTACTCTCAACAGATATGAGAGATCAGAGCTTACGTAGTTCGGGATACTACGGATTACGGGGATTCAGATTCATCTGTTTTATCGAGTAGGGTTAAACAGCATTTCCAGCAGTTAGGGACAAAGCCTGTTTGCGGCGGCGCTGAAGTTTAACGACACTCTTTTCTTCAGAAAAGCTTCCTTTGAATTATGGGCCCACGGGGCAAAAAGGTTTGAAGTTTATTTTCTGTCTTTTACGAAAGAACTGTTTTTTAGTTGTGTCTGCAATTTCAATCGCACTAAAGACTATGATCTGAGAGTGAATGCGTCGCATGTCACCCAAGGGGTGCCATGCTAAACATCCAGACTGTTGAAAAGAAGCTCTCCAACAATCCTTTCTCAGATAGCTTAAGGCTCGTAACGTACGAAAGAAATCATTCATGATTACTGTATCTTAAGTTGTTTTGAGATGAGAAGAGAGAACAGGCTCAACTAAGGGGAGACTATCAAGTCCTAATGTTGTCATGCCAAGGATTCATCCTATGGTTGAAGTTTGAAACAGGGAACTCCTAGAAGTTATCATGCATAGGTTTCAACCTAAAGTTCTATCATCACTTCCTTATCAAAGGAAGTGAGATTCCTAAGTGATCATGTCAATGATAAACAGAAACAACTAAAGCATCAGCTTAAACAGTAAACAGATAAACAGTAAACGACTGTAAAATGCATGCAATGCAAGTGAGGGAGGAAATGTGTGTGGGGCAGCAACCTCCACAAGCTCATCTCAACCTCAAGCCAGATATGAATAACAGTAATCATACAGAAGAAATAACATGCTATCAAGCAAAATAGAATAACAACTGCAATCATACAGAAGAAATAAAATGCTATCAAGCAAACACAAACCACATGGGAAAGGGAGCCGGGCTCTACCGAATACCCACAAGCAAAGCTATACAGTAAAAATATAAGCAGAGGGAGCAACTCAACCTCTAGTGCAATCATGCTCCTAGCTTACATCAGTCTAGATATGAACTTATTCTAATGCATCAAGCAAGTCAAACAAGGCACATCAATACAGAAAAGAAAATAGCCAAGAAAGGAAACAGATCAACAACTCCCTCTTTCAATTTTAAGCTTCAGCTCTTCTGACAGCATTCCAGTCTTCAGGCTTCAACCACCCTTCAAGGCTATCATCCACCATGACAAGTATCAACTTGCTTCTCCAAGGTTTCAACCCATCAAACATAAGTATCCACTTGTTCTCTCTTCTTCAAGCTTCAGCTCTTCAGTCAATTCCACCTTCAGGCTTCACTCCTAACTATAAGTATCAACTTGATTCCTTCAGGCTCTCAATGCATCAATGTAAGTGTCAACTTATCCTGTATTCCTCAAGCCTCAGCTCTTCACTCAATCCCCATTGGATCTTCTTCACAAGTATCAACTTGTTCTTCTTGCTCTTCAAGCTTCAGCTGCAATGGCAATGCTCAAGGAATCATCCTCTTCCACACTCTTCAATGAAGTCCTCATCTTCAAACTCAAGTCCAACGTCTTTCAAGATACTCAAACCAGAAGACAATTGGTTTAACAAAATGAGTGAAAATGATAAACAGCTTATTGACAACCAAAGGAAGCCTGTAAGGGTTCATCATTATGAGAGACTGGTTCCCTCAAAGTTCTACTTCCCAGATAAAGCCACTCATCCCTCCAAAGGAGGGATGTGAATATCTTAGAAGGACTTTTAGTCATTGGGAGGAATGGAAGCACAAGATGCTTTCCATATTTGTGAAAGAAGTCATTCTAATTCTAAGGCTCTCCCTATGTTTCCTGCCTCCTAAATCTTCATCAGACACCTTCAAGCACAAGCAACTCCTAGCTCCAAGCAACTTCAAGCAACTCCAACTTGTCTTCAACTTGTCTTCAATCTCAACCAAAGGCAAACAAAGCAAAACCCTAATCTAAGGGGACTAAAGAAGTTAATCTAGTCGAGTTAGTAAGTTAGGATCACCTAAAACCTAGTACTAAAGTTAATCCTAACTAAAATACTAAAACCAATTGTAAAATCCTACAAAAATAACTATGGGAATCTAGGTCAATCGTGACTCTACCATATTAATTCCAGAGATCAAATCATCAAATAAGACCTAGAAATAAATTCTACACTACAAGGTACTAAACCTAAACCCTAAAAGGAAGCACCTAAAGCTCAATCTACAAAACACACCTACTTTCATCATAAAAATGTGATAAAAATGCTATGGGAGCATACTTGTCTAAGCTAATCACACACAAAAAATCAGCTCAAGAATCATCACCACATGATCACACAAAATTCCACAAAATTAAGTATCAAACATAACCATTTTAATATCAATTAAAATATGAAAATTCCCATAAAATCAGAAAATGCATGAAATAAAAATATTTTTTAACTAAACAATACTAGACTCAATCATGAATATAATGCAAAAAGAATGGGGTTAATTGGATCATTTTTCAATTTTATATGATTTAATCAAGAACCATGTATAAAATGAAAAATTAAAAGAAAATAATGGAAAATAACCAAACGCGTGGTGTAGATAGCAATGAAAATCAGTTCATATAATGGATTGGGCCATCAGGGGGGGTGCAAGTATCAACCAATTCACTAAGCCCAGCATCAGCAACCAAATGAAACGACGCGTTTCATTAACTCAGATCCTTCACAAATTGAAATTAAAACGTGGTCGTTGGATCACTCCTCTAGTCAAAGGTCTCAGCCCCATCCAATGGCTCTAAAGTCATCTTCTTCGTTTTGAACTTCTGAACCTCGCGCGCAGCTCCGGCCACCACCGGTGGTGCTCTGGTCATTGTCCCCAACCCTAACTCTCTCTAGGATCCTCCATTGCAAATGGTCTATACATGAAACTTGTCCCAAATTTCGTCACGAATTCATCCATACCCTTTATTCTCTCTGAAACCTCAAGATTCGCCATAACCAATTCTCAACCGAAAATGGTAATGTCCTTAATTGGTCACTAATTCTCAAACTAACTATCTGAAAACCTTCCTACACCGTTCTATGACGCATCTAACACCCTAATTCATATTGATTCTACCTAATTTATGCTGGGGGAAGAAGTTTACATACCTGTCAATTCTTGATGAACAGATGCACTAAATCTTCAAATCAAGCTCTCCAACCTTCCAGACACGATCAATGGATCATTCCCTTGCTTCTGTATGCAATAGAACTGGTTGAAAACTCCTGAAACTTGAAACCCGATGGTGAGTTGCAGGTGAAAAAATCTGAGCTCAAGAACACCAATCAGCCACGAATTCCTCTTGATTATGATCTGGACTCAATCCCTAGCATCCATGGAAGAGGTTGCAATTAAGAAAATGGATGGAAAGTGAAGAAATTGGTGAAACCGAATTCAGTTGCAAGCCATGAAATCTCAATCTCAATCTCTGCTCTCTCCTTCAATTATCACCAACCTTTTCTTTGGATCACCTCTACTCAATATATAGAACATGTATGGATGATCTAGAACCCTCTAGATCCTTCTAATGAGAGTTTCAATCTCTCATGTCATGAGAATTTCAACCATATGCCATGGTATGCATAGTTCTGTTTGCAGCTTGAAATCAATCCCATTCTCTTCCAATTTCTCCCCTAGTGACATTTTGAAAGTGTTTGGCTTGCAAGGGGCCTTGGTTATGCCTTGATTCTAGGTTTTGCAAATGTTACTTATGATGTAAGTAACTACTTTTCAAAGCAAGTCCACAAATTAAACCTCAACTCAAAAATGTGGCTAAACCAATGTTCTTAAAATGTTTTCTAGAGTCAAAATGATATATTACATGCCATGGTTTGGATGTGTAGATCAAAAATATCAATTTCCAACTTTGGTTCATTTAACTTATACCCTTATTTTAGGTCATTTTTGCAACTTTGAGATACAAGCATTTCCAACATCTCATGACCTCTTTACTAGCCTTAAAACATCATTTTGAACAAGTTTGATGTTGAACATTTTCCCATTTGAAGCTTGGAAATAGGAGTTATGGTCTTATGATTGAAATGACCTGTAATCTCCAAATGACCAAAATGCCCTTGACTTGTCAAAGCCATAACTTGAGTTCTACAAATCCTATCAAGGACTTCTAGTACTCTTTAGAAATCTAAGAGGATAAGGAACAACATTCATGTTGACCAAAAGTTCATAGGAATCATCCTTTTAGGGCAAACGTTTCATGCAAGTTGGGCAACTTTCAAGCCCCCAAATTCACATACCTCAGATGACCTGTAACCTGTCAAAGTCATAACTTGAGTTCTACAAATCCTATCAAGGATTTATAGCACTCAAATTAAAGCTAAGATCATGCCCTACAACATTCATGTTGGGGGAAAGATGAGATGACAATCACATCTTGAGTTAAATTGCCTTGAAGATAGGGGTCAAACTAGGGGATTTTACACTGTCAAGCCTTAGAAACCCTAGCTTGAAACTTCTCAAACTCTTCAATCATGATGAGTTGACCTTGGAATCATACTTATAGCATCTCAATGCCTCAATCCACGATCACATGGCTCTTGAATTAGGTCTCAACCTTGTTCAAATCATCAGTTGACCTAGGGTTGACCCAGTCAAACCCTAATTACACCACTCATGGCTGAGTCTTCTTAATCTTGCACAATGACCTGTCTAGGCTTCAAAGTGATCTTCAAAACTTCTTATGAGCTCTCTCAAGACCTCAAGTCCAACTCCATGGCTTCAGAATCATCTGAGGACTTCCCACAACTCCCAAGTTAGGAGGCACACACTCTTGGTTTCAACCATTCTCTCTGAGGATCTTTTAACTTCTCTGACAAGGATATCAACCCTTGAACACTTGAATAACCTTCTCAACTAGCTTCACAGTCTTATGTAGCCCTTGATTGGTAATCATACCTCTTGATCTCCTGCATACATGTCAATGAAATGCAAATGATAATGCTAATGTGCATGAAATGAAACATAAGCTAGGTAAAGAAATGTTGAGCAAATTTTGGGGTGCAACAGCTGCCCCTATTCAAACGGCTTGGACCTAACTGGGTGAGAAGCGAACGGCTCTCAACCAATCAAGGTGCGAGACGGTTGAATACCGACAAACCCGGAAATTTGCCAACTGCACAAGTACACGGTACTCCGATGGGAACAAATCTTCGAAAACTGAAATATTAGCTGCACGGCAACTAGCTGGGGAATTGGTCACACGGTAACCGGTGATACATGTTCGATCATTCTGTTAGGCATCAGGGTTCCTCGGGACTTATCAGATCAACAATCAAGTTAACCACGCCATCGGGCATTCAAAGAAAACTTTGGGCGTCAGCCGAACTTCGTCAGTAAGACGGGAATAGCATTCTCGGTCAATCATGAACCAATTGGGGATGTCCAAACTTTTGCCATCGGGCACTCCGCATCAGCTGGGAGCACTGCTTCGTTAATACGGTTAGACTTCAATCATCAAGTCTTCAGGGGAAGTTTCAACTTCGCTGCTCAGAAACCTGCCGGGGATGACACATCTCCGCTGGGGATTCTGGAGAACTATCAAGTCACTCTGCTTCGGGGTTCCATAAATCATCCTGGACAAATAAACTCGGCTGAGGAAATCGAGAATCATCTTGAGCAAATGACTCCGTCGGGGACTTCAAGAATCACCCTGAACGAATAGCTCGGCTGGAGATTTCAGGAATCATCCTGAGCAAACACTCTGCCGGGGACTCAAAGCATTAACTTGAGCAACCAACCCTTTCGACTTCGCTGGGGATTTTAAGAATCATCTTGAGCAAACGACTTTGCTGGGGAGAATTCAAGAATCATCTTGATCAAACCATTCTGCGGAGGAACACCTGCAAAACAAGAACGGTACCGACCTAGCTCATGTTTGGTATGCATATGCTTTGACAACGGCGTAATGCTCCACACGGTGGAAATGCTACGCGTTTAGGGTAGATGCTATGCAATCATGCAGAACGCTACGATCCCATCAGCAAAATAAATGTTGAAGGGAGAATCCTTCTGTCAAGGAGAAAGAACCACTCTGGTGGAGGAAGGACTCATCCTGCCGAGGAGAAGAAGTCACGCCAATCTCAATCGGACTCCGCCTGGGGGAACGAACTTCGGTTGACTGCTGCAGGGGAACGAGAACCTGGACCTGCTGGGGAAAGCGATGTCAATCGCAGAAATAAACTGCACGGCATTCGCAGCCAGAGCTTTCCTGGAGATAACGACTCCGGTGGGGGGATACAGCATCGGCTATTCAACACTCTACTGGGGAAGACCAATCATGGCCCGAACTGCTTTCCAAGGACTCGGCTCCCTTGGGGATCTCCAAACTCGGCTGGGGAAGAAGGAATCGTCCTGCTTACAGGGGAGAGTACAACTCTGCGGGGAATTCCGATTCTCCTGGAGACTTCAGCCTGGAACTATCAACTGCTACACACTTCAGTGTATGACTCAGCTGGGGAAATGACATTCCTTCAGGATACATCTGATTAGGGAGAGAATCTTCTCTGCCTGGGGGGACATATCAATGCCTTATGATCTCCAGTTCAGACTCTGTAGGGAGAGGCTGCTGAACTTTGCTGGAGAAGAAGGAATCATCCTGGTTGGGGACGCATGCGGCGTACTGCCTGGAATATGTTATACCTGTATCAACACAAACAAACAGACAAGATACCCTTCTCACAGGGACCTATCAAGGTTATCATCTTGTGACAATGTTCAAGTAATTCATTGTTTCAACAATCAGTGGCCTAGGCCAGTAAGTTTATGTATGCGCATTTTATCAAAAACATTGGCATTCTTTTTCGCAAAACAAAACAGATAAATGCTAAACAGGCAAACAGAATTGCTGAATAGTATACATTTTATTGATAACGAACTCCTGAACGGGTAAAAATGTTTTACAACAGATGCAAGCCCATGGAATGAGGAAGCTGCGCAAAAATAAAACATAAATATACAACAATATATACACATGTCGGCAACGAGGCGTAGACGGACACCATGAGTTAATCCCTCTATGACCCACTCGACTTCGATACTTCTCCGGCGCTTCAGCTTCAGAAGAGATTGATTCAGATAAACGGCCCTCAGGTCCTCCAAACCACTAAACAAATACAGTCCACACGCGGAACGCAGTCATTTGCTTTTTCAAATCCCTAACTTTTGCCTGAACCGCCCTTTCGGGTTTTCGATTCACCGGGATACCCTTTTTTGCCAAAGTCGCCCTTCCGGGTTTTCGACTTTGCGGGTGTACATTTTTTTCTTCTATATCCCTAATTTTTTCCCGAACCTCTTTCCTTTTTTATGGTTCATCGGGATGCCCCATTTTTGCCTGGATATTCTTTTTCTTTCCAGCGGGTCATTTTTAAGCAAAGTATTTTTTAACTACGTCTGCGTTCACCGGGGATGCAAAATCTTCGCCATCCATCATGGATAACAACAAAGCTCCTCCCGAGAAGACCTTGCTGACGACGTACAGACCTTCGTAATTAGGAGTCCACTTGCCCCGGTGATCGGAGTGTGGAGGAAGAATCTTCTTCAGGACGAGATCACCCGTCTGAAAGCTTCTAGGACGCACCTTCTTATCATAAGCTTTCTTCATTCGGCTTTGGTACAGACGACCATATGCAATCGATGCTAACCTCTTCTCGTCCATCAGGCTGAGTTGGTTTAGTCGGTTCTTAATCCATTCTACCTCGTCGAGTTTCACATCAACCAAAACTCGTAAAGAAGGGATCTCCACTTCTAACGGTAAGACAGCTGCCATACCGTACACTAAGGAGAAATGAGTTTCCCCGTTCGACGTACGTACCGTGGTACGATAACCGTGCAGTGAAAATGGCAGCATCTCGTGCCAATCCTTGTAGGTCACAACCATCTTCTGTACAATCTTCTTGATGTTCTTATTGGCCGCTTCAACGGCACCATTCATCTTCGGCCGGTAAGGAGATGAGTTGTGGTGTTCAATCTTGAAACTCTGGCACAACTCCTTCATCATCTTGTTATTCAGATTCGAACCATTATTAGTAATGATCCGCTCGGGAATTCCGTAACGACAGATGATATCCCTCTTTATGAATTTAGCCACCACCTGCTTGGTCACGTTAGCATATGAGGCTGCCTCCACCCACTTGGTGAAGTAGTCGATAGCTACTAGAATGAAGCGATGACCATTAGATGCAGTGGGCTCGATCTTGCCTATCATGTCGATGCCCCACATGGAGAACAGCCATGGGGAGGACATGACATTTAACGGGCACGGCGGCACATGAATCTTGTCAGCATAAACCTGGCATTTATGACATCTCTTCGCGAATTTAAAGCAATCTGACTCCATCGTTAGCCAGTAGTATCCTGCTCTCAGGATCTTTCTCGTCATAGCATGCCCGCCGGCGTGCGTACCAAATGTGCCTTCATGGACTTCTTCCATGAGTATACTCACTTCTTTCTCATCTACACATCTGAGTAGCACGAGATCGTGGTTTCTTTTATACAAAACTCCATCAGGATTGAGATAAAAATTTCCAGACAACCTCCTCAGAGTCTTGTTATCCTGGGTTGACGCTCCCGCAGGATACTCCTTAGTCATAAGGAAGGTCTGGATGTCATGGAACCATGGCATGCCGTCGGAGGCTTCCTCGATCGCAAAGACGAATGCAGGTCTATCAAGACGAGAAAGGACAATTCTTGGAGCTTCATTCAAAAAATTGACTTTATACATTGAAGCCAACGTGGCTAAGGCATCAGCCATCTGGTTTTCGGCCCTGGGCACATGATGGAGTTCCACTCGATCAAAGAACGGAAGCAGCCTTCTGGCATAGTTCATGTACGGCACCAAATTCGATTGGCGAGTTTCCCACTCCCCTTTAATCTGGTTGATCACAAGCGCCGAGTCACCATATACATCCAGGTTTTTGATTCTCAAATCAATTGCTTCTTCTAGACCCATGATGCATGCTTCGTACTCCGCTTCATTATTGGTGACCGGAAACGTCAGTCTCGCAGTAAACGGGATGTGGGATCCGTGGGGAGTCGTGATGATCGCCCCTATGCCACTTCCGTAAGAATTAACCGCCCCGTCAAATAACAATTTCCATTGGGATTTCCTATCTGGACCATCGTCGGGCAACAGCTCATCGCAATCCTTCGCTTTGAGAAACATGATATCCTCATCAGGGAATTCAAATTTCATCGGCTGATAATCTTCGATCGGCTGTTCGGCAAGGTATTCAGACAATACGCTTCCCTTGATGGCCTTCTGGGAAACGTACTGAATGTCATATTCCGTCAACACCATTTGCCATCTGGCGATCCTGCCTGAAAGCGCTTGCTTCTCGAAGACGTACTTGATCGGATCCATCTTCGAAATTAGCATGGTGGTGTGATTGAGCATGTACTGTCGTAAACGTTTGGCAGCCCAGGCTAGTGCACAACACGTCTTCTCCAGCATCGAGTAACGAGATTCACAGTCTGTGAACTTTTTACTCAAGTAGTAAATGACATGCTCCTTTCTGCCCGTCTCGTCATGCTGACCCAGAACACACCCCATACTATTCTCAAGAATTGTCAAGTACATGATTAAAGGGCGTCCAGCCACAGGGGGTATCAAGATCGGAGGTTCCTGCAGATACTGTTTTATCTTATCAAATGCCTTCTGGCAATCCTCATTCCAGATAATCGCTTGATCTTTTTTCAGCAGTTTGAACATCGGTTCACACGTGGCCGTGAGCTGAGAAATTAACCTTGCAATGTAGTTTATTCTGCCCAGGAAACCACGAACTTCTTTTTCTGTTTTTGGCACTGGCATTTCTTGTATCGCTTTAATCTTCGCAGGATCAACCTCAATGCCTCTTTAACTCACGATAAACCCCAGTAACTTTCCAGACCGTACTCCGAAAGTACACTTGTTAGGATTCAGCCTCAATCTGAACTTCCTAAGCCTCTCAAAAAGCTTCAGCAAATTGACTAGATGTCCTTCCTCCGTTTGGGACTTCGCAATCATGTCATCAACATAGACTTCAATCTCATGATGAATCATGTCATGAAACAAAGTAACCATTGCTCGTTGGTAAGTGGCCCCTGCGTTCTTCAGACCGAAAGGCATTACCTTATAGCAAAATGTTCCCCAAGGTGTGATAAACGTCGTTTTCTCCATGTCTTCCGGTGCCATCTTGATCTGATTGTAGCCGGAGAAGCCATCCATGAACGAAAACACGGAGAACTGAGCTGTATTGTCAACCAACACATCGATATGAGGCAGCGGGAAATCATCTTTAGGGCTCGCCCTATTCAAATCCCGATAATCGACGCACATTCGCACCTTACCGTCCTTCTTCGGTACAGGTACTATGTTGGCGACCCACGAAGGGTAGGTAGTCACCGCTAAGAAGCCAGCATCAAGCTGTTTTATTACTTCTTCTTTGATCTTAATGGCCATATCTGGTCACGTCCTCCTAAGCTTCTGCTTAACGGGAGGACAATCTTCTCGCAGCGGCAAGTGATGGACCACGATGTCAGTATCAAGTCCGGGCATATCCTCGTATGACCAAGCAAAGACGTCACTATACTCTCTTAGCATCTCGATCAGTCTTCGCTTGACATCACTCTGCAATGCAGCCCCTATCCCGACGTTCCTAAAAAGTTCTTCAGAACCCAGATTCACAATCTCGATCTCCTCTTCATGAGGCAGAATAACTTTCTCTTCTTGTTTCAACAAGCGGGCCAACTCTTCGGGAAGGTCTTCGTCTTCATCAATCTCTTCTTCGGCTTGATAGATCGGGCAATCAAAGTCGAAGTGAGTCGTAGAAGGTCCAGAGTCGATGTCATCTGTTATGTGGATCCTGCAATAACAAGGGTTAAGCTTAAAACAAGGATATGCAGGTTAGCACAAACCTCATTGCCATTTTATTGTTTTTCAAAACAAATATAAAACAGGAATAACAGAGATCACAATATTTGAATACGAAGAAAAACGCCTTTTGATTTATTGATAAAATGCATGTACATAATCAAACGAAGCCCTGACAATAAAACCACTATGCCCAGGGTAGGACACAAGGTTGTACAATGATTGGAAAAATTAAATCATTACTCTTTGCTTGACATCTGGATGATATCCTTGACAGACCAGTTGTGAAGGCTCTCGCCTAGCTTGCTTGGCTGGATCCAAGAGTCTAAGTCACAGTCGCTATCTCCGCTGTCTTCAGACACTGCATTGATGCTTTCAAATATCACCCCGCCGCTGGTAAACTGGATCGGCCCTTTACCTCGCGACGCACTGCTAGAAGAGGAGGCTTCAGTCGCAAGAGAATATCCCAACCCAAACTTGTCTTGCTTGTTAGGTATCTCCAAAATTCGCCCCCAGCCTGGGGTAGATCCGGCTTGGACAACGGCCCGGGCTTCCTTGAAGGAAGAGAGAGTCATCTCTGACTTCTCAGTGACTACAGGAGCTACGTCCTTGACTTTAACAGCTTCGAACGCTTGGCATAGGGTTTCGTGGATTTCCCCATCCATCTCAACATACTTGAAGGACGACAAATGGCTCACCATTATATCTTCCTCGCCACATATAGTCACGATGCTACCTCCGACAACATACTTGAGCTTCTGGTGCAACGTGGAGGTCACGGCACCCGCCGAATGGATCCATGGCCGGCCCAAGAGACAGCTGTAGGCAGGCATGATGTCCATAATGTAGAAGACCGAGTCGAATGTTTCCGGCCCGACTTGGATTGGCAACGTCACCTCCCCGAAAACATGGCGTTTGGTTCCATCGAACGCTTTCACAACCAGATCACTGGGTGTGCAAATCACTCCGTGAGTATCTAACTTCATTAATGCCTTCTTCGGAAGAACATTGAGCGATGACCCTGTGTCTACCAACACGTGAGACATAATTGTTCCCCTATACTCTATCGAGATGTGCAGGGCGCTATTGTGGTTCCTTCCCTTCGGCGTCAGCTCTAGGTCAGTGAAACCTAACCCATTCCCAGCATTTACGTGGGCTACGACCTCTTCTAACTGGTTTACCGATATTTCCTGCGGTACATACGCGGCGTTCAACACCTTCAGCAGCGCGTTGCGGTGTGCCTCAGAACACAGCAACAAATTCAAGATGGAAATCTTAGAGGGTGTTTGACGAAGATGATCCACAATCTTGTAGTCACTCTTTTTAATCAACTTCATAAATTCCTCGGCGTCTTTAACAAGTAAGTCTTTTTCTACCCCACGAGGGATCTCTTCAACGACTTTACTTTTAGCTTTATCAGTTGCATCAACTTTGTCTGCTTTGTCCGCCACGACCTCAGGTGGTGCAAATACTCTCCCACTGCGAGTAATTCCGCTAACGCCCGCTAGGTTCTCCACAGACGACCCAAACGGTTCTAGTTCCAACTTCTGTCTGTTGCAGTAGACCTCTGCCCCGTAATGCCATAGGACAGCATTGGTGCTTTCGAAAGGTATCGGCCCAGCTTTGGTGATGGTAATCGTGGGCGGTCTAGGTGCAGAAATAGTTATCGTCTGGCGAGGGATGGTGATGGTAGCAACCTCATCATCTTGCTTCAGCATTACCTCACCTGATCCGCTTTCGGCCCTTCGGCTAAATTGCAGGATTCCCTCGGTCATCAGACTTTGAATCCCCTCTCTCAGCTGTTCACATCCATCAGGACTTGTCGCACAGCCCATACACAGCTCTCCACAACCTGTAAAGAAACCTCTTTTCATTAGCTTAGCTTTAGCGAAGCTAAGCGGTGTCTTCAGATCTCTGACGTCAGTCAACAAATCCAAACTCTCGTCCTCAACAATGGCGTTTACTCCACCTCCCCTATGATTCGGCATAGGGTTCTTTGTGACATTTGGCACATTATCTGAGAAGTTGATGATCTTAGCATCCACCATGTCCCGCACCTTGTGCTTGAAGGCTTTGCAATTCTCTATTGTGTGGCCTGGTGCCCCTGAGTGAAACTCACAAGTTGCATTCGCGTCATAACCTGGGAGCCAGGGTTCTCTTCTGGATCAACTGTAGCTGAAGCAAAGTCTGTAACAGCTGCGCATAAGACATGGGCGGCGTCTCGAGGTGACGGCTCGACAGAGGTGCCCGGTTCTGATACTTTTTGTACCCTTGTTGATTCAGTTGCTGCTGCTGCTGTTGAACTGTCAAGATAGTTATGTTGGCCACCTGTTGATGAGGGCCTTTACCCTTCCTTCGAGCTTTGGTCACGGCGCTCGTTTCTCCTTCCCGTCTTTTGCCACTATAAGGTTTCTTTCCGCCTCCTCCAGCTGAGGATGAATCACCCTGAATTTTCCCCAGTTTGATCCCATTTTCAATGTGCTCACCCGTGATAATGAGATCTGAGAAGGTTCCAGACATACCGCTGACCAATTTCTCATAATAAACCCTTGGGAGGGTGGCTACGAACATTTGCACAAGCTCGCGTTCAACCATCGGCGGCTGAACCCTAGCTGCCAACTCACGCCACCGCTGGGCGTATTCCTTGAACCCTTCGTTGTTCCTTTGTGACAGATTCTGCAGTTGGACTCGGTTCGGAGCCAAGTCGCTGTTGTATTGGTAGTGGTGCACGAATGCTTCAGCGAGTTCCTTCCACGTGCGCACACTGGTAGGTTCCAGACTCATGTACCATTCGAGGGATGGTCCGGACAGAATGTCCTGAAAGAAGTGCATCAGCAACTTCTCGTCCTCAGAATGAGCGGACATTTTCCAGTAGTATGATCTCAGGTGGACGCGAGGGCAAGTGGTGCCCTTGTACTTTTCAAAGTCAGGTACCTTGAACTTGGGAGGCACCTTAAAATCAGCAATCAGTCCCAACTTGGACATATCAACGCCCAGGGTGTTCTGGTTCTCGATATTCCTCATCTTATCCTCGAGTGCCTTGAACCTTAGACGTGCTTCAGCAGTCAGCTCCCCTTCAGCACCTCTCTGAGAGAACACATCGTCTTGACGGTCTTCTAGCCACGGCTAAGGCCCGAACAGATTTCCAACACCTGCATTGCCGTTGCCCAGTCCAACATTGACGTTAGTTTCAAGACTCCCATTACCGACGCCCGTCGTATTACCATTGAGTCCCATGTTAGCTATCACATTGCCGTTGGCACTGCCATTCCCCCCGGTCACGGGGACACCATTCTGAGGAGTTTCAACTGGTGGAGGGGTAGGCACGGTCCCACCATGGAGTACGCCATTGCTATCAACCCTTGAAATCAGAGGCTGAACTAAGGTTCTGAGCTGATCCTGGCCATTGGCGACTGCTTGCATGAGCTCCATGAAGCGGTTCATTCTTTCGCGGAGTTCTTGAACATCAGTTTGCACTTGCTCCATGATTCTGGTTTGATTTGCTCTGGTCGGATAGCGGTGGATAGGTCTCTGATCAATCCTGGAACAACCTGAAACAACCTGAAAACACAAAAGGGTTAGGAAAAATGACAAAGTGCTCGCCATGCAAATGCTTCATGCAAATGCAAACGTGTGTCTGTGCATTAGGGAGATTTCCCCCGATCCTAGTGCCTGAGTGCCGATGCTGATAATAAGAAGTCTGAGTCCAGTCATGGAAATAACATCTCATATATATGAAGAAAGCCCATCAAGGCGGTACACAACGTCAGTGAGTACAAGATGAATCAATAGCATGACCTCAACCAACAAGCCTGGTGATGGTCAGCATACAACAATGACCAAACAAAAGGAATACAAATAGTCAAGCACGGCCACGGGCGCGAAACTCTTCTAACAACCCCTTCGTTTCTGGATGATCAGGCCGAGTGAGCAACCCTTCGACGAGTAACTCCCTCTGCATAATGGTGTACTGAAGACCTTCGACCGAATCTTCCCATGCTCATTCTCCGAAACAATCTTCTAACTTCCGCTTCTTGGACTCAAACGTCAGTTTGCGCTCCTTCAGGTTAGCAAGAGCCATATTAAGCTGGCCTTCAGCGGCATATCTGCGAGCGGTTTCTTCATCAAACCTCTTCTCACTAGCCTTCACCTGGGCTTTCAGCTTGGAGATCTGTTGCATCATCTTATCCTCCCGCTCTTTCCTGTTGGCTAGGGAGGCCTTCCAGTGCTAGTTAAACTTGGATATCCTCCGATACGCTTCATCTAAGTGCTGCTTCTTCGTGGCCAGCACATCGTTGACAGCTTTGAAGTCTCGACCCAAGCGCTCACACTCAGCTATCTGCTTAGTCAAGTCTGTCCCCAACTGGTTCACCAGCTCTGTCTGCCTCTTGAATGAATGAACGGCTTCGCTTCTCTTGCTTCTGAGCTGAGCCAATTCTTTCTCCAATTCTTCATTTACCCTCTTCAATCCATCTCGCTCAGCTAACACCTGATTATGCTGCTGAATGGGCACGGTAGTAGGCTCTTCAATCACCGGAGGGCTTTCCGGCTTGGCAGGTGGAAACGGCATCCCTATAGCATCTGTTCTGGCTCTGATCCACGTCACGTACGAAGCGTAGGCTTGACTATTACTTTTCCCGAGCAATGGTTTTCCCCTCTTACTGATACCATTCCAAGCGCGCTGAAGCTTGGATAACATATCCCCTTCTAGAAGACCAGTGACGTACAGAGATTCCTGTACCTCTTCATCCTTCGGCGGAGCTCTCAAAGCATAAGCGAGCTGTCGGACCAGCAAAGATGGATTATAGTTTATACAGCCCTTCCTTCCTATCAAAGGCACGTTTGAAAACCCGGTGCAGCTGAAGATAATCTCGGTACCCAACCTATCTCTGTCAAACCAGTCAATATCCTCCGCTGATAGACTCATCAAACGCTCAGACCACTCAGCCGTGGCTGCAGACGAAGCAAAGGGACCCCTCTTGGGTAGATGACTATCAAGCCATTTATAGAGTAGGGGTACGCAGCATGAGACATTCTTACCCCTTATGTTCTCGTTTTTGTAGTGGATGGAATGGTAGACGTCTCCTATCAAGGTAGGGACTGGATTCCCTGAAGCAAAGATGCGGAAGGCGTCGAAGTCCACAAAGTCGGGCATATTAGGGAATAGAATGATGCCATATATGCACAGAGCGAGAATGGCGTTGAACAAGACCCAACATCCGTCTTTGGCGCACTACTGAGCCTTTCCCACTAAGAACTGCAAGGAGAAACCAGGAACCTCGTTCCATCTAGACAATACCAACTCGGAGGCATCCAGATGAAGTGACGGAGCTAGACTAGCCAGATTAGGCTCAGCATCCATATGAACAAAAGGCATCTGCCTCTTGATGGGCACACCTAACAAATCAGCATATTCCTCTAGTGTGGGTGCGAGAACAAAGTCCTGGAAAGTAAAGCATCTCAACGGAGGATCGTAGAACTGCAGCAGAGCGTGCAACCCATTCAACTCAAACACAGAGGGTTTACGAACCAAACTGAGCAATTTGCCGTAAGACTTTCTGAACTCATCTCTCACAGAATCATCTGCTAAAGCAATCAAACCAGTCAGCTGAACAACATCAGGGGCAGGGAGGTTGTAAGCCACGATCTTCCTCAGAGAACCCATAACAATACAATAGGAGGCAAGAAATCCTGGATCGGGGAAAACGGTACCTGCAACACAGACACACGTTAATGAAATCCAAATGAGTATGCAAAGCAATGTAAAATGCAATCATGCAGCAGGAGATCAAGACAACTGCGATGTGGAGATTCTGTATCAACAAAACCATGATGCTGCTCTATCTAGAACAACCACTATATCTGATAATAAGAAAACCCCGGTATCAGACCACAAATCTGCTCTGTCAAGAACACACATCTGATAATAAGGACCTCTGATACAGGACCAAAAACTCTGCTCTGTCCTGAACAAACATCTGATAATAAGGACCTCTAATACAGGACCAAAACTCTGCTCTGTCAAGAACAAACATCTGATAATAAGGACCTCTGATACAGGACCAAAACTCTGCTCTGTCAAGAACAAACATACATCTGCTGATGAGACCCTCTGATCCCAATCAAAAACCTACTCTGTCAAGAACAAACATCTAATGATAAGGACCTCTGATCCCAATCAAAAACCTGCTCTGTCAAGAACAAACATACATCTGCTGATGAGATCCTCTGATCCTAACCATAAACCTGCTCTGTCAAGAACAAATACATCTAATGATGAGAACCTCCGGTACCAACAAAACTGATTCACTATCAAGAAAACCAGGTAGTCTGAAGGTTAAAGTTTCCTGCAACAAACCCAACCCTGCTCACAGGTATGGACCTAAACTGACTCAAGTTCGGCATCCTATGCGGTCATCAGCGTCACAGACATTTAAGAGGGGTGATACGATACCTAGAAGGTGTGGCATCACCAGCTCATAAAGCGGCCTCACTCGGCTGAATCCCAAATGATCGGTCCCCAGAGTCGACAATCCTCCAAACCAATAACCCCCTCAACCCAAAGGGTTGAAAAAGAAGTCAACCAGGAGAACCTTGTCTGAGCGTGGATTTCATGACACACTAGTGCCTGCCAAGCAAGCACGCGCCCACTAATTTCCACAACTAATGCTATGTACACTCAAGCCTGGGTCTGGCTTCTCACTCATCAGAATGCCCCTCCCACAACAGCACATATAATCATATCATACTGAAAATAAAATGCGGGAAATAAAATGCGATAAATAAATACAACCCAACAAGTAATCATACAAGCGCTAGGATTGACTCTCGCAGGGGACATTGGATCCCCCAAACTGACTCGCATACGGGACGTTGGATCCCAGGAAACTATCAATTCCCCAGCAGAGTCGCCAGCTTTCGCTTCCGCGAAAATAAGGTGCCAACAAAACAGAAGAGTCGCCACTTTTCATTATTTATCCCTCAGAGCGGGAAAGGAAACGATCGGAAAAACCTGACGATAAAGGTATAAGACAAGGTCATCGCAACCATTGTCTGGGTTCGGGAGTCGGTTACACAAGGGGAAGGTATTAGCACCCCTCACGTCCATCGTACTCGACGGGATCCACGCTTTTTGTGTTTACTGGACGAGTTGGTTTTATCTATCTACCTATCAAGGCTGGTCTGAAAAGAAAAGAAAATGACTCGGCAAAGCGTCGCACTTTATGCCTACGTATTCTCATCAGAGAATGAGAAATCAGAGTCAACGTAGTTCGACTAACTACGGGTTACGGGGAAGGTAGCTCGCCAATACGTCAGTATTGTGCCTACGTACTCTCAACAGATATGAGAGATCAGAGCTTACGTAGTTCAGGATACTACGGATTACAGGGATTCAAATTCATCTGTTTTATCGAGTAGGGTTAAACAGCAGTTCCAGCAGTTAGGGACAAAGCCTGTTTGCGGTGGCGCTGAAGTTTAACGACACTCTTTTCTTCAGAAAAGCTTCCTTTGAATTATGGGCCCACGGGGCAAAAAGGTTTGAAGTTTGTTTTCTGTCTTTTACGAAAGAACTGTTTTTTAGTTGTGTCTGCAATTTCAATCGCACTAAAGACTATGACCTGAGAGTGAATGCGTCGCATGTCACCCAAGGGATGCCATGCTAAACATCCAGACTGTTGAAAAGAAGCTCTCCAACAATCCTTTCTCAGATAGCTTAAGGCTCGTAACGTACGAAAGAAACCATTCATGATTACTGTATCTTAAGCTGTTTTGAGATGAGAAGAGAGAACAGGCTCAACTAAGGGGAGACTATCAAGTCCTAATGTTGTCATGCCAAGGATTCATCCTATGGTTGAAGTTTGAAACAGGGAACTCCTAGAAGTTATCATGCATAGGTTTCAACCTAAAGTTCTATCATCACTTCCTTATCAAAGGAAGTGAGATTCCTAAGTGATCATGTCAATGATAAACAGAAACAGCTAAAGCATCAGCTTAAACAGTTAACAGATAAATAGTAAACGATTGTAAAATGCATGCAATGCAAGTGAGGGAGGAAATGTGTGTGGGGCAGCAGCCTCCACAAGCTCATCTCAACCTCAAGCCAGATATGAATAACAGTAATCATACAGAAGAAATAACATGATATCAAGCAAAATAGAATAACAACTGCAATCATACAAAAGAAATAAAATGCTATCAAGCAAACACAAACCACATGGGCAAGGGAGCTGGGCTCTACCGAATACCCGCAAGCAAAGCCATACAGTAAAAATACAAGCAGAGGGAGCAACTCAACCTCTAGTGCAATCATGCTCCTAACTTACATCAGTCTAGATATGAACTTATTCTAATGCATCAAGCAAGTCAAACAAGGCACATCAATACAGAAAAGAAAACAGGCAAGAAAGGAAACAGATCAACAACTCCCTCTTTCAATTTCAAGCTTCAGCTCTTCTGACAGCATTCCAGTCTTCAGACTTCAACCACCCTTCAAGGCTATCATCCACCATGACAAGTATCAACTTGCTTCTCCAAGGTTTCAACCCATCAAACATAAGTATCCACTTGTTCTCTCTTCTTCAAGCTTCAGCTCTTCAGTCAATTCCACCTTCAGGCTTCACTCCTAACTACAAGTATCAACTTAATTCCTTCAGGCTCTCAATGCATCAATGTAAGTGTCAACTTATCCTGTATTCCTCAAGCCACAACTCTTCACTCAATCCCCATTGGATCTTCTTCACAAGTATCACCTTGTTCTTCTTGCTCTTCAAGCTTCAGCTGCAATGGCAATGCTCAAGGAATCTTCCTCTTCCACGCTCTTCAGTGAAGTCCTCATCTTCAAACTCAAGTCCAACATCTTTCAAGATACTCAAACCAGAAGACAATTGGTTTAACAGAATGAGTGGAAATGATAAACAGCTTATTGATAACCAAAGGAAGCCTGTAGGGTTCATCATTATGAGAGACTGGTTCCCTCAAAGTTCTACTTCCCAGATAAAGCCACTCATCCCTCCAAAGGAGGGATGTGAATATCTTAGAAGAACTTTTAGTCATTGGGAGGAATGGAAGCACAAGATGCTTTCCATATTTGTGAAAGAAGTCATTCTAATTCTAAGGCTCTCCCTATGTCTCCTGCCTCCTAAATCTTCATCAGACACCTTCAGGCACAAGCAACTCCTAGCTCCAAGCAACTTCAAGCAACTCCAACTTGTCTTCAACTTGTCTTCAATCTCAACCAAAGGCAAACAAAGCAAAACCCTAATCTAAGGGGACTAAAGAAGTTAATCTAGTTGAGTTAGTAAGTTAGGATCACCTAAAACCTAGTACTAAAGTTAATCCTAACTAAAATACTAAAACTAATTGTAAAATCCTACAAAAATAACTATGGGAACATAGGTCAATCATGACTCTACCATATTAATTCCAGAGATCAAGTCATCAAATAAGACCTAGAAATAAATTCTACACTACAAGGTACTAAACCTAAACCCTAAAAGGAAGCACCTAAATCTCAATCTAGAAAACACACCTACTTTCATCACAAAAATGTGAGAAAAATGCTATGGGAGCATACATGTCTAAGCTAATCACACACAAAAAATCAGCTCAAGAATCATCACCACATGATCACACAAAATTCCACAAAATTAAGTATCAAACATAACCATTTTAATATCAATTAAAATATGAAAATTCCCATAAAATCAGAAAATGCATGAAATAAAAATATTTTTTTCTCTAAACAATACTAGACTCAATCATGAATATAATGCAAAAAGAATGGGGTTAATTGGATCATTTTTCAATTTTATATGATTTAATCAAGAACCATGTATAAAATGAAAAATTAAAAGAAAATAATGGAAAATAACAAAACGCGTGGTGCAGATAGCAATGAAAATCAGTTCATATAATGGATTGGGCCATCAGGGGGGGTGCAAGTATCAACCAATTCACTAAGCCCAGCATCAGCAATCAAATGAAACGATGCGTTTCATTAACTCAGATCCTTCACAAATTGAAATTAAAACGTGGTCGTTGGATCACTCCTCTAGTCAAAGGTCTCAGCCCCATCCAATGGCTCTAAAGTCATTTTTTCGTTTTGAACTTCTGAACCTCGCGCGCAGCTCAGGCCACCACCGGTGGTGCTCCGTTCATCGTCCCCAACCCTAACTCTATCTAGGATCCTCCATTGCAAATGGTCCATACATGAAACTTGTCCCAAATTTCGTCACGAATTCATCCATACCCTTTATTCTCTCTGAAACCTCAAGATTCGCCATAACCAATTCTCAACCGAAAATGGTAATGTCCTTAATTGGTCACTAATTCTCAAACTAACTATCTGAAAACCTTCCTACACCATTCTATGACGCATCTAACACCATAATTCATATTGATTCTACCTAATTTATGCTGGGGGAAGAAGTTTACATACCTGTCAATTCTTGATGAACAGATGCACTAAATCTTCAAATCAAGCTCTCCAACCTTCCAGACACGATCAATGGATCATTCCCTTGCTTCTGTATGCAATAGAACTGGTTGAAGACTCCTGAAACTTGAAACCCGATGGTGAGTTGCAGGTGAAAAAATCTGAGCTCAAGAACACCAATCAGCCACGAATTCCTCTTGATTATGATCTGGACTCAATCCCTAGCATCCATGGAAGAGGTTGCAATCAAGAAAATGGATGGAAAGTGAAGAAATTGGTGAAACCGAATTCAGTTGCAAGCCATGAAATCTCAATCTCAATCTCTGATCTTTCCTTCAATTATCACCAACCTTTGCTTTGGATCACCTCTACTCAATATATAGAACATGTATGGATGATCTAGAACCCTCTAGATCCTTCTAATGAGAGTTTCAATCTCTCATGTCATGAGAATTTCAACCATATGCCATGGTATGCATAATTCTGTTTGCAGCTTGAAATCAATCCCATTCTCTTCCAATTTCTCCCCTAGTGACATTTTGAAAGTGTTTGGCTTGCAAGGGGCCTTGGTTATGCCTTGATTCTAGGATTTGCAAATGTTACTTATGATGTAAGTAACTACTTTTCAAAGCAAGTCCACAAATTAAACCTCAACTCAAAAATGTGGCTAAACCAATGTTCTTAAAATGTTTTCTAGAGTCAAAATGATATACTACATGCCATGGTTTGGATGTGTAGATCAAAAATATCAATTTCCAACTTTGGTTCATTTAACTTATACCCTTATTTTAGGTCATTTTTGCAACTTTGAGATACAAGCATTTACAACATCTCATGACCTCTTTAATAGCCTTAAAAAATCATTTTGAACAAGTTTGATGTTGAACATTTTCCCATTTGAAGCTTGGAAATAGGAGTTATGGTCTTATGATTGAAATGACCTGTAATCTCCAAATGACCAAAATGCCCTTGACTTGTCAAAGCCATAACTTGAGTTCTACAAATCCTATCAAGGACTTCTAGTACTCTCCAGAAAGCTAAGAGGATAAGGAACAACATTCATGTTTACCAAAAGTTCATAGGAATCGTCCTTTTAGGGCAAAAAATTCATGCAAGTTGGGCAACTTTCAAGCCCCCAAATTCACATACCTCCGATGACCTGTAACTTGTCAAAGTCATAACTTGAGTTCTACAAATCATATCAAGGACTTCTAGTACTCAAATTAAAGCTAAGATCATGCCGTACAACATTCATGTTGGGGGAAAGATGAGATGACAATCACATCTTGAGCTAAATTGCCTTGAAGATAGGGGTCAAACTAGGGGATTTTACACTGTCAAGCCTTAGAAACCCTAGCTTGAAACTTCTCAAACTCATCAATCATGATGATTTGACCTTGGAATCATACTTATAGCATCTCAATGCATCAATCCATGATCACATGGCTCTTGAATTAGGTCTCAACCTTGTTCAAATCATTAGTTGACCTAGGGTTGACCCAGTCAAACCCTAATTACACCACTCATGGCTGAGTCTTCTTAATCTTGCACAATGACCTGTCTAGGATTCAAAGTGATCTTCAACACTTCCTATGATCTCTCTCAAGACCTCAAGTCCAACTTCATGGCTTCAAAATCATCTGAGGACTTCCCACAACTCTCAAGTTAGGAGGCACACACTCTTGGTTTCAACCATTCTCTCTGAGGATCTTTTAACTTCTCTGACAAGGATATCAACCCTTGAACACTTAAATAACCTTCTCAACTAGATTCACAGTCTTGTGTAGCCCTTGATTGGTAATCATACCTCTTGATCTCCTGCATACATGTCAATGAAATGCAAATGATAATGCTAATGTGCATGAAATGAAACATAAGCTAGGTAAAGAAATGTTGAGCAAATTTTGGGGTGCAACAGGATGAAGGACCAGAGTTGGGTTCCCAGTGGCAGTTGATATTTGACGGAGCTGTAAATTCCTATGGTAGCGGAATAGGCGCGATTATCACTACTCCTCAGGGGTCGCACATCCCCTTTACTGCCCGATTGACCTTTCCTGTTACCAATAATGAGGCTGAATATGAGGCTTGCATCATGGGTCTGGAAGAAGCTATTGATTTGCGAATCAAACATCTGGATGTATACGGAGACTCAGCTCTAGTGGTGAATCAGATTAAAGGAGAATGGGAGACACGTCAGCCCAATTTGATACCATATATGAATTATGCAAGGAGTTTGTTGCCTTTCTTTGACAAGGTGGAATTGCATCATGTGCCGCGAGCAGAAAATCAAATGGCTGACGCCCTGGCGACATTGTCTTCAATGTATAAAGTTAACTTCTGGAACGAGGCTCCCCGGATTGTTATCTCTCGGCTCGATAGGCCTGCCTTCATATTTTCCATCGACGAGGCTCCCGATGGTCAACCCTGGTACTTTGACATCCAGAATTTCCTGAAGAACAAGGAGTATCCGGCTGGGGCATCCAGTCGAGATCAGAAGACTCTCAGGAGATTAGCTGGCAATTTCTATCTGAATCCTGACGGTGTTCTATACAAAAGAAACCACGACTTGGTGTTGCTACGTTGTGTAGATGAGACAGAAGCAAAGTTGCTCATGGAAGAGATACATGAGGGTACGTTTGGTACACATGCTGGTGGGCATGCTATGACGAGAAAACTGCTGCGGGCAGGTTATTACTGGCTAACTATGGAAACAGACTGTTTCAAGTTTGCAAAGAGGTGTCATAAATGCCAAATTTATGCGGACAAGGTCCATGTACCCTCAAGTCCTCTGAATGTGATGTCATCACCGTGGCCGTTCTCGATGTGAGGAATTGATATGATCGGGAAGATTGAGCCTACGGCATCCAACGGACACCGGTTCTTCTTAGTGGCAATTGATTACTTCACCAAATGGGTGGAAGCAGCGTCATATGCCAATGTCACCAAAAAAGTGGTCGCCAGATTTATCAAACGAGATATTATCTGCAGATATGGAATCCCTGAGCGGATTATCACCGACAACGGTTCGAATTTGAATAACAAAATGATGAAAGAGCTGTGTCAGAATTTTAAGATTGAACATCACAACTCTTCTCCTTACCGACCCAAAATGAATGGCGCTGTTGAAGCGGCCAATAAGAACATAAAGAAGATTGTCTAGAAGATGGTTGTGACCTACAAGGACTGGCATGAGATGTTACCTTTGCTTTGCACGGTTATCGTACGATGGTACGCATATCAACCGGGGCAACCCCTTTTTCATTGGTATACGGAGTGGAGGCAGTGTTACCGTTGGAGGTTGAGATTACTTCCTTGAGGGTTTTACGAGACGTCCAACTTGACGAGGCAGAATGGGTTAAAGATAGACTGAATCAGCTCAGCTTAATGGATGAGAAGAGGCTAGTGTTGCGGTGAAAATCGGATATCAAGCTATTGAATTAACTTGAACCTTAATTCTTTTACAAGCGGACTTTAATTTATCCAAAGGAAAGGTCTAAAGAAAGAAAGAACCTTTTGCGCGATGTTATAACAACGCTAAGAGATTCGGGGATCGGGGGTTGGTTATGCATAGGGTAGGTATTTCACATCCTAAACATCTGTAGTACTCTATAAGAACCTTTTGTTTGTTTGTATGCTAAGTTTGTTAAATATTTGCTAAGGTTTGGGTATTGGGTAAAAAGGTGAAGGTTATGATAGATGAAGACCTAAGATTGTTTCTAAGTTTGCTCGCAAAGACATCGCGTCCTTTGCCTACGTATCCTAACTAGGATAGAATCAGAGCAATCGTAGTTCACCTCACTAGGGTTGAAGAACGCTTGATTGCGATCAAGGTTCAAAGGGGAACAAACATAATAATGTTTGTGTAGAGTTTCACAAAACCCTCTATGTCTATGTTGTAACACTCAAAGGGGGAAGTAAGTGATCATATCCATGATCCTTACATAGAGTTAACAACTTTATCCTAGGGTTCTAGTTGTAAACACTCCTAGTGAGGGGGAAGTTTGGTCGTCAAGATATCGCATCTTGTGCCTACGTATTCTCATTGTCCAATGAGAAATCAGAGCGGTCGTAGTTCGGGCTCGAACTAAGGAATCAATTGGTTCTTTCCAGACCAAAAGAGGGGAAGGTTCTATCCAGACCTATGAGTTTATATCCTATTGGTTCTATCCAGACCAAAAAGGGGGTTAAGGCTCTTTCGAGGCCTATGAGGGTATTGAGCTATCTATGACCCAAGGGTCAATAGAGAGACTTTCATTTGGAAGGGAGGAGATGAGGCAACTTGGATGAGAACTAAAAAAGTTCCATCACTTGGGGAAGAAATAATTAACAAAGTAATCAATACTTTAAACAAAAGGGGCATGGTTACAACCAAAGATCATGTATCTTAACAAAGATGAAAGCATATCTTAACAAATATTAAAGGTATATCTTAACAAAGATTGAAGGTAACAACCACATGTATCGATGAAAGTCAAATACAAGAAATTAGTTTAACCTCATAATTTAGGAGGAAAGCAATATGAAATCATGGTAACAACCAAGGGAGAGTACCCTAGCATGTTAACTAACATAGCATAAATGAGAATGAGTGAATATCATAACACAAATGATCACGATGAAAAAGAAATTAATCTGCATACGCGAGATAACGATCTCAATACAAAGGCAACTTACAAGCAACCAAAAGGCATGAAAATATGAACAAAAATGGAATTAAAAAATATCACATGAAAGTAGGCATCAAGACAAACACAATGCAAAAAGAATAGGTTCAAAATGATGAAAAATGGATGAGTTATGATTTTTTGAAGTTTGGATGAATAAAACATGAAAATCTAAATGATAAAAGGAATAAAATACACATGGTAAGACAATGAATCAAACAAATTTGATTATTTAAACATGTTAACAAAATTTTAAGAATAATACAAGATCAATCTCACAAGAAAAATCAAGTTACAAGTTGAAAATTTTCAAGATCATCATGGTAAAAAAAACAGTCATGGTAACATGTGGAATGCAAGTGGAAAGTTCACATTTATGAGTTTTAGGTTTACCTCTTGAAGCAAGCTTAAGCAATAAGAAAACCAGAGATCTTGAGAGCTCTTCCAAGATCTTGTTACATAAGTGTGGAAGTGACTTGGATAGCTTCAATACATCATACTTTATGTGTTTGAAGTGTTTCTTGAGTTGGAAGAAGTTTGGAAATGGTTTTGAAAGGTGTTTTTCAAAAGCAAATTTTGAGGGATTTTGGAAACTTAATGAGATTTTGTAAGAACTTGTGATTGTGTAAGAAAGAAAGTTCTAGCTGGTTTCTAGCATGGAACTTGTGTATTTTTGATGTATGAAGTGATTTCTATTTATAGTCAAAGGCCTTGAATCAAGGTATGGGCAAAAGTGAAGCAAATTGTCAATTTTAACCTTCCATCATGAAAATCTTTGAGTTTTCCAATGAAATCTTCACCTTTATCTTTAAGTCACTCTACTAAGATATTCCCCATGCCCTATAGATTTTTTCATCATGCTTCATAGGATAGGGGGTGACTTGTTGAATTAAAGTTGATGATTTGACAATGGTAGCCACCTTTTTTCTCTTTCTTCACTATTCACTTTTGCAACTTGCATTAAATAATGATTTCCTTTAATCTTTGTGCCAATTTCGTGGGAATTGATGTAAAAATGTTAATTATCAATATAAACATCATAAATGAGGCTTAGTCTTTAATTAGCATCGATTTGGAGAGGTTTTGGACTCAAAAAAAAAAAAACTCATGCTGACCTGGTTTTTCCAATATGAGTTTTTGCCAACTTGTGGACCTTGGTTCTCTCTAAACAGGAAGAGTTATGGAACCCACTTGTACTTTTTAAAAAGCCCCAATTAGGTACTACAATATTAATGCTTGTGTTAGGAACTCATTCCTCTTGAAACTAGGTCAAAAACCCTTGTGTGGTTAAGGAGTTATGACTTTGCCCTTTTCAAAACCTTGATTTCCCAACTTTTTGATTACTCCTCAATCCTTGATCCGATGGCCATGAAATTTTATGTGGAGGTGTAATATGACATAAGGAACATTTTTTATTCACATCATGAAGTCCAATTCCTTAAGATTCCGTACGATCGATCGATGACTATCGGACCGTCTGTTCTTGTTTCGGGACTTCCAAGACCTTGAAACTCTTTGAGGGGACTTCACTAAGCCTTATAAACTTGTTGGACCAAAGTTGCATCATTGAACCTTCCTTTAAATCCAAATTCAAACTACGGTTGACTTTTCCTGCTCGAAAACCCTAATCAGGTACCCTGAACTGCACTGTGCTTGATCTGGGGGTGACAACCTCCGATTGGATTAAAACATGACCCAATGTGATATCTTTGACTTTGTTTTATGGAGAATCAATCCAAAACATTGATTGATCATACTGTCGAAGTCTCGATTTTTTACGGTGCGGAACCCTAATTCGCATGTATCTTGACAAAGACAACTTGAAATAGGTTATGGTCAGATAATCAAACGAATATGACCCTAAAATGATGATGAGGATCTAAGGGGTCAAAATTTAGGGTGCAACAGTTGCCCCTATTTAAATATCTTCACTAGATGGCAATGAGAGATGACAATCCTCATAGAATCGTAGTGAAAGGTATTTAAATATAGAAAACCAAAAATTTTGTCCCTTAGATCCGGTGGTATGCAAAAGGACAAATGTGAATATGCCATGAATCTAAATGGTGCTTTATGATGCTTGAATGCAAGCCAGATGCAGACACACGAGCAAAAACAAAAGAATGGTCGACACAACGAGTAACTACTCACAGGGGACCCGACGCACTGGGGAAAAAGTCCACTGGGGAAAACTTCGCTGGGGAACAATTCCACTAGGGAAGCAAAACTTTACCGGGGGACAGACGGAATGAAGACACGAACCTCACTGGGGATAACTAGATGAGAAATTTCCTATAACGAAGAGTTCAAACGGGATCTTTAGGAAAAGGTTAGGAACAAGACCAGACGCACCGGGGAATCTAGTATCCACTAGTCCTCCGAGACTCGACTGGGAAAGCAAAAGCTTCAAAAGGGGTACTGATGATGACCAGAACAACAGACAGTTTCCAATAGTGCTAGTTACCAATAGACTTCCTGGGGGTGATGGTGACAACTAAACCAAAGTTCCAATCACAGTTGGGAATTTCGGACAAAACAGGACTTCAGCTGGGGAAATTGGTAACAACCAAACCTCACGGTACTAATATCGATTAGTTTTCAAGCAATGCCAGTAACCACTGGACTTAGAAAGAACTGGTGACTACCAAATCAGTGTTCCAAATACGATTGGTTATGATAATGCTAGTAACCACTAGACTTAACTGGGGAGATTGGTAACGACCAAAATCAAAGAAGATCAATAACCATTGGATTTTCAAAGGGTTTGGTGACAACCAAATCGAAGTGACGATAACAATCGAGTTTAGACAACATCAATAACAATTGGACTTTGAAGATTATTGGTGACGACCAAATCAAAGGATACCAATACAATTGGATTTAACAGATAAAGTTGGTAACGACCAAATCCAATACCAATAATAATTAGATCCGAAGGATGCCAGTAACCACTGGGTTTTTAGAATGATGTTTGGTAGCGAACAAATCAGACGATATCAATATCAATTGGTTTTGAACAAAGCTAGTAGCTACTAGGCTTTCGAATGATAGTTGATAACGACCAGATTAGATGATACCAATAACAATTGGGTTTGAAATATGCCAGTGACCACTGGGCTTTGGAAAAGATTGGTAACGACCAACTCGAAGGATACCAATAATAATTGGGCTTTTAACAATGCTAGCCACTACTAGGCTTTTGAATGATAGTTGGTAACGACCAGATTAGATGATACCGATAACAATTGGACTTTAAAAGATGTCAGTAACCACTGGGCTTTCAAAGGGTTTGGTGACGACCAAATCTTCAAACAGGAAGCACAAATATATATCTCAAAACCTTATGAACAAAAGCTAATATCCTTAAAGCGTTAGGATACTGCGGAGACACAACCCTTAACATCTTAGGATTGGACGCAGACCCTCAAAACTTTAGGACCAAAAACTAATACCCTCAAAACATTAGGATATAGTAGAGACACAACCCTCAACACATTAGGATTCGACGAAAACCCTCAAAACTTTAGGATAAAAAACTAATACCCTCAAAATATTAGGATATAGTAGAGACACAACCCTCAACACATTAGGATTGGACGAAGACCCTTAAAACCTTAGGATCAAAAACTAATACCCTCAAAACATTAGGATATAGTAGAGACACAACCCTCAACACATTAGGATTGGACGAAGACCCTCAAAATCTAAGGATCAAAAACTAATACCCTCAAAACATTAGGATATAGTAGAGACACAACCCTCAACATATTAGGATTGGACGAAAGCCCTCAAAACTTTAGGACCAAAGACTAATACCCTCAAAATATTAGGATATAGTAGAGACACAACCCTCAACACATTAGGATTGGACGAAGACCCTCAAAACCTTAGGATCAAAAACTAATACCCTCAAAACTTTAGGATATAGATCACCTCATGCAAATGCAACCATTTTAGTTTCTGGGAATTTCTGAACTCAGGATTCAAATTATACATCTCCAAAGGTACACAACCTGTGCTCGGGATGGCAACAAACATCTATCTCTAAAGGTAAACAACCTGTGCTCGGGATAGAAACAAACATCTTCCATAGGTACAAAACCTGTGCTTGGATAGATACATCTCCAAAGGTATGAAACATGTGCTTGGAATCAAACGATACATCTCCAAAGGTATACGACCTGTGCTTGGATAGCAACAATCACCTGTCTCCAAAGGTAAACAACCTGTGCTCGGATAGCAACAATCACCTATCTCCAAAGGTAAACAACCTGTGCTCGGATAGCAACAAACATCTTCCAAAGGTACGAAACCTGTGCTTGGAAACAAACCATTGTGACTTAATTCGGAATGATACACAACCAAATTGTCAGTATCTGTCGTCCATTGATTTTCATAATGTCAATTACCAACGGGCCTTATTTGTAACATGATTGGTCACCACCAAATTACTTATACCAGTATCCACTGGATTTTCAAACAATGCTGGTCACAACCGTGCGTCGATGTCCTTAAGATAAGCTTCTCTGAATGAGATTGCCACTTATTGCTGAATACGATTAAGCTTCCCCGAAGAGATTGCCACTCATCGCTGAAAAAGGTTAAGCTTCTCCCAAGAGATTGCCACTTTACCCCTGAAGACGATTAAACTTCTCCGAAGAGACTGCCATTTATCGTTGATGAAGGTTAAGCTTCTCCACAGAGATTGCCACTTACCATTGAAGACGATTAAACTTCTCCGAAGAGACTGCCATTTATCGTTGAATATGAATAAGCTTCTCTACAGAGATTGCCACTTACCATTGAAGATGAATAAGCTTCTCTACAGAGACTGCCACTTATTGTTGAAGATGAATAAGCTTCTCTACGGAGACTGCCACTTAGCATTGAAGACGAATAAGCTTCTCTACAGAGACTGCCACTTATTGTTGTGTAAAATTTTCTTCTTGATAGATAGTGCAAAATAAATGCACGTCCAGGTAGGTTTTAGCGACCGACAGGGACCAAAGTTCAATCTAGAATGGAACTAGAAAGAATCTGTCACCAAGACTCCAATCATTGAGAAATGAACTCGAATGGCGACTCACCTTATCCAATCATGGAAAAGATAACTGAAGCAACCATCATCCACGAGGTTTAAACTTTGTGGGGAATTGAGAAATAATGGATGTTTTATGCCTAAGGGGTGACAACTCTATTGAAGAGAGACGAAACACCCAATCACTAAGGAGAACACCAAAGTGAAATAAAGCAGGTAACAACCAGAGGTAGCAAAAAATGCACAGATGCTATGCATATGCATATGTCATGCTTATGTTTATGCTGACGAAACAGACAAAACAAAACTGAAGATGAAATAAACATCTCGACACGGAGACCCAACCAAACTTTACCAAGATTGGACATCAAAGGGATGATCATGAAGAACAATTCCACTTCAAGGTTACCACCTTCTTTGGGAGAGAGTAATCTTCTTAGGCCAGAATATCATGACTTCACTTGGATTGCCATCATGAGTTTGAATTCTTTGCTGAAGGAAAATCACGTCGAGAGATTCCCAGATCAACTGAAGTAACAACTTAACTGGAGAGTTGACAAAGGGTATCATGAGACCAAAACATTTATGCCCTATTATGATAACAACCCTCTTCAAGTTAGCGATGGCTCTTGTGACAAACAGTCTTCAAACCTTTTCTGCCCCAGATTACACGGTCTGTGAGAAGAAGTCATAAGGATGTCTTTACAAAAGAATTGGCATAACGATGCTTCAATGTCTTCAAACACTTAAAGAGAGATTTACAAATCTCGACGTGATTGCCCCAATTTAACGGTGCTTACACGACAAAGTCTTCAGACTGTGGAAGTAACGACTGGGGAACAAACTTGCCCCTGCTAGCTAGTAACTGTAACAGAGTTTCCCCAGACTAAACCGCTCTTTCAAGAGATTCAACTGATCTTGACCTGGTCGGCTCTAATTAACTGAATGTTATGACAAATGATTAACAAATCCTTCAAATTGGTCTCCCCAGGCTGAGCTTCCTTTATCAAGTCAAATTCCCTAGCTAACAGCATTTGTTGGGATTCCTTTGACATTGGATCGTTTTGCACGCAATGTTGTTCATTAAAAATTGGCAATTTTCAATGTAAAATTCATGCAATCTTTTGAAAACATATTTGATGAAACACACACGGCAGAGTGATCAAGTGATCAAAGTGAAAGTGATCCAATCATTTTACAAATGATGGATAAAGTGATGAACACACACAATTAACAAAGATCATTAGGAGTCAGGTTATCCAACCTTGCTGTAATATGCTTTCAAAACAACCTTACCTCAATTAGGTCTTTTAAGGGTTGTAACGTGGCTTGGTTCACGGTTCATGAAACAAAGGATAAAGGCTCAAGGTTATTTGGTCCCACCCACTCTCCATGATGAACTCCAATCCTACGCTTAGTTAACTCAAACTATACATTCAGGTTCTTACAGGCTTAAGATTTGAACTGATGATAGTTGGTGATGGTTTACAAACCTAGGGTAGTCACAACTCCCTTACAGCATTTGATAGCTTTTTGCTATTTGAGGATTTTTAAAAGTGAAGAATCTTACAAAACTCCTTTCTTTTTATCCCTGACTTTTGTCTCTTTTGAACATACAGTCAGCGGGATGCCCCATTTTTGCCTAAGTCCCTTTCATAGGTTTTGACTTAGCGGGCTTTTCTTTTTTCATTTTTTCTTCTTCTCTTTTTTTTTTGAAAGGAGGTGACTACCTTGTTTAATGATTACGGTGAACCATCATCGTCCTTTAAGCTGAAAAGCATCTTCGACACTTTCTTGTTGTGTGCGAAGAAAAAACCTGAATGCACCACTCTTATATGAAAAGTGTCTTGTATGCACATATCTCCGAGTTAACTGAGAACTACCCGCCCCAGGTTTGAGATGTAAGGTTTTGTTTTTGTAAAGAAAGAAACTCCTACTTCTAGGCTCGAAAGGGTTAACGAGGGATTATCTTCCTTATTTCTCCAGTGTTTAGGGATCGAAAAAAATGCCTTACATCATCGGCAAAGTTAAATTGAAAGCATATCAACAGCAATTATGGATATAGTTTTCATCATACTCCTCAATCTTTGTTTTAAACAACAGTTTAGTAAACAAAAGAAATTTTCTTGCATTTTTGGTATTTCATAACAATGAAAAAAGAAAGAGTGAAAAGAATGGACTTAATCAAAATATGCACAAACATTTCATTAAATATTGCCAAATTCAAATAAACAATAATTTACAAGCAACACAAATGCAAAGAAAACGCAACAAAATGCTGAAACAGTCTACAGCTGCCAGCCTTAGGGAATTAAAATTGTTTAACAAAACAAAATTCAAATTTCAGGCCCATGCGGGGAAACACCTCCAACCACCACTTGCTCCTTGTGATATAGAATTTTGAGGGGTCTCACGGGTCCTTTGCCTTTGGATTTAGGAATATCAGCGTTGTCATTTGATTTATCCTCCTGAGGTCTCAGCAACTCTTGCAGTCTCAGTTTAAAACCTTCACATTCTTCGACTAGGTGCCCTGTTGTCCCGGTACGATATCCACATTCTACTTCTGGGTGATCTTCTTCGAGAATCAGGTGTTTGTCAATGATAAGCTCTTTAACAATGAACCCTAATGCTAGACATGCATCTAGGTTGTGTCCTTCAGCTCCTTTGTGAAATTCACAGGTCAGGTTCACATTATGCCATGGTCCTGGCACAGGTTTGGCTAATCGCGGAGTCACTAGCGAATTTTGAATCAATAGCGGGTAAAGTTTGCTTAACGGTACTGGAGTTGGTCTACCGTAAGTCTTATTTTTCCTGACATGATCCTTCTTGTTCAATCTCCGGCTTTGAGAACCTTGAGGAGGAACAAACACCGGCTGGTGAGAGTCTTCAGTTGAACGCCCCAGTGCCCCAGTATGATAGTCCCATTTGGCATTGGTATCGAAGTCCATAGGATGAGGAGGAATTACTGGTTTCAGCTCCTTCGGTATTATCAATTCGCCTTGGATCAAATCCGGCAATATCTGACCGTACAACATTGGAAACGAACTCTCTAGTTTCCTTGGTCTTTGTTAAGCGTGCTGACGCGATCGACGATTATCTGGTGGTTGATACCGAGAATATCCTTGAGTTGGAGGAATCATCGGAGATAATGCATCCCTAATTTCTCTGGACGTCACATGGTCAAGGGGACCCTCTTCTTTCATCATGTTCTGTAATGTCTCTAGAACCTAATTCATCTGACCTTTGAGAATTCTGATGTCCTTCTTCAGCATTTTCTGGGCTTTCAAAAGTCCCTCAATTGTTGCCATTTGTCCTGGATATGTGCTAGGTATCCCTTCTCTATCTCTGATCAAAAGCGACGCAAGGCTGAGAAATGCAAATGCATAAGGCAAATGCAATGCGAAAGCAAACTGGTTTTACAAAACTCAGAAGATTGACTAAGTTAAAAGCCCTCATTTCATCAATCGTTGGAAAAGTTACAACTTCTTTTTTTTTTAGAATACCGGAGATCGACTGAGTTTTATAAAACTAGTTGCGACATGATATGCTTATGGTGATATGGTGGGATGATGCACACACAACACAAAGGCAAGTATTTACAAATACAATGTATATGCAGACACAAAGGCTCCCTAGCATGGGGTCAAAGGTCTATCCATCCCCAAGGATTTGTACTATGAGTTGTTTGTACCTGCCGAACGGGTTCTAACACGGTTCCCAGAGTCATCAACCCATCTTTCGGATATTACCAATTTCCCAAATTACTCGGTAGTTGATAATATTCTCAAGAGAGTCTCGTCCGAGTGTAGTATCGCGTATCAACCATTTCGGAATTACTCCCTTATGATCATCGCACTACGTCCTAACAAGGCCAAAGTGGGGTGAAAATGTAATCTAAAGGTCCACAGTGTCAACGGCTCCTTTGTTGAGAGTACTAATGTTTTCATGAATACTCATTCAACATCACTAACTCTCAAAAGGGCCTACAATGAGCGGTGGTTTCTCAAGTTAGCTTGGTCGGGAATCAACTCCCTATAAGCCTTCTTGAATATACCACCATCCTATCATAAGTGCACTCAAGTACGGGTATAGTACTGTCTCACCACTCAAAGCACCCAATATCCAACCACAAACAAATATATTGACAAATATACATGTTAAGCAAATATTCACAAATATAGCATATAAACAAACAAAATAGGCTAACCCCTCAAGTTAAGTCTCCCCAGTGAAGTCGCCATTTCTGTTGCGGTGAAAATCGGATATCAAGCTATTGAATTAACTTGAACCTTAATTCTTTTACAACCGGACTTTAATTTATCCAAAGGAAAGGTCTAAAGAAAGAAAGAACCTTTTGCGCGATGTTATAACAACGCTAAGAGATTCGGGGATCGGGGGTTGGTTATGCATAGGGTAGGTATTTCACATCCTAAACATCTATAGTACTCTACAAGAACCTTTTGTTTGTTTGTATGCTAAGTTTGTTAAATATTTGCTAAGGTTTGGGTATTGGGTAAAAAGGTGAAGGTTATGATAGATGAAGACCTAAGATTGTTTCTAAGTTTGCTCGCAAAGACATTGCGTCCTCTGCCTACGTATCCTAACTAGGATAGAATCAGAGCAATCGTAGTTCACCTCACTAGGATTGAAGAACGCTTGATTGCGATCAAGGTTCAAAGGGGAACAAACATAATAATGTTTGTGTAGAGTTTCACAAAACTCTCTATGTCTATGTTGTAACACTCAAAGGGGGAAGTAAGTGATCATATCCATGATCCTTACATAGAGTTAACAACTTTATCCTAGGGTTCTAGTTGTAAACACTCCTAGTGAGGGGGAAGTTTGGTCGTCAAGATATCGCATCTTGTGCCTACGTATTCTCATTGTCCAATGAGAAATCAGAGCGGTCGTAGTTTGGGCTCGAACTAAGGAATCAATTGGTTCTTTCCAGACCAAAAGAGGGGAAGGTTCTATCCAGACCTATGAGTTTATATCCTATTGGTTCTATCCAGACCAAAAAGGGGGTTAAGGCTCTTTCGAGGCCCATGAGGGTATTGAGCTATCTATGACCCAAGGGTCAATAGAGAGACTTTCCTTTTGAAGGGAGGAGATGAGGCAACTTGGATGAGAACTAAAAAAGTTCCATCACATGGGGAAGAAATAATTAACAAAGTAATCAATACTTTAAACAAAAGGGGCATGGTTACAACCAAAGATCATGTATCTTAACAAAGATGAAAGCATATCTTAACAAATATTAAAGGTATATCTTAACAAAGATTGAAGGTAACAACCACATGTATCGATGACAGTCAAATACAAGCAAATTAGTTTAACCTCATAATTTAGGAGGAAAGCAATATGAAATCATGATAACAACCAAGGGAGAGTACCCTAGCATGTTAACTAACATAGTATAAATGAGAATGAGTGAATATTATAACACAAATGATCACGGTGAAAAAGAAATTAATCTGCATACGCGAGATAACGATCTCAATACAAAGGCAACTTACAAGCAACCAAAAGGCATGAAAATATGAACAAAAATGGAATTAAAAAATATCACATGAAAGTAGGCATCAAGACAAACACAACGCAAAAAGAATGGGTTCAAAATGATGAAAAATGGATGAGTTATGATTTTTTGAAGTTTGGATGAATAAAACATGAAAATCTAAATGATAAAAGGAATAAAATACACATGGTAAGACAATGAATCAAACAAATTTGATTATTTAAACATGTTAACAAAATTTTAAGAATAATACAAGATCAATCTCACAAGAAAAATCAAGTTACAAGTTGAAAATTTTCAAGATCATCATGGTAAAAAAAACAGTCATGGTAACATGTGGAATGCAAGTGGAAAGTTCACATTTATCAGTTTTAGGTTTACCTCTTGAAGCAAGCTTAAGCAATAAGAAAACCAGAGATCTTGTTACATAAGTGTGGAAGTGACTTGGATAGCTTCAATACATCATACTTTATGTGTTTGAAGTGTTTCTTGAGTTGGAAGAAGTTTGGAAATGGTTTTGAAAGGTGTTTTTCAAAAGCAAATTTTGAGGGATTTTGGAAACTTAATGAGATTTTGTAAGAACTTGTGATTGTGTAAGGAAGAAAGTTCTAGCTGGTTTCTAGCATGGAACTTGTGTATTTTTGATGTATGAAGTGAGTTCTATTTATAGCCAAAGGCCTTGAATCAAGGTATGGGCAAAAGTGAAGCAAATTGTCAATTTTAACCTTCCATCATGAAAATCTTTGAGTTTTCCAATGAAATCTTCACCTTTATCTTTAAGCCACTCTACTAAGATATTCCCCATGCCCTATAGATTTTTTCATCATGCTTCATAGGATAGGAGGTGACTTGTTGAATTAAAGTTGATGATTTGACAATGGTAGCCACCTTTTTTCTCTTTCTTCACTATTCACTTTTGCAACTTGCATTAAATAATGATTTCCTTTAATCTTTGTGCCAATTTCGTGGGAATTGATGTAAAAATGTTAATTATCAATATAAACATCATAAATGAGGCTTAGTCTTTAATTAGCATCGATTTGGAGAGATTTTGGAATCAAAAAAAAAAAAAACTCATGCTGACCTGGTTTTTCCAATATGAGTTTTTGCCAACTTGTGGACCTTGGTTCTCTCTAAACAGGAAGAGTTATGGAACCCACTTGTACTTTTTAAAAAGCCCCAATTAGGTACTACAATATTAATTCTTGTGTTAGGAACTCATTCCTCTTGAAACTAGGTCAAAAACCCTTGTGTGGTTAAGGAGTTATGACTTTGCCCTTTTCAAAACCTTGATTTCCCAACTTTTTGATTACTCCTCAATCCTTGATCCGATGGCCATGAAATTTTATGGGGAGGTGTAATATGACATAAGGAACATTTTTTATTCACATCATGAAGTCCAATTCCTTAAGATTCCGTATGATCGATCGATGACTATCAGACCGTCTGTTCTTGTTTCGGGACTTCCAAGACCTTGAAACTCTTTGAGGGGACTTCACTAAGGCTTATAAACTTGTTGGACCAAAGTTGCATCATTGAACCTTCCTTTAAATCCAAATTCAAACTACGGTTGACTTTTCCTGCTCGAAAACCCTAATCAGGTACCCTGAACTGCACTGTGCTTGATCTGGGGGTGACAACCTCCGATTGGATTAAAACATGACCCAATGTGATATCTTTGACTTTGTTTTATGGAGAATCAATCCAAAACATTGATTGATCATACTGTCGAAGTCTCGATTTTTTACGGTGCGGAACCCTAATTCGCATGTATCTTGACAAAGACAACTTGAAATAGGTTATGGTCAGATAATCAAACGAATATGACCCTAAAATGATGATGAGGATCTAAGGGGTCAAAATTTAGGGTGCAACAGCTAGCTTCTCTCGCATACGGTCGGCTGTATCAGAGCCGGATGAAGAAAGCTTATGATAAGAAGATATGTCCACGAAGCTTTCAGACGGGCGACCTTGTGCTGAAGAGGATTCTCCCGCCACAAACAGATCACAGGGGCAAGTGGACCCCTAATTACGAAGGGCCCTACGTTGTCAGAAAAGTCTTCTCTGGAGGAGCCTTGCTACTATCTACCATGGATGGTGAAGACTTTACGTCTCCTGTGAATTCGGACATAGTTAAAAAATACTTTGCTTGAAAGTGACCCGCTGGACAAAAAAAAAGAGAGTCCAGGCAAAAATGGGGCATCCTGACGAACCATAAAAAATGAATAAAAGGTTCGGGAAAAAGTCAGGGATAAAATTGAAAAGATGTACACCTGCGAATTCGAAAACCAGAAAAGGGCGACTTCGGCAAAAAAGGGTATCCCGGTGAATCGAAAACCCGCAAAGGGCGATTCACGCAAAATTTAGGGATTGAAAAAGCAAATGACTGCGGTCCGGATCTGATACTACATTGCTTAGTGGTTTGGGAGTACCTGAGGGTTCGTTTATCCAACACAATCTCTTCCGAAAATTGAATACCGGGAAAGCGCCAGAGTCAGGCGAGTCATAGGAGGATCAGCTCATGATGTTTGTCTGCACCACGTTGCCGACATGTATACAAATATTGTTTTGTATTTTTATGCTTTTTGTGCATATATGTATGTGTGTGTGCGTGACTTCCTCTTTTCAGGAGTTGCATCCGATGTACAAAGCTTCGCCCATTGACAAGCTCAATCAATAAAACATGTTATTCAGTATTTGATGTTTGTGCTTTACTGTTTTGTATGTGGAAAACGCCGATGTTTCGATGAACTCGCATGTGCATAACTTTGTTGACCCTTGCCAATGATTGATAAAACTTCGAATTGACTAAAGTAATATCGCGAATGCTAACCCGAATAGATTTGGTTGTATAGATTTGTTTTGTCTCGTTTGTGTTTTGCAGGGTTATCTCCCTTGAGGCGGACAATCAAAAAATGGTGGCCCTAGCCAGAGGCCCTGGAAGAGGGACTTGACCTTATTTCCCAACAGGTCGCACCTCATCCCCAGAGGTTGAGACGATGATTATCCCTTACCGAAGGAAGGATTATTTTCCCCAGAAGAGTATCCTCATGGAAGTTGTCCATAATATATCCCCAGCAAGACAAGATCAGTGTCCCATGCAGAGTGATATTCCCCAGAGAGCCGAGTATGTGCACGTTCAATCCCCAGCTGGGAGGATTTCAATCTCCCAGAAGGGTTGCTTCTCCCCCCAACTGAGTTAATCTTCCCAGCAGGTGTTATTCTTTCCTCCAGTGAAAATCGATGTGTAATCTCTCCCCGGCAGAGTTGGTTGTATTTCTAGCATTTATTTTGCCGGAATACTTTGTGATATCCGTTCATCCCCAACAGGGTGGTATTTGTCCTCAACAGCCGTGTTGAAGCAAGCTTGTCAGAGCCTTCCCCAGCAGCCTGAACCCGCATTTGCATTTGCATACATTATCATGTTTTCATCTACCCACAAATGCGTAGCATTTCCATGCCGTATGGAGCATTGCGCCATTGCCAAACATACGCATTTTGAAACATAAATCAGGTTGGTTAACCTTTTGCTTTCAGGTGTGTTTCTCAACAGGAGTAGGGAGTTCTATCTCGGATCTATTACCAGACGATCGAAGTCCCGCTGTGAGACATGTGATGATACAGTTCTTGTTATTATTCCCCACAGAGTTGCTTGTTGAAGTTTCTCTTATCCGGCTAGCGGAGTGTTTTCTTCAGGTTTGCTGTCGCGGCAGCATTTTAGGGTTTCATGCATCAAGATGTCAGAAGTGGTCACTTGTTGTCAAAACGGGTGTCGGGCATTTATTTTCAGAATATCCCCAGTGGATGTTAGCCACTGCTAAGAATTAGCAAAGAAGCTATATCCAAGTCAATTTTCCCGTATGAAACATGCGGATGAACTTTCCTGTAAGAATCAGGCAGATGGATTTTCCCGTATGAAACAGGCAGATGAACTTTCCTGTATGAATCAGGCAGATAGATTTTCCCGTATGAAACAGGCGGATGAACTTTCCTGTATGAATCAGGCAGATGGATTTTCCCGTATGAAACAGGCGGATGAACTTTCCTGTATGAATCTGGCAGATGGATTTTCCCGTATGAAACAGGCGGATGAACTTTCCTGTATGAATCAGGCAGATGTATTTTCCCGTATGAAACAGGCGGATGAACTTTCCTGTATGAACAAGGCAGATGTATTTTCCCGTATGAAACAGGCGGATGAGCTTTCCTGTAAGAATCGGGCAGATGGATTTTCCCGTATGAAACAGGTGGATGAACTTTCCTGTATGAATCAGGCAGATGTATTTTCCCGTATGAATCAGGCGGATGAACTTTCCTGTATGAATCAGGAAGATGTATCTTCCCGTATGAAACAGGCGGATGAACTTTCCTGTATGAATCAGGCAGATGTATTTTCCCGTATGAAACAGGCGGATGAACTTTCCTGTATGAATCAGACAGATGTATTTTCCCGTATGAAACAGGCGGATGAACTTTCCTGTAAGAATCAGGCAGATGTATTTTCCCGTATGAAACAGGCGGATGAATTTTCCTGTAAGAATCAGGCAGATGGAGTTTCCCGTATGAAGCAGGCGGATGAACTTTCCGGTATCCAGATAAATGATTCTCCCGTGATAGACAGAGTATGTGAGTTGTGTTCCGATATTTGACAAAAGTATTGTCCCCAAGGAAGTCGCCGTGATTTCCTCGTGTTACTGTCCCCAGTAGAGTCCTCCTCAAAGTCGTTTGTGGTTTGGGACCAACGGAGGTAGCTACTGCAGAGGTAGGCAGAGAAACAGTAATCAGATAATCTTCCCGTATGAAGCAGGCGGATGAATTTTCCTGTAATCAGGCAGATGACTTTTCCCGTATGAAGCAAGCGGATGGAGTTTCCTGTAATCAGGCAGATGACTTTTCCCGTATGAAGTAGACAGATGGGGTTTCCTGTGTTTAGACAGATGATGTGCCTGTAGGGATAGGCGGATGGAGTTTCCTGGGATTAAACAGAAATGTTTCCCCAGCGAAAGCGCCGGGAGTTTTCTGTAATGTGAAGTCCTGACGTGGACAAGATTGATTACTCTTCAGGGACCATTTATCCCCAGCAGATATCTTCCTTCGTATTGGCGAAGTGAGGGTCCTAACGTGGACAAGGTTCTATTCCTGTGTTGGCGAAGCGCGAGTCCTGACGTGGACAGATTTGCATTTATTCGTGATTTGACGAATTTGGGTCTAGATGTGGACAAGGTTACTCCAGTGACGACAGAATCTTTATTCGTGTTGACAAATTGGTTCCTCTTCTGGTGTTGACGAGGTTAGCCCAATGGTGGACGGAGGTGTTTTTGCGAAGATAGTTCAATACCTGTGGCGTCACACAGGTGGTTGAGGTTGAAATCAAAATGATATCAGATGATTGATCAGTTGGTTGCCGTAACAACCGGGTTCAGTAGGTGGATGTTGTTCCCCAAGCAGTTTGTGCAGTTTATTTCTGCGGTTGGCAAATTTCTGGGTTCTTGGTATTCAACTGTCTCGTACCTCGAATGTTTGAAGGCCGTTCGCTCTTCACCCAGTCGGGTCCAAGCCGTTTGAATAGGGGCAGCTGTTGCACCACAAAATTTGACCAATCGGTTCCCATATCTGGTTTATGTTTCGACGCATTTTGCATTCATATTCGCATACCACATACATTGCATTTTCTCAGTCAGATTGATTTTATCGGGATTACAGCCTCCCCTGGCGCTTCAGGCATTTCAGGCCAACACGAGGATTTTTGTTGAGAATTGGTGCTCGTTCCATGTGTTTTCAGGCCATCTCGGTGCCTGGTTTTTACCGTCTATTTCGCTATGGTTGCGCAATTGTTCTATAATCGATTTAATCGACTTCCTGGCATTTTTTAGAATTTTCTCTTTTATTCTCTAGATTTTAATAGATTTTTTTAATAGATTTATTTGAGTTTTTTAGATATTAAATAGGTTTTTAATATTTTTTATAGAATTTAATAGTTTTAAATATATAGTTTTTTTTAGATATTAAATAGGTTTTAATATTTTCTTATAGAATTAAATAGATTTTTCTAGAAGTTTTAATTAGATATTCCTTTTTTTAATAGTTTTAATAGATATTTCTTTTTCTAGATATTAATATAGAATAATAGTTTTTTAATAGAGTTTTATTAGATATTAGTTTTAATATAGAAATAGAATAGTTTAGATATTAAATAGGTTTTAATATAGTTTTTAGATATAGATTTAATAGATTTTTTTAATTGAATAGAATTTAAATAGATAATTTTAGATATTTGAATAGATTTTAATATAGATTTAAATAGTATGATAGAATAGTATGGATTTTAGGTTTTATTAAATAGATTTTAAATAGATTTTTGAATATTAACTGTTTTTTAGTTTTAATTAGGATATTAATTGATTAGGGTTAATTGTCTTGTTAATTAGAATTAATTGATTAGCTTTAATTAAATTAGTTTAATCATCTTTAGTTTTATTAATTAGTCTTAATTTCGTTCAGCATTAATTGTAGTTCATTAGTCCATTAATCATCATAATTAGTCCATTTACAGAGTCATCAAGGCCATAATGGGCCAATTGTCCGAATTTGGGGGCCCAATTGCTACCACTTGTCACTATAAAAGGTGTGCCACGCGTGTATCTCAGGGTTGACCACCTCATTCATCACTGACACCTCACACCACTCTCTCTCTCTCTGCCACCTCCTCCCTCAGCCACACGTGGCTCTCACCTAATTTCCCTCTGCATGCAACAGCCAGCTGGCTCCCACTAACCGGACCTCCACCGGAGTACATGCAACCGCCGCACCGGTCACCGGTAACCGCCACCGGTGAGCCCTAACCGTCGCCGGAACTGGAATTTCCACCGGAAACTACAATTCTCCAAGAAATTCATCCAAACACCTTCTAATATTCTTCATCAATCTTCATCAGCCACTCGCCGGAAAACGCGTATCCGCCGGAATTTGCGATTCATCAATCTCCTTCAATGTTCTTCAGGTGTTCATCATCCGTTTTTCCAGAAACTCAATAGATCCTTCAAGATCTTCATCCAACATCTCCAGTTCGTCCAGATTCATCATACTTCCCAGATCTTCGAGCACCTTCACCAGAGATCTGCAACGATCGTCATCAGTCCTCAGCCGTTTCTCCAGATTTTCGTTGAAGGCTTCAAGAAGTTCATCACGTGTTCACTTTTGAGTCCTCCAGAACTTCAAGATCTTCATCCGCTCGTCACAAGAGCTTTATCGCCGCGTGGATCTTTGAGCATCAACGGGGAATCTCCAGAAGTGGATCTGTCAAGCTCTTCGTAAGCCTTGCCATCTTCATCAGTTGCTTCCAGAACTCATCCTCTTCATTGCGTCTCCAGGTTCTTGCTTTAACTTGTTAATTTGTTGTTGTTTAATTGTAGAATTAGGTTTGTTTGAGTATTAGTTTTGTGAAATGAGATTAGGTTAGGAAGATGATTTGAGCTGAGAGATTGAAACAGTTAGTTTGTGAGGATATTGATGAACAAAGTGGTGAGGAGATCGTGTGACAGAGAGAATCAGAGAGGAGGAAACGGCGCTAGGGTTAGTTTGGTGAACAGTAGAGAGGGGATTAAGGGTATTAGGGTTTGTAATCTGATAATATGAGTGGATGTTGGACTCGGGCCTTAGGCCCATTGTTATTTTGCCAAGCACCTCCCTGATTTCCCCGTTGCACCCTCCCTCTCCGTGTGATGTTGGTTTTGGGCTTAAGAGGACATTGCTAATTACACCCCCAGTCTGAAGGCCCAGTGAGAACCAGTGCGAATTAATTGCTATTCGCCACGAGTTTTTTTTATTTTCCTTGTTTTTTACAATTATTTTCTGATTGGGTTTGGGCTTAGCGCGCGCCTGATATTCGCACCCCCCTCCTGAGCCCAACTTTATTTTGAACTGCAGATTATTGCTATTCACCACGCCAATTTTGTTATTTTTAGCTGATTTTCTTTTTATTTCATGTTTGCATATAGGTTAGTAAATAATTCATATCAAATTGGAAAATAATCATTTTAGGATGGGATTTTTTCCCTAGTTCCCTTAGGACTTCTAGAAAATTATGAAACTAAAAAAAATATTAATTTCATGCATTTTATAATTTTTGGTATATTTTACAATATTATTGCTTTTATTTTACATTTGTTTGATACTTCTTTTTTCTGAATTTAGTATGAGAGATTGGTGCATGATTTTTGATTGATTCTTGTGAGGTTGATTATATTAGGGAAGTATGTACCCCTAGTAATTTTGTCATTTTTTTGTGACTAAAACTTAGATTAGTTTGAGAAGTGAATAGGAGAGGTATCGAAATTAGGGTTTTACAACACTTAGGTGTAGTTTAGGGCATAGTTTGGGGACCTAGGGTTTGATTTAGGCCTTGGGGTTTATATGGGGTATTGGGTATAGGGTTAGGTTCCCTTAGAAATTAATCTAGGATTTTATAATAAGTATTACTATTTTACTTGATTTTTGCAATTTGAGTGGTGATTGTGTGTTTTCCCTCTTGGGCATTTTGCTTGTTTGTTTGGTTTGGGTTATTTCAATTGGGCTTGGGGTTTGAGTTTTGCTTGTTGGAGCTTATGAAGATATTGGAGATGATTGGAGACAAATGATGGAGCTTGGAGCATGAAGTTTCTTCTCCTTGAGGTTGCTTTTGAAGACTTAGGAGATAGGAAATATAGGGAGAGCTTTAGATTAGATGGATTTCTTCTTGCAAACATAGAAAGTATCTTGTGCTTCTATTCCTCCCTATGACATAAAGTCCTTTTAAAGTATTCACATCCTTCCTTTGGAGGGATAAGTGACATACTTTAGAAGTAGAACTTTGAGGGAACCTTTCCCCTACAATGCTAAGTGCTTATAGGCTTCCTTTGGTTGTCAATAAGCTGTTTAGCATTTCAATTTAATCTGATAGTTGATTCTCTTCTGGAGTGGTGGCATTGAAGATGGGAACCTATTGGAGAATGAAGTTCCTTGCAGATTGGTGAAGATAAGGCCTGTATCTATCAAAGAGAGTTATCTGTTGAAGTTAGGGTCCTGCTGCTTTTTGAAGCTGTTTACTTGTTGGGATTCAGTGCTTGCCAGAGCTTGGAGATTTTTGGAGACAGGAGCTTATCTAAAGCTTGGGGATCATTGAAGAGTGAAGACGGGATCTTGCTTGAAGTTGTTACTGTCAACCTTTTTTGCTGTTAATCAACTGTAGCTGTCAGAGCTGTTGCTGTTTGAGCTGCTTACTGTAAGAGCTGGTGTTGCTGTCAGAGCTGGTGTTGGGTTTTATTTCTTTTTCTATATTGATTGTTGGCTGGTACAGTTTTCCCCTTAGGTTTGAAGTGAATTTGTTTCACTTTGCCTATTGTTTTCCCAGGTTCGAGGTTGAGTGGGACTCCCTTGCCTCGCTTGTACTGCTGCATCTCATGCATGTTTACTGTTTACTGTATATATCTATTTCTTTTTCGTTTATCCCCTAGGATCTCTGATTTCCTCTGTGCAGGAGGGAATTATGACAGACATTATTAATCCATGCATGACAACATTAGGTTAGATTTTCTTCCCATTTCAACCTTAGGCTTTTTAGAGTTTCTTTCTCTTCTTATCTCAAACAACTCAAAAACACAGTAATAAGGGTAATCGATGTCGTACGTTACGAGCCTTAAGCTATTTGAGAAAGGGTTGCTGGAGAGTTTATTTCCAGTAGTCTGACTGCTTAGTGTGGTACCCTTTGGGTGACACGCGACGTAGTCACTCTCAAATCATAGTCTCTAGTGCGTCAGAGATTGCAAACATCATAAAAAACAGTTCTTGCATAAAAGACTGAAAACAAACATCAAAGTGTCATTTTTGTCCGCTTGGACTCTTAATCAGAAGAAACCTCTTTTCAGAAAGATAAAAAACAGTCAGACAAGTCTGTGTCTTCCGTGGCCCGAACTACGTTTGCTCTGATCTTTCATGCTGTATGAAAGTACGTAGGCATAGGATGTCGTATCCTAGCGAGCAACCTTCCCCTCCTTTCCCGTAGGTAGGCGTACTACGTTGACTCTGATTTCTCGTTCCAGACGGGAATACGTAGGCATAAAGTGAGATACTTTGCCGAGTCATTTTATTTTCTTTTTAACCCCAGACCTGTAGAGTAGATAGAATAACAATCCGTACTAGAAAACAAGCGTGGATCCCGTCGAGTACGACGGACGTGAGGGGTGCTAATACCTTCCCCTTGCTTAACCGACTCCTGAATCCAGGATTTGGTTGTGATGACCATTCCTTTCCCTCTTTGTGTTAGGTTTACTCTGAGCGTTTCCTTTCCCTCTTGTGGGATAAATAACGCACGGTGGTGACTCTTCTGTCATAGCCGGCGCCGATTTTCGCAGTAGCAACACCTATAACTAATACAATTGTGTTGGGCACCTAAAGGCAAAACCCTCAGCGGCGAGGACACCCCTGCCCGACAACAAACGTGAAACATTCTCACACAACAACCTAGGAAGATCTACATACACAAAACATCCTAAATGTATGTTCTTCAAGGCCTTGATGAATTTACCAGAAAATTCATGTGTTCATCAAGAAACACATGAACTTCAACCAAAAAACTCATGAGCCGCCGGTGAGCTCAAGACAAATTGCCAGAAATTCAAACATTTCACAAGAAGGTTGAAGAGCTTACTTGGAAGCAGAGGTTGAAGATGAAGATCTTAGGGAAGGAAAGAGCAGTGGACGGTGTCGCAACTGCGAAAAACAACCGGCGGAAAAACAGAAGAGTCTCCACTTTCGTTATTTATCCTAAAGAGAGGAAAAGGAAATGATCGCAAAAACCTAAAGAAAAAAGGGAAAGACAAGGTCATCGCAACCATGTCTGGATTTGGGAGTCGGTTACGCAAGGGGAAGGTATTAGCACCCCTCACGTCCGTCGTACTCGACGGGATCCACGCATTGTTGTCTATCTAAAAGGGTGTGTTGATACTATCTAGCTAAAGGCTTAAGGACAAAAGAAAAAGAAAAGAGAAACTGACTCGGCAGAGCATCGCCGCTATGTGCCTACGTACTCCCTCGTGCAATGGGAAAGTCAGAGTCAACGTAGTTCGCTTAACTACGGCTAAAGAAAGGGGGAAGGTTGCTCGTTGAGACATCGCGTCTCGTGCCTACGTACTTTCATCTGGTACAAAAGATCAGAGCAAACGTAGTTCGGGCTCAAAGGACCACATGTTGGTTCACAAGTTTTTAGGCCCGAGTAGGGTTAACAGATAGTTCTAGCAGTTGGTGTATGCAGCTCGACCATTGGAGACTTAGGCGTTACCGTTTGCGGTAGAACTAAGAGTTAACGACACTCTTGCTTATGAAAATATTTTCCTGATTAAGAACCCCAAAGGGTGAAAAAGAGTTTGAATTGTTTTTGTGTTTTTTAGAGAAGAAGTGTTTTGAATTTGATTTGTAACTCATGTCGCACTAGAGACTATGACCTAAGAGTGAATGCGTCGTATATCACCCAAAGGGTGTACACTAAACATTCTAGATCCTTGAGAGGAGGCCCCTCAATTACCATTTCTCAAGTAGCTTAAGACTCGTAGCGTGCTATACTTGTCATTCTTTATTAAGTGTTTTATGAATGTTTGAAGATGAGAAGAGAAGAAGGAACACAAAAGGGAGACTAATCAATCCTAAAAGTTAGAATGCAAAGTGGACCTAAAGTTGAGTTTCAAAAGGGAACTACCTAATGTTATCATGCATGGTTAGGCACCTAATGTCTATCATAACCTCAAGAGGTTAGAGAACTTATGGGAACATGGCAAAGAAAAGCAAAAGAAGAAGAAGAAGAAGAAGAAGAAATGCATATGCAAATGAGAATGCAAACAAAATGCAACACATAGAATGATAGTGGGAGGAAAATTGTGTGGGGCGGTAGCCACCACAAGATCATCTCAACCAAGCATACATATGGAAATGCAAGAAAAGATAAGAATATGAAGTGCACAAGAAGAACATTAAACAAACACAAGTAAACTACATAAAGATGCACCAAAAAGTGGGATGAAATGACCTAAGTCAAGCGACATCAACCACACAATAAAATCAAACCCAAATGAAAGGTAAACAAACCTCAAAGCCAAGTGAGGATGGGAGACCAAATGAGGGCAGCAAGGACCCCATAATAGGTACTCAACCATAAGCATCACTTATCAAACAAAAAGAAACACCAAAAGTGTCCTCAAGGATTCATCATTCTAGGTATGTTTCAAATACCTCCAAAGGTGGGACCAAGCCACCTTAAATGACACTCCAAGGTCATTGGACAGAAGGGAGATGAAGATAAGAGATCTCACAATCAATATCAAAACAAAACAAAAAGAAATGCAAGCAATAGCACAAGGAAAGCAAGCATGTATCACATAGGAGTTCAAGTTGCAAGCACAAAAAGAAAGGCATCAAACAACAAGCTATGAACATAATTTTGACCTAAAAATGAACATACAGCAAGCTCAACATGTCTATAATGTTAAACAAGAAGAGTTGAGAGGTTATTGGATCCATAAAAGTCATTTCCAATCCAAACTAGGTCAAGCACTTGTGTGAGCTGTCCTATGAGATGACCTAACTTGTAAGTCACTTTAAAAATAGGAAAAGGGCTCAAAAAATATCAAATAAAATGTACAAAGAATCTATATAATTTGGCAACCAAAGGCCAAGAAATCAAGACAAATGTCCTTTCAAAGCACCATCAAAAGAATCAAATCATTTGGATGTACCACTTTGAAATGGAAGAAACAAGTGTAACAAGAAAAGCCTAAAAAGTCAACCCAAAAGTCAACCACCAGGGGCAAAATGGTCCTAAAAAATTTATCAACTCACCATTGAGATGAGGATCAATTTTCAATCATTGGATCAAAAAGGAATGAGAGAAATAAAGTCAAACACAAAACATGTTTCAATTTAAATCAATTAGAACAACTCCAATACTCAATTCATTTTTTAATTGAAAATAAAATGGAAAAAATAAAATAAAAATATCAAAAAAAATTAGACATCTCAAAGTTGATTAAAAATATTTTTGGTGAAATTTTGGAGTATTGGAACTATTTTAATTAATTAAAATTGTAAACAGAAAAATAAAATATAAAAACAAATGAAAATAATAAGAAAATGGAAAAGGTGTGTGGCAAATAGCAATGAAACCAAGTTCAGAATGAGAATTGGGCCCAGCTGGGGGTGCGCATAGTAGGGAGCACGCTAGGCCCAATCAGAAAATCAAACAAAATAACATAAATCTGAGAATCCAATGCAACTAGTCAAACTAGGGAACACCAAGGGATTCAATCTGGGACGCGTGATTATATGGTACTCCAATCATATGGTTCATGTGCTGACAACACATTAATGAGTTTCAAATATCATTTGGTGTGATTCAGTCAACTTAGATGCACCATGCATCTTAATCATACGCGTACGATGGAAAAGTAATTGGATCATGCGGCTAACAGCGAGCCACGTCACCGTCTTCTTCATGGAACAACCAGTCGGCCGGACTAAACTTCTGGTCGTCTTCCTCATGTGTCCGGCCACCGCGCCTCAACAAAAACACATGTAACACCCTTATTCTACCCCACAGATAAATACAGTAAAATAACACGGATTTCATAGTAAAATATCAACTTTCATAAAAAAACTACAAAAGGGCGTACATTCTCAAATTCATCAAAATAGGATCCATACTCCGTAACATACGAGTTTTCTCAAAATACATCAAAACATCATATACAACGGAACTCAAACATAACTCAATGTTTTCCTCATAAGGAACATCAGTAAAATAACCCAATGATATACAATCAACTCAAAGAACCCAACCCGATGTTACATATCAGAGCAAGACCCTCTACATTAACCACAAAGGCTAACGACTCTAAAACGTCACAATACTCCTCGACGGCGTCCACGACTAAACTTGCTCATTTGCACGTTACCCACGTGGAGGTAAGATTCAAACAGGCAGGGTGAGTAAGACAATTCATAATAATCAATGTATAACAATTAATGCATAAACGACATATTACTCATAGTTATATTCAACACATTGGTATCCTTCAATTATGCCTCAAAGGCCACAACATCATAATTTATACACAAAGGCTCATAAATGCAAATGCAACATAGACTCAATGCATGTGGTACCAATCATCATAACGTGATGGACACTGGGCCATCAACCCTCCATAGATCCCCATCAATAGGATCGGAGCACATCAAAATACTTCACATCCACACAGTGGGATTGAAGTCAAAGTAATCGAGGTCCTGAACCGAAGTCCGGATGCACATGAATGCATGATGCACATTTCACAATAATCCTCATAACAACAGCATATGGTGCATCATCATTCATCATATTCATCATCATTACACATCATATCTCATCGTCATATTCATCATCATAAATCATGTCATCATAGCTCATCGTAACAATCATCATCATACATCGTGTTATCATATCTCATCACAGTAATCATCATTATACAACATATCATCATATTTCATCACATTAATCATCGTACCGCATATCATCATAATTCATCATATTATTCATCATACAACATATCATCATAGTCCATCACATTAATTAATCTCACACATCATGTCATCATATAATCACGTATAAATAACATATTAGCTCATAGTCATATTATCCCATATTACCCCATATTAATTCATAGTACTACCCTCATATCATCTCATATTGATTTATCAAGTTATACTCACGGTAATCCTCACACTATCGCCTATCAATCACATAAACTTCACAGTTCTACTCATGTTAATTCGTCATATCATCACATAGTATTCACATATTAATCCCTAATATCATCTCACATTTCCTCATATTAATTCATCATAATTACACTTGCGGTAATCCTCATACTATCAATTACTCATGCAACCCCACTGTCATACTCATGGCAACTCATCCCAGAAATCCCATAATCGCACATCAAGGCATCGCTGCACGAGGATCACATTTCACGAACTTTGCTACGTTCGCTGACTGCTCGCTAGGCTAGTCCCTAGCGAATGCCCGCTGACTGCTCGCTAGGCGAGTCTCTAGCGAATGCTGCGATGACAGCAAAAACCTGCTACGGTTAGAACTGTTTTCTACCTACATTCTCATACGATTCAACTTCCCAATGCTCCAAAAACATCATTAAAATATCCCCAATGTCATACGGCGATCATGACACCAAATCTATGGTTTATTAGGCCAATCTAGTAACATTTGCACTACCTAAAACACTATTTTCCTACAATTGCTCTGAGTGCATCAGAGTTACTCACATTTGAATATTCCTATTCCTATAGGGTCAAACATACAACTATCCAAGGTTTTGGCCACGAAGGCCTAAGGTTTCCTTTCTCATGTTACACATCAAACAATCAGGAATACTAACCATTAACCACAGCCTCCAAGGTTTCATTATCAGTTTCCCTCAATTTCTCACGATAAACCCAAAATACCCTAAATCATAAACTTCACCATAAACACACCGAAAGGCATACATAGAAAATCATGAAATGCGATACTCCCCATACCTTAGTCGATTTGCAGCTTTCACGATTAATCTATGGGATCTTCTGCTCCCATCCTTTTCTTCAGAGCTCTGGCCACCAACTTTCACGTTAAACACAAAATGAAATCTAATTTCCTTTCAGAACTCAATTTTGTCTAACTTAGTCTTGGGCCTCACAAATTGGGCTTTTCCCATAACACCCTTACTAACTCTTCATAATGCCCAATTTACCCTTATTTCCCTTATATTCATTTTAATAATAATAATACTAATATTATCATATAGTATACTATTAATTAAATAAATAGTCCAACATGCACATCTTCTCAATAATTCCCAAAACCACCGAAAACACCAGAAATACGAATATTCTCAATTAAATAAATTAATTAAAATATTCCGATTAAACTTGGGGTGTTACAACACACACAAAATTCAATTCTTCATCATTTCGCACGATTTTTATATCAAAATTGCACTAGAGATCACAAGGATCTCATTTCTGGCCTCAAAACCCACATATCTTGCAATATACATCCAAATTGAAAACAACAAGGATGAACATCAAAAATCAAAGTTCACCAAAACCACTTCAATTTGATCCAAAACTCATCTAGAGCTCACGTAGATCATAGATCAAGCATCAAACAAGCAAAATCATGCATAAACAAGCCAAACCAGATCCAAACATTTTCAAGCATCATCCAACAATCACAACCAATGCCAGTTCGTTTTACATTTTAATGATCTACATTGATCCTACGTCACAAGTATGCAAAAATGGCAGTGAATTGATGCTTACCAAGAGTGTAATGTTGAATTTCAATTACCTAGTGGAGAACTTCCATTGAGCCTTCAAATGGAGCTCAAGCTTGAAGATAATTGCCCAGAATCGTTCACTGAACTCCAACAAAGCTTTCTCAATTCACAATTTCTCTTGAAACAACTTCAATCTCCAAATTCGAAATTTGAGTTTTCCACACTTTTTCAAAATCGTATTTGCTCAGTCTGGCTCCAATTTTCCCTTCTGAGGGTTTGTTCATGGCCACAACATTATATATGATCGATCTTGATGATAATTAGGCCCAACCTCAGCCTCTAACAGTCCATACCAAAATCCAAGGAATTGAATTTTTTTCCAAGTTTCATGTACACGAAAATGCACTAATTTTGGCTCCAAAATGGTTGGAAACACTTGCTGGTATCACATGGAGCATGAATGGTCAGGATTAGAGCCTCAATTGATCTCAATGGCTCATGTTGGTTGTGTAACTTAATAGTGAAGAAACCTTGAAAATGGCTCATTTAAACACCTCAAATCCAAATTGTAAAATTGCCAATGCATTTGGAATGTTATTTGCACTCAGAAAATGCACTCATTTGTACCAAAATGATTCAAAATGAAATAATTCCAATTTTGCCCCTTTAATCCTTTTTCCATGAAAATTCAAATATCCAATCCTCAAACCAAACCAATTTCTTGACTTCTTAATGCTTGACTAGGCAAATAACACCATTTGGAGCAAGTTTGATGTTGGAAAAAATCTTCATTTGAAGTGTGCAAGTTGGTGAAATGGACCTATAATTTTATGACCTGTAATCTTACTTTCCTAAAATACCCCTAACTTGTAAACCTCATAACTTGAGTTCTACAAATCAGATGAAAGACTCCTAGTACATTTTGGAAAGCTAAGATCAAGACCTACAACTTTCATGTTTGCCAAAAGGTGAGGAGAAACATCCTTCTAGGTTAAAAATGGCTTGGAAGTTGGTTGACTTTTGTTGACCAAAATCACATCCCTCTAATGACGTGTAACTTGTCTGGACCATAACTTGAGTTCTATAAATCCAATCAAGGAATTCTAGTACTCAAATTAAAGCTAAGAACATGATATACAAGTTCCATGTTGGTCAAAAGTTGAGATGAAACCTGTATCTTGAGATAGGTGGTCTTGAAGTCAGGCTCTAAATAGGGGATTTTACCCTGAGAACCCTAATTTAGTAACTTCTCACACACTTGATCCTTGATGAATTGAAATTGAAATAATATCTCATATATCTTAACACAACATCCCATGACCATAGATACTTTGAACTGAGTTTTAATCTCCTTCAATTTCACAGTTGACTGAGGACTAGCCAGATGGAAACCCTAATTGCAACACTTTCAACTGTAACTTTTCACACTTGGCACAAACACTTGGATGAGCTCCACAATGACCCTCAAGGCACTCAATGAGCTTTCTCAACATCTTATACCCATAATCATGACTTTTCAAACCCCTGATGATCTTGAACTGGCTTCCAAGTTAGGAGCTAACCCACATACATCCATCCTTTCCTTCACAAGACCAATGCCCACTTCCTGATGACTGATGACCCACCAAACTTGAGTAACATCCCTTGCTTAGGCTTAACCCTCTAAGTAGACTCTTCTTGTTATGCACAAACTCTTGATCCCCTGTTCAATGAAACATGTTATGCAATGCAAATGCTAGAAAGAAATGAAATGAAACATAAACCAAGTTAAGAAAAGGTTGGGCAAATTTTGGGGTGCAATAGACGGCGGCGACAAGATCTTCGGCGATGGACGTTTGCTGCTGAGGAAAAGATAAGGAGGAGAGAAAATTTCGTGAAGTGAAAATAAACCATCTTCCCTCCTTTATAGAGGCTCTCTTGCTCGCATGGGGAAACACAAAAGGAAAAATACCATCATTGCCTAGCCTCCTAGACCTTAGTAAAATTTATTACGCCTTCACACGTGGCAAAAGCTGTCAGTTGACATTCTCAAAACTGATCCCTCACATGCTTGTGAAAAGACAAGTCCCTTATGTTCCTCATGGGAACATTCTCCTCAACAACGTCGCCTGATCAATATTCGAGCAAGAGCCTCATCGATGTTTTATCTATCTTAAGAGCAAGTCTAATCGATGTAAAATGCACCTTCCATATCTGACCTTGTCATTGTATCTCCGAGGAGGTCACCCACAACCAACTATCGACCATGATAATCATACACTACACACCATCGCGCCCCTGAAGTTTTTCGTTCAAATAATGGAAATCTCAAAGACATCCCTGCGATATAGTTCTCACCCCTTGGTCGAACGGATAAGCTAACTCAAGTCATTACTCCTCACCTTAAAGCAACGACTTGGAGGGCTCCTGTTCTGGACTGGATTGGCACATGCCTTACAGTTAGGCAAGGCCCAATGTAGTCCAGCTTAAGGTCGTGCCCAATATGACCATGGGGCACAATATAGTCGTTGGGCATAATATATTTGTTGCAAACAATATATTCGTTGGAGCGTATAGCCATTGGAGATATGCCCCTCACGTGCTTGACAGTTCACGCGACCCACCGCCTTTCCGAAGTCACGGGGACAATTGGAACAGGTCAAAGATCACGCGCTAGATCTTCCACCTGGCAGTCCCCCATTGTTCGACCAGATATTTCGGCCACATGGGACACCTTGGCCCCGCGCTAGGGGGAATCTTATAAATACCCTTTCTCTTTAGAGGGTCAGGTATTCTAATCATTCTTACTCATACCTAAACACTCGTACTTGCTTTCTCTCTAGCCCAAACACTTACTTTGGCATTAGAGCACCTTGCAGGTACACACCCCTCCTCTCCTACAACCATCGTTATTGCCCTACATCGAAGGTCAAGACAATCCATTACGATCACTCCAGATCAATATCCTTTGATGTGAGTTCGACTTTGGTCAGTGTTCTGTTCATCCTAACTCTTGGGTAGTATCTTGTTATCCCAACTCTTGGTTGGTACGCTCTATTTAAATTCCAACTCTTGGTTGGTATCCTTTGATGTGAGTTCGAATTTGGTCGGTGTTTTGTTTATCCTAACTCTTGATTATCATCTTGTTATCCTAACTCTTGGTTGGTATCTTTTTATGTGATTTCGACTCTGGTCAACGTACCTATTGTGTTTATCCTAACTTTTGGTTAGTATCTTTTATTCCGACTTTTGGTTGGCAACTTATATCATTACCTTTGTTACTCTCCTCAGTTTGCAAATTTTCGGGTTCTTTTTGTATTCAATAACCTTACACCTCAAATGTCTAAGAGGTGTCCCTCTTCATCCTTTCAGGTCTAGTCGATTGAATAGGGCAGCTGTAGCACCCCAAAATTTTCCCTTTCATTTTAACCGTAACAAGCTTATGTTTCATTCATTTTTACATTATCATTATTCATATCATGGCATTGGTTCTTGAGATATGGGATCAAGTTGTTTCTATGGCTCAGGGTTTTCTTTCATTGCAAGTTTTAAGCAGCAAGCATCAAAGGTTTCAACATTTATTTTGCTCAGTGATCGAGTGTCGCTACTCGAAAAATGCAACAACGGAGAGGCGAAAATGGAAGAACAGAAGAGTCGCCATCGAACTTTATTTATCCCAAAAGGGGAAGGGAAAACATCGAGAAAACCCTTAAGAAAGAAAATGGATAAGATGGTCTCGCAACCAAGAGAAAGGGTTCGAAAGCCAGTTATGCAAAGGGAAGGTATTAACACCCCTCGCATCCATCGTACTCGATGAGAACCATTTGTTTGTCTATGCGTGAAGGTATTTGCTAAAGGGTATTGCTATATAAGAGTGTTCTAAGGGGAAAGAGAAAAGGTTGGAAATAAGGAAAAGACTCGGTAGGACCTCGCGGTCCTATGCCTACGTATTCTCAACGAGTATGAAAAGTTAGAGTCAACATAGTTTGGAGAACTACGGGTGAAAAGATGGGAAAGTGTGCTCGACAAAGATTGGGTCCCTTGTGCCTACGTATCTTCACTTAAAAGAAGTGAAGATTCAGAGCAGCCGTAGTTCAACCTACGGTTAACTAGTGTTTTTATGGACGATGTTAGTGTGCATATTCTAGCAGTTAGGTGTATTGCAGCTCGCTTGTGGAGTCTTAGGCGTTACCTATTTGCCGTAGAACGGACGTAACATACCCTTTTGAAAAGAGATAGTTTTCGCCATCAAGGAAAGATGTCACATTTGATTTATGGAAGTTATTTTTAAGGGTGAAATAGGTCCTCTGATAGTAACCCCCTGCTGTTAGTACCCAATTATTTATCTCAAAGATTTATTGTGAAAAAGGTGTGGCGAATATAGTTACGTCTTCATATTGAAAGACGAGTATCGGGACCACACACTCTAAAGTGAGTATCCTAATACTCGGAGAGGAAGAAGTTTTCACTAAATCCACTCTCTTTAGTTCAATATAAAGAGAACTTCATTCTCTTATTAAAGATGTTTCGATCTTGAATGGTAAGTGCTTTACGACAGTGAACCTTAAAGGTAATGTCAAGCACTCGGGATAGGAGAAGGCCTTCACCTAACCACTCCACAACCATCCAAGTTTATTAGGAAAAAGAGTTTTGAAAATGCACTTGGCACGAGACCAGGGTTTTTAGACTCGATGAGACAAAAGAAATAGAGAAAAGTTCTGAAAAGAAAGGGTGGTGAATGGATCGGGGTAGGTTGATGGCAATGTGTGTGGCAATCGACTTACAAGGGTTGAGTACATACAAGGTTAGTGGTTTGATGGAAGAGATATGAAAAGAGAAGGAGAAACCCTAAGGTGGTTCAAGTTGAAATGAGTTTGAAAATGACTTGACATTGGATCAAGCCTCATTTGTTCTTTATTTTGAAAAAAACGTGTTCTAGCCTAGTTCATTTTTATCTTTCTTAAAAAGTAAGCAAGGAAGCATGAAAGTAAACTAAGCTATTACATTGTAATGGGAGAGGGATACACATAAAGTATATGGGATTGCGAGAAATAAATTGGTTCATTGTCAGGTAGCCCAAGAGGAAGTCGCGTGTGTGCGAGGTGTCTTAAACTAAACAATGAAAAAGAGTTCGGACAAAATAACCCAACTAGGGTTTATGTACAAGGTCTAAACTTCAATACCCAAGATAATGATCAACAGTCCTCCAATTAAACATTTTTAGGGTTTTAATAGTTTTATTGTGTCTTTGTTATTTTTGAACGGGATAAACAAGAAAAGGGTTAGATGAACATGTTAGTTCCATGGTTCTATGATTGGCTAAATTTTGGTAAAACATGATTCTTCACTAATGTTAAGCAAGATGTTATAACATCTCCATTTGTTGTGGTGACAGAACTGGTGTCATGTGTTTTAATCAAGATGTTGAGACAGATGTCGTGACATCCATCTGCTGTGGTGACATAACTACTGTCATGTGTTTTAATCAAGATGTCAAGACAGATGTCGTGACATCTTTGTCTAGTACAGCAGGAGCTGCTATTTTATATCTCTTGACAGAGGTGGTTGGTTTGATGAGATCATGTTGGATATATCTCGTAAGTGTGTGCAGGTCAAAGAGATTTATTAGGAACAAAGTACAGATTTAATTGGTGTTCATAAAAAGGATCTTTGAGACTTTTTAGGAAACTATAATATATTTGTTTCTACTGTTATGAAGAAGATTTTGCAGGAGTGTATTGCAGGGTAAGTTTGGTTAGCTAGAATAGAGTGTATTGGATGTCATGCTGAATGTTATGACATCAGGTAGCTGCCAGCAAGGGCGTTGTTTGTTTTTCTGTTATGGTTCTTAATATACCTCAGGCTAGAATTCAGGAAACCTATTATGCCTCCTTAGTTATCTCAGGCGAGATTCTAGTCAGGGTTGGGCAGAACATAATACGGTTGTGACCTAATTTGTAACATCTGAATTAGGGAAATTGGTTTAACTTGGTTAAACCTAATATATGTTCCTCAGGCCCAAGATCCTTGTGCTGCATATAAATAGAAGAGTGACAATCCTGATTGCAAACGGAGAAGGGTGTGGTGAAGAATTCTGTTGGTGTAACTTAATCTTCACGTGTGTTGTTGTGTTTTAGGGTTTTGAGAGTCTTTTGTGCGTGACTTTGTAAGTCACCCGTTGTATCTTTGGATGCATTGTGGTAGACATATTTAGGCTGTTATTTGTAAAGTGTCAATTGTTCACTCAGAGCTTTTAAGCAAGAGCGTATTGTCCTTGGTTGAAGCTGTTAAGCAAAATCAAGTATTGTGACTTTGAAGAGTGTCTTCTAAAGTCTTTATTTTTGTATTGAATTGTTATCACTGCTGTGATTGTGGGGAGTGAGAGGTGTCTCTTGTCTAGTGGGTTATGGGCAGAAATTGCATTGGGTAGAGATTAAGTGAGGAGTTGTAAACTGGGAGTTTAGCTCTGAATTAATTCTGCTAATAGTGGATTTCCTTCCTGGCTTGGTAGCCCCTAGATGTAGGTGATGTTGCACCGAACTGGATTAACAATTCATTATGTTATTTATCTTTCGGCATTTACAATTCTGCATAATTTAAATGGTTAGATAAATAGTTCTGTCAGTCTGCAGATGTTACAACAGATGTCATGACATTGTTAATTTTTAAAGGGATTTAAAATGGTCATGCACATGTTTTATCGTTGTTTTGTTTTAGCAGAGATCAATGTTCTTAGCATATCTTAGGACATCTGAGATCTGCATACCAGAACTTCAGAACAGTATATGAATAATATGACAGAATGAAATAGGAACAATGATAATAAGATGAACGATATAATGAGCAAGATAATAAGCAAAATAATATCAACAATAATATAAACAATAATATGAGCAAGGATATATAAATAGTGATATAAAGATTGAAATTAAATCAAGGGTATATTTAACTGAAAAGTAAAGCAATTATATTGAACAAAAATTTAAAAAAAACAATGGTTAATGATTGATTGAATGAAATGGGTCGAAATGTAATGTTAAACCATCCTGGCTCGACTTATAACGAAAGTCGGACTATAGAAGGTCGCGTAAATCGATATCTGTGCTAAAAACAAGATAGAGAAATGATATTGGGGATCATTCTCTAATTAATTCATGGTGTACGGACCAACAAGAGTGGGATCTCGTTTTAATCATAATCTTGTGCCGGTTAATCGAAGGTAACCTCTCACGATCTCAAAGTATAGAAAAATGATCCAAATAATCATTTTCTACAGATTAGAAATAATGAAGATTATCGACTTCGATAAGTCGATGTACACGAATGTAAAGACTTCATTGGTCAATAAAAATAAAATAAAATCGAAATGAATTTGAAAGTGAGGTTAGATCTTGTCTTAATCACAAACCTTATGCTAATTAATCGAGGGTAACACCTCTCATGATCCCAAAGTATAGAAAAATGATCCAAATGATCATTTTCTACAGATTTGAAATAGTGAAGGTCAACAAACTTCGAAAACTAACGTTCGTGAATCGAAAGACTTCATTGATTCGAAAAATGAAATAAAATCGAGACTGGAGAAGAAAATGAAAAAAAAAAGAAAAATAAATTGGTCTTGGATTAGTCACCATTTATCAATAATTTGACCAATGGTAACTTTTGAGGTCTCGTCATTGACCAAAACGAAATAGAGTGAATACAATCGAAAATGAAAAGGCAATAAAAAACCAAAATAGCTAACAAAGGTTTTAAAAATAACTAAATGACATCATTAACAAAATGATTTTTTTTAAGTATCAAAATTAACAATATGATTAAATTAAATAACAAAAATATAAAGACAAGTAAATAAGATAAAAGTTGGGGGGTGAGAATTGAGACAAGGGTGTGTAGCATAATGCTTTGGGCCCATGAGCCCATCCAGCCATTTCAAAAGATTTCCTAAAAACGGGTGTAGGCTTTGAAAGCCCACCAATCAAAAGTGAAAAAACCGCACGGTTCACATGAAGCAACCCCAGCATCCGCAAGAAGTGAAAGTCAATTCCCTGAGACAACATATCTCCTTCTTTGAAATCGTAAACAAATCAAAATTAAAAAAGAAATAAATGAAAATGTTTTGAAGAAAACCATGAGATGTAGACCCAGATGGATTCGCTCAGAAAAAGATCAAACCCTCTTCTTCTTTGATTCTAACAAATAATTCCAACCTTCTCCGACCTTCACATTTCTGCAATCAAACTTCTTCGCCCTTTTCTCTCTGCTCGAACCTCTGTTTCAATCTTGTTTCGATTTTCTTTTGCCCCAGATTTCAGATTTAATTCATCCCCAATGAGTTTGTGTTTAGGTTTCGAAGGTGCATTTGGAGTTTAAAGGGACGAGAAATAAGACGCGAAGGTAGGGATAGCGGTTCAAGGTTTTTTCTTTCTTCTGTCTCAACAACTTGTTCTCTATTTTGGGTTTGTATTTACGATTGTTGAGGCTTAAAAGGTATGGTTTTTTTTTTGTTTTGAAGTTGTGGCTTGAAGAAAAGAATCCCAGGTTTTCATCATGGAAGGAAAGATGTTGAAGGGAATTTGAAGGGTCTAGAATTCCTGCTCTGATGGAGGAAGGATTTGAAGAAGATTAAAATTTGAAGGAGGATTTTTTTTACAGGGTCTTTTTAGATTTTTTCTTTCATTCCTTTTTCAGTTTAGAATCGATCTCTATTAATAAAAGGGGTGAAGGGTATTTGAGGAAAGTAGAAGGAATTATGAGTTGGATTTTGTTATTGCAATGCAGTGAGGGTGTTGTTGTGGGATGCGGTATGAACCAAACGTCCTCTACAACGCGAGAATCTAGGCAGATATATGAAGGCCACATTTGAAAGGTAACATGTATTTTGTTTTTTTACTGGCCTTCTTTCTCTTTTTCAATTGTAGGTTGAGACACTGCATTTTTATGGTAATATTTCTCAGACCATAGTTTTTTACTGCTGTAACTCCCATTTTTTACTTCTTCTTCTGCTGCAGATTATGGATATGGGTTGTAAGTTGTTTCACACGGTATGTTGAAATGATGGAGGCTATACATTAGTAGGACAAATTTGGGGTATGACAGATGCCCATATCTAATGGTAGTAAGATGAACTGCTACGAAGTTCATTCTTTTAAGGTAAAAGTTGATTAGATATGAAGAAGACCCTGAATTTGTCCGAGAAGAAAGAAACTGTTTTGGGAAGAGAAATAACGAATCGATATCAACCCTTGAGTAGGTAATGAATAACTAGAAAAAGGTTACCATCACCAAAAGGATGATGGAGTGAAACACACACGGCCCTGACACCAAAAAGATGTTGGGTAACACTCGCACAATTTGACACCAAAAGGATGATAGTTACCCACACACACAATCACGACACCAAAAGGATGCAGGACCCATCACCAAAAGGATGATAGAGCGACACACATAAGTTACTACCACCAAAAGGATGATAATAACTTCCCAATCTTAGAGGCAAACAACACTAAAAGGATGCAGGCTAGGTTGAACTGACGGGGCTCAGCTATCACCGAAAGGATGATAGTAAGGCAATTGACAAAAGGTCAAGTTTGCTGGAGACAACTCACTGGAGAACCCTTAAGGAAGATTGGATTGAGATGAATCAACGGAGAACACCCACTGACTTGTTTAGGGGTCACAGCTTTGACCACGAAAGATTGAAATAATTTCATGAGGAACGCCCATGAACTTTGGAGAAGATGTCCCTGATTGGGCTGAGTTTTGCTTTAAAACTCTTGATATTGGTCAACAAAAGGTTGAACAACTTCATGAGGAACGCTCACGGATTTGAAGGAGATGCCCCTGGCTGGGCTGAATGTCGCTTTGAAACTCTTGAATTCTCCCAACAAAAGATTGAAAAACTTCGTGGGGAACGCCCACGGTCTTGCAGAGGATGCCCCTGACTGGGCAGATGGTCGTTTTAAAGCTCTTGGGTTTGCCCAACAAAAGGTTGTACAACTTCATGGGGAAAGCCCATAGTCTTGCGGTGGATGCCCTTGACTGGGCAGAAGATGGCCTTGGGAATCCCGGAGATTGATCCTGGACCTTGACTTGCATACGCGAATGTGATCCGCTGTCGCGCGCGAATCATAACTGAGTAATTTGAAATAACATAGTAAAGCGACGGTAACTCGGATGTCGATTCACAAGGATTCTTGTTTATAAAAATGACCAATTTAAAACGATTATGGGGGGGTTGTTTTGATTTATGATTCGATTAAGAAAATAAACGCTAAAAAAGTGATTTTTAAAATAAGTGATTAAAACAGGTTAATCTACCGGTTCGACTCCCAACTTATCATCGGTCATTACAATTTCAATTTCCCAAGTGGTTCCAATCCCTATTCGATTGCAATATTGACGAACAAGCATCGACAAGACCGCACGATTTATATTCCTAATTATCGAATTAAATAGACGATTAAAGATGGCGCAAATTTACGAAAAAGCTAAGTTAATCCGCAATTAAGGTAAGGAACATAGATTAATCAAATTAAATCCAATCTATTTTATAAGAAACGAATTAACCAAACGGGTATTATAAAGCGAATTGGAAAGGAATTGAATTAAATCGGAATTATAGTAAAACCTCAAAGGATTACGAAATTCAAAACCGACAGATTTTCCCTTAGGATTAGTTCGCCATGGAAAACATGGAAAGAAAAAGAAATTTCGGAAAAACTAGAGTAGCCGTTACTGTAGCACGACAACAACCTTATAAACAGAATAAGGTTTGCAATACACACTCAACTGGGTCGGAAACCTAAACCAGGCCCAATAGGGAAAAACAACTAAATTATTACAGTCAAAACTTCAACAAATTATTCGAGACTCAAGCAATCTGAATCAGCTTCTTCGTGCAACATGAAAGTTGTAGATATTTTTATTAGCTTTCCGACAACTGGTAGAACGCCTTGATCCGATTTCTGTAGCTCCAGTTATGATTTTTTTTATTAAAAGTTGCTAATGCTAAAAATAACAAACGAAAATCAAATAAGGTTGAAAATAAATTGAATTGTAAAAACATCATAAAATAGTAAATTAAACAAAATAAACTATAGAAATGCTTAAGTCTAAACATAGAGGAAGGTGCATCAAAATATACTGATCAGAATGCTAGATGGTAATGATGTTCCATAATGAATGAAAATGCAAATGCAAATGCTGGCATACGGAAACGCAAGAGTTTGGGAAGTATGTTATGGTTTAAGTATGCATATGATGCAATATGTATGCAGAATGCTGGGGATACGAGAGTCGGGAGACTTAAGGTGTTAAAACGATACTGATCTTATGAATTGTTCCAAAGTCTCCACAATCTAACCTCAAATTGATCTATATCCTAAAAATTTCAAAAAATACATTATGTTAAAACAAATATATTTTTTAATGAAAACAAAACCAACAAAAATAAAAAAATAAAAAAAAACTAAACTAAACAGAGGTTCCCTCCCCCACACTTAAAATAGACATTGTCCTCAATGAAAGGGACTCGATCATAAAGTAAGTGTGAGAGAAAGGAAAGGGTGCTCCCTGGTCATGTTACAGTGTAGTTGGGTGCTTCCAAAGAAAACTCTTCTATGGTAGCACCTTCAGGTACTGAACTCTCATGGAATAGCTTCAGCCGCTGTCCATTGACCTTGAAAATCTTGTTAGTACCTGCACTTTTAATTTCTACTGCATCATGGGGGAAAACATTAGTAACAGTAAAAGGGTCAATCCATTTGGATCGAAGTTTCCCAGCCATAAGCTTAAGGCGGGAGTTAAACAGTAAAATTTGTTGGCCCACAGAAAATTCCTTCCTAGAAATTATTTTATCGTGGAAGTGTTTGGTTTTCTCTTTATAGATTCTAGAGATTTCATAAGCTTCTAGCCTAAGCTCTTCTAGCTTTTGTAATTGGAGTTTTCTTTCAATACCTGCTTGTTGCATCTCCAGATTACAACTCTTTACCGCCCAATAAGCACAGTGTTCTATCTCAACAGGAAGATGACATGTCTTACCAAAAACAAGTCGATAGGGAGACATCCCTATTGGTGTCTTGAAAGATGTTCTTTGAGCCCAGAGTGCGTCTTCTAGACGATGACTCCAATCCTTCCTGTTTGGTTGCACCATTTTCTCTAGAATCGGTTTGATCTCCCTGTTAGAGACCTCAGCTTGCCCATTGGTTTGTGGGTGACACGTAGTAGAGACTCTATGCACAACTCCATACTTCCGAAGCAAAGCTTCCATGGCGCGGTTACAGAAATGAGTGCCTTGGTCACTTATGATAGCTCGTGGAATTCCGAACCTGCAAAAGATATTAGACCTGACAAAATCTGCAACAACTCTAGAATCGTTAGTCTTAGTGGGGATAGCTTCTACCCACTTTGAAACATAATCGGCAGCAAGTAAAATATAGAGAAACTCAAATGATGCAGGGGAAGGGACCCATGAAGTCGATTCCCCATACATCAAACACCTCACAGAAAAGCATAGATTGCTGAGGCATCTCACTCTTACAGTGATGGTTGTACCTGCTATCTGGAACTCTTTACAAGTGCGGTAAGTCTCATAAGCATCCTTAAAAATAGTGGGCCAATAGAAACCTGAGTCAAGGACTTTTCTTGCAGTCCGTTGCGGGCCAAAGTGTCCTTCTACTTGTGTGGCATGAGAAAATTTTAAAATGGATTCAATCTCATAATCAGGAACACACCTCCTAATAACCTGATCACCACCAAATTTCCAAAGATAAGGATCATCCCACACATAGTATTTGGCATCACTCTTGAGCTTGTGAATTTGTGCCTTAGATGCACCTGCAGGAAAAAGACCAGCAACAAGATAATTAACAATATCAGCAAACTAAGGAGTAACTCCTTGTAAAAGTAGCAGCTACTCATCAGGAAAGTCATCCTGAATGAGAGAAGGATCTGCATCCCGCTCTATTCTGCTCAAGTGGTCAGCTATTAGGTTCTCGGCTCCACTTTTGTCCTTAATCTCTACATTAAACTCTTGGAGCAACAATATCCACTGAATTAATCTTGGTTTTGCTTTTGGTTTCTTTAAAAGGTACTTCAAAGCTACATGGTCAGTAAAAACAACAACCTTGGAACCTAGCAAATATTGTCTAAACTTGTCAAGAGCAAAAACAATTGCTAAAAGTTCCTTTTCAGTGGTAGTGTAATTAGCTTGTGCAGAATCTAAAGTCCTAGAAGCATAGTAAATAACATGGGCAGCGTTGTCCACCCTATATGTGCTCTGGACTGGCTGCATTTTGTGGCATAACATTGGTGCATGTATGTATGTCATGTCTGATATTAGTGCATACATAATATGGATTGTGCAGGGTAAGTTAACTTAGCTAAAAGCAAGTTACGATGGATGTCATACCCAATGTTATGACATGGGTCGTATGACATCAAGCGCAGGTTTGTTATTCTGGTATCTAGAACTCAGGAAACAAATCATAAGCTCAAGCTGGAATGCAGGAGACATTTTAGAAGCCCTAGGGGAACTAATATGGACCTGATTAAAGTGGCAAACATGCAGAATACTGAAGAGAGGTTTCATTATAAATAAAACCTAATTTATGCGCCCAGGCCCAAGGACTGATCTGCTGCTATAATTAACAGGAGAAGCAATCCTAGAAGGAAGCTGTTCCAGATAGAGAAACAGAGAAATCACCATAGTGGTTTAGAAGTAAAGAGGTTGTTCTTCATGATTGTGTCTTAGGAACACTTGTAATTCAAACAATTAGCTTCTGCAAAATTGTCTTGATTAGGTAGTTTCTAGGCTGGTGTAACACTCAAAGCTGTGAAGCAAGAGTGATGTGTTCTTGATCAAAGCTGTGAAGCAGGATCAAGGTGTGCGTTTTGGAGTGTCACTTCAAAACTATTTTTGCAATTGTAACTGATATTACAGGTGTGTGATAGTAGGGGAGTGAGTGGGTATACTCAGGTACTAGAGAGTCTCTAGGTTGAAGTGTCATTGGGTAGTGATTAAGTGAGGAGTGTAAACTGGAGGTTTAACTCTGAATTGATACTGCTAATAGTGAATTTCCTCCCTTGCTTGGTAGCCCCCAGATGTAAGTGTTGTTGACACTGAACCAGGTAATCAATTGTTGTGTGTTCTTTAATGTTTTCAATTACTGCAAGTTAACTGTTAAGTGACCTATGTTATTGTTGATGTCATGACATCAGTTATAACATCAGTCTATGCGCAAGCAGAATTTCACACCTTTTATGCAAGGACCGCTCCAACTGCATAGTTAGATGCATCACACATAATCTCAAAAGGAAGGTTCCAATCAGGAGGCTATATGATGGGAGCGGAGGTCAATGCTTTCTTCAAGAAAGCAAACGTCTGCTTGTATTTCTCATCAAAATTGAAGGTCACGTCGTTCTTCAACAAGTTTGAAAGCGGAAGAGCTATCTTGCTGAAGCCCTTTATGAAGCACCTATAAAAACCTGCATGACTAAGAAAATAACGAATCTTGCGAATGCAAGATGGGTAAGGCAGTGTAGAAATCACATCAGTCTTAGCAGCGTCTACTGAAATTCCTTTTTCAGAAATTATGTGTCCTAAAACAATTCCTTGCTCGACCATAAAGTGACATTTTTCATAATTCAAAATAAGGTCAGTTTCAATGCATCTCTCTAAAACCATATTCAAACTATTCAAACATGCATCAAAAGAAGAGCCATAAACAGTGAAATCATCCATAAACACTTCCATGCAATTTTCAATAAAATCAGAGTAAATGCTAATCATGCATCGCTGGAAAGTGCCAGGAGCATTGCGAAGGCCAAAAGGCATCCGACTATAAGCAAATGTACCAAAAGGGCACGTGAAAGTGGTATTTTCTTGGTCTTTAGGTGCAATATGAATCTGAAAGTAACCTGAAAAACCATCAAGAAAACAATAATGTGATTTACCTGCGAGCCGTTCGAGCATTTGATCAATGAACGGCAAAGGAAAGTGATCCTTTCTAGTCGCCTAGTTCAACCTCCTATAATCAATACAAACTCTCCAACTATTCTGAACTCTAGAGGGAACAAGTTCATTCTTTTCATTTTTTATCACTGTGAGTCCATATTTCTTTGGTACAACCTGCACTGGGCTCACCCAGTTACTGTCAGAGATAGAATATGTGATACCTGCTTGTAACAGTTTGGTTACCTCTTTCTTCACCACACCAAGAATTAAAGGATTAAGCCTCCTTTGGGGCTGCCTTACCGCCTTAGCTCCTTCTTCAAGCAAAATCCGATGCATGCACCTGGAAGGACTAATACCGGGAACGTCCGCTAAGGTCCACCTTATTGCCTTTTTGTGCCTCTTTAAAACCTGCAAAAGCCTACTTTCTTGATCAAAATCAAGGTTAGCTGAAATAATTGAAGGTGAGAAAATACTTAGAAGGGGGGTTGAATAAGTATGAAGATAAAAACTTAGAAGTAAAAACTCAAGTATTTTTATCCTGGTTCGTTGAACTCAACTACTCCAGTCCACCCTTTCTAGAGTGATTTGCCTTTCTCAAACAAGGACTTAATCCACTATTTAATCAATTGATTATAATAGTAAGCACTAAGAACAACTGTTCAAAGTCTTCTCAAGAACTACTGATCCTAACTGGATCTTCTTAAGGTTTTCTTACAATCAAATGTAATAATAAATACAAGTGTTAAGATGCTTCTAATAAAGCTTTATCACAATAGTTATTTTTCACTTAAGATTAAGAACAAAAAAATAATTCTAGCAAGAATATATGAGTTGTATGAGAGCTTTGATAATGAATTCTTTTCAAGTGTTTCGTCAACTGAAGAAGATGAGTGGAGACTTGCTTTTATAGGCACAGTGATCCAAGAGTTTTTCACGTTGATAAGAGTGTACCAAAAGGTCTGAGCCTTTTTTGTCTTCACATAAAGTGACCTTTCCTAGAAGAAGAAAGCACAGAGAAATCCTTTTTGTCTGTGTTCTTGTGTCTAGCATAAATAAGGAAAGAGTCATTTGGATATTCCAACGGACATAATCTTTGAATTCTTCTTCGACAATTTTCAGCAAGAATCATCAGAGTCTAATTTGATCAGAGCCTTCTGATGTTGATCAGAGTTTTGCTGAATCAGAGTCTTTGCAGCAAGTGTGCTTTTAGCGTGTATAAGTTCAGAGCAAAGTTTTGGGTCAGATCCTCAGTACTGGCAGCGTTAGTACTCTCAGAGTCTTCTGAAGTAACTATGCTTGAAAACTCTTCATACAGAATTCTTCATTGGTTCAGATGCTTCTGGCTTGCTTCAGATTCTTCTGGAGCTTCTGCTTCAGATCCTTCTGGAGGCAACGCTCAGGATCTTCTGATGGCAGCGTTCAAAATCTTCTAATGGGTGCTTCTGACGCTTCAGAGCCTTGCATATTTCTTATGTTCAGATCTGATTTGCTTCTGGAGTGATATTTACTTTAATATCTGCAGCAAACATTCTTAAGCAAATTTTAGAGTTCATAATTCTTAACTACAAAATTTCATAATAGTTATCATCAAAACATAAAGATATTATTAAGAACCAATCTGTGTTCTAACAATCTCCCCCTTTTTGATGATGACAAAAACATCAGAAATTTTGTTTAATTTAAAAAAGAATAATTATAACTCCCCCTGAGATGATGAATCTCCCCATGAATTAAATATTAATAAGGAATAGAAACTTCCCTTTTTGTCTTGAGTATTCTTTTCAGAATTAGAGCTTGATTGTTCTAAGCATTTGATCTTGCATGTTTCAGAGTCAGAGTCTGATAAATTAAATATGATCTGGGAGTCTCAGAGTTTCTTTTAAAGAGTATATCAGATTTATCAAATGTTCTGAAACACTCAGATTTTATGTTAGATAAAATCAATATGTCTGAAGTTTCATTCTGGTAGAGTTTAATTAAACAGTTCAGATCTATTTTCTCCCGCTTTTTTGTCATAAGCAAAAAGTAAGAACTTTTAAAAAGACAAATAAAAGGAAAGACAAACAAGATAAATCATGTAGAGAAAACATTGAGACATTCATTCATTCAGAGCAAATAATACAAACATCAGAAAATATTCAAGTACATGTGCAATCATCAGATGCAAACATCAGAAAAAAAAATAAACTAAGATTGTTTTGACAAAATCATCTTCAACAGATCAGTGATCTCAGAAGAGGACTGTTCTTGTTTTAACATCCACTTAGCCATGGTTTCATTCTTCTGATCTTGTTTAGACATCCACTGAGCCATGTCTTCAGACTTCTTATCTTGCTTAGCCATCCATGACTTAATCTCTGATTGACCAGCTTCCAGAACTGCAATCTTATCTTCAAGATCTGGATATTCTTTCTTGATCGCAGATGAAGAGGGTGGGACAGATTCTGAAGCATGAACAGAGTCAATTTCCATAGGGGATTTAGAGTTAGGAGCAGCAGATCCAGAGGGATGTTCTACAAGAGTCATAGCCAGAGAGTTGTCTTCAGATGCATATTCAGCATTCACTTCTGTATCACATACTTCAGATGATGAAGGAGCATCTTTAAGAAGCAGTGGTGCAGATCTTTTAACAGTCCAGAACAAACTTCTAGTAGTTTCAGCAAATCTGAGCTTCGCATCATCAGAACATACGTTCTTCAGATTTGATGCTACAGTATTAAATCTGTTTATGAAGCTATTCCAAATAGCATCAGATTCATTTGCATCCATTGTTAATGAACACTTCCTCTGTACAGAGCCTAAATACATCTCTATTTCTTTCAAAAAACTTGTAAATAAATGATCAACATTCAGCCTAGGTTTTGGGTTTAGAAAAGTTTCCAATGTGATTGGCTTGGGTTGGGGTGAAGGTGGAATGGTGAATTTTGGAATGGTGATCAGAGGATGAGGGTAGAAGGGTATGGATGGAGGATCAGATGAATTGACATTTTTTGATCTAGTTAAAGCATTCAACAGAAATGGTTTTGCATTTGATGCATAGAATACAACATCAAATGGGGTATCAGAGTAAGGAGTGAATGCAGATTTATCAGATAAAATAGGTTCTGATGAAATCATTTCTGGCAGTTCTTTAATATACGTTTGAAGAACAGATGGTAGAATGATGGTAAGTTTGGGTTTAAGAGGAGTGATAATGTCAGATGGTTCAATTCTGGTGTAGAAAATTTTGAATTTGAAACCAGAGGGAAGTTTGTCAGATGAAAACAGTTTACACGAAGCAGAGGAAACACACTCAAATGTCCTTGGCTTAGGTATTGGGATAGGATTGGGAATGAGAATTTCAGAAGAAATAGGTGGTTCTGGTTGGTTAACTTCAAGATTTCTGAGAGAGGGAGATGACAGAAAATCCAGGTGTATATCAGATTCTGATGAATTTGAGGATGTGGTTGGAGTACAAGACGTAGAGGACACTTCAAAAACAGTTTTGAGAGGTGTAACGTTTAGAACCTCTGTCTCAGGGATATTTGTTTCAGATGGGTTGGTTGATTCTGATGGATTCTCAGAAAGTTTTGATGGAGGTTCAGATGTAGGTGGATCAGATGTAGGTGGTTCAGATTTAGGTGGTTTAGATGTAGGTGGTTCAGATGTAGTAGGATCAGATGCCACTTGATTAGATTGTATAGGTTCAGAAATAACTTGTGCAGATGCAATAGGTTCAGATGTGTTTGATTGTGGTTTTTCTGGTTGTGGTTGTTTTTCTGGTTGTTGTTGTTGTTCAGATTGTTCTGTTGGTTTTTTTATAGGTGGTGGAGTTTGATTTGCTGGTGTTGTTATTGTTGTTGGTTCAGATGATTGATTAGTAGAAGGTTTTACAAGAGTGGTGGAAACTGGATCAGATGATTTTTGTGGGGAAGGAATTTTTAATGGTTCAGAATTATGAGATGGAGCAGGAACAGATTGTTTCTGAGTAGGAGGTGGTTTTGGAATAAAATTGAATGTTGATTCATTTAAAACAATGTTATTGAAAGAAGATACAGAAGATTTGGTACCTTTAATCTTGATACGCTTTGTGGGAACAGAGGGAGCGTCTCCAGATGCTTTCCTCTTGATCAGCTTCTGAGGCTTGTCAGCAACTTTTGGCTTCTTCTGAGCAACAGCTTCTTCTGCTTCTGATTGACCTCTTTTCCTTGTGTTCTCATTTCCTCCATCAGGCATTAGTTCCCTTGCTCTTTTCAGAATATCTGCAGGAATGGGCGTTGCATCTGCCTTGCAAGAATCAATATATCTCACAATTATTTCCCTTGGTTCTTCAGCACAAAACAGTGGGTAGTTTTCAACTGGAATTCGCTTCTGATTGAGTTCAGAGATATTTAGCTTCTTGGCTGCAGATGTGAGTTCTTCTACAATTTTTAGTCTCTGAAGACTCTTGGCATTCAGAGATTTTCCAACAATAGATTCAAGTTCATCCTTGACTCCAGCAGCATACAGAGCAGTCACCAGTCCATTTTCTGTCAGAATATCTGAAATTAACCTTCCAAAGGGAATCCATGTTCTGATCTTCTGACCCTTATCTTTTACAGATTCTCTTGAAGCATTGATATGGTTCCATAAGTGCATGAACAGAATGTAAGGAAGATCTACCTTAGTGCTCTGACTTAAACAGTACATGAAGTAGAGCTGTTCATTGTTCACATAGTCTAGAGAATTTGTATATTTTCTGTGATGAATGCATCCCATAAAAATCTTTGCCTAGATTTTGTAATCAGGATTCAGATCTTTAAATTTGTTAGAGGCCTGTCCAGAAGTCATGACTTCCTCATAAACTTCTTCCATGTCTACACGCCCAGCTGGCAGATGACATACTCCATCAGTCTCCTCATACCCTATGAGTTTCCTGATTAGATCTTCTGTAATTATAATCTCCTTACCCAGAACAGAAGACAAGATGAATTTGGGATAAACAGAAGCATGTATCCAGAATTCTTTCACCAGATGAGGGTAAATTGGTCCAAATAATCTGTCAAAGTATTTTACCCAGCCTTGAGCATCAACTATTGAACGAAATTCAAATCCATTTTCAGCTAATGAATCAAATTCCACCATTGATTCACAAAGAACTTCAAGTTTGTCAACAGGAGTTAACAAAGTCCTTTTAGGTGTCGTGTATGGAGCCACACCCATATTTGCAGAAGTAACTGCAGCCATGGTTGATTGAAACTGAGCTGCTGTAGAAGATGAGGTTGCCATTGAAGATGATTTTGACAAGGGTTTAGGGTTTTTGTGAAGAGAGAAAAGAAGACAGAAATGCATAAACTTGCTTGTGTTGTGAAAAGTGTGAAAGTGGTGAGAGATGTGGTATTTATAGAAAACAATTAGGCATTCAAGCAGACAATCAAAACACGTTTACACATAGAAATTAATGTCAATTAATGAAAGAGAATAAAAATCATTTCAAACATTAATTGATTCTGACAAATTGGGGGGAAAATCAAGATTTTCACTATTCAAACCATACCTCAAACGTCTCTTCAGTAGTGTACACGCCATCTTTGCAGATTTAGAGTGACACGTGTTTGCTTGCATGTGCTTCTGAATTATCTTGAGAAATGAAACGTTAACCAAAGTTCAGATCCTCTGAGATTGGTTAGTTCAGATACACACAAATAAACATAAATTTAATAAGCAACAGATGAAATACTTCAGAGTGATAAACATTTATCATCTGTAAAATTTGCTTCTGACAAATATTATTCTGGACACAAATCCATACCAATATTTTTCAGAATAAATTTGAATCTATCTTCAACAAGGGGTTTTGTGAAAATATTTGCCCATTGATGATCTGTATCAACAAAGGCTAAGTTTATAATTCCCTTCTGAACATAGTCTCTGATGAAATGATGTTTAATTTCTATATGTTTTGCCTTAGAGTGTAAAATGGGGTTTTTAGACAAACATATAGCAGAAGTATTATCACAGAATATAGAAATGTTACTTTCAAATATCTGATAGTCTTCTAGCTGACTTTTCATCCAGAGCATCTGCGTGCTACATCCAGCAACAACAATATATTCTGCCTCTGTAGTTGATAGTACAATTGTGGGTTGCTTCTTGCTGTACCAAGAGATTAGATTTCTTCCTAAAAATTGACAACTTCCAGAAGTACTTTTTCTTTCCACTCTGTCTCCAGCGTAATCAGCATCACAGAATCCAACTAATTTGAAATCATCAGATTTTTTGTAACACAAATCCACATTAGAAGTACCTTTCAAATACCTTAGAATCCTCTTAACAGCTGTTAAGTGTGATTCTCTAGGATCTGATTGGAATCTTGCACACAAGCATACACTGAACAAAATGTTAGGTCTAGAAGCAGTTAAGTAGAGAAGAGATCATATCATACCTCTGTAGAGTTTTTGATCTACTTTCTTACTTACCTCTTCCTTGCCTAGTGAACTAGTTGGATGCATGGGAGTCTTTGCTATCTTACTATCAGTCATGTTAAATTTCTTCAGAAGTTCTTTAACATATTTGGTCTGATGAATGTAAGTGCACTCTGGAGTTTGGTTGACTTGAATTCCCAGAAAGAATCTCAATTCTCCCATCATGCTCATTTCAAATTCTGCCTGCATACATTGAGCAAACTCCTTTCCTAGCATAGTATTGGTAGATCCAAATATGATATCATCCACATATATTTGACAAATTAGAAGATCTTTCTTAAATGTTTTACAAAAGAGTGTTGTGTCCACTTTGCCTCTGATGAAATTTTTCTCCAGAAGAAAATTGCTTAATCTCTCATACAAAGCTCTGGGAGCTTGTTTTAAACCATACAGAGATTTCTTTAGTTTGAAAACATGTTCTGGGAAGTTTTCACTCTCAAAACCAGGAGGCTGGTGAACATAAACTTCTTGCTCTATAATACCATTTAGAAAGGCACTTTTAACATCCATATGATATAGAGTGATGTTATATTGTGCAGCAAATGAAATAAGAAGGCGTATAGATTCTAACCTTGCCACTGGAGCATAAGTTTCAGTGTAATCAATACCTTCTTGTTGACTGTACCCTTGAGCAACAAGCCTTGCCTTATTTCTTTCAACTTCTCCTTTCTCATTAAGCTTATTTCTGAAGACCCACTTAGTTCCAATTATGTTGAATCCTTTTGGTCTTGCAACTAAGTCCCACACATCATTTCTAGTGAACTGATTTAGCTCTTCTTGCATGGCAATAATCCAATCATTGTCTTGCAGAGCTTCATCCACAATGGTTGGTTCAATTACTGACACCAATCCAAATAATGATGCTTCAGAGGATCTGAGGAAGGATCTTGTTCTGATAGGGTCATCTTTCTTTCCAATGATCACATTCTCTGGATGAAAAGCTTTGATTCTGGAAGATGATCCTCTAATAGTTGATTCTTCAAAAATGTTTAAGTTGTTCATTTGAGAAGTCAAAGGAATTGCATCTGGCGTTGCTTCTAGTTCCTTCACTTGAGCTTTGTCTGCCTCTGAGCCTTCAGAGTCTGTGAAGACTACTTCTCTATCTGCAAAATTTTCAAACTGCTTTGGCTTTTTAATGCCAAGCTTATCATCAAGTCTAACATGAATAGATTCATTTCCAATAGTTCCAGATCCAATGATCTTGCCCTTCTGATTCCCTCCAAATTTCACATCACCTCTAGATCTAAGCTCCAGACTTTGGAGCATAGACCTTTCTCCTGTCATGTGTCGCGAGCATCCAGAGTCCAGGTACCATGATTGGCGTCCTGACCTTGCTGCTAAGAACATCTGCAACAGGAATTATTTTACTTTTAGGTACCCAGATCTTCTTGGGTCCTTTTGGGTTAGTTGTTCTGAAGGTTTGTCTAAACTTCTGTTTTTCAATATAAGGTTTATTCTGACTAGCCTTAGATTTAAACACATGAATGTTCTTTTCAGAACGAGTGTGTTCAATATCATTCAAGTGACCAAATTTACAGTGGGAATATAAAGGAGTCTTCTTGATGATAATTTTATCAATAGGTTTTGGATTTAAATCCTTTCCAGAGAAAGATTTATATCCAATTCCTTTTCTGTTATTTCTGCTAACTCCATAGATCATAGAAGCCATTTTGCTTCTGTCTATGCTTTTAGTAAGAAACTTCTGAAAGCTGTAGTCATATTTTTCCAAAATATTTTTGCATTCAGACTCAGTTTCAGAATCAGAGTCTTGTTGAGCTAATTCAGAATCATTTTTCAATTTTAAGTTCTTTTGATTTAGCTCAGCTACTTCTGATTTGAGAATATTATTCTCAGATACAAGATTGCTTTGACGCTTCTTGTATTTGAGCTTAATATTGTTATAGCTCTTCATAACTTCTGATAACACTTTGATGAGTTCATCTTTAGTGAGTTTAGCCATTACCTCTTCAGCGTCAAAGTCAGATTCAGAGTCAGATTCAGATCCTGAAATTCCTTCCTCCTGATCTTCTATGTCAGCCATCAATGCTACGTTGGCACATTCCTCTTCTGACTCAGATTCAGATTCAGATGTATCTGAATCATCCCAGGTAGCCATTAGAACCTTCTTCTTCTTATCAGATTTTCTTTTAGGCTTTTCTTTCAACAACTTTGAACATTCATTTTTGTAATGCCCAGGTTCTTTACATTCGTAGCAGACAACCTCCTTTTTGCTAGATCTTCTGTGTCCAGAAGATTATTTTCTTTGGTCAGGCTTCCTGAAGTTTCTGAACTTCTTTCCTTTATGCTTCCAGAGTTTGTTTATTCTTCTGGACAGCATGGATAGTTCATCTTCATCTTCAGATGAGGATTCTTCAGAGCATTCCTCTATTACCTACAATGCTTTAACAGATTTATTAGATTTTAAAGCAATTGATTTACCTTTCTTTTGAGGTTCATCTTCCTCAAGTTCAATTTCATGACTCCTCAGTGAACTGATTAGTTCCTCCAAGGAAATCTTTTTCAGATCTTTAGCCATTTTCAACGTAGTCACCATAGGTCTCCATCTGGTAGGTAAGCTTCTGATGATCTTTTTCACATGATCAACAGTAGAGTATCCTTTATCCAAAACCTTTAGTCCAGCTGTAAGTATTTGAAATCTGGAGAACATAACTTCAACAGATTCAGCTTCTTCCATCTTGAAGGCTTCATACTTCTGAATTAGAGCCAGAGCCTTTGTTTCCTTGACTTGAGAGTTTCCCTCATGAGTCATCTTCAAGGACTCAAACATGTCAAATGCAGTTTCTCTATTTGTGATCTTTTCATACTCAGTGTGAGATATTGCATTTAACAATATTCTTCTAGCCTTGTGGTGATTTCTAAATTCCTTCTTTTGGGCTTCTGTCATAGATTTTCTATCTACTTTCTTGCCATTCCCATCAATGGGATGAACATATCCATCTATGACCAAATCCCATAAATCAGCATCATAACCAAGGAAAAAACTTTCAATCCTGTCTTTCCAATAATCAAATTTCTCCCCATCAAACATAGGGGGTTTAGTGTTTATTCTATCCCTTTCTTCATATTTGTTGTTAATGTTAGATATTGAAGTATCAGCCATAGTAACAACCAAATGTATATCAACGTTTTTCTCACTGGATCTTTTCTATCACTGTGAAGTGGTAGCACACACAGAACCGGAGCTCTGATGCCAACTGAAGGTGAGAAAATACTTAGAAGGGGGGTTGAATAAGTATGAAGATAAAAACTTAGAAGTAAAAACTCAAGTATTTTTATCCTGGTTCGTTGAACTCAACTACTCCAGTCCACCCTTTCTAGAGTGATTTGCCTTTCTCAAACAAGGACTTAATCCACTATTTAATCAACTGATTACAATAGTAAGCACTAAGAACAATTGTTCAAAGTCTTCTCAAGAACTACTGATCCTAACTGGATCTTCTTAAGGTTTTCTTACAATCAAATGTAATAATAAATACAAGTGTTAAGATGCTTCTAATAAAGCTTTATCACAACAATGATTTTTCACTTAAGATTAAGAACAAAGAAATAATTCTAGCAAGAATATATGAGTTGTGTGAGAGCTTTGATAATGAATTCTTTTCAAGTGTTTCGTCAACTGAAGAAGATGAGTGGAGACTTGCTTTTATAGGCACATTGATCCAAGAGTTTTTCACGTTGATAAGAGTGTACCAAAAGGTCTGAGCCTTTTTTGTCTTCACATCAAGTGACCTTTCCTAGAAGAAGAAAGCATAGAGAAATCCTTTTTGTCTGTGTTCTTGTGTCTAGCATAAATAAGGAAAGAGTCATTTGGATATTCCAACGGACATAATCTTTGAATTCTTCTTCAACAATTTTCAGCAAGAATCATCAGAGTCTAATTTGATCAGAGCCTTCTGATGTTGATCAGAGTTTTGCTGAATCAGAGTCTTTGCAGCAAGTGTGCTTTTAGCGTGTATAAGTTCAGAGCAGAGTTTTGGGTCAGATCCTCAGTACTGGCAGCGTTAGTACTCTCAGAGTCTTCTGAAGTAACTATGCTTGAAAACTCTTCATACAGAATTCTTCATTGGTTCAGATGCTTCTGGCTTGCTTCAGATTCTTCTGGAGCTTCTGCTTCAGATCCTTCTGGAGGCAACGCTCAGGATCTTCTGATGGTAGCGTTCAAAATCTTCTAATGGGTGCTTCTGACGCTTCAGAGCCTTGCATATTTCTTATGTTCAGATCTGATTTTCTTATGGAGTGGTATTTACTTTAATATCTACGGCAAACATTCTTAAGCAAATTTTAGAGTTCATAATTCTTAACTACAAAATTTCATAATAGTTATCATCAAAACATAGAGATATTATTAAGAACCAATCTGTGTTCTAACAATAATAACAGGACGTTTCTCATTTATGTCTAAGTAGGCATATTTGAGATTTTCTAAGAGAGGTTTGAGTTCTAAAGAAGGGGGCTGCTAAATGGATGGGATGGTCGGGGAAGCAAGGATGTCCAGAGCCTCAACCGCACAAACCACTTCATCAGTAACCTTATCCACCTGCAAAATATCAGTTTGTAATGCAGCATTTATCTCGGCACAAGTAGAGCAAACATTAGTGTTAGTGCATACATCACAGGAGAAAGTATCATCATAGTCTAGTAAAGATGGAAAATCCGATAAAAACTCGGGAAATGTATCGTCTACTAAGTCAGAAAGTAACTCAATCTGAAATACTGAATGCTCTTCCATGGGATGTTTCATTACGTCAAAGATGTTAAATTTTACGGTAATATCATCAAACTCCATGGACATTGTGCCATCATCAACATCGATTTTCGTCTTTGTCGTTTTCATAAAAGGTCTACCGAGAATGATGGGTGCCTTGTTTGACTTTCTTTCTCCTTCCATGTCAAGAATATAAAAATCTGCAGGAAAAATAAAGCCATTAACTTGCACGAGGACATCTTCCACGACTCCGACAGGGCGTGCATTACTTTTATTTGCAAGTTGAATGATCAAACCTGTGCGCAGCAATGGACCAAGATCAAGATTATTATAAACAGAAGTAGGCATAACATTAATACCAACTCCTAAATCAAGAATGCAATTTTTGAATCTACTATTCCCAATGGTACAAGGGATAGCAAAATTTCCTGGATCCTTGCAAGATCAACTATGAATTTGAAGGAGATTAAGACTTGGTTATAAGTCATTGTGATCTTGGAAAGTTGTGTTAATGCATCTAAGATGTGATTTCAAGATCAATACAAGAAGAATCAAGAGTGTGAGAAGTTGCTAAATTAGGGTTTCTAAGCTTGTCAGTGTAAAATCCCTTGTTTAGTGCCCAACTTCAACACCACATATCTCAAGATACAAGTTTCATCTCACTTTGATGTAAACATGAGACTTGTAAAGCATGTTCTTAGATTTATTTTGAGTACTAGAACTCATCCATTGGGTTTCTAGAACTCAAGTTATGATGCTGACAGGTTATGGGTCCTCAGATGAATGTGTTTTCAGTCAACAAAAGTCAACCAACTTCCAAGGCATTTTTGACCTTGAATCATGTTTCATCTCACTATGACCCAAACAGGAAAGTTTTTCCTTATGATCTTAGCTTTCCAAAAAGTCCTAAAAGTCCTTCATCTCATGTGAAGAACTCAAGTTATGAAGCTTGCAAGGCAGGGATATTTTGAGAAAGTGAGATTATAGGTCATATTCATTATAGGTCATTTTCATCCACTTGTGCACTTCAAATGGAACTTTGTCCAACATGAAACTTGCTTCAAATGATTTCAATTTCATCATTGAACACTCATTTGTCATGTATTTGGCATGGTTTTGAGGATTGGTGAAGGAATTCCATGGAAAAAGGACTTTAAAAGTCATGAATTAAATTGATTCCTTCTCATGCCATATTTGTGCATTTTTTTATTCACAATATCATACTAAATACAATGCACCAAGAAAATTGGACTCATGATGTGCAAAATATGTGGAATTTTAAGTTACTTCATGGTGAAGCTTCACATTCCAAATAAACCATCGGATCAATTCAAGGGATAATTCTCATCCACAAGATCAAAGTACAATCCCAGCAACTCATTTGAATCAGAAACAAGGCATTTGGAGCCATTTTTGCACGTGTACTTGAAGCTTTCATTTCCAATTTTGGATTTTCTTCAATTCACCATAGCAGGCCAAATTGGGCCTCCAAACTATCTTGGATCCAAAATATAAAAGGTTCTGATGAAGAATGAACCTTCATTCATCCATTTTCCTGCAAGAGAAGCTTGGGAGCAGTTACAAAATTCAAGGAGAAAGTGAAATCGTAAATCTCAGAATCAAAAAAAAAAATCAGAGCAATTAAGCACCAACAACATCTTCAGGGATTTTCATTGAACGTTTCTGCAAGGTTTTGCACAAGCTTGACTCCATTAGAAGCTCCAACGGAGAGGCTCCGTTAGGTAAATTTCTTTTCAAGAATTCACTCTTACTACGCATCTATTGCACGCCATTTTTTTTTGCATATTGAAGTCCTATGTATGTAGGCAAATTCTGGATAGATTAGGTTGTTGTTTAATGCAATTCAGTTATGGTGCTTGAATCTTTGATGCTTCGTTTCTCTCTGTTCTTGCATGATAAATAAAATCCAAACCTAGATTCATGATTTACGTAGTGAGAGCTTTAATTTGGTATAAGTTTTCACTTGATTTGGTTCAGTCTTGAACCTGCAACTCTGGTGAGATGAACGGAGAAAACGATCGGAGCACGGTGGCTCTGGCGTCTGGTTGTCTTATTCGTTTGGCTGAGTTGGCTGCCACATGTTGTGCTGAATGTTTGACTGATCTTGGATCAACGGCCTTGATTCGTTTGACCAACCAGTGCATTTTTTTTTACTTACCACCTCATAAATGAAATGCCTCATTTCATTTGGGGATTCAGAGTGTATTGGTTTAGGCTTTCTTGCGCTATTCACACCCCCTCCCTGCGTTGGCCCAATCTGATGAACTGAAAATACTATTATCTGCACCACATGCCTATTTCTTTTATTTTTCTTTTTCTTTTTTAATATGTTTTGTTTTTAATCCATTTAAAATACTTTTAATGATTAAAAAATTACCCATAAATACTTTTAAGACATTTTGAGATGTCATTTGATTTTAGGAAATTTTTATTTTATTTTTTGGAATATTTTTCAATTAAAAAAGAATTAATCATTGGGAAGTGTTTTAATTGATCTTTTAATTGTTCATTCTTGTTCTTGATTTTATTTCTTGATTAATATTTCTTTCCAATGATTGAAATTTTGTCCTCATATCCATGATGAGTTGAAGAATTTTATAGGACCGTTTTTCCCCTGGTTTGATCATTTTTGGTTGGGCTTTTGTGCCATTTTTTTGTTGACCCTTGATTCCTCCATTCCAAAGTGGTACACCTTAGGGATTTATTTCTTTTGGTGGTGCTTTGGGGAGACATTACCCTTGTTCTTTTGGCCTCTGGTTGCCAACATCTTAATGTACTTCTTGAATTTTATTTGGATTTAATTGAGCCTTTTTCCTATTTTTGAGATGACTTACAAGTTAAGTCAATTCTAAGGGAGGCTCACACAAGTACGGTCGTCTGTACCAAAGCCGAATGAAGAAAGCTTATGATAAGAAGGTGCGTCCTAGAAGCTTTCAGACGGGTGATCTCGTCCTGAAGAAGATTCTTCCTCCACACTCCGATCACCGGGGCAAGTGGACTCCCAATTACGAAGGTCCGTACGTCGTCAGCAAGGTCTTCTCAGGAGGAGCTTTGTTGTTATCCACGATGGATGGTGAAGAGTTTGCATCCCCGGTGAACGCGGACGCAGTTAAAAAATACTTTGCTTGAAAGCGACCCGCTGGACAGTAAAAAGAGAGTCCAGGCAAAAATGGGGCATCCCGGCGAACCATAAAAAAGGAAAAAGGTTCGGGCAAAAATTAGGGATATAAATTGAAAAAAGGTACACCCGCAAAGTCGAAAACCCGGATGGGCGACTTTGGCAAAAAAGGGTATCCCGGTGAACTGAAAACCCGCAAAGGGCGGTTCACGCAAAAGTTAGGGATTTGAAAAAGCAAATGACTGCGTTCCGCGTATGGACTTTCTTTGTTTAATGGTTTGGAAGAACTGAGGGCCGTTTATCTGAATCAATCTCTTCTGAAGCTGAAGCGTCGAAGAAGTATCAAAGTCGAGTGGGTCATAGAGGGATCAACTCATGGTGTTCGTCTACGCCTCGTTGCCGACATTTGTGTATAATAATGTATATTTATGTTTTATTTTTGCGCGGCTTCCTCATTCCAGAAGCTTGCATCTGTTGTAAAACATTTTTACCCATTCAGGGGTTCGTTATCAATAAAATGTATACTATTCAGCAATTCTGTTTGCCTGTTTAGCATTTACCTATTTTGTTTGCGAAAAAGAACGTCGATGTTTTTGATAAAATGCGCATACATAAACTTACTGGCCTAGGCCACTGATTGTTGAAACAATGAATTACTTAAACATTGTTACAAGATGATAACCTTGATAGGTCCCTTTGAGAAGGGTATCTTGTCTGTTTGTTTGTGTTGTTACAGGTGTAGCGTATTCCAGACAATGCGCCGTGTGCATCCCCAAGCAGGATGATTCCTCCCTCTCCAGCAGAGTTCAGCAGCCTCTCCCCGCAGAGTCTGAACACGAGATCGTGAGCATTGATATGTCTCCCTAGGCAGAGAAGATTCTCTCCCCAATCAGATGAATCCTGAAGGAACGTCATCTCCTCAGCTGAGTCATTCACTGAAGTGTGCAGCCATTGATGGTTCAAGACTGAAGTCTCCAGGAGAATTGAGATTCCCCACAGAGTCGTACTCTCCCCCAGCAAGTAGAATGATTTCTTCTTCCTCAGCCGAGTTTGCAGATCCCCAAGAGAGTCGAGTCCTTGGAAGCCGCTCAGGCCATGATTGGTTTTCCCCAGTAGAGTGTTGAATAGCTGATGCCATATCTCCCCACCAGATTCGTTATCTCCAAGGAAGTAGCCGTGAAGGCCGTGCAGTTTATCCCCGCGATTGACATCGCTTTTCCTCAGCAGGTCCAGGTTCTCTTAGAGCTTCGTCCCCCTGCAGCAGTCAACTGAAGTTCACTTCCCCGCAACACCCGATTGAGATTGGTGTGAGCTTGTTCTCCTCAACAGGATGATTCCTCCCCCTACCAGAGTGGTTCTTTCTCCTTGACAGGAGGATTCTCCCTTCAGCATTTATTTTGCTGACGGGATCGCATCATTTTGCATGACTGCATAACATTTATCATAAACGTGTAGCATTTCCACCGTGTGGAGCATTGCGCCATCGCCGAAGCATATGCATAATAAACATGATCTAGGTTGTTACCGTTCTTGTTTTGCAGGTGTTCCGCCGCAGAATTGATTGCTCAAGATGATTCTTGAATTCTTCCCAACGGAGTCGCTTGCTCAAGATGATTCTTGAGGTCCCCAGCGAAGTCTTCGGCTCAAGATGATTCTTGAATTTCCAGTAAGGTCGTTTGCTTAAGATGATTCTTAAAATCCCCAGTGCAGTCGCCAGAGTGGTTGCTCAAGTTGATGCTTAGAGTCCCCGGCAGAGTGTTGGCTCAGGATGATTCCTGAAATCTTCAGCAGAGTTATCGGTTCAGGATGATTCTTGAAGTCCCCGACGGAGTTATTTGTCCAAGATGATTCTTGAAGTCCTCAGCAGAGTTGATTCATCCAGAATGATTCCTGGATCCCCGAAGCAGAGTTACTTGATAGTTCTCCAGAATCCCCAGCGGAGGTGCGTCATCCCCAGCAGGTTTCTGAACAGCGAAGTTGAAACTTCCCCTGAAGACTTGATGATTGAAGTCCGACCGTGTTAACGAAGCAGTTCTCTCAGCCGATGCGGAGTGCCTGATGGCAGAAATTTGGATGTCCCCAACTGGCTCATGATTGACCGAGAATTCTATCCCCGACTTACTGATGAAGTCCGGTTGATGCCCGAAAATTCCTTTGAATGCCCGACGGCATGATCTAACCTGATTGTTGACCCGATGAGTCCCGAGGAATCTTGATGCCTGACGGCGCGATCGACCATGCATCACCGGTTACCGTGTGACCAATTCCCCAGCTAGTTGCCGTGCAGCTAATATTTCAGTTTTCGAAGATTTGTTCCCATCTGAGTACCGTGTACTTGTGCAGTTGGCAAATTTCTGGGTTCGTTGGTATTCAACCGTCTCGTACCTTGATTGTTTGAGAGTCGTTCGCTTCTCACCCAGTCAGGTTCAAGCCGTTTGAATAGGGGCAGCTGTTGCACCCCAAAATTTGACCAATATTTCTTCACCTAGCTTGTGTTTCATTTCATTCACATTAGCATTATCATTTGCATTTCATTGACATGTATGCAGGAGATCAAGAGGTAGGAGTACCAATCAAGAGCTACACAAGAGTATGAAGATAGCTAAGAAGGTTATTCAAGTGTTCAAGGGTTGATATCCTTGTCAGAGAAGTTAAGAGATCCTCAGAGAGATTGGTTGAAACCAAGGTTGTGCGCCTCCTAACTTGAGAGTTGTGGGAGCTCCTCAGATGATTCTGAAGCTATGAGGATGGACTTGAAGCTTTGAGAGAGCTTATGAGATGTCTTGAAAGCCATCATGAAGTCTAGAGAGGTCATTGTGCAAGGTTAAGAAGCCTCATCCATGAGTGGTATAATTAGGGTTTGACTGGGTCAACCCTAGTTCAACTGGTGATTTGGAGAGGGTTGAGACCTAATCCAAGAGACATGTGATCATGGATTTATGCATTGAGATGCTATAAGGATGATTCCAAGGTCAACTCATCATGATTAAGGAGTTTGAGAAGTTTCAAGCTAGGGTTTCTAAGGCTTGACAGTGTAAAATCCCCTAGTTTGACCCCTATCTTCAAGGCAGTTTAGCTCAAGATGTGATTGTCATCTCATCTTACCCCCAACATGAATGTTGTAGAGCTTGTTCTTAGCTTTAATTTGAGTACTAAAAGTCCTTGATAGGATTTGTAGATCTCAAGTTATGACTTTGACAAGTTACAGGTCATCTGAGGTATGTGAATCTGGGGCCTTGAAAGTCACCCAACTTGCATCCAACTTTTGCCCAAGAATGATGATTCCTATGAACTTTTGGTCAACATGAATGTTGTTCCTTATCTTATTAGCTTTCTAGAGAGTACTATAAGTCCTTGATAGGATTTGTAGAACTCAAGTTATGGCTTTGACAAGTCAAGGGCATTTTGGTCATTTAGAGATTACAGGTCATTTCAAGCAAAAGGCCATAACTCCTATTTCCAAGCTTCAAATGGAAAACTCTTCAACATAAAACTTGCTTAAAATGATGTTTTAAGGCTATTAAGGAGGTCATGAGATGTTGAAAAGGCTTGTAGCTCAAAGTAATAAAAATGTCCTAAAATGGAGGAATAAGTTAAATATGTCAAAGTTGGAAATTGAAATTTCCAAGCTACACATCCAAACCATGGCATATAATAGGTCATTTTGACTATAGAAAGCATTTTAAAAACAATGGTTCAGCCACATTTTTTATTTGAGATTTAGATCATGGACTTGCTTTGGAAAATGGTTGCTTGCATATTAAGGTACATATGCAAAACACAAGGAAACTCAATGTACAAGCTAGCTAAGTATCTTAACACCTCATATATCTCATCTAAGGAGATTTTCAAGCCAGAACAAGTTGCTGCAAGAGGCATAGCATGAGATGATACATGAGATGGATAGAAATCATAAACTCATGACATGAGAATCTCAAATTCTCATTGGATGATTCCAGAAAGTTCTGGATGGGTCTGAACCATCCTATGTAGTGTTTAGAACTTGCTCAGATGCAAGGTTGGTGAGAGATTAGAGAGGAGAGTGAGATAGCCATTTCAATTTCTTCCATTGCAAGTTAAAATCAAATTCTACATTCCACACCATTCTCATTGCTTCTTTCAATCCCAACACCTTCCATTGATCATACTGAATGTGTGCATACCAAATTGAGGGCAAGATCATGGAGAATTGAAGAGTTAGATTTTGGATTTTGGTAGCTGCAAGTTACAATCGGATTTGGAGATTCAGGCTTTCTTGATCAAATCTTTTGCAAACAAAAGCTTTAACATCAATCAAGGAGTGATTCTAAAGAGTTTGAGAGGTTGAAGTGGAGCTTTGCCCTATCTGATAATCAAGATTTGACAGGTTTGCATCTTTTCTTCTACACCCTAATTTAAGCATAATTTGGTAGATTTGTTAGGTTAGAATGGTTAGAGACAAGTAGGAGATGAATTCTGGAAAGTTTGAGATCATTTGATGAAGTTCAAGATAGTGACACCATTTCTGTTTACCACCATAACTTGCTGAATCTTGAGAGATAATCTTGGTATGATAGTGAAAATTGATCAGTGTAACCTGAGGAAGAGATTGAGCATCATAATTTCAAGAATGGTGAACTTTGATTCCTGAGCATATTTGGAAGTTTGATTCGTGTTTTAGGTTTGAGGAAGTTTCAATGGATTTTGATACCATGGTTAGATTCAGGGTGAAATTCTGGATGAGCTAGGGTTTTGAATTTTAGTTTTTCATGGAGAATTGATGAGATACGAGTGAGGAAGATGAGTGTGAAGAACTCTGTTGCAGCCATGGATTTTCCCTCCAAGGAATACAAAATGAAGAAGACGATGTGGTATCCATTAGATTAGGAGGAGACCTTTGACTGAGTGGAGATCCAAGGGCCAGGAATTGATTTCGTTTTATGAAGGATCTGAGTTCCATGCCAAACGCAGCCGTTTCACTTAAAATTCGTTTTGGGCTTAAGTGATGAGATTGATATCCACACCCCAAGTCTTGGCCCATTTGCATTTTGTACTAATTTCCTTTACTAAATGCACCACGCTTTTTTCTTTTTCTTTATAATTTTTGAATTGATTTTCTGATTAAAAACTGGGCCTAGCGCATTTATTATTTGCACCCCCATTTAGGGCCCAGTCTCATATTGAACTGCATATAGTTGCTATCTGCACCAATGGTTTCATATTTTATTTTCTTTTTCTCCATTTTTCTTTAAACTTTGAAAAATCATATTAAATAGGAAAATGATTATTTTTGCATGGGGATTTTTTCTCCTATTTCATGTTGATGTCTAGAAAATTATGAAATCAAAACATTTGCATTTCATGCATTTTTAATAGTTTTTGTATATTTTCTCTTTTAATAGCATTTTAATTCCTTTTATGTTGATGCATAGATTTGTAGAATTTTGTTTAGCTAGTTCCCTTTGAATTTTTAGGCCATTCTTTTTAGGATAGTTAGATTAGGACTTTATCTCCCCTCTGTATTTACTCCATAATTTTGTGATTAATTTTTGATTAATTTTGATTAGATGACTTTAGGTTGTATAGAATTAGGTCAATCCTTAACATAGGTCCACAATAACACTAGAATTTTGGGTTTCTAGGTCAAGTTAGATATTGGGACATATAGGGTATTAAGGGTAGGTATATAGGATCCCCTAGAAATTATATTAGATTTTAATATAATAGTATACTATTTTTGAATGATTTTTGTAGTTGATTGTTGTTTGTGTTGCCCTTGTGGGCTTGTATTTTGTTTTGCCTTGCTTTGTGGGTTTTTGCTTGGCTTGGTGGGCGTGGTCTTGCTTTGTGGAGCATGGAGGAGCATAGTAGAAGACTTGAAGATTGAAGAAGGAGCTTGAGAGCTTGAAGACTTGTTTGTTTTGTTGTTGTTTTAGGGTTAGGAATTAAGTAGAGCTTAGACCTAGCTAATTTCTTTCTTAAACATGGATGGTATCTTTTACCTCCATTCTTCCCCATGATTCAAGGTCCTTCCATGGTATTCACCTCCTTCCTTTGGAGGGATAAGTGATGGTACCTAGGAAGTAGAACTTTTGAGGGAACCATTCTTTTGATGTTGAACCCTTATAGGTCACCTTTGGTGGTCAATAAGCAGTTTGATATCCTAGCTTGTCCAGTTAAGTGATTTTCTCTAGTGTGAAAATCTTGAGAGATGTTGGGCTTGAGTTTGAAGATGAAGACTTCATTGAAGAGTATGGAAGAGGATGATTCCCTGAGCATTGCCATTGCAGTTGAGGCTTGAAGAGCAAGAAGAACAAGTTGATACTTGAAGACCCAATGAAGATCCAGTAAAGACTGAATGAAGAGCTGAGGCTTAAAAATTGAAGGATGAAGTTGACATTTCCAGGTGATTGATGACTACTCTGAGAAGCTGAAGCTTGTAGAGGAGAAGGCCAAGTTGAGACTGGTGAAGCAAAGAGAGCTGAAGCTTGAAGACTGAGTTGATACTCATGAAGAGGATTCAATTGAGATTGATTGAGGAGCTGAAGCTTGAAGAACAAAGGATAAGTTGATACTTACTTTGAAGCTTGGAGATCCTGAAGGAATCAAGTTGATACTTGTGGTTAAGAGTGAAGCCTGAAGGTGGAGCTGATTAAGGAGCTGAAGCTTGAAGAATAAGATAAGTTGAAACTTATGTTGAAGGGTTGAAACCTGGAGAAGCAAATTGATATTTTTCAAGAGTGATGGAAGTCTGAAGACTGAGTTGCTGTCAGAGGAGCTGAAGCTTGGAGTTGAGAGAGGAGTTGATATGCTTTCTTGTCTGTTTCTTCTCTGTATTGTTGATGCGCCTTGTTTGACTTGCTTGATGCATTAGAATAAGTCCATATCTATACTAGATTTAAGCTAGGAGCATGATTGCACTAGAGGTTGAGTTGCTCCCTCTGCTTGTATTGTTACTGTGTGGCTTTGCTTGCGGGTATTCGGTAGAGCCCAGCTCGATTGCCCATGTGGTTTGTTCTGCTTGATAGTATGATTTTATTCTTTCTGTATGATTACAGTCTCTTATATTTTGCTTGATAGCATGTTTTATCTTTCAGTATGATTACTGCTATTCATTCTGGCTTGAGGTTGAGATGAGCTTGTGGAGGCTGCTGCCCCACACACATTTCCTCCCTCACTTGCATTGCATGCATTTTACAGTCGATCACTGTTTACTGTTTAAGCTGATGCTTTATCTGTTTCTGTGTATCATTGACATGATCCCTTAGGACTCTCATTCCTTTGATAAGGAAGTGACGATAGAACTTTAGGTTGAAACCTATGCATGATAACTTCTAGGAGTTCCCTGTTTCAAACCTCAACCATAGGATGAATCCTTGGCATGACAACAGTAGGACTTGATAGTCTCCCTTTAGTTGAGCCTGTTCTCTTCTCATCTTAAAACAGTTTAAGATACAGTAATCATGAATGATTTCTTTCGTACGTTACGAGCCTTAAGCTATCTGAGAAAGGATTGTTGGAGAGCTTCTTTTCAACAGTCTGGATGTTTAGTATGGTACCCTTTGGGTGACATGCGACGCATTCACTATCAGGTCATAGTCTTTAGTGCGATTGAAATTGCAAACACAATAAAAAACACTTCTTCCGTAAAAGACAGAAAACAAACTTCAAACCTTTTTGCCCCGTGGGCCCATAATTCAAAGGAAAGCTTTTCTGAAGAAAATAGTGTCGTTAAACCTCAGCGCCACCGCAAACAGGCTTTGTCCCTAACTGCTGGAACTGCTGTTTAACCCTACTCGATAAAACAGATGAATCTGAAATCCCGTAATACCTAGTATCCCGAACTACGTAAGCTCTGATCTCTCATACCTGTTGAGAGTACGTAGGCACAATACTGATGTATTGGCGAGCTACCTTCCCCGTAACCCCTCGTAGGTCGAACTACGTTGACTCTGATTTCTCATTCTCTGATGAGAATACGTAGGCATAAAGCGCGACGCTTTGCCGAGTCATTTTCTTTTCTGTTTAAGCTAGCCTTGATAGGCAGATAGATAAACCAACTCGTCTAGTAAACACCACAAGCGTGGATCCCGTCGAGTACGATGGACGTGAGGGGTGCTAATACCTTCCCCTTGCGTAACCGACTCCCGAACCCAGACAACGGTTGCGACAACCTTGTCTTATACCCTTTTCGTCAGGTTTTTCAGATCGTTTCCTTTCCCGTTCTGAGGGATAAATAACGAAAGGTGGCGACTCTTCTATTCTGCCGGCACCTTATTTTCGCGGAAGCGACAGTCACTTTGCTCAAGGTCCCTGATTAGTGCTTCAAGAGTTCTTTTCCTCGCATCTATCTCTTGACATGTTTCTTTTAGCTTGATAATCACTTCAGCTTTTGTTGATGTGGACTGTGATGTCTCAGCTGATGTTGCAACAAGGCCAGGGACATGGTTGCCAAGAAACAGCTTGGGATGAAATGACAAGGGGATTTCTCGTTTGCTCGCAACATCAGTCCTTTTGAGAATGTTGGGAAACTGTTCCAAAATGATGCCACATATTAGGGAAGGGAATGCAATGGGACCCTTGATGCTATAGTTGCCCACATGCTTCATAGTTTGATCAAACACATATGTTCCAAAATCAAATTTGGCCTTGGTCCCAATAACATAGATGATTTTACCAAGTCCAGTTGCCACAATAGATTTATGGTTTGTGGGTACCCAATTTGCTGCTCCAATTTTATGCAACATAGCATATTTGATACTCAATTTGCTAGCCACTAGCTTTCTTTTGAATGGCCATCTGTGTACCTGATTGCCTGTTATCACTTGGCATATTGTGTTTTCTGAATCATTTACATCAGGACGAGCTCTATCTGATCTTCCCAGATATTTATTGATTGTTGATGGAGTGAAACTAACACATTCCCCTCTTACATGCACCTTGCCAAACTCTTTAGATTTTCTGTCAGCACATTCCTCTGAGAGATTAACTATGAATTCCTTGACAAGTAGCTCATAGCATGAAAAGAATTCACTAACTTTTTTCATTAGTCCTGCATTATTAATGAGTCTCATGATTTCTTTACTTTCAAGCACATTTTGTCCCAGCTCCCTTTCCACTGCCAGCCTTTTCTGAACCACATACTTCCACCTATTGACATACGAGGGTAATGAAATGAAATATTGTCAATTGGGACTTCAGGGACCTGTTAAGCCAGTTTGCTCTTGGAGGGTTTCTTATTGTTTTGAATGTCAGTGACATCTTCAGCAACATCAGACTCAATCTTTCATTCAGTACCAGAGTCATCCTTTCTTTTCTTGGTGACCACTTTGCTCCAGGCTTTGGGAGGTCCAATTGGTCTTCTTTTAGTCCTAGCCTTCCTTGAGGGAGTGTCATGTTCAGTTGTTTTCTTCTCTGTGAGGTTGTCTTGCTCAACAGCCTGCTCAACAACCTTTTTCTTGGGGAGAACTTGTTCAGCCATCCTCTTATCTTTCCTTGTCATAAGCCTTTTAGCTATGCCTGGATTGATGTTTGCAATTAACTCGTTATCAGAGTATTCATCAAGGTTAACCAACTCAGCTTTCTTGGTGTCTTGTACTTCATCACTTCCACCATCCGAGCCTATACCCTTGTTTTTCTTTTTTGAAGTATGGTCTTTCAAGGTTCCAACATTGGGCATATCATCCCTTTGATCATGCACAGTTGGCCCAGACTCCTCATTGCTGATTGAAATAGGGATGCTCAGAGCCCTAGCTACCATGCCAGCAATGATGTTGTGCGTGGTCTTGGCTCCATCATCAGAGGTTGCCGGAGTAAGAGTTTTACCTGATACATCCTTTGACTTTCTTGCATGTTGGTTCCTTGTATTTTTTACTAGAACCCCTTCTGGTGTCATCATGCACAGTGGGGCTATTTCAAGCACTGAGTCAGGGTTGCTTGACTCAGTTCCTATCTCAGACTCATTTATGGGTATGTTCTTGGAGGGAGATGATGTTGGTGAATGTTGAGACATTGTACAGGACGTTGATCGTGTGAACATGGGTTTCTGTTTGTTGAAGGCTGTAGGGAAGGTGAATAGTTCGATAGTGGACCAAGTTGAGTAGAAGGTCAATACGGAGGGGCTCACTAGGTGATATAGCAAATGAGGAGGGAACTTAATGTTTTGACCAATCAGTAAATGATTGAATTTTAAATTATAATTCCCTATTCCCATTAATTGCTATAACTCACCGTTACTTAAAGGCCTTAATTTCTATAAATCATTTTTATGGGCCTTGTGTCGCTTCCGCGAAAATAAGGTGCCGGCAAAACAGAAGAGTCGTCACCTTTCGTTATTTATCCCTCAGAATGGGAAAGGAAACAATCGGAAAAACCTGACGAAAAAGGTATAAGACAAGGTCGTCGCAACCGTTGTCTGGGTTCGGGAGTCGGTTACGCAAGGGGAAGGTATTAGCACCCCTCACGTCCGTCGTAATCGACGGGATCCACGCTTGTTGTGTTTACTGGACGAGTTGGTTTATCTATCTACCTATCAAGGCTGGCTTAAACAGAAAAGCAAAATGACTCGGCAAAGCGTCGCACTTTATGCCTACGTATTCTCATCAGAGAACGAGAAATCAGAGTCAACGTAGTTCGACCTACTACGGGTTACGGGGAAGGTGGCTCGCCAATACATCAGTACTGTGCCTACGTACTCTCAACAGGTATGAGAGATCAGAGCTTACGTAGTTCGGGATAATACGGATTACGGGAATTCAAATTCATTTGTTTTATTGAGTAGGGTTAAATAGCAGTTCCAGCAGTTAGGGACAAAGCCTGTTTGCGTTGGCGCTGAAGTTTAACGACACTCTTTTCTTCAGAAACGTTTTCCGTTGAATTATGGGCCCAGGGGGCAAAAAGGTTTGAGGTTTGTTTTCTGTCTTTTACGAAAGAAGTGTTTTTTATGTGTTTGCAATTTCAATCGCACTAGAGACTATGACCTGAGAGTGAATGCGTCGCATGTCACCCAAAGGGTGCCATACTAAACATCCGGACTGTTGAAAAGAAGCTCTCCAACAATCCTTTCTCAGATAGCTTAAGGCTCGTAACGTACGATAGAAGTCATTCATGATTACTGTATTTTAAGCTGTTTTGAGATGAGAAGAGAACAGGTTCAACTACGGGGAGACTATCAAGTCCTACTGTTGTCATGCCAAGGATTCATCCTATGGTTGAGGTTTGAAACAGGGAACTCCTAGAAGTTATCATGCATAGGTTTCAACCTAAAGTTCTATCATCACTTCCTTATCAAAGGAAGTGAGATTCCTAGGGGATCATGTCAATGATAAACAGCAACAGATAAAGCATCAGCTTAAACAGTAAACAGTAAACGACTATAAAATGCATGCAATGCAAGTGAGGGAGGAAATGTGTGTGGGGCAACAGCCTCCACAAGCTCATCTCAACCTCAAGCCAGATATGAATAACAGTAATCATACAGCATAAATAACATCATGCTATCAAGCAGAATATAAGAGACTGTAATCATACAGAAGAAAATAAAACGCTATCAAGAAAAATAAACCACATGGGCAAGGGAGCTGGGCTCTACCGAATACCCGCAAGCAAAGCCATACAGTAACAATACAAGCAGAGGGAGCAACTTAACCTCTAGTGCAATCATGCTCCTAGCTTAAAGTCAGTCTAGATATGAACTTATTCTAATGCATCAAGCAAGTCAAACAAGGCATATCAGCACAGAAAAGAAAACAGACAAGAAAGCAGATCAACCCCTCTCTTCCAATTCCAAGCTTCAGCTTTTCTGACAGCAACCCAGTCTTCAGACTTCAATCACCCTTCAAGTCTATCATCTTCCAAGACAAGTATCAACTTGCTTCTCCAAGGTTTCAATCCATTAAACATAAGTATCAACTTATTCTCTCTTCTCCAAACTTCAGCTCCTCAGTCAATTCCACCTTCAGGCTTTTACTCTTAAATACAAGTATCAACTTGATTCCTTCAGGCTCTCAATGCCTCAATGTGAGTGTCAACCCCTCCTTTATTCCTCAAGCTTCAGCTTTATACTCAATCTCAATTGAATCCTCTTCATAAGTATCAATCTAGTCTTCAAGCTTCAGCTCTCTTTGCTTTGCCAGTATCAACTTGGTCTTCTTCTTCTACAAGCTCCAGCTTCTCAGAGTAGTCTTAAATTACATGGTAGTGTCAACTTCACCCTTCAATCTTTAAGCCTCATCTCTTCACTCAATCTCAATTGAATCTCCAAGTATCAACTTAGTCTTCTTACTCCTCAAGCCTCAGCTGCAATGGCAATGCTCAAGGAATCATCCTCTTCCACACTCTTCAATGAAGTCCTCATCTTCAAACTCAAGTCCAACATCTTTCAAGATACTCAGCCCAGAAGACAATTGATTTAACAGGATGAGTGGAAATGATAAACAGCTTACTGACAACCAAAGGAAGCCTGTAAGGGTTCATCATTAGGAGAGACTGGTTCCCTCAAAATTCTACTTCCCAGATAAAGCCACTCATCCCTCCAAGGGAGGGATGTGAATATCTTGGAAGGACTTTTAGTCATTGGGAGGAATGGAAGCATAAGATGCTTTCCATTTTTGTGAAAGAAATCATTCTAATTCTAAGGCTCTCCCTATGTCCTCTATCTCCTAAATCTTCATCAGACACCTTCAGGCACCAGCAAATCCTAGCTCCAAGCAACTTCAAGCATCCTCACCTTGTCTTCAACTTATATTCAATCTCAACCAAAGGCAAACAAAGCAAAACCCTAATCTAAGGGAGCTAAAGAAGTTAAACTAGTTGAATTAGTAAGTTAGGATCACCTAAAACCTAGTACTAAAGTTAGTCCTAACTAAAATACTAAACTCAATTGTAAAATCCTACAAAAATGACTATGGGAACCTAGGTCAATCATGACTCTACCACATTAATTCCAGAGATCAAATCATCAAATTAGACCTAGAACTAAATTCTACATTATGAGGTACTAAACCTAAACCCTAAAAGGAAGCACCTAAATATCAATCTAAAAAGCACACCTATTTTCATCACAAAAATGCGAGAAAAATTCTATGGGATCATACATGTCAAACCTAATCATACACAAAAAATTAGGATCAAAATCATCACCATATGATCACACAAAATTCCACAAAATTAGGTATCAAACATAACCATTTTAATATCAATTAAAATGTAAAATACCCATAAAATCAGAAAATACATGAAATGAAAATATTTTTTCTTTAAAAAATACAAGACTCAATCATGAGTAAAATGAAAAAAGAATGGGGTTGATTGGATTAATTTTCAATTTTATATGATTTTTTCAAGAACCATGAATAAAATGAAAAAATAATGAAAATCAAATTAAAATAACCACACGCGCGGTGCAAATAGAAACTGAAATCAATTCATTCTCCAAACTGGGCCATCAGGGGGGTGTGGATATCATGTAATAGCCTAAGCCCAAAATCAGCAAACTAATGAAACGATGCGTTTCATTAATTCAAATCCTTCACACATTGGAATTAAAACGTGGCCGTTGGATGAGCTCCTAGTCAAAGGTCCAACCAAGATCTGATGGTCCTGGGGTCGTCTTCTCCATTTCAAACCTCTGCAACTTCGCGCCTAGCTCCGGCCACCACCGATGGTGCTCCGGTCATCTTCCTCAACCCTAATTCTCTCTAGGAGCCTCCATTGCAAATGGTCAATACATGAAACTTATCCCAAATTCCCTCACGAACTCATTCATGCCCTTAATTTAACCTAAATCCTCAAGATTCACCATATCCAATTCTCAACCGAAAATGGTAACACACCTATTTTGTCACTAATTCTCAAATTAATGGTCTGAAATCAATCCTACACCGTTCTACAATGCAACTAACACCTTAATTCACCTTGATTATACCTAATTCATGCTAGAGGAAGAAAGTTACCAACCTGAAAATCTTGGATGAACATATGCACTACACCTCCAAACCAAGCTCTCTAATCTTTCAGACACGATCAATGAATCCTCTCCTTGCTTCTGTATGCAAAAGAACCGGTTGAAAGTGCTTGAATCTTGAAATCCGATGGTGAGTTGCAGGTGGAAAAATTCACTTGCTCATACACGATTTAGCCACGAATTCTCTTGGATTATGATCTGGAATCACTCCTTAGCATCCATGGAAGAAGTTTCAATCAAGAAAATGGATGGAAAGTGAAGAATTTGATGAAACCGAATTCAAATGCAATCCAAGAAATCTCAATCTCAATCTATGCTCTCTCCTTCAATCATCACCAACCTCTTCAATGGATCACCTCTACTCAATATATAGATGATGTATGAATGATCTAGAACCCTCTAGATCCTTCTAATGAGAATTTCCACTTCTCATGTCATGAGATTTTCAACCATGTATCATGATATGCATAGCTCTGTTTGCAGCTTGAAAACCATCCCATTCTCTTTCAATTTATCCCCTAGTGACATTTTGAAAGGGTTTAGCTTGCAAAGGACCTTGCTCATGCCTTGATTCTATGTTTTGCACATGTTACTTAATATGCAAGGAATCACTTTTCAAAGCAAGTCCACAAATTGAATCTCAACTCAAAAATGTGGCTAAACCAATGTTCTTAAAATGTTTTCTAGAGTCAAAATGATATATTACATGCCATGGTTTGGATGTGTAGGTTGAAAATATCAATTTCCAAGTTTGGTTTATTTAACTTATGCCTTTATTTTAGGTCATTTTTGCTACTTTGAGCTACAAGCATTTCCAACATCTCATGAACTCCTTACTAGCCTTAAAACATAATTTTGAACAAGATTGATGTTGAACATTTTTCCATTTGAAGCTTGGAAATAGGAGTTATGGCCTTATGCTTGAAATGACCTGTAATCTCCAAATGACCAAAATGCCCTTGACTTGTCAAAGCCATAACTTGAGTTCTATAAACCATATCAAGGACTTCTAGTACTAAAATTAAATCTAAGAGGATAAGGAACAACATTCATGTTGACCAAAAGTTCATAGGAATCATCCTTCTTGGGCAAAAGTTTGATGCAAGTTGGGTAACTTTCAAGGCCCCAGATTCACATACCTCAGATGACCTGTAACTTGTCAAAGTCATAACTTGAGTTATACAAACCCTATCAAGGACTTCTAGCACTCAAATTAAATCTAAGAACAAGCTCTACAACATTCATGTTGGGGGCAAGATGAGATGACAATCACATCTTGGGTTAAACTGCCTTGAAGATATGGGTCAAACTAGGGGATTTTACACTGTCAAGCCTTAGAAACCCTAGCTTGAAACTTCTCAAACTCTTCAATCATGATGAGTTGACCTTGGAATCATCCTTATAGCATCTCAATGCATCAATACATGATCACATGGCTCTTGGATTAGGTCTCAACCCTCTCCAAATCATCAGTTGACCTAGGGTTGACCCAGTCAAACCCTAATTACACCAATCATGGCTGAGGCTTCTTAATCTTGCACAATGACCTGTCTAGGCTTCATGATGGCTTTCAAGACATCTCATAAGCTCTCTCAAGGCTTCAAGTTCATCCTCATGGTTTCAGAATCATCTGAGGTCTTCCCACAACTCTCAAGTTAGAAGGCACACCTTCTTGGTTTCAACCATTCTCTCTGAGGCTCTTTTCACTTCTCTGACAAGGACATCAACCCTTGAGCACTTGAATAACCTTCTTAGCTAGCTTCAAACTCTTGTATAGCTCTTGATTGGTACTCATACCTCTTGATCTCCCGCATACATGTCAATGAAATGCAAATGATAATGCTAATGTGAATGAAATGAAACATAAGCTAGGTAAAGAAATGTTGGTCAAATTTTGGGGTGCAACAGCTGCCGCTATTCAAACGGCTTGAACCTGATTGGGTGAGAAGCGAATGACTCTCAACCAATCAGGGTGCGAGACGGTTGAATACCAACAAACCCGGAAATTTGCCAACTGCACAAGTACACGGTACTCTGATGGGAACAAATATTCGAAAACTAAAATACTAGTTGCACGGCAACTAGCTGGGGAATTGGTCACACGGTAACCAGTAATACATGGTCGATCATGCCGTCAGGCATCAAGATTCCTCGGGACTCATCAGATCAACAATCAAGTTAATCATGCCATCGGGCATTCAAAGAAATTTTCGGGCATCAGCCAGAATTCGTCAGTAAGTCGGGAATAGAATTCTCAGTCAATCATGGACCAATTAGGGATATCCAAACTTCTGCCATTGGGTACTCCGCATCAGCTAGGAGAACTGCTTCGTCAATACGGTTGGAATTCAATCATCAAGTCTTCGAGGGAAGTTTCAACTTCGCTGTTCAGAAACCTGCTGGGGATGACGCATCTCCGCTGGGGATTCTGGAGAACTATCAAGTAACTCTGCTTCGGGGATCCAAAAATCATTCTGGGTGAATCAACACTGCTGAGGACTTCGAGAATCATCTTGGACAAATAACTCCGTGGGGACTTCAAGAATCATCCTGAACCAATAACTCTGCTGGAGATTTCAGGAATCCTCCTGAGCAAACACTCTATCGGGGATTTCAAGTATCAACTTGAGCAACCAACTCCGGCGACTTCACCGGGGATTTTAAGAATCATCTTAAGCACACAACTTCGCTGGGGAATTCAAGAATCATCTTGGGCCGAAGACTTTGCTGGGGAATTCAAGAATCATCTTGAGCAAGCGACTATGCGGAGGAACACCTGCAAAACAAGAACGGTAACGACCTACCTCATGTTTAGTATGCATATGCCTTGACAACGACGCAATGCTCCACACGGTGGAAATGCTATGCGTTTATGATAAATGCTATGCAATCCTGCAAAATGCTGCGATCCCGTCAGCAAAATAAATGCCGAAGGGAGGATCCTTCTGTCAAGGAGAAATAACCACTCTGGTGGGAAGCAAACTCCGGTCGACTGCCGCAGGGGAAGAAAACTTCAATCGACTGCTGCAGGGGAACGAAGCTCTACGAGAACCTGGACCTGTTGAGGAAAGCAATGTCAATCGCGGAAATAAACTGCGCGGCCTTCACGACTACTTCCCTGGAGATAACGACTCCGGCGGGGAAATACAACATCAGCTATACAACATTCTACTAGGGACAACCAATCATGGCCCGAACTGCTTTCCAAAGACTCGACTCTCTTGGGGATCTGCAAACTCGGCTGGGGAAGAAGGAATCATCCTGCTTCCTAGGGAGAGTACGACTCTGTGGGGATTTTCAATTCCACTAGAGACTTCAGTCTGTACTATCGAGTGCTACACACTTCAGTATATGACTCAGCTAGGGAGATGACGTTCCTTCAGGATGTATTTGACTGGGGAGAGAATCTTCTCTTCCTGGGGAGAGAATCTTCTCTGCTTGGGGAGACATATCAACGCTTGACGATCTCACGCTCAGCCTCTGCGGGGAGAGGCTGCTGAACCTTGCTGGAGAAGGAGGAATCATCCTGCTTGGGAACGCACACGACACACTGCCTGGAATATGCTACACCTGCAGCAACACAAACAAACAGACAAGATACCCTTCTCAAAGGTACCTATCAAGGTTATCATCTTGTGACAATGTTTGAGTAATTCATTGTTTCAACAATCAGTGGCCTAGGCCAGTAAGTTTATGTATGCACATTTTATCAAAAACATCGGCGTTCTTTTCGCAAACAAAACAGATAAATGCTAAACAGACAAACAGTACATTTTATTGATAACGGACCCCTGAATGGGTAAAAATGTTTTACAACAGATGCAGGCTCCTGGAATGAGGAAGCTGCGCGAAAATAAAACATAAATATACATCAATATATACAAATGTCGGCAACGAGGCGTAGACGAACACCATGAGTTGATCCCTCTAGGACCCACTCGACTTCGATACATCTCCGATACTTTAGCTTCAGAAGAGATTGATTCAGATGAACGACCCTCAGGTCTTCCAAACCACTAAACAAATACAGTCCACACGCGGAATGCAGTCATTTGCTTTTTTGAATCCCTAACTTTTGCCTGAATCGCCCTTCCGGGTTTTCGATTCACCGGGATACCCTTTTTTGCCAAAGTCGCCCATCCGGGTTTTCGACTTTGCGGGTGTACATTTTTTCAATTTATATCCCTAATTTTTGCCCGAACCTTTTTCCTTTTTTATGGTTCGCCGGGATGCCCCATTTTTGCCTGGATATTCTTTTTCTTTCCAGCGGGTCATTTTTAAGCAAAGTATTTTTTAACTGCGTCCGCGTTCACCGGGGATGCAAAATCTTCGCCATCCATCGTGGATAACAACAAAGCTCCTCCCGAGAAGACCTTGCTGACGATGTACGGACCTTCGTAATTCGGAGTCCACTTGCCCCGGTGATCGGAGTGTGGAGGAAGAATCTTCTTCAGGACGAGATCACCCGTCTGAAAGCTTCTAGGACGCACCTTCTTATCATAAGCTTTCTTCATTCGGCTTTGGTACAGACGACCATATGCAATCGATGCTAACCTCTTCTCGTCCATCAGGCTGAGTTGGTTTAGTCGGTTCTTAATCCATTCTGCCTCATCGAGTTTCACATCAACCAAAACTCATAAAGAAGGGATCTCCACTTCTAACGGTAGGACTGCCTCCATACCGTACACTAAGGAGAAAGGAGTTGCCCCGGTTGACGTACGTACCATCGTACGATAACCGTGCAGTGCGAATGGCAACATCTCGTGCCAATCTTTGTAGGTCACAACCATCTTATGAACAATCTTTTTTATGTTCTTATTGGCCGCTTCAACGACGCCATTCATCTTCGGCCGGTAAGGAGATGAGTTGTGGTGTTCAATCTTGAAACTCTGGCACAGCTCCTTCATCATCTTGTTATTCAGATTCGAACCATTATCAGTAATGATCCGCTCGGGAATTCCGTAACGACAGATGATGTCTCTCTTTATGAATTTAGCCACCACCTGCTTGGTCACATTAGCATATGAGGCTGCCTCCACCCACTTGGTGAAGTAGTCGATAGCTACTAGAATGAAGCGATGACCGTTAGACCCAGTGGGCTCGATCTTGCCTATCATGTCGATGCCCCACATGAAGAACGGCCACGGGGAGGACATGACATTTAACGGGCATGGCGGCACATGAACTTTATCGGCATAAATCTGGCATTTATGACATCTCTTCGCGAATTTGAAGCAATCCGATTCCATCGTCAGCCAGTAATATCCTGCTCTCAGGATCTTTCTCGTCATAGCATGCCCGCCGGCGTGCGTACCAAATGTGCCTTCATGGACTTCTTCCATGAGCATACTCGCCTCTTTCTCATCTACACATCTGAGTAGCACGAGATCGTGGTTTCTCTTGTACAGAACTCCATCAGGATTGAGATAAAAATTCCCGGACAGCCTCCTCAGAGTCTTCTTATCCTGGGTTGACGCTCCCGTAGGATACTCCTTAGTCATAAGGAAAGTCTGGATGTCATGGAACCCTGGCTTGCCATCGGCGGCTTCCTCGATCGTAAAGATGAATGCAGATCTATCAAGATGAGAAAGGACAATTCTTGGAGCTTCATTCCAAAAATTGACTTTATACATCGAAGCCAACGTGACTAAGGCATCAGCCATCTGATTTTCAGCTCTGGGCACATGATGGAGTTCCACTCGATCAAAGAATGGAAGCAGCCTTCTGGCATAATTCATGTACGACACCAGATTCGATTGACGAGTCTCCCACTCCCCTTTAATCTGGTTGATCACAAGCGCTGAGTCACCATATACGTCTAGGTTCTTGATTCTCAAATCAATTGCTTCTTCTAGACCCATGATGCATGCTTCGTACTCCGCTTCATTATTGGTGACCGGAAATGTCAGTCTCGCGGTGAACGGGATGTGGGATCCGTGGGGATTCGTGATGATCACCCCAATGCCACTTCCGTAGGAATTAACCGCCCCGTCAAATATCAATTTCCATTGGGATTTCCTATCTGGCCCCTCGTCGGGCAACGGCTCATCGCAATCCTTCGCTTTGAGAAACATGATATCCTCATCAGGGAATTAAAATTTCATCGGTTGGTAATCCTTGATCGGCTGTTCGGCAAGGTATTCAGACAATACACTTCCCTTGATGGCCTTCTGGGACACGTACTGAATATCATATTCCGTTAACACCATTTGCCATCTAGCAATCCTACCCGAAAGCACTTGCTTCTCGAAGACGTACTTGATCGGATCCATCTTCGAAATTAGCATGGTGGTGTGATTGAGCATGTAATGTCGTAAACATTTGGCAGCCCAGGCTAGTGCACAACACGTTTTCTCCAGCATCGAGTAGCGAGATTCACAGTCTGTGAATTTTTTACTCAAGTAGTAAATGGCATGCCCCTTTCTGCCCGTCTCGTCGTGCTGACCGAGAACACACCCCATACTATTCTCAAGAACTGTCAAGTACATGATTAGAGGCCGTCCAGCCACTGGGGGTATCAAGATCGGAGGTTCCTGCAGATACTGCTTTATCTTATCGAATGCCTTCTGGCAATCCTCGTTCCAGATAATCGCCTGATCTTTCTTTAACAGTTTGAACATCGGTTCACACGTGGCCGTGAGCTGAGAGATAAACCTTGCAATGTAGTTTATTCTTCCCAAGAAACCACGAACTTCTCTTTCTGTTTTTGGCACTGGCATCTCTTGTATCGCTTTAATCTTCGCAGGATCAACCTCGATGCCTCTTTCACTCACGATAAACCCCAGTAACTTTCCGGACCGTACTCCGAAAGTACACTTGTTAGGATTCAGCCTCAACCTGAACTTCCTAAGCCTCTCAAAAAGCTTCAGCAAATTGACCAGATGCCCCTCCTCCATTTGGGACTTCGCAATCATGTCATCAACATAGACTTCAATCTCATGATGAATCATGTCATGAAAAAAATAACCATTGCTCGTTGGTAAGTGGCCCCTGCGTTCTTCAGACCGAAAGGCATTACCTTGTAGCAAAATGTTCCCCAAGGGGTGATAAACGTAGTTTTCTCCATGTCCTCCGGCGCCATCTTGATCTGATTGTAACTGGAGAAGCCATCCATGAACAAAAACACGGAGAACTGAGCTGTATTGTCGACCAACACATCAATATGAGGCAGCGGGAAATCATCTTTAGGGTTCGCCCTATTCAAATCCCGATAATCGACGCACATTCGCACCTTACCGTCCTTCTTCGTTACAGGCACTATGTTGGCGACCCATGGAGGGTAAGTAGTGACCGCTAAGAAGCCAACATCAAGCTGCTTTTGCACTTCTTCTTTGATCTTAACGGCCATATCTGGTCTCGTCCTCCTAAGCTTCTGCTTAACGGGAGGACAATCTTCTCGCAACAGCAAGTGGTGGACCACGATGTCAGTGTCAAGTCCGGGCATATCTTCGTATGACCAAGCAAAGACGTCACTATACTCTCTTAGCATCTCGACCAATCTCTGCTTGACATCACTCTGCAATGCAGCCCCTATCCTGACGTTCCTGACAAGTTCTTCAGAACCCAGATTCACAATCTCGATCTCCTCTTCATGAGGCAGAATAACTTTCTCCTCTTGTTTCAACAAGCAGGCCAACTCTTCGGGAAGGTCTTCGTCTTCATCAATCTCTTCTTCGGCTTGATAGATCGGGCAATCGAAGTCGAAGTGAGTCGTAGAAAGTCCAGAGTCGATGTCATCTGTGATGTGGATCCTGCAATAACAAGGGTTAAGCTTAAAACAAGGATATGCAGGTTAGCACAAACCTCATTGCCATTTTATTGTTTTTCAAAACAAATATAAAACAAGAATAACAAAGATCACAACATTTGAATACGAAGAAAAACGCCTTTTGATTTATTGATAAAATGCATGTACATAATCAAACGAGGCCCTGACAATAAAACCACTATGCCCCGGGTAAGACATAGGGTTGTACAATGATTGGAAAAAGTAAATCATTACTCTTCGCTTGTCATCTGGATGATATCCTTGACGGACCAATTGTTGAGGCTCTCGCCTGGCTTGCTTGGCTGGATCCAAGAGTCGAGGTCACAGTCGCTATCTCCGTTGTCTTCAGACACCGCATTGACGCTTTCAAATATCACCCCGCCACTGGTAAACTGGATCGGCCCTTTACCTCGTAACGCACTGCTAGAAGAAGAAGCTTCAGCTCCAGGAGAGTATCCCAACCCAAACTTGTCTTGCTTGTTAGGTATCTCCAAAATTCGCCCCCAGCCTGGGGTAGATCCGGCCTGGACAACAGCCCGGGCTTCCTTGAAGGAGGAGAGAGTCATCTCTGGCTTTTCAGTGACTACAGGAGCTACGTCCTTGACTTTAACAGCTTCGAACGCTTGGCATAGGGTTTCGTGGATTTCCCCATCCATCTCGACATACTTGAAGGACGACAAATGGCTCACCATTATGTCTTCCTCGCCACACACAGTCACGATGCTACCTCCGACAGCATACTTGAGTTTCTGGTGCAACGTGGAGGTCACGGCTCCAGCAGCATGGATCCACGACCGGCCCAAGAGACAGCTGTAGGCAGGCATGATGTCCATAATGTAAAAGACCGCGTTGAATGTTTCCGGCCCGACTTGGATTGGCAACGTCACCTCCCCGAAAACATGGCATTTGGTTCCATCGAACGCCTTCACAACCAGATCACTGGGTGTGCAAATCACTCCACGAGTATCTAACTTCATTAATGCCTTCTTCGGAAGAACATTAAGTGACGACCCCGTGTCCACCAACACGTGCGACATAATCGTTCCTCTGCACTCTATCGAGATGTGCAGAGCGCTATTGTGGTTCCTCCCCTTCGGCGTCAGCTCCAGGTCAGTGAACCCTAACCCATTTCCAGCATTCACGTGGGCTACGACCTCTTCTAGCTGGTTTACCGATATTTCCTGCAGTACATAGGCGGCGTTCAACACCTTCAGCAGTGCGTTGTGATGTGCTTCAGAACACAACAACAAATTCAGGATGGAAATCTTTAAGGGTGTCTGATGGAGATGATCCACAATCTTGTAGTCACTCTTTTTAATCAACCTCATAAATTCCTCAGCGTCTTTAACAAGTAAGTCTTTTTCTACCCCACGAGGGATCTCTTCGGCGACTTTACTCTTACCTTTATCAGTTGCATCAGCTCTGTCCGCTTTATCCGCCACGATCTCAGGTGGTGCAAACACCCTTCCACTGCGAGTGATTCCGCTAATGCCCGCTAGGTTCTCCACAGACGACCCGAACGGTTCTAGTTCCAACTTCTGTCCGTTGCAGTAGATTTCAGCCCCATAATGCCATGGGACGGCATTAGTGCTTTCGAACGGTATTGGCCCAGCTTTGGTGATGGTAATTGTGGGCGGCCTGGGTGCAGAAATAGTTATCGTCTGGCGAGGGATGGTGATGGTGGCAACCTCATCATCTTGCTTCAGCATTACCTCTCCCGATCCGATTTCGGCCCTCCGGCTGAACTGTAAAATCCCTTCAGTCATCAGACTTTGGATTCCTTCTATCAACTGTTCACATCCATCAGGACTAGTCGCACAGCCCATACACAACTCTCCGCAACCTGGAAAGAAACCTCTTTTCATCAGCTTAGCTTTAACGAAGCTAAGCGGCGTCTTCAGATCTCTGACGTCAGTCAACAAATCCAAACTCTCGTCTTCAATAATGGCGTTCACTCCACCTCCCCTATGATTCAGCATGGGCTTCTTCGTGACATTTGGCACATTATCTGAGAAATTGATGATCTTGGCATCCACCATCTCCTGCACCTTATGCTTGAAGGCTTTGCAGTTTTCTATTGTGTGGCCTGGTGCCCCTGAGTGAAATTCGCAAGTTACATTCGCGTCATAACCTGGTGGAGGTGCCCCTGTCAAGGGAGCCAGGGTTCTCTTCTGGATCAACTGTAGCTGAAGCAAAGTCTGCAATAGTTGAGCGTAAGACATGGGCGGTGTCTCGAGGTGACGGCTCGACAGAGGTGCCCGGTTCTGATACTTTCTGTACCCTTGTTGATTCGGCTGCTGCTGCTGCTGTGGCTGGTGAACTGTCGGGATAGTTATGCTGGCCACCTATTGGTGAGGGCCTTTACCCTTCCTTCGAGCGTTGGACACGGCGCTCGTTTCTCCTTCCCGTCTTTTGCCACCATAAGGTTTCTTTCCGCCTCCTCCAGCTGAGGATGACTCACCTTGAATTTTCCCCAGTTTGATCCCATTTTCAATGTGTTCACCCGTGATAATGAGATCTGAGAAGGTTCCAGACATACCGCTGACCAATTTCTCATAGTAAACCCCTGGGAGGGTGGCTACGAACATCTACACAAGCTCACGTTCAACCATCGGCGGCTGAACCCTGGCTGCCAATTCACGCCACCGCTGGGCGTATTCCTTGAACCCTTCGTTGTTCCTTTGCGACAGATTCTGCAGTTGGACTCGGTTCGGGGCCAAGTCACTGTTGTATTGGTAGTGGTGCACAAATGCTTCAACAAGGTCCTTCCACGTGCGCACACTGGTAGGCTCCAGACTCATGTACCATTCGAGGGAGGGTCCGGACAGACTGTCCTGAAAGAAGTGCATCAGTAACTTCTCGTCCTCAGAATGAGCGGACATTTTTCTGTAATATGATCTCAAGTGGACGCGAGGGCAAGTGGTGCCCTTGTACTTTTCAATGTCAGGTACCTTGAACTTGGGAGGCACCTTGAAATCAGCAATCAGTCCCAACTTGGACATATCAACGCCCAGGGTGTTCTGGTTCTCGATGTTCCTCATCTTATCCTCGAGTGCCTTGAACCTTAGCCGTGCTTCAGCAGTCAGCTCCCCTTCAGCACCTCTCTGAGAGAACACATCATCTTGGCGGTCTTCTAACCACGGCTGAGGCCCGAACAGATTCCCCACACCTGCATTGCCGTTGCCCAGCCCAACATTGACGTTAGCTTCAAGACTCCCATTACCGACGCCCGCCGTATTGCCGTTGAGTCCCATGTTAGCTATCACATTGCCATTGGCACTGCCATTCCCCCCGGTCACGGGGACGCCATTCTTAGGAGTTTCAACAGGTGGAGGAGTAGGCACGATCCCACCATGGAGTATGCCATTGCTATCGACCCTTGAAATCAGAGGCTGAACCAAGGTTCTGAGCTGATCCTGGCCATTGGCGACCGCTTGCATGAGCTCCATGAAGCGGTCCATTCTTTCGCGGAGTTCTTGAACATCAGTTTACACTTGCTCCATGATTCTGGTTTGGTTTGCTCTGGTCGGATAGCGGTGGATAGGTCTCTGATCAATCCTGGAACAACCTGAAACAACCTGAAAACACAAAAGGGTTAGGAAAAAACGACAAAGTGCTCATTATGCAAATGCTTCATGCAAATGCAAACGTGTGTCTGTGCGTTAGGGAGATTTCCCCCGATCCTAGTGCCTGAGTGCCAGTGCTGATAATAAGAAGTCCGAGTCCAGTCATGGAAATAACATCTCATATATAAAGAAAGCCCATCAAGGCGGTACCCAACGTCAGTGAGTACAAGATGAATCAATAGCATGACCTCAACCAACAAGCCTGGTGATGGTCAGCATACAACAATGATCACAACAAAAGGAATACAAATACAGTCAAGTACGGCCACGGGCGCGAAACTCTTCTAACAATCCCTTCGTTTCTGGATGATCAGGCCGAGTGAGCAACCCTTCGACGAGTAATTCCCTCTGCATAATGGTATGTTGAAGACCTTCGACCGAATCTTCCCATGCTCCTTCGCCGAAACAATCTTCTAGCTTCCGCTTCTTGAACTCAAACATCAGTTTGCGCTCCTTCAGGTTAGCGAGAGCTTTGTTGAGCTGGCCTTCGGCGACATATCTGCGAGTGGTTTCTTCATCAAACCTCTTCTCACTAGCCTTCACCTGGGCTTTCAGCTTCGAGATCTGTTGCATCAACTTATCCTCCCGCTCCTTCATGTTGGCTAGGGAGGCCTTCCAGTGCTGGTTGAACTTGGATATCCTCCGATACGCTTCGTCTAAGTGCTGCTTCTTCGTGGCCAGAACATCGTTGACAGCTTTGAAGTCTCGACCCATGCGCTCACACTCAGCTATCTGCTTAGTCAAATCTTCCCCTAGCTGGTTCACCAGCTCTGTCTGCCTCTTGAAGGAATGAACGGCTTCGTTTCTCTCGCTTCGGAGCTGAGCCAATTCTTTCTCCAGTTCCTCATTTGCCTGCTTCAATTCATCTCGCTCAGCTAACCCCTGATTATGCTGCTGAATGGGCACAGTGGTAGGCTCTTCAATCACTGGAGGGCTTTCTGGCTTGGCAGGAAGAAACGACATCCCTATAGCATCTGCTCTGGCTCTGATCCATACCATATACGGAGGGTAGGCTTGACTATTGCTTCTCCCCAGCAATGGTTTTCCCCGCTTGCAGATACCATTCCAAGCGCGCTGAAGCATAGACAACATATCCCCTTCTAGAAGACCAGTGAGGTACAGAGATTCCTGCACCTCTTCATCCTTCGGCAAAGCTCTCAAAGCATACGCGAACTGTCGGACCAGCAAAGACGGATTATAGTTTATGCAGCCCTTCCTGCCTATCAGAGGCACGTTCGGAAACCCGCTGCAGCTAGAGATAATCTCGGTACCCAACCTATCTCTGTCAAACCAGTCAATATCCTCTGCAGATAGACTCATCAAACGCTCGGACCACTCAGCTGTGGCTGCAGACGAAACAAAGGGACCCCTCTTAGGTAGATGACTATCAAGCCATCTATACAGCAGGGGCACACAACACGAGACGTTCTTTCCCCTTCTGTTCTCATTTTTGTAGTGGATAGAATGGTAGACATCTCCTATCAAGGTAGGGACTGGATTCCTTGATGCAAAGATGCGGAAGGCGTCGAAGTCCACAAAGTCGGGCATATTGGGGAACATAATGATGCCATATATGCACAAAGCGATAATGGCGTTGAATACGACCCAACATCCGTCTTTGGTGCACTGCTGAGCTTTTCCCACTAAGAACTGCAAGGAGAAACCGGGAACCTTGTTCCAGTTAGACAATACCAACTCGGAGGCATCCAGATGAAGTGAAGGAGCTAGACTAGCCAGATTAGGCTCAGCATCCATATGAACAAAAGGCATCTGCCTCTTGATAGGCACACCTAACAAATCAGCATATTCCTCTAGGGTGGGTGCGAGAACAAAATCCTGGAAAGTAAAGCATCTCAACGGAGGATCGTAGAACTGCAACAAGGCGTGCAACCCATTCAACTCAAACGCAGAAGATTTACGAACCAAACTGAGCAATTTGCCGTAAGATTTTCTGAACTCATCTCGCACAGAATCATATGCTAAAGCAATCAAACCAGTCAGCTGAACCACATCAGGGGCAGGGAGCTTGTAAGCCACGGTCTTCCTCAGAGAACCCATAACAATACAATAGGAGGCAAGAAATCCTGAATCGGGGGGAAACGGTACCTGCAACACAGACACACGTTAATGAAATGCAAATGAGTATGCAACGCAATGTAAAATGCAATCATGCACCAGGAGATCAAGACAACTGCACTATGGAGATTCTGTATCAACAAAACCATGATGCTGCTCTGTCAAGAACAACCACTATATCTGATAAGAAGAAATCTCTGGTATCGGACCACGCATCTGCTCTGTCAAGAACACACACATAGGACCATAAATCTGCTATGTCAAGAACAAACATCTGATAATAAGGACCTCTGAGACAGGACCATAAATCTGCTCTGTCAAGAACACACATCTGCTAAAGGACCTCTGATACAGGACCAAAACTCTGCTCTGTCAAGAACAAACATACATCTCTAAAGAGAAGGTCCTCTGATACAGGACCATAACTCTGCTCTGTCAAGAACAATCATATATCTGATGATGAGAACCTCTGATACCAACAAAACTGATTCATTATCAAGAAAACCAGGTAGTCTGAAGGTCAAAGTTTCCTGCAATAAACCCAACCCTGCTCACAGGTATGGACCTAAACTGACTCAAGTTCGGCATCCTATGCGGTCATCAGCGTCACAGACATTCAAGAGGGGTGATACGATACCCAGAAGGTGTGGCATCACCAGCTCATGAAGCGGCCTCACTCGGCTGAATCCCAAATGATCGGTCCCCAGAGTTGACAATCCTCCAAACCAACAACCCCCTCAACCCAAAGGGTTGAAAAAGAAGTCAACCGGGAGAACCTCGTCTGAGCGTGGATTTCATGAGACACTAGTGCCTGCCAAGCAAGCACGCGCCCACTAATTTCCACAACTAATGCTATGTTCACTCAAGCCTGGGTCTGGCTTCTCACTCATCAGAATGCCCCTCCCACAACACCACAGATAATCATATCATACTGAAAATAAAGTGTGGGAAATAAAAATGCGATAAATAAACACAACCCAACAAGTAATCATACAAGCGCTAGGATTGACTCTCGCAGGGGACGTCGGATCCCCAAACTGACTCACATACGGGACGTTGGATCCCAGGAAACTATCAAGTCCCCAGCAGAGTCGCCAGCTGTCGCTTCCGTGAAAATAAGGTGCCGGCAAAACAGAAGAGTCGCCACCTTTTGTTATTTATCCCTCAGAACGGGAAAGGAAACGATCGGAAAAACCTGACGAAAAAGGTATAAGACAAGGTCGTCGCAACCGTTGTCTGGGTTCAGGAGTCGGTTACACAAGGGGAAGGTATTAGCACCCCTCACGTCCGTCGTACTCGACGGGATCCACGCTTGTTGTGTTTACTGGACGAGTTGGTTTATCTATCTACCTATCAAGGCTGGCTTAAACAGAAAAGCAAAATGACTCGGCAAAGCGTCGCACTTTATGCCTGCGTATTCTCATCAGAGAACGAGAAATCAGAGTCAACGTAGTTCAATCTACTACAGGTTACGGGGAAGGTGGCTCGCCAATACATCAGTACTGTGCCTACGTACTCTCAACAGGTATGAGAGATCAGAGCTTACGTAGTTCGGGATAATACGGATTACGGGAATTCAGATTCATCTGTTTTATTGAGTAGGGTTAAACAGCAGTTCCAGCAGTTAGGGACAAAGCCTGTTTGCGTTGACGCTGAAGTTTAACGACACTCTTTTCTTCAGAAACGTTTTCCTTTGAATTATGGGCCCACGGGGCAAAAAGGTTTGAGGTTTGTTTTCTGTCTTTTACGAAAGAAGTGTTTTTTATTGTGTTTGCAATTTCAATCGCACTAGAGACTATGACCTGAGAGTGAATGCGTCGCATGTCACCTAAAGGGTGCCATACTAAACATCCGGACTGTTGAAAAGAAGCTCTCCAACAATCCTTTCTCAGATAGCTTAAGGTTCGTAACGTACAATAGAAGTCATTCATGATTACTGTATTTTAAGCTGTTTTGAGATGAGAAGAGAACATGCTCAACTACGGGGAGACTATCAAGTCCTACTGTTGTCATGCCAAGGATTCATCCTATGGTTGAGGTTTGAAACAGGGAACTCCTAGAAGTTATCATGCATAGGTTTCAACCTAAAGTTCTATCATCACTTCCTTATCAAAGGAAGTGAGATTCCTAGGGGATCATGTCAATGATAAACAACAACAGATAAAGCATAAGCTTAAATAGTAAACAGTAAACGACTATAAAATGCATGCAATGCAAGTGAGGGAGCAAATGTGTGTGGGGCAACAGCCTCCACAAGCTCATCTCAACCTCAAGCTAGATATGAATAACAGTAATCATACATCATAAATAACATCATGCTATCAAGCAGAATATAAGAGACTGTAATCATACAGAAGAAAATAAAATGCTATCAAGCAAAATAAACCACATGGGCAAGGTAACTGGCCTCTACCGAATACCCGCAAGCAAAGCCATACAGTAACAATACAAGCAGAGGGAGCAACTCAACCTCTAGTGCAATCATGCTCCTAGCTTAAAGTCAGTCTAGATATGTCAAGCAAGTCAAACAAGGCATATCAGCACAGAAAAGAAAACAGACAAGAAAGCAGATCAACCCCTCTCTTCCAATTCCAAGCTTCAGCTCTTCTGACGGCAACCCAGTCTTCAGACTTCAATCACCCTTCAAGGCTATCATCTTCCAGGACAAGTATCAACTTGCTTCTCCAAGGTTTCAATCCATCAAACATAAGTATCAACTTATTCTCTCTTCTCCAAACTCCAGCTCCTCAGTCAATTCCACCTTCAGGCTTTTACTCTTAAATACAAGTATCAACTTGATTCCTTCAGGCTCTCAATGCCTCAATGTGAGTGTCAACCCCTCCTTTATTCCTCAAGCTTCAGCTTTATACTCAATCTCAATTGAATCCTCTTCATAAGTATCAATCTAGTCTTCAAGCTTCAGCTCTCTTTGCTTTTCCAGTATCAACTTGGTCTTCTTCTTCTACAAGCTCCAGCTTCTCAGAGTAGTCTTCAATCACATGGTAGTGTCAACTTCACCCTTCAATCTTTAAGCCTCAGCTCTTCACTCAATCTCAATTGAATCTCTAAGTATCAACTTAGTCTTCTTGCTCCTCAAGCCTCAGCTGCAATGGCAATGCTCAAGGAATCATCCTCTTCCACACTCTTCAATGAAGTCCTCATCTTCAAACTCAAGTCCAACATCTTTCAAGATACTCAGCCCAGAAGACAATTGATTTAACAGGATGAGTGGAAATGATAAACAGCTTACTGACAACCAAAGGAAGCCTGTAAGGGTTCATCATTAGGAGAGACTGGTTCCCTCAAAATTCTACTTCCCAGATAAAGCCACTCATCCCTCCAAAGGAGGGATGTGAATATCTTGGAAGGACTTTTAGTCATTGGGAGGAATGGAAGCACAAGATGCTTTCCATATTTGTGAAAGAAATCATTCTAATTCTAAGGCTCTCCCTATGTCCTCTATCTCCTAAATCTTCATCAGACACCTTCAGGCACCAGCAAATCCTAGCTCCAAGCAACTTCAAGCATCCTCACCTTGTCTTCAACTTATCTTCAATCTCAACCAAAGGCAAACAAAGCAAAACCCTAATCTAAGGGAGCTAAAGAAGTTAAACTAGTTGAATTAGTAAGTTATGATCACCTAAGACCTAGTACTAAAGTTAGTCCTAACTAAAATACTAAACTCAATTGTAAAATCCTACAAAAATGACTATGGGAACCTAGGTCAATCATGACTCTACCACATTAATTCCAGAGATCAAATCATCAAATTAGACCTAGAACTAAATTCTACATTATGAGGTACTAAACCTAAACCCTAAAAGGAAGCACCTAAATATCAATCTAAAAAGCACACCTATTTTCATCACAAAAATGCGAGAAAAATGCTATGGGGTCATACATGTCTAACCTAATCATACACAAAAAATTAGGATCAAAATCATCACCATATGATCACACAAAATTCCACAAAATTAGGTATCAAACATAATCATTTTAATATCAATTAAAATGTAAAATACCCATAAAATCAGAAAATACATGAAATGAAAATATTTTTTCTCTAAAAACTACTAGACTCAATCATGAGTAAAATGCAAAAAGAATGGGGTTGGTTGGATTAATTTTCAATTTTATATGATTTTTGCAAGAACCATGAATAAAATGAAAAAAAATAATGAAAATCAAATTAAAATAACCACACGCGCGATGCAAATAGAAACTGAAATCAATTCATTCTCCAAACTGGGCCATCAGGGGGGTGTGGATATCATGTAATAGCCTAAGCCCAAAATCAGCAAACTAATGAAACGATGCGTTTCATTAATTCAGATCCTTCACACATTGGAATTAAAACGTGGCCGTTGGATGAGCTCCTAGTCAAAGGTCCAACCAAGATCTGATGGTCCTGGGGTCGTCTTCTCCATTTCAAACCTCTGCAACTTCGCGCCTAGCTCCGGCCACCACCGATGGTGCTCCGGTCATCTTCCTCAACCCTAATTCTCTCTAGGAGCCTCCATTGCAAATGTTCAATACATGAAACTTATCCCAAATTCCCTCACGAACTCATTCATGCCCTTAATTTAACCTAAATCCTCAAGGTTCACCATATCCAATTCTCAACCGAAAATGGTAACACACCTATTTTGTCACTAATTCTCAAATTAATGGTCTGAAATCAATCCTACACCGTTCTACAATGCAACTAACACCTTAATTCACCTTGATTCTACCTAATTCATGCTAGAGGAAGAAAGTTACCAACCTGAAAATCTTGGATGAACAGATGCACTACACCTCCAAACCAAGCTCTCTAATCTTTCAGACACGATCAATGAATCCTCTCCTTGCTTCTGTATGCAAAAGAACCGGTTGAAAGTGCTTGAATCTTGAAATCCGATGGTGAGTTGCAGGTGGAAAAATTCACTTGCTCATACACGATTTAGCCACGAATTCTCTTGGATTATGATCTGGAATCACTCCTTAGCATCCATTGAAGAAGTTTCAATCAAGAAAATGGATGGAAAGTAAAGAATTTGATGAAACCGAATTCAAATGCAATCCAATAAATCTCAATCTCAATCTATGCTCTCTCCTTCAATCATCACCAACCTCTTCAATGGATCACCTCTACTCAATATATAGATGATGTATGAATGATCTAGAACCCTTTAGATCCTTCTAATGAGAATTTCCACTTCTCATGTCATGAGATTTTCAACCATGTATCATGATATGCATAGCTCTGTTTGCAGCTTGAAAACCATCCCATTCTCTTTCAATTTCTCCCCTAGTGACATTTTGAAAGGTTTTAGCTTGCAAAGGACCTTGCTCATGCCTTGATTCTATGTTTTGCACATGTTACTTAATATGCAAGGAATCACTTTTCAAAGCAAGTCCACAAATTGAATCTCAACTCAAAAATGTGGCTAAACCAATGTTCTTAAAATGTTTTCTAGAGTCAAAATGATATATTACATGCCATGGTTTGGATGTGTAGGTTGAAAATATCAATTTCCAACTTTGGTTTATTTAACTTATGCCTTTATTTTAGGTCATTTTTGCAACTTTGAGCTGCAAGAATTTACAACATCTCATGACCTCCTTACTAGCCTTAAAACATCATTTTGAACAAGATTGATGTTGAACATTTTTCCATTTGAAGCTTGGAAATAAGAGTTATGGCCTTATACTTGAAATGACCTATAATCTCCAAATGACCAAAATGCCCTTGACTTGTCAAAGCCATAACTTGAGTTCTATAAATCCTATCAAGGACTTCTAGTACTCAAATTAAAGCTAAGAGGATAAGGAATAACATTCATGTTGACCAAAAGTTCATAGGAATCATCCTTCTAGGGCAAAGGTTTGATGCAAGTTGGGTAACTTTCAAGGCCCCAGATTCACATACCTCAGATGACCTGTAACTTGTCAAAGTCATAACTTTATTTCTACAAACCCTATCAAGGACTTCTAGAACTCAAATTAAAGCTAAGAACAAGCTATACAACATTCATGTTGGGGGAAAGATGATATGACAATCACATCTTGGGCTAAACTGCCTTGAAGATAGGGGTCAAACTAGGGGATTTTACACTGTCAAGCCTTAGAAACCCTAGCTTGAAACTTATCAAACTCTTCAATCATGACGAGTTGACCTTGGAATAATCCTTATAGCATCTCAATGCATCAATCCATGATCACATGGCTCTTGGATTAGGTCTCAACCCTCTCCAAATCATCAGTTGACCTAGGGTTGACCCAGTCAAACCCTAATTACACCAATCATGGCTGAGGCTTCTTAATCTTGCACAATGACCTGTCTAGGCTTCATGATGGCTTTCAAGACATCTCATAAGCTCTCTCAAGGCTTCAAGTCCATCCTCATGGTTTCAGAATCATCTGAGGTCTTCCCACAACTCTCAAGTTAGGAGGCACACTGTCGCTACTCGAAAAATGCATCACGCAACGATGGGGAGGCGGAAAAGATAGACAGAAGAGTCGCCACCGAACTTTATTCATCCCGTGAGGGGAAAGGAAAATATCGAGAAAACCTTAAGAAAGAAAATGGATAAGATGGTCTCGCGGCCAAGAACGGGTTCGGAAGCCGGTTATGCAAGGGGAAGGTGTTAGCACCCCTCGCATCCATCGTACTCGATGGGAACCTTTTGTTTGTCGATGTGTGAATTTATCTGCTTAAATATTATGCTATAAAAAAAGTGTTCTAAAAGATAGAGAGAAGGGTTTAGAAACGAAGAAAGGAGGGATAGAGAAATAACGGGGGGAAGAAGAAAAATAACAGACTCGGTAGGACTTCGCAGTCCTATGCCTACGTATTCTCAATAGATGTGAGAAAGTCAGAGTCGACGTAGTTCAGGGAACTACAGATATGGGGGGAAAATGCTCGGCAAGGATTGTGCCCCTTGTGCCTACGTATCTTTACTCAAAAAGAAGTAAAGAATCAGAGCAGCCGTAGTTCGGCCAACTACGGGTGAAAGGTGAAAAAGGGAGCTCGCCAAGACATCGCCGTCTTGTGCCTACGTATTCTCATCTGGTATGAGAAATCAGAGCAGCCGTAGTTCGGCCTACGGGTGAAAGGTGAAAAAGAGAGCTCGCCAAGACATCGCCGTCTTGTGCCTACGTATTCTCATCTGACATAAGAAATCAGAGCAAACGTAGTTCGTGCTAGCGGTGTGTTGATGTTTTTTATGGATGATGCTATCGTGCGCATTCTAGCAGTTAGGTGTTTTGCTGCTCGCTCGTTGGAGACTTAGGCGTTACCTGTTTGCGGTAGAACGGACGTAACATATCCTGTTTGAAAGATTGATTAGGTTTTCGCCACGCGAGGCAAGAAGTCACATTTGATTTGTTGAATTATTTTTAGGGGGCGAGACAGGTCCTCAGATAGTAACCCCTATGGGTAGTACCCAATTCATTGTCTCAAAGTTTTTGTCATAAAAGGGTGTGGCAAACGAGGCGTCTTCGTATTGAAAGACGAGCGTCGAAACCACCCTCACTACAGTGGGCATCCCAACGCTCGGAGAAGAAGAGGTCTACACCCAATCCTTTCTCTTTAATTCAATGCAAAGAGAACTTCGTTCTCTTATTAAAGATGTTTTTGGGTTTTGAATGGTAAGTGCTTTGTGACAGAGAACCCTACGGTAAACGTCAGCACTCGGGATAGGAGAAGGCCTACGCCTAACCACTCCACGACCATTCAAGTTTTTGTTGTAAAAATAATTTAAAATGCACTCGGTGCGGGACCGAGGTTTTAGGTGACAAGGGTTGCGGGATGAAGTTGTGAAAGCGAGATGGTGGGTAAAGTCGCGTCCTCGTATCGAAAGACGAGTATCGAGACCACCCTCACTACAGTGGGCATCTCGGCACTCGGAGAGGAAGAAAGTCTACACTTAATCCCCTCGTTTTAATTCAATACAAAGAGAAATGATTCCTTACGGTTTGAAAAAGGACTCGGTATGAGACCGAGGTTTTAGGAGAGAAAAGGGGTGGAAGCGTCTTTGTATTGACAGACGAGTGTCGGAACCACCCTCACTACAGTGGGCATCCCAACACTCGGAGAGGAAGAAAGTCTACACTTAATCCCCTCTTTTTAATTCAATACAAAGATAATTGGATTTTGAAGATGGTTTGCCAATGTTTTTGAATCGAGTTGGGACAAGTAATGAAGAGAGAAAAGAGGTGGTCTCAGATCCAACATTACTCATCAATAATTCGACTGGTAATGAATTACGGAGGTCTCGTCATCGACCCAAGTAGAAAATGGGACAAAATACCCAATAACAAAAGAGAAAAATGATTTAACTCTAATATAGAAAGTATAAGCTTTTATAAAAAGTATAATATCTAGAAAACATTATATATAACTCTAAAAGAAAATATAAGTAATATTTATAAAGATATTTACAAAAAAGGAAAGAAAATACAGTATATTTACATGATAAAAACAATATATAATAATAATTTACATAATATAAAAAAACTTAAGAAGTAAAATAAAATTAAAAAAAAAACAACACAAGTGGATAAGCTCAGCACACAAAACCATGTTTAAAGTAAAACAGAGAAAACATCAAGTCCAAACAAACAAATTTGGATTCGTGAAAATGCAGAAGAAGAGGGCGGTGAGTAAACCTACCTTTCTCGTTTCCGTCGTGATGGCTTCGTCTGGTTTTTGTCATTATCAGCTTGAATCATATCTATCTCTTTGTGTTTCAACCCACGGCTTGTCTCCCGCTCTAACCACGATTCCTCTCTCAATGTTCGCTCTGTTTCGTTTTCGAGTTTGTCTTTGTTTCCAATTTATTCAGACTCAACTCCTCCTTCTCGACTTCTTCTGAGTTGTTGTTTAAACGAAGTTTGGATGGTTTTTTGAATGAGGTTGAAAGGAGAAGATTTGGAACGGTGTGTCTGGATTCGAATGGAAAAGGGATTCGTAAACAGGGACTGGGTTTAGTTGTTGACTTGAAAGAGGGTTTGGAATTTCGCGTGGGTTTGGACGGCGGAATCTGGGTATTGATGATTTTGAAGATGCTGCGATGGTGAGTGATTTCGTTTTGCAGCGAGAGGAATATCCATGGAATGAACAAAGGTAATGTGTACGGTCATTTGAATGAGGTCATACACCAAGTGTCCGTAGAAATTACCTCTGTTTTTGTTCCCTAATCTTCCATTTCATCTTTATTTTCAGGGAGGTGATGGTGTATATGAGCGATGAAGGTGATGATGGTAAGGGCGAGACCGGAGAGAGCTGTTGGTGATTATTGAAAGTGAAGGAGTTGGAACGGATTTGAACGGGATTACGAAGAAATGGGGTTTAACGTTTGAAGGTTAATGGTTGTTGTTCGACCTTCAACAGAAGGTTTGTGAACAAACGGTGGCGGTGACCGATTCTGGGTAAGTTTTCGTTTATAGGTTGTGACAGCAGAGGTCTTATGGTGAACTGGGATTTGGAGATATGGTGCGGTTATAGATTACAGTTAACAGAAGTGAAGGTTCGATCAAGGGGTGAAGTTGGACGGTTTTTGAAGAGCTTGCAGTGAGTTTGTGATATTGGTCTAGGCTTTTCAGCAGTAGAGCTCGTCGAAATTGAACGTATTCTGGAGGGTGTTGAGGAGTTGAAGGCCTAGTTGAAGATGTCGAACGGGTTATCGGGGAAGATGGTCTAATGTACGATGAAACTGAGGCTGAGCTTACGTTGAGGACATTTGTGGAGGAGGATTGATTTGCAGAACAGTTGTTGTTATACTGTGAGTGTGAAGTGGAGATTGAAGGACGAGTCACTGAACTGCTTCTTGCTGGTCTAGAGTGATTGTTGCTCTCAGACTGTGAGACCGAAAGCCTTGAGGCCTTAGTGATATAAGTTGATCTACTCAAACTTCTTCTCGGAGGCGCCAAGGTTGGTTGTGATTCACTTTCTGATGGTGGAAAAAAAACGGAGTTCCGGGCGGAGTGAGGAGCCAATCATAATCATGCTTTCCTCCTTCTACAGATGCCAACACATCCTCAATCCCATTTCTAGTTGGCTTTGCTCCTCCAACTGAGAGTCTCCAATTTCACAGAAACGTCAGAAGAGTCATCTGAAGAAGGTAGAGAGAGTGAACACCGGTTGTTGGAGGATAGATCAAGAGCGTTATTGTCGTGGTTGTTGTTGATGGAAACACCATTGGAGGGATTTATTGAAGGTATTGCTTCATCGGTGATGGTTGAGGGATCCATAGAGAGAGTCTCTTCCACTTCTGCCATTCATCATGGTTGGTGGTTGATTCCACTGTCACTGCAACACCAACAGCAAAAACAAGAAGAAGACCTAGAAACTGTGTAATGCAATGAACGTGCTAGATCTGCACGTGATTGGTTATGTGTTTGTTCATCTTCTTCTTCATCTTGTTGAGGTGGGAGTGTAAGAGAAAATAAATAAAAAATGATGAAAGGAGGGTGAGGGTGAGGTATAGAATGTTGGTTATTGCGGTTCACAGTTGATGAAGGTTAAGTGAATAGAAGCTGAAGAGTGTGAGGTTTTGGGTTCGAGATGAGGTCTTGAGGTTTGTTCTTGAAGGTGTTTTAGCAGTGGAGTTTTTATGTTGTAATGAGGTTGCAAGAAGGAAAAGGTAGCAAGAGAGTGTTGCTTTGTTGAAGCAAAAATGAAGGTGAGTGTGTTATGATGGAATTTCTGTTAAGAAAAAAAAATGAAAGTTGGAGAAAGATGTTAAGTTGAAGTTGATGAGATGCTGCTGTGTCTTCACTTTGGAGTGATGGTTGTGAATTTATGCAGGTCTTGTCTGGCATGGGTGTTAAAGCATAGCAGAGTGGTTGTCTGGCGGTACGGTTTGCGGCAGGTTGTTGTCTGGCTGTTTGCATGAGAGTCCTAACAACTTGTTGGTTTTACCTCAATGTCCTCTTTGTTGCATTTCACAGGCTATGGCTCTTCCTGGGCAATGTTGTGCTCGAAGTCATACGAGCTGGAAAAGCGGCTTTTGTCGGTTTGTGGAACCTGATTCTTTTTCCTTCTCATGCTGCTGCGTTGAGGTTTGTCCACTTTGTTATGAAAGTTTGTCAACAATTATCAGAAGCAATTTCATTTAACACAAATAATTAATATTAGTTTCTTTCTGCAGATCAACTTCGATAATTTACGGCGGCTGCGTGATGTCGTGCAATGCAGAGCAGTGGGGAAGCCTGTTGTTGTTTTCACTGATGCATATTTGCCATCTTTTTAGCAATTAAAGCATGGCATTCTCCTGTAGGTTGGTAACTGAAAAGCTAGCATACGAAAGTTTTCGTGGCTTCGGCTTGAAGTTCTGGAAGTGCGCTAGTTGTCAGGCCAGGATCCGCTTTAGGCTTCCGTGGTTTTTTTATTTTTTCTGAGAAAAAGCTTTGGCGTAAAACAGACAGGCTGGATGCATACAGATGTAGGCTCAATACCAGCAGGCTGGACACAAAATGCACCATCAGCTGCCCATTTTGAAGCATCGCTGTCGTGAGTTCTGATAAAGGTAGGTGAAACAACACACCTAAGAGAAAGATCAAAGTCTGTGAGCATTATGTGGCCGTCTTCTCGAACAAGTACGTTTTTAGGTTTAAGGTCTCGATAAACAACTCCGAGCATGCGAAGATATTCAATTGCTAACAGGACCTCTGCGGCATACAAGCGTGCAGCGTACTCTGAGAAATGTTTCCCTGGTTGTCGTTGCCTTTATTTTTACTTATTCTTCTTGTTTCTTTTTTTTGAATTTGTGTGATGTATGATATGATAACCTTTGTTGTGTGTTTCTTTATTATGGTATGTACAGGTTATGGTTGTAGGTCCGTGAATTGTCGCAGGACGTTGGTGCGCCGTGGTGGTGTGGGACTGTTTTGCAAGCATATAACAACTTTAAAACAAAGTTATCATGTGACTGTTAATGAACCGTGATCGGTTTTCTCCTGCAGGTCTGAACTCGCTCCTAGAAACAGAAGGAAAGCCATATGTTATCTTCCGGTGTTGCTGATAGAACTTGAGATTGACCTTCTTGATCCTTAGATTCAATCAAATAGTACTGCATAATTTGGTATCAATGTAGAGTAGGACAACTGCAAATTTTTGTTTGTAGATGAACTGCAGCACGAGAAAGCATCAAGAATCTCACTGCGATGTTTTAGCAACCAATTGTAATAGCATGAATTCTTAAAGAGATTAGTGACAGCACGAACACTGGTCAACAGATTTGCAGGGATTGTTGGGTTTATGGTAACCTTCTTAATCACTTCCATTAAAATGTCTTTTTCAGATTCAAGATGCTTGTGAAGTGCAACAGCCCCTTCTGGGCGAAGAACTAACATTCTTACAACATCAATGACAGGAAATATCATTGTGTTTGGCCATGAAGATAGCATTTTCAGTAGCAAGGCTACTTCAGAGTCTGCAAATTTACTGGAATGATAATGTGAAGTATCTTTCAGTGTTTTAATAATGGCATCCAGTCTGGAAACATCCAACTCAGCTAAAGACAACTTCTGGTTTCTTTTTTATGTTCAACAGCCAAAACTTCTTTTGGAGCGGCAATTTTGTTGTCAATAGACCGATCCTTGCGAACTATTACTCCCTGGGGAGCATCTCTCACATAGTCTTCCATCATTTTTCGAACTCTTTCCACATCACACCCATGTCTCGGTGCAGCATAAATGTTCGACATCACTGCATAGTTTACACTCTTTTCTGGCTCAATGATGAAGAGTTTTTCTGCAGCCAATTTAGCAAGATCTATATTTGAATGTAGTTTGCAAGATCCAATAAATGCTCCTAAGGTATCTGATTCAGCTTGAATTGGCATTGACTTCAAGAATTCAAAAGCTTCATTTGAGACCGTGTCTCCCTAGAAGGTCAACAACGCATGCATAATGTTTTGTATCAGGACCAATTTGATACACATTGGTCATTAATTTGAAGTAGTGAAGTCCTTTTGTCACAAGCCCGTGATGACCACATGCATTGAGAACGCCGAGAAGAGCGATTTTATCCGGTATTATGCCACGAGGGAGCATCTTCTCAAACATCTCAGTAGCTTCTTTGACTAGTCCGTGGAATGCATATGCATATATCAATGAAGTCCATGTAACTAGATCAAGCTGTGAAGTTAATTCAAAACATTTAAATGCACTAGTAATGCTACCACACTTAGAGTAAGCACTGATCAAAGAATTGACAACAGATAAAAAAAGTCATGACACAATATCTTAACCGCAAAAGCATGTGATTGCAGTGTTTCGGTAATAGCAGAAGCATAGCCACATGAACTAATAACACTGGAAATAATCAGTTTATCAGGAAGAAAACCTTCTCGAAGCATCTCTCTGAGAAGCTTCATAACTTCCTTGCCATCACCGTAATTTCCACACCTAACAACCATGGTGTTCCATACCACAATATTTCGAATCGGCATCTCATTGAATACTCTACGTGCATCGATTATGTTTTCATTTTTTGCATACATGTTAATCAATGCACTAGCCACCAAAATATCCGAGTCAAACGAATGTCTCAGAACAAGACTGTGAATCTGTTTTCCAAAATCATAATATTCCAAAGCATCATCAGTTATCACACTGATCATTCTACTAAAAGTAAACTCATCCCCGTTCGCAACATCCAACCGCATCAAATTGAACATGCTAAAAGTCTCTTCCGGTAAACAATTGAAGGTATAGCAAGAAATCATCACATTCCACATAACCCAATCCTTAAATGGAACAAGACAAAAAAAGACTCCTTGCATTCTCAACGAAACCACATTTTGCATATAAATCAACAAGAGCACAACCAACAAAACAGTCCAAATCAAATCCAACTTTCACTATAAAACAGTGCAACTGAATTCCCATCTCAGCATCATGAAACATTCGAGTAATTCTCATTGTCGTGTGATCCAACAACACCGCGAATCATAATATTCCAGGACACAACATTTCTCACAGGCAATTCATCAAACAGCTTCTCTGCATCTTCAGTTTCTTTACATTTAAGATAAACACTCAAAATCTGATTCTTGATCTGACGTCACTTAGATTGTAGCTGAACCATAATCATTCCTCATAAACTGGATTTCTCAAAGCCTTGGAATCAGAAAACGATCATCAATCCATACTGTACATGCTCCTGTCTTGACAAACTTCACGTGAATCTTGCAACAATTTATCCCAACCCTGATTAGAAAACGAGTTGAATCTTGATAATCTGTAACCATGAAACACCTGGCTTTGTCATGGCCTTGACGAAGTGGGAACAAGTAAAATACTTGTTTGTCCAAGATGAGGGCAAACTTCACTTGAATTCCAACCATTGCTACCCTTGACTTGATCACTTTGCTTGACGACTTGAATATAACCTCCTTGATCAGGTTAAAAAAAAAACCTTGATAATTCTTCTTGTTAGACACACATACCTCGATCCCCTGTGGAATGAAAAATGTTATGCAATGCTAATGCTAATGATGCAATATAACATAAGCCAAAGAGGTTGGTCAAATTTTGGGGTACAACAGTTGCCCCTATTCAAACGGCTTAGACCTGAATGGATGAAAAGCGAACAACTTTCAGACGATCATGGTAAAAGGCGGTTGAATACCAAAGAGACCTGAAATTTGCCAACCGTAAAAAGAACTTCTGACATCGCCGTCAGGTTTACAATATTTTCTGACTTCGCCGTCAATTTTTTTCAAAATCGTCTTCTGACTTCGCCGTCAATTCCCACATTAAGTGGAACATCTGACTTCACCGTCAGTCATAAATCAAGTAAACATCTGACCTCGTCGTTAATTCTCACATAACCTGACTTCGCTGTTATCTCTTAAAACAATCTTCTGACTTCACCGTCATTTCCAACAATTTTGACTTCGCCGTCAATTCTTAAAATAATCAGTAAAAGCATCTGACCTCACGGTCAGGCCTCGACATTAAGTCGGTAAAAAGATCTAACCTCGCCATCAGTCCTCTGTTAAATACAAACAGATATTGAATCCAAAGATACGATCCTCCGACATCGCCGTCAAGACAAAATCCAACATCGCCGTTGGAAGAACCAAACTACCTGACATCGCCGCCAAGAACAAACATCTAACCTCGCCGCTGAACAAACAAAGCATTCTGGCATCGCCGCCAGAAACAAACATCCAACCTCGCCGCTGAACAAACAAATCACTCTGACATCGCCGCCAGAAACAAACATCCAACATCGCCGCTGAACAAACAAATCACTCTGACATCGCCGCCAGAAACAAACATCCAACATCGCCGCTGAACAAACAAATCACTCTGACATCGCCGCCAGAAACAAACATCCAACATCGCCGCTGAACAAACAAATCACTCTGACATCGCCGCCAGAAACAAACTTCTCAACATCGCCGTTGAAGAATCAAGTCAGATTATTGACATCGCCATCAAAACAAATATTCAGCATCACCGCTTAAGAATCAAATCATCTAACATCGTCGTCAGAAACAAACTCTCAACATCGCCGTTGAAGCATCAAATCATTTGACATCGCCGTCAAAACTAACTTCTCAACATCGCCGTTGAAGAATCAAGTCATATTATTGACATCGCCGTCAAACCTTCGCTAAATACAAGCGAGCAACGAGATTCAAACGAATTTAAGACCATCCTTTGGTGACAATCACAAAAGAAATCCGCTGGGGAAATAGCACGAGCTGGGGTATAAACAACACAACGGGCAAAGATGCTGATCGTCTGCGAGGTTTACTTGAAACAAAAGGGGTAACAACCTGGCTTATGTTTCACATGCATATGTTTGAATACGACAAAATGCTCCATGTGAAGTGGAAATGCTTCGCGTTCGGGTAGATGCTATGCATGTATGTAGATGCAAATGAACCACTTTAACAAAATAAATGCTAAAGAGAAAGAGCCCACTCTGTTGTGTCAGAGCTAGGTACGCTTAGCGCAAACAAACTCATGCTGGGGAATACAAGCCCTGGATGGCTTCCGATAAAAAAAACTTCTGGGTAGAACTACTCCGCTAAGAACAAAACCACTCCGCTGGGGATCCAAATCAAACTCTGCTGCGGAAAACGTCCCGAATGGCCTATCAGCCTACAACTCTTTTGGGGAACAAAAAACTTGACTGGAGACAACCACTCCACTCTGGCGGGGAAATCAACCATGAATGGTTAGCCAGAATAAACCTACTGGGGAAACACAGCTAATTGCCGAGGAATAACTCTCTTTTTCCGGAGATTGAATCCGCTATCTGCTAGGGATATTGAATAAAACTCACTGGGAGCTTATCCCATACTTATCTCTGCTGGGGATGGAGATGAACGATCTCTGAGTTAGTTCCACTCTGTGGGGGAAAGAAAATTAATTCCGCTGCCTTGGATGGGGGTTAGATAAGGAGAAAATCAATCTCTGCTTGGGGAAAATGAGAAGTAAACTCAACAAATACGACTTCCGCTTGAGGAATGAGTCAATGACCTAGACTCTGAGGGGAAAGAAGTCAACCATTTAGACTCTCTGGGGATAACAGTACTGCACTCGCCCTACTACTGGGGAAATAAACCCAAATCTGCTTCTATAACTCTGATAAGCTCTGAAGATATGGAGAGGAACATATCTCCTTTGTTTTCGATTTTGCCCCAGCCCGCGGGACTTTTGTAAAAACCTTCCTCGAAAGGAAACCTGAAATTTCGGTACTCTGATGGTTAGATATGTACTGCCTCAGCGCTTCGAACCTTGAAGAGGTACTTCAAGTCAATTTCCTTTCTGGGTAAGGATGGTTGTCGTGCTCCTGGGGTGGCCTGCCCCAGCTTTGAAGTGATTTGCCCCTGATTGGCTGATTTGTAGAGAAGTGCCCATGGCTGACTTCGAGAGATTTATCGAATCTCGACCTGATTGCCCCAGATTAACTGATCTTAGGATGGCTGACTCCCTTTATGATCATTTGATATGCCTTGCCCCTGCTCAACGGAGTACTCAGGCGTTCTGCATCTTATCTCGATCGAACCTTCCACTGTAGGAACTTTCCTGCTGTTAAGTACTCACTCGCAAGTAAAACAAATTGTTTTGCAAAGATAATATTAATGCAATGCATATGACAATTTTGAAATCCAAGTCTGTTCACTGGAAAAAAGTTGTGATATATAGTGAATGAATCACTTATCGGAATGTCAATATCAATACCCATAGGGTAAGAAAAAAAAATCCTTTTAGGAGTCAGTTTCGACGCGATCTTTACCGAAGTATGCTTTCGAAACAAACCTGCTTCAATTAGGACTTTCAAGGGTCGTAACTTGGTCAGGTTCACGGTTTGAAAGAAAAGATATGAGGCTCAAAGTTCTGTTTAACCCACCCACTCTCCTTAATATTCTCCAATCCTATGTTCAGCTAATTCGACACAAGCGCTCACCTCTCAAAGGTTAAATAACTAGAGTGATGGTTCGGGAAACCACAAATTTTTGGAGTGACAGTCACTCGCTTTTCGTCTTTGGTGCCTGGAGTCACACGACTTGTTTTTTCATCATCATTCATTCCCTATTTTTGCCTGGACTGGCTCTTTTGAGTATATCATTTGATTTCGAAGTCCAGTGGGATGCCCTAATTTTTCCTAAGCCATTTGTTTTCAGATTATCGACTTAGTGGGCTTTTTTCTTCCTTTTTTTTTCTTCTTTCCTTTGATTTTTTTTTGAACAAATCGCATGACACCGGCTTGTCTGACTTGTTGAAGGGGTTGTGACTGTCTCACTCCTTGGCTGGTGAAAAATAACCACTGTGGTTCTTTAGGTACGACCTATATAGGTGTGATTGATCCTTGAATGGGAACAACCCTTTACGCAATTTGGATATTTAGTCGAATTAACTGACACCTACCCTGCCCCAGGTTAAGATTGAGGGTTTTTCGCTTTCGGAAAGAAACTCCTACTACTAGGCTCAAAGGGGTTAATAAGGGATTATCTTCCTTATATCTCCGGTGTTTAGGAATTTGAAACAATGCCTGTACATCATCAGCAGAGATTTTATTCAAAAGCATACATTCGGAAGTTTGCGTCTTTAAATTTCGTCATCCTCCATCAAGGAATTCCGCTTAAACAAGCGTTTGACATCAATGAAAAGCAATATTGAGTGAACACGAATGGATTTAATCAAAACATGCATATTCATTTCATTATCATTATCAATCGAAAACAAACACGTCTTACAAATGAAATTTGCAAATAAGTTCGCACTTAAACAGAAAAGAAACTACAAATGCAAAGGAATAACATGATAGAAAGATTGCCAGCTTCGGGGAACTGGGCTTTCGTTCTTGACTTGCTGCTGAACCAACCATCTTTAGAATTGCTCATCGAGATCCGTCTGATACTCTTCTGAACATATGCTCTTGGTGAATCCCTCCATGACATTAGCTGCCGAACCCATGTGACTGGACGAAGGAAGATCATTGATCTGGATACCCTGAGGTGTGATTGAGAACATGTTGGAGTCAAGCAGTGTTTGAATCTTGCTTCTCAGCACCTTACAGTCTTCAGTTGAATGCCCCTGTGCCCCAACATGGTACTCACAGCGGGCGTTGACATCAAAATCTGAAGGATGTGGAGAAGTATCTGGATCAATATTTTTCGGCACTATCAATCCATATGTGATCAAGTCTGGCAATATCTGACTGTACGACAATGATGAATGGGTGAACTGCCTCTTTGGCTTCCTTGGTCTTCGCCGGGCGTGCTGACGCGGCGGATGACAGTATGAATGTTGACTATGAACAGTTGAAACATATGGGGATCGAATTTGAGGTATCAGAGACTCCCTTTGTTCACGAACTTTCATCCTCAGGCTTGGCCTAGGAACGGGCAATAGCTGCAGGCAGGAAGACTCTAAGGTCACAGATTGCAAGACAGGCTCCTGACCTGATACGACTTCAGGGGAGAGAATAGAAACATCCACATCTTCTGAAATAAGACCATTGCTCGGCATGAACTCAAATGCTCTTGCATCGATTAAATCCTGAACCTTGTGCTTAAAGGCTTTGCAATTCTCGATACTATGCCCTGGTGCCCTAGAATGGAAATCACAATGGGCTCTTTCATCATAGCCTTGTGGTGGCTTACCGGCAAGTGGAGACATAGTCCGGAGTTTAACCAATCGAAGTTGAAGCAAGAGTTGCAACAACTGAGCATAAGTCATAGGGATCTGGTTGAACATTCTGTCGGACTGCTTCGTCCTTTGAGCATACCTCATAATCCTAGGATTGTCTCGGGAAACAGGAAGCAGTTGTTGGCGAGGAAATACTGGAACCTCAGGTTGTGTAAGATATCTTTGAGGCACTTCACGCCTTGGGAGAGGTTCCATATGTAAAGGTGGAATGGCCATCTCTGCCGCAGCTTCGGGCACATGATCGCCTTCCTTTCTCAACACATTTCTCATGACTTCTGTTATCAGGCCCATCTGAGTCTTCAACTGATGGACTTCTTCTCTAAGCACTCTCTGATCCTGAAACAAAACTTGCATGTCCGTCATGAATTGTCCCATTTGTCTTCGGATTCCCCTCAACTCTTCTCGAATTTGTTCCATAGTTGTCTCTGTTGATTTTCTTTTGGTGGAATGATCTTCAATTCTGGAACAAGCCGGATGGAAAACCACATAAAGCAATTACGTCCACAAAATTAGAACACCTCTATGCAAATGAATAATGATGCAATATGCAAGACATGCAAAGAAATGCAAATGAATATGCAAATGCAACAGGGGATCAAACGTTGTTGCGTTGTTGACGGTGACGGACCAGCGCTTCGCCTTGAGACCAAACAACATTAGTACAAGGATCCCACTGTAACTGTTTATACTGACAAACGGGTAGGATGAAGGTCAAAGTTTTTCCTGCAAGACAGCACAACTAGATACCTCTCACCTCGGGTGAGCAATCTATTGGTTTAAGAGGGTATTCCAAAGGCTTTTCAAACAAAGTCCCATGCACTAACCCTCAAAAGTTTCCCATCATAACGACTACTCGTAAGACGGTAATCCCTTCAAAAGGATGAACACAGAGTTATGTTTTAGCAACCTTTGGAATAAGGTTCTACAAAAGGTCCTCAGAATCGCGGACTCACAAGTTGAAGATAAGAACGCCATTACGACTACACGTAAGACATAATTATTCCAACGGGGTCTCATCTGAGCGGTGGAATTCGATCCAACTCAACGAGTCCTAAGTCTCGCAAATCAGAAAGAAACCACCTCCTAACTTAGTGCATACTCGAAAGCTCGGGTAGAAAGCTTTATCCTCACAAACCAAACCAAATGAACCCAACAAGTTAGAAAGAAACATAACCATAAAATAAATAGCAAAACAAATAAAGCACAAATGCGACAAACAAAATAGGCGTGGCTTGCTAGGAGTCCCCAGCAGAGTCGCCAGCTGTCGCTACTCGAAAAATGCATCACGCAACGACGGGGAGGCGGAAAAGATAGACAGAAGAGTCGCCACCGAACTTTATTCATCCCGTGAGGGGAAAGGAAAATATCGAGAAAACCTTAAGAAAGAAAATGGATAAGATGGTCTCGCGGCCAAGAACGGGTTCGGAAGCCGGTTATGCAAGGGGAAGGTGTTAGCACCCCTCGCATCCATCGTACTCGATGGGAACCTTTTGTTTGTCGATGTGTGAATTTATCTGCTTAAATATTATGCTATAAAAAGAGTGTTCTAAAAGATAGAGAGAAAGGTTTAGAAACGAAGAAAGGAGAGATAGAGAAATAACGGGGGGAAGAAGAAAAATAACAGACTCGGTAGGACTTCGCAGTCCTATGCCTACGTATTCTCAATAGATGTGAGAAAGTCAGAGTCGACGTAGTTCGGGGAACTACAGATATGGGGGGAAAATGCTCGGCAAGGATTGTGGCCCTTGTGCCTACGTATCTTTACTCAAAAAGAAGTAAAGAATCAGAGCAGCCGTAGTTCGGCCAACTATGGGTGAAAGGTGAAAAAGGGAGCTCGCCAAGACATCGCCGTCTTGTGCCTACGTATTCTCATCTGGTATGAGAAATCAGAGCAGCCGTAGTTCGGCTTACGGGTGAAAGGTGAAAAAGAGAGCTCGCCAAGACATCGCCGTCTTGTGCCTACGTATTCTCATCTGACATGAGAAATCAGAGCAAACGTAGTTCGTGCTAGCGGTGTGTTGATGTTTTTTTATGGATGATGCTATCGTGCGCATTCTAGCAGTTAGGTGTTTTGCTGCTCGCTCGTTGGAGACTTAGGCGTTACCTGTTTGCGGTAGAACGGACGTAACATATCCTGTTTGAAAGATTGATTAGGTTTTCGCCACGCGAGGCAAGAAGTCACATTTGATTTGTTGAATTATTTTTAGGGGACGAGACAGGTCCTCAGATAGTAACCCCTACGGGTAGTACCCAATTCATTGTCTCAAAGTTTTTGTCATAAAAGGGTGTGGCGAACGAGGCGTCTTCGTATTGAAAGACGAGCGTCGAAACCACCCTCACTACAGTGGGCATCCCAACGCTCGGAGAAGAAGAGGTCTACACCCAATCCTTTCTCTTTAATTCAATGCAAAGAGAACTTCGTTCTCTTATTAAAGATGTTTTTGGGTTTTGAATGGTAAGTGCTTTGTGACAGAGAACCCTACGGTAAACGTCAGCACTCGGGATAGGAGAAGGCCTACGCCTAACCACTCCACGACCATTCAAGTTTTTGTTGTAAAAATAATTTGAAATGCACTCGGTGCGGGACCGAGGTTTTAGGTGACAAGGGTTGCGAGATGGTGGGTAAAGTCGCGTCCTCGTATCGAAAGACGAGTATCGAGACCACCCTCACTACAGTGGGCATCTCGGCACTCGGAGAGGAAGAAAGTCTACACTTAATCCCCTCGTTTTAATTCAATACAAAGAGAAATGATTCCTTACGGTTTGAAAAAGGACTCGGTACGAGACCGAGGTTTTAGGAGAGAAAAGGGGTGGAAGCGTCTTTGTATTGACAGACGAGTGTCGGAACCACCCTCACTACAGTGGGCATCCCAACACTCGGAGAGGAAGAAAGTCTACACTTAATCCCCTCTTTTTAATTCAATACAAAGATAATTGGATTTTGAAGATGGTTTGCCAATGTTTTTGAATCGAGTTGGGACAAGTAATGAAGAGAGAAAAGAGGTGGTCTCAGATCCAACATTACTCATCAATAATTCGACTGGTAATGAATTACGGAGGTCTCGTCATCGACCCAAGTAGAAAATGGGACAAAATGCCCAATAACAAAAGAGAAAAATGATTTAACTCTAATATAGAAAGTATAAGCTTTTATAAAAAGTATAATATCTAGAAAACATTATATATAACTCTAAAAGAAAATATAAGTAATATTTATAAAGATATTTACAAAAAAGGAAAGAAAATACAGTATATTTACATGATAAAGACAATATATAATAATAATTTACATAATATAAAAAAACTTAAGAAGTAAAATAAAATTTAAAAAAAACAACACAAGTGGATAAGCTCAGCACACAAAACCATGTTTAAAGTAAAACAGAGAAAACATCAAGTCCAAACAAACAAATTTGGATTCGTGAAAATGCAGAAGAAGAGGGTGGTGAGTAAACCTACCTTTCTCGTTTCCGTCGTGATGGCTTCGTCTGGTTTTTGTCATTATCAGCTTGAATCATATCTATCTCTTTGTGTTTCAACCCACGACTTGTCTCCTGCTCTAACCACGATTCCTCTCTGAATGTTCGCTCTGTTTCGTTTTCGAGTTTGTCTTTGTTTCCAATTTATTCAGACTCAACTCCTCCTTCTTGACTTCTTCTGAGTTGTTGTTTAAACGAAGTTTGGATGGTTTTTTGAATGAGGTTGAAAGGAGAAGATTTGGAACGGTGTGTCTGGATTCGAATGGAAAAGGGATTCGTAAACAGGGACTGGGTTTAGTTGTTGACTTGAAAGAGGGTTTGGAATTTCGCGTGGGTTTGGACGGCGGAATCTGGGTATTGATGATTTTGAAGATGCTGCGATGGTGAGTGATTTCGTTTTGCAGCGAGAGGAATATCCATGGAATGAACAAAGGTAATATGTACGGTCATTTGAATGAGGTCATACACCAAGTGTCCGTAGAAATTACCTCTGTTTTTGTTCCCTAATCTTCCATTTCATCTTTATTTTCAGGGAGGTGATGGTGTATATGAGCGATGAAGGTGATGATGGTAAGGGCGAGACCGGAGAGAGCTGTTGGTGATTATTGAAAGTGAAGGAGTTGGAACGGATTTGAAGGGGATTACGAAGAAATGGGGTTTAACGTTTGAAGGTTAATGGTTGTTGTTCGACCTTCAACAGAAGGTTTGTGAACAAACGGTGGCGGTGACCGATTCTGGGTAAGTTTTCGTTTATAGGTTGTGACAGCAGAGGTCTTATGGTGAACTGGGATTTGGAGATATGGTGCGGTTGTAGATTACGGTTAACAGAAGTGAAGGTTCGATCAAGGGGTGAAGTTGGACGGTTGTTGAAGAGCTTGCAGTGAGTTTGTGATATTGGTCTAGGCTTTTCAGCAGTAGAGCTCGTCGAAATTGAACGTATTCTGGAGGGTGTTGAGGAGTTGAAGGCCTAGTTGAAGATGTCGAACGGGTTATCGGGGAAGATGGTCTAATGTACGATGAAACTGAGGCTGAGCTTGCGTTGAGGACATTTGTGGAGGAGGATCGATTTGCAGAACAGTTGTTGTTATACTGTGAGTGTGAAGTGGAGATTGAAGGACGAGTCACTGAACTGCTTCTTGCTGGTCTAGAGTGATTGTTGCTCTCAGACTGTGAGACCGAAAGCCTTGAGGCCTTTGTGATATAAGTTGATCTACTCAAACTTCTTCTCGGAGGCGCCAAGGTTGGTTGTGATTCACTTTCTGATGGTGGAAAAAAAACGGAGTTCCGGGCGGAGTGAGGAGCCAATCATAATCATGCTTTCCTCCTTCTACAGATGCCAACACATCCTCAATCCCATTTCTAGTTGGCTTTGCTCCTCCAACTGAGAGTCTCCAATTTCACAGAAACGTCAGAAGAGTCATCTGAAGAAGGTAGAGAGAGTGAACACCGGTTGTTGGAGGATAGATCAAGAGCATTATTATCGTGGTTGTTGTTGATGGAAACACCATTGGAGGGATTTATTGAAGGTATTGCTTCGTCGGTGATGGTTGAGGGATCCATAGAGAGAGTCTCTTCCACTTCTGCCATTCATCATGGTTGGTGGTTGATTCCACTGTCACTGCAACACCAACAGCAAAAACAAGAAGAAGACCTAGAAACTGTGTAATGCAATGAACGTGCTAGATCTGCACGTGATTGGTTATGTGTTTGTTCATCTTCTTCTTCATCTTGTTGAGGTGGGAGTGTAAGAGAAAATAAAAAAAAATGATGAAAGGAGGGTGAGGGTGAGGTATAGAATGTTGGTTATTGCGGTTCACAGTTGATGAAGGTTAAGTGAATAGAAGCTGAAGAGTGTGAGGTTTTGGGTTCGAGATGAGGTCTTGAGGTTTGTTCTTGAAGGTGTTTTAGCAGTGGAGTTTTTATGTTGTAATGAGGTTGCAAGAAGGAAAAGGTAGCAAGAGAGTGTTGCTTTGTTGAAGCAAAAATGAAGGTGAGTGTGTTATGATGGAATTTCTGTTAAGAAAAAAAAATGAAAGTTGGAGAAAGATGTTAAGTTGAAGTTGATGAGATGCTGCTGTGTCTTCACTTTGGAGTGATGGTTGTGAATTTATGCAGGTCTTGTCTGGCATGGGTGTTAAAGCATAGCAGAGTGGTTGTCTGGCGGTACGGTTTGCGGCAGGTTGTTGTCTGGTTGTTTGCATGAGAGTCCTAACAACTTGTTGGTTTTACCTCAATGTCCTCTTTGTTGCATTTCACAGGCTATGGCTCTTCCTGGGCAATGTTGTGCTCGAAGTCATACGAGCTGGAAAAGCGGCTTTTGTCGGTTTGTGGAACCTGATTCTTTTTCCTTCTCATGCTGCTGCGTTGAGGTTTGTCCACTTTGTTATGAAAGTTTGTCAACAATTATCAGAAGCAATTTCATTTAACACAAATAATTAATATTAGTTTCTTTCTGCAGATCAACTTCGATAATTTACGGCGGCTGCGTGATGTCGTGCAATGCAGAGCAGTGGGGAAGCCTGTTGTTGTTTTCACTGATGCATATTTGCCATCTTTTTAGCAATTAAAGCATGGCATTCTCCTGTAGGTTGGTAACTGAAAAGCTAGCATACGAAAGTTTTCGTGGCTTCGGCTTGAAGTTCTGGAAGTGCGCTAGTTGTCAGGCCAGGATCCGCTTTAGGCTTCCGTGGTTTTTTTATTTTTTCTGAGAAAAAGCTTTGGCGTAAAACAGACAGGCTGGATGCATACAGATGTAGGCTCAATACCAGCAGGCTGGACACAAAATGCACCATCAGCTGCCCATTTTGAAGCATCGCTGTCGTGAGTTCTGATAAAGGTAGGTGAAACAACACACCTAAGAGAAAGATCAAAGTCTGTGAGCATTATGTGGCCGTCTTCTCGAACAAGTACGTTTTTAGGTTTAAGGTCTCGATAAACAACTCCGAGCATGCGAAGATATTCAATTGCTAACAGGACCTCTGCGGCATACAAGCGTGCAGCGTACTCTGAGAAATGTTTCCCTGGTTGTCGTTGCCTTTATTTTTACTTATTCTTCTTGTTTCTTTTTTTTGAATTTGTGTGATGTATGATATGATAACCTTTGTTGTGTGTTTCTTTATTATGGTATGTACAGGTTATGGTTGTAGGTCCGTGAACTGTCGCAGGACGTTGGTGCGCCGTGGTGGTGTGGGACTGTTTTGCAAGCATATAACAACTTTAAAACAAAGTTATCATGTGACTGTTAATGAACCGTGATCGGTTTTCTCCTGCAGGTCTGAACTCGCTCCTAGAAACAGAAGGAAAGCCATATGTTATCTTCCGGTGTTGCTGATAGAACTTGAGATTGACCTTCTTGATCCTTAGATTCAATCAAATAGTACTGCATAATTTGGTATCAATGTAGAGTAGGACAACTGCAAATTTTTGTTTGTAGATGAACTGCAGCACGAGAAAGCATCAAGAATCTCACTGCGATGTTTTAGCAACCAATTGTAATAGCATGAATTCTTAAAGAGATTAGTGACAACACGAACACTGGTCAACAAATTTGCAGGGATTGTTGGGTTTATGGTAACCTTCTTAATCACTTCCATTAAAATGTCTTTTTCAGATTCAAGATGCTTGTGAAGTGCAACAGCCCCTTCTGGGCGAAGAACTAACATTCTTACAACATCAATGACAGGAAATATCATTGTGTTTGGCCATGAAGATAGCATTTTCAGTAGCAAGGCTACTTCAGAGTCTGCAAATTTACTGGAATGATAATGTGAAGTATCTTTCAGTGTTTTAATAATGGCATCCAGTCTGGAAACATCCAACTCAGCTAAAGACAACTTCTGGTTTCTTTTTTATGTTCAACAGCCAAAACTTCTTTTGGAGCGGCAATTTTGTTGTCAATAGACCGATCCTTGCGAACTATTACTCCCTGGGGAGCATCTCTCACATAGTCTTCCATCATTTTTCGAACTCTTTCCACATCACACCCATGTCTCGGTGCAGCATAAATGTTCGACATCACTGCATAGTTTACACTCTTTTCTGGCTCAATGATGAAGAGTTTTTCTGCAGCCAATTTAGCAAGATCTATATTTGAATGTAGTTTGCAAGATCCAATAAATGCTCCTAAGGTATCTGATTCAGCTTGAATTGGCATTGACTTCAAGAATTCAAAAGCTTCATTTGAGACCGTGTCTCCCTAGAAGGTCAACAACGCATGCATAATGTTTTGTATCAGGACCAATTTGATACACATTGGTCATTAATTTGAAGTAGTGAAGTCCTTTTGTCACAAGCCCGTGATGACCACATGCATTGAGAACGCCGAGAAGAGCGATTTTATCCGGTATTATGCCACGAGGGAGCATCTTCTCAAACATCTCAGTAGCTTCTTTGGCTAGTCCGTGGAATGCATATGCATATATCAATGAAGTCCATGTAACTAGATCAAGCTGTGAAGTTAATTCAAAACATTTAAATGCACTAGTAATGCTACCACACTTAGAGTAAGCACTGATCAAAGAATTGACAACAGATAAAAAAAGTCATGACACAATATCTTAACCGCAAAAGCATGTGATTGCAGTGTTTCGGTAATAGCAGAAGCATAGCCACATGAACTAATAACACTGGAAATAATCAGTTTATCAGGAAGAAAACCTTCTCGAAGCATCTCTCTGAGAAGCTTCATAACTTCCTTGCCATCACCGTAATTTCCACACCCATCAACCATGGTGTTCCATACCACAATATTTCGAATCGGCATCTCATTGAATACTCTACGTGCATCGATTATGTTTTCATTTTTTGCATACATGTTAATCAATGCACTAGCCACCAAAATATCCGAGTCAAACGAATGTCTCAGAACAAGACTGTGAATCTGTTTTCCAAAATCATAATATTCCAAAGCATCGTCACTTATCACACTGATCATTCTACTAAAAGTAAACTCATCCCCGTTCGCAACATCCAACCGCATCAAATTGAACATGCTAAAAGTCTCTTCCGGTAAACAATTGAAGGTATAGCAAGAAATCATCACATTCCACATAACCCAATCCTTAAATGGAACAAGACAAAAAAAGACTCCTTGCATTCTCAACGAAACCACATTTTGCATATAAATCAACAAGAGCACAACCAACAGAACAGTCCAAATCAAATCCAACTTTCACTATAAAACAGTGCAACTGAATTCCCATCTCAGCATCATGAAACATTCGAGTAATTCTCATTGTCGTGTGATCCAACAACACCGCGAATCATAATATTCCAGGACACAACATTTCTCACAGGCAATTCATCAAACAACTTCTCTGCATCTTCAGTTTCTTTACATTTAAGATAAACACTCAAAATCTGATTCTTGATCTGACGTCACTTAGATTGTAGCTGAACCATAATCATTCCTCATAAACTGGATTTCTCAAAGCCTTGGAATCAGAAAACGATCATCAATCCATACTGTACATGCTCCTGTCTTGACAAACTTCACGTGAATCTTGCAACAATTTATCCCAACCCTGATTAGAAAACGAGTTGAATCTTGATAATCTGTAACCATGAAACACCTGGCTTTGTCATGGCCTTGACGAAGTGGGAACAAGTAAAATACTTGTTTGTCCAAGATGAGGGCAAACTTCACTTGAATTCCAACCATTTCTACCCTTGACTTGATCACTTTGCTTGACGACTTGAATATAACCTCCTTGATCAGGTTAAAAAAAAAACCTTGATAATTCTTCTTGTTAGACACACATACCTCGATCCCCTGTGGAATGAAAAATGTTATGCAATGCTAATGCTAATGATGCAATATAACATAAGCCAAAGAGGTTGGTCAAATTTTGGGGTACAACACACACCTTCTTGGTTTCAACCATTCTCTCTGAGGCTCTTTTCACTTCTCTGACAAGGACATCAACCCTTGAGCAATTGAATAACCTTCTTAGCTAGCTTCAAACTCTTGTATAGCTCTTGATTGGTACTCATACCTCTTGATCTCCTGCATACATGTCAATGAAATGCAAATGATAATGCTAATGTGAATGAAATGAAACATAAGCTAGGTAAAGAAATGTTGGTCAAATTTAGACACTCAATAATTTTTTTATCAGAGTATAAATTAACACATGGTATAAAAGAGGTACGCCACATTATCCAGGAAATTCGAAACATCATACAACACCTGCTCATAGAGATATGCAACAAAGGGTAAATCACCACAAAGGAACTTAGTCCTTAAAACCCACATATCAATATTTAGAATAAAAGCGGAAACATCTAAACATTGAATCACTTCATTCATATAAACATTGTATGCATCAACAGTTTAATTCAAGTCAAAAGTTATGGTTACAAAACATTTCCAGCAGATACATACACAAATATATCATAAAGGAACCAAACGAATCCCTAACTACCAGGTGCTACATATCATAGCCAACCGACCAAAAATGAACGAAGCCACGCTTCGCAAAAGACCTCCAGCAAACCTACTCTGCGATGCCTCGTAGAGCATTAAGAAACAGTAGAAGGGTGAGAAACAATATCATAACAAACAATGCACATACAATATATATATATATATATATATATATATATATATATATATATATATATATATATATATATATATATATATATATATATATATATATATATATATATATATATATATATATATATATATATATATATATATATATATATATATATATATATATATATATATATATATATATATATATATATATATATATATATATATATATATATATATATATATATATATATATATATATATATATATATATATATATATATATATATATATATATATATATATATATATATATATATATATATATATATATATATATATATATATATATATATACACACACACACACACCAACATATAATACACATAACACATTTCTCACCGCAATACGTCACAATTCAATCATATATACATCACAACACACATACAATTCATAAAGCATATCCACCAATATATCATATGAAGATATTAATGCACTCATAGAGACCGACTCACGACTCTATGCAGATGCAAATGCGGTACCGACTCATTCAGCAGGTTCAATTGAAGAATCAAAGGAACCATCGCTTGTTACCGAAGTAACTCCCCGTCGGGCCTACGATGTTCACCCATCGCTCACACCCCACACGGGCACACGATGTTTTAGGATTGCTCACACCCCACAAGGGCACACAATCGTTCTGCAGATTCTCCACGGAATCAAAATAAACTATCGCTCACACCCCACAAGGGCACATGATGTTTCTGCAGATCCTCCTAGGGATCAAAATAAACTATCGCTCACACCCCACAAGGGCACACGATGTTTCTGCAGATCCTACGCGGGATCAGACACACAAGAATGCAACATGATGCTTCACAAACAAAACGACTCCATACATTCTTGACATGCATACTTATACACCATATATATTCATGTATATTTCATTCAATTCAAACAATTGCACAACATTGCCAAACGGCCACATTTCACACTCCACGATTCACAATCTAGGATTCACGCCATACGACTACCCACAACATAACATATCATAATATACACTATGCATAACCAGAAAGGATTAATCATACTTGAATCGAAGAATCCATCATGGAAGTGAAAACACAATAAAATAACACTCTGCTGCGCTCGCTACTCTGTTCGCCTAGCGAACTCCTAGCGAGTGCTCGCTACCTGTTCGCCTAGCGAACAAGCTCGCGAGAGCAAACAGAAGCCTCTGACTTACTTCGCTACCACACTCGCTTAGCGAAGGTCTAGCGAGTCGCTCGCTACCCCTTTCGCTACCAGCGAAGAGCAACACACACCATTCTGCCCAAGTCTGGGACCGTTCGCTACTGGCTCGCCACAGCAAATGCCCAGCGAATGCTCGCGACCTGCTCGCCTAGCGAACGTGCCAGCGAGGGTCTGCGAACTCAGAATTCTCCACTATCCAAAACTCCGAAACTCATCGAAATCTACCCGATTCAATCCCAATTCGTCTCAACAGCTTCAGCCCAACATTCCCCGATTAAACTTAACCACTTATTCTCATTTCTAACCGTGAAAACTCGGTTTCTAACGATTTACTCAAAACCGACCTAAAACGGAAAATGAGCAAAACTCTCCCTAATCCAAAAACAAACCTATAGAAACATATATAATCATATACTTCGAAAGAATAATAATGTTTCACACCCTTACCCAATTAATCGAAGCTTAGAAGTTTGATTCTTGATGATTCTAGGTTTTCTCCTCTTTCTCTTCTCTTCTTCTTCTTCTTCTCTATTTCTTTCTATCTCTTTTCTTTTCTCTCTATTCCCACTTATATTCTTTCTATTCTATTTCTCTCAAATATCTACTAATCAAGGATTATCTAAAACATCCTCTAACTAATTTCCCAAAACTCTCCAAATAATAAAATAACATAATAAGCACACATAACATATTCAAGTTCAAATTCTACAATTAAAAGAATAATTCAATTAAAATATATTAAAATACTCAACAACAATGGGAAATTCAAAATCGGGGCGTTACAACTCTCCCCTACTTAGACATTTTCGTCCTCGAAAATATTACCTGATCCAAACAATTCCGGATGCGAATTCCGCATCTTACTCTCCAATTCCCAAGTCATGTCGCCCTCTGCAGCACCTCCCCATGCTACTTTCACAAGCGCAATATCTTTGCCCCTTAGCCTCTTAATCTCACGATCCAAAATCCTAATCGGTGAAACCTTAATCGTAAGATTATCTCTTACTTCAACGTCATCAATAGGAATAACATGTGACGGATCCGGAACATACTTCCGAAGTTGCGAAACATGGAACACATCATGCAAATTCGAATGGTTAGGAGGAAACGCCACACGACACGCCACATCACCCATTCGTGCAATAATCTGATACGGACCTATAAAACGAGAAGTCAACTTCTTCGACTTCAAGGCACGACCCACACCCGTAACCGGTGTAACTCTCAAGAACACATGGTCTCCCTCTTGAAACTCAATATTCTTCCTTCTTTTGTCATGATAACTCTTCTGCCTACTCTGAGAAGCTCTCATCTTGTCACGAATAAACTTCACCTTCTCCGTTGTTTGTTGTACCATCTCCAGCCCAACAACCGATTTCTCACCAGTTTTATGCCAACACAAAGGTGTTCGACATCTCCGACCATATAAAGCCTCAAATGGTACCATACCAATACTTGAGTGAAAACTGTTATTGTAGGTGAACTCAATCAACGCTAAATAACTATCCCAAGCACCACCTTGCTCTAGTACACAAGCACGCAACAAATCTTCCAACGACTGAATTATTCTCTCTGTCTGACCATCTGTTTGCGGATGGTAAGCCGAACTCAATCTCAGCTTAAAACCCAAAGCCTTTTGCAAACTCTCCCAAAACCTTGAAGTAAATCTAGGGTCTCTGTCCGATACAATACTCTTAGGGACTCCATGCAGCTTCACAATCACGCGGACATAAATCTCGGCTAACTTCTCCAAAGCATAACTAATATCAATCGGAATGAAATGAGCAGATTTAGTAAGCCTATCAACAATCACCCAAATGGCATTATGACCTCTTAGCGTATTCGGCAACCCCATAATAAAATCCATCGATATACTATCCCATTTCCACCCTGGGATATCCAATGGTTGCATCAATCCACTAGGCTTCTGATGTTCTACTTTAGACTTCTGACAAGTCAAACACGCATACACAAACTGAGCTACATCCCTTTTCAATCCGGACCACCAAAAGATTTTCTTCAAATCTTGATACATCTTATTCGCTCCCGGATGAATACTCAAGTTACTCCGGTGTCCTTCCTCCAATATCATCCTTTTCAATTCCGCATTGTCAGGAATACAAATACGACCACGAAATCTTAAAACTCCAAAATCATCAACTTTGAAATCTTCATTCCCATTTGTCATCAAATCAACAAACTTCAAGTCTAACTTTTGCCTTTCACATATGGTAGCAAGAAAATCATTCGTAATATGAAGCATACCAAGCCTCACACTTATTGGCGTCATTTCACAAACCAAACTCAAATCTCTAAAGTCCTCCAAAAGTTCCCATTCTCTCATCATTAATGTAGACATGTGCAACGATTTCCGACTTAAGGCATCGACCACCACCTTTGCCTTACCCGGATGGTAATTCAAACCAAAGTCATAGTCTTTCAAAAGCTCTAACCACCTCCTTTGCCTCATGTTGAATTCCTTCTGATCAAATAAATACCTCAAACTCTTGTGATCACTAAAAACTTCAAATCTCGCACCATAAAGATAATGCCTCCAAATTTTCAAAACAAATACCACGACCGCTAATTCCAAATCATGCGTAGGGTAATTCTTCTCATGCACTCTCAACTTCCTCGAAGCATAAGCCACAACTTTTCCCCCTTGAATCAACACACCACCTAAACCTGACAAGGAAGCATCACAATAAACTACGAAAGGTTCCGTAGGATTCGGAAAAATCAAGAATGGCGTTGTTCTCAATCTTCTCTTTAACTCCATGAAACTCTCCTCACAACCAGCATCCCAAATGAAAGCTTTTCCCTTACAAGTCAATTGCGTTAACGGAAGTGCCATCTTCGAAAATCCTTCAATAAACCTCCGATAATAGCCTGCCAAGCCCAAAAAGCTTCGAATCTCCGTAACTCATTTAGGAGTTTCCCATTGCATTACCGCATCAATCTTGGATGGATCCACACTAATACCACTACCAGAAATAATATGTCCGAGAAAACTCACTTCTGACAACCAGAATTCACACTTGGACAACTTGGCATACAATTTCTTTTCCTTCAAAACCTATAACAAAATCCTTAAATGCTCTTCGTGCTCCTCTTGAGACTTAGAGTAAATCAAAATGTCGTCGATGAACACAACCACAAAACGATCCAACTACTCATGAAAAATACGATTCATGTATTCCATAAACACACCCGGCGCATTAGAAACTCCGAATGGCATTACAGAATATTCGTAATGACCATACCGTGTCCTAAAAGACGTCTTTGGAATATCCTCCTCCTTAACCCGAATCTGGTGATAACCTGATCTCAAATAGATCTTGCTAAATACACGCGCTCCAACCAATTGGTCCATCAAATCATCAATCCTTGGAAGTGGATACTTATTCTTAATCGTCACCTTATTCAACTGTCGATAATCAATACATAACCTCATACTTCCATCCTTCTTTTTCACTAACAATACCGGTGCACCCCAAGGAGAAACACTTGGCCTTACAAACCTCTTATCCAACAAATCATTCAACTGCTCCTTTAGTTTTACCAATTCAGATGATGACATGCGATACGGTGCCATCAAAATCGGTCTAGTACCAGGAACTAGATCAATAAAACACTCGACTTCCCTTTCCGGCGGTACATCCGTAATCTCCCCCGGGAATACTTCTGGAAAATCACATACCACTGGAAACACATCAAGCTCAACCTCACTCTCCACCGACAACGATGAAAACAAGCCGAACAACTGAGCTTCATACGCTAAAAGCTTCTTCAACTCTTTAGTGGATAGAAAACTCTCACTTTCATCATCTCCCAAAGAAGGAAACCTTACCATCTTGTGATAGCAATCTAAATGAACTCTATTAAATTGTAACCATTTCATACCCAAGATCACGTCTAAACCTTCCAACGGCAAACACACCAAATCCATAATGAAGTATTTACCATACATGGTCAAAGAACAACTTACACACACCAAAGAAGTAGTTACCGACCCCGAAGCGGGAGTCTCAATAACCATGTCTCCACTCATAGACACCATGCACAAACCCAAACGCTTAGCACACTCAAGAGAAATGAACGAATGAGTCGCTCTGGTATCAATAATAGCAACTAAAGGCATATTATTAATAAAGCATGTACCTTTAATTAAGCGATCCGCATTAGTAGTGTCTGAACTGACTAATGCAAATACTTTTCCATCCGACTGAGCTTGCTTTGGTTTGGTACACTTGGTGCTAATAGGACCATCTTCTCCGCAAGTAAAACACTTTACCACATTCCTTCTACAACCAGAAGTGGCATGCCTAAGACTTCCACAATTAGCACACTTATCCATAGACTTCCCAGATTCAAAAGATTTGTGGCCCATCACGCTGCACTTGTAACATTTAACCGCACCAGAACATCCTCCTTCGAGTCTCCTATCAAATTTTCCCTTATACTTGTCTTTATCAACATGCGTCATATAAGGTCCACTCCTTACTTGCTGCTTGCCTTTCTTCTCACTGAAACTCTTATAATGAGTAGATCGAGCCCTACTGTCTTCTTCAAAAATCCTACAACATTCGATTAAACCTGAAAATCTTGGTATCCTTTGGTATCCTACCGCTTGTTTTATCTCGGGACGCAAGCCATTCTCATACTTAATGCACTTAGAGAATTCCGCTGTAACCGCCGCATAATATGGATGAAACTGATCTAACTCCACAAACTTAGCCGTGTAGTCCACCACTGACATATTGCCTTGCTTCAGCTCAAGAAATTCCATTTCCTTTTTCCCTTTTACACTCTCAGGATAATACTTTCTCAAGAATTCTGTGCGAAATAAATCCCAGGTTATTTCCTCGTCATCTACCTCAAGAACTTGTCTCATACTGACCCACCAGTCGTCGGCCTCTTCTCTCAACATGTGAGTTCCAAGTCTCACCTTGTTTCCCTCAGCACACCCCATAACTCTAAAGATTCTCTCAACTTCCTTCAACCAGATCTGAGCACTGTCCGGATCAAACCTCCCCTTGAATACCGGCGGCTGATTCTTTCTAAACTCATCATTAGCGTTCAAATTCGGTGCGCCTTGCACCGCCCTAGCCATAACCTCCAACGCCGCAGCCATAGCAGTGTCATTACGACCAGCCATATTCTGATGATTCCCAAAAATAATAAGGTTAAATAACCGTTTAACCAACACAACAACAAGACAGACGCAACTGACTCAACACTGGCTCTGATACCACTTAAAGTAATACCCCCTTTCTATACCCCCAAATAAGCAATTAAATCATTTAGACACTCAATAAAATTTTTATCAGAGTATAAATTAACACATGGTGTAAAAGAGGTACACCACATTATCCAGGAAATTCGAAACATCATACAACACCTGCTCATAGAGATATGCAACAAAGGGTAAATCACCACAAAGGAACTTAGTCCTTAAAACCCACATATCAATATTTAGAATAAAAGCGGAAACATCTAAACATTGAATCACTTCATTCATATAAACATTGTATGCATCAATAGTTTAATTCAAGTCAAAAGTTATGGTTACAAAACATTTCCAGCAGATACATACACAAATATATCATAAAGGAACCAAAAGAATACCTAACTACCCGGTGCTACATATCAGAGCCAACCGACCAAAAAGGAACGAAGCCACGCTTCGCAAAAGACCTCCAGCAAACCTACTCTGCGATGCCTCGTAAAGCATTAAGAAACAGCAAAAGGGTGAGAAACAATATCATAACATACAATGCACACAATATATATATATATATATATATATATATATATATATATATATATATATATATATATATATATATATATATATATATATATATATATATATATATATATATATATATATATATATATATATATATATATATATATATATATATATATATATATATATATATATATATATATATATATATATATATATATATATATATATATATATATATATATATATATATATATATATATATACACACCAACATATAATACACATAACACATTTCTCACTGCAATACATCACAATTCAATCATATATACATCGCAACACACATACAATTCACAAAGGATATCCACCAATATATCATATGAAGATATTAATGCACTCATAGAGACCGACTCACGACTCTATGCAGATGCAAATGCGGTACCGACTCATTCAGCAGGTTCAATTGAAGAACCAAAGGAACCATCGCTTGTTACCGAAGTAACTCCCCGTCGGGCCTACGATGTTCACCCATCGCTCACACCCCGCATGGGCACTCGATGTTTTAGAATTCCTCACACCCCACAAGGGCACACAATCGTTCTGCAGATTCTCCATGGAATCAAAATAAACTATCGCTCACACCCCACAAGGGCACACTATGTTTTTACAGATCCGCCTAGGGATCAAAATAAACTATCGCTCACATCCCACAAGGGCACACGATGTTTCTACAGATCCTACGCGAGATCAGACACACAAGAATGCAACATGATGCTTCACAAATTCCATACATTCTTGACATGCATACTTATACACCATATATATTCATGTATATTTCATTCAATTCAAACAATTGCACAACATTGCCAAACGGCCACATTTCACACTCCACGATTCACAATCTAGGATTCACGCCATACGGCTACCCACAACATAACATATCACAATATACACTATGCATAACCAGAAAGGATTAATCATACTTGAATCGAAGAATCCATCATGGAAGTGAAAACACAATAAAATAAAACTCTGCTACGCTCGCTACTCTGTTCTCCTAGCGAACTCTCAGCGAGTGCTCGCTACCTGTTCGCCTAGCGAACAAGCTTGCGAGAGAAAACATAAGCCTCTGACTTGCTTCGCTACCACACTCGCTTAGCGAAGGTCTAGCAAGTCGCTTACTACCCATTTCGTTACCAGCGAAGAGCACCACACACCATTCTGCCCAAGTCTGGGACCGTTCGCTATTGGCTCGCCATAGCGAATGCTCACGACCTGCTTGCCTAGCGAATGTGCCAGCGAGGGTCTGCGAACTCAGAATTTTCCACTGTCCAAAACTACGAAACTCATCGAAATCTACCCGATTCAATCCCAACTCGTCTCAGCAGCTTCAACCCAATATTCCCCGACTAAACTTAACCACTTATTCTCATTTCTAACCGTGAAAACTCGGTTTCTAACGATTTACTCAAAACCGACCTAAAACAGAAAATGAGCAAAACTCTCCCTAATCCAAAAACAAACCAATAGAAACATACATAATCATATACATCGAAAGAATAATAAAGTTTCACACCCTTACCCGATTAATCGAAGCTTAGAAGTTTGATTCTTGATGATTCTAGGTTTTCTCCTCTTTCTCTTCTCTTCTTCTTCTTCTTCTTCTCTATTTCTTTCTATCTCTTTTCTTTTCTCTCTATTCCCACTTATATTCTTTCTATTCTATTTCTCTCAAATATCTACTAATCAAGGATTATCTAAAACATCCTCTAACTAATTCCCCAAAACTCTCCAAATAATAAAATAACATAATAAGCACACATAACATATTCAAGTTCAAATTCTACAATTAAAAGAATAATTCAATTAAAATAAATTAAAAGACTCAACAACAATGGGAAATTCAGAATCGGGGCGTTACACTGGATGTCACAGAACAAGGTCATGACATCAGGAGTAACATTGCTTCTTTTCTGCAGGGTAGTTTCCATGGACTCCATTAGGTTCCAATATAGCATATCTAGCTTTACCCGATGACCAATCTTTGGGTATCCCTTCTTGTCTAGCCTTCCTACCTGACTTTTCTTACAACATGTCCTTCTTTCTGAAGCATATTTTGAGGATCCTTTTGCTGATGATTTGGACCTGGTTATTTTCTTTAGCCCTAGGTGATCCTTTTCTTTATTTACCAGTCCATTTATGTTACTTCTGGGCTCCCATAGGTAACAATTATTCTTGGATCTAGATCCCCTCATTTCTTCCTTACCCTCTTTATTTATCACCACACACTTGTCTTTGGAAAAGTGTACTTTTAAACCTTGATCACATAGTTGACTTATGCTTATTAGGTTAACAGTTAGTCCTTTAACTAACAGGACGTCCTTCAATTCTGGAGCTTTAGGACTGCCAAGTTGTCCAGCACCTGTGATTTCTCCTCTAGCTCCATCCCTAAAGGTTACATGACTAGATGAATGAGGTTTGAGTTTGATCAACAGATCCTCAATTCTAGTCATATGCCTGGAACGGCCACTGTCGAAGTACCAATCCTCATTGGTTGGCATTCTTAGGGAAATGTTAGCTGTTAGAGCTACAGTCTTGACATCCCATTGTTCTTGCTTCTTAGGCACTTCCTTCTTCTTGGGTTTTGCTTGATGCTGCCTCCAACTCTGGTTGGCATGATGCTGCCTTTGTCCATGATGCTGCCTTTTTCCATGCTTACCCTGGTTATCACTTCTTTGGCTAGGAAATCCATGCAACCAGAAGCACACAGCTCGAATATGCCCAAGCTTTCCATAGTGGTAGCATCTATGCCTTTGGAATTGTCTCTTGACTTGATTCCAATTTCTGTGTGAAAGATGTTGTAACTTTGAATGTGACATCCTTTGTACCTTTTGAATCTCAGGCTGTAACCTCTTGAGTTTCAAGACAGGATTTTGTTTTTCAACAAATCCTAGACCAGACCTATTTCCTGCAGTCTGACCACTCTGAAGAATCTCCTCTAGGGTGTCAGATCCAGAGTTGAGCATCCTTATGGATTTTGTCATTTGCTCCTTTTCTCCTTTCAACTCCTTTACCTCTCCTTGGAGTGAGTTTATAGTAACTAGATGCTCTCTCTTTTCAGCTTCTAGCTCTTTGATGAGCTTCTTTTGATGCTCTCCTTGCTGGTACAATTATGTGCTTCTGATGGACAACTTCTTATATGATTCAGCTAGTTCATCATAAGTTAGCTCCTCTTCACTTGAGTCTCCATCAGATACACACACACACACACACACACACACACACACACATACACACACTGTTGAGAACAATTACATGTTTGGATGATTATCCTTCTGATCCACTGTCAGAATCTTCATCAGACCAAGTGACTGTTAGACCTTTTCCCTTCTTTTTGAGGTATGTGGGACATTCCTTTCTAACATGTCCATATCCCTCACACTCATGGCATTATACTCCTCTGCTTTGGTTGACTTTATCTTCAACTTTTTCTTTGTCAGCAGGCAAGCTTTTGAAATAAGGTTTAGCCTTAACATCTATCCTTTTGGCCAGTTTATTGAACTGTCTTCCAAGCATTGCTATTGCCTCTGATAGATCTTCCTCTTTTTCATGATCTGAGGCCTTTGCAGAGTTTGAGACAAGAGCTATACTTTTGCTCTTTTTCTCCACAGCCTGATCACACATCCCCATCTCAAAAGTTTGAAGGGATCCAATGAGTTCATCCACTTTCATGTGGCATATGTCTTGAGCTTCTTCAATGGTTGTTACCTTCATTGCAAACCTTTTAGGTAGTGACCTTAGTATCTTTCTTACAAGCTTTTCTTCAGCCATCTTTTCTCCCAAAGCTCCTGAGGTGTTAGCTAGTTCAAGAACATTCATGTAAAAGTCATGAATGGTCTCATCTTCCTTCATTCTTAGACTTTCAAATTTTGTGGTCAGCATTTGAAGTCTTGACATTTTGACCTTGGAGGTTCCTTCATGAGTAGTTCTGAGAGTGTCCCAAACATCCTTTGCTAGTTCACAGTGGTGGACCAGTCTAAAGATGTTTTTATCTATACAATTGAAGAGAGCATTCAATGCTTTAGAGTTACCAAGAGCCAATGCCTCTTGCTCTTTGGTCCATTGCTCTTTAGGAATTTGCACAGATACTCCATGCTTGTCAGTCTTCACAGGATGTTCCCAGCCAGAGTTTGCAGCTCTACAAGCCTTGCTGTCTAAGGACCTCAGGAAAGCAATCATCCTAGGCTTCCAATAGTCATAATTAGACCCATCCAGAATTGGAGGTCTATTGGTGAATCCAATATCTTTATCCACAGTACTAGAATTTTGTTTCCCTAGATCTCACCAGTAATAAACAGGCAGGGTGCCTGCTCTGATACCAATTGAAAATTCTGGCCAGCCCACGATGGATGTTCTAAAAGAAGTTATAACATCCACTGTGGCATTCACTACATATCCACTATTATGCAGTAATTATAAAGCAGTAAATAACACAGTTGGTTGTTGACCCAATTCAGTGCAACACACTTACATCTCGGGGCTACCAAGCCAAGGAGAAATTTCACTATCAGTAGAACTAATTCAGAGTCAAACCTCCAGTTTGCACTCCTCACTTAAGACTTACCCAAGGATAATTTAACCTAGAGACACTCTAGACCTGAGTATACCCACTCACTCCCTACAACCACACACCAGTGATATCAACCAGTTACAAATTAAACAGTAGAATGAAGAAACACTTCAACTACACACACACCTTGATCTTGCTTCAAAGCTTTGATCAAGTGACACACACTCTTGCTTAACAGCTTCGAGTGGTACACAGACTAGAAACTACCTAACCAATGCAATCAACAGTTGCTTGGATTACAAGTGTTCCTAAGACATAATCGTGAATAACAACCTCTTCACTTCTAAACCACTATGGTGATTTCTCTGCTTCTCTATCTCCAACTCCTGCCTTCTAGGATTGCTTCTCCTGTTATTTATAGCAGCAGATCAGTCCTTGGGCCTGGGCGCATACATTAGGTTTTATCCATCATAAAACCTCTCTTTAGTATTCTGCACGTTTGCCACTTTAATCAGGTACACATTAGTTCCCCTAAGGCGTCTAAAATGTCTCTTGCATTCCAGCCTGAGCTTCTGAGTTGTTTCCTGAGTTCTAGCTACCAGAATAACAAACTCCCGCTTGATGTCATACGACCTATGTCATAACATTGAGTATGACATCCAGCTCAACTTATAGTTAGCTTAGTTAACTTACCCTGCACAGTCCATATTATAAATGTAACAACATCAGACATGACATTCATACATGTACTAATATTTTGCCACAAAATGCAGCCAATCAAGAGCACTTACATAGTGGAACACACTTGGCTCTATGCTTGTTGTCCATTTAGTGCCTCTTCATTTTGGGGTTCTAACTGTCCTTGATGCAATATAATAACTGGTGTTTGTGTTGTGATGCCAACTTTGCTTTATTCTGTTTTAAACCAAAACTGTTTTCATTTTGTGAGAAGGATTGTTGATTATGGCTTGACACATCAACTTGTAAGACATAATCTCAATTAATTTGAGAGCCTTGCAAATCAACCAACTGATACCTTAGAGTTGTAGTCAATAGGTTTTAGTGTCAGATCACTACCTGTGAGTGTCTTGAATCCATGGCTTGTTGAGGTGATCCATTTTTCTGTTGGATACATGCCTTTGAGGCATTGGTTTTTTTGTGTGATTTAACTTGTTTGAAGTCTCATGTTGTCCAGCCTCTGTTGAGGATTCTTATTAACTGCTTTTTCATATATCAGATCAGTTTACATGATTAAACTTTGAGAACTTTGGATTGTCTTGCACTTTGCAATGACAAAGTTTATCTTTCTTGAAACCATTTGTCTTTGATCTGAGCTTTAATTTTGCTTTCTTAACATGTATTGCTTCTGTTAAAAACACTTTTGTTGTTTGGTTTTTATCCTGCTCACTATAAGAGCTATGATGGGGATTCCTCAATGGTACTGATTGAAATACTTGGAGCTGGAGGTCAACTGTTGCTTTAGAGTTGTAGTCAGCAGGTTTTAGTTTGGACCATGACCATTCAAGGATGTCCATAACATGTTGTTTTGAGTTCAAGTATAGTTGTTTCTTTTTTCAACCAAAATCTCATTAATTATGTTGTTATACTAAAAGACTTTCAAGTCTTGGCTGTTACTTTTGGAACTATAACTGGAATCTATCAATGACTGGAATACCAAGGACTTGATGTTATGTTCCCTGTTGGTCTAAGTGCTGCCAAAATCTTTACCATGGATGTTCAATTAATATCTGAACTTGCTTGCATTAAACAATAACTGTCATACTTGGATTTTTGTGAATCTAACTGACCTATATGTGTGCATTGGTAGCTGTATTGAGGTTATTAGATTTGCATTATGAGTTGTTGCTTCTGTTAACCAAAGAGTCTTGTGTGGTTGGTTTTCATTTTGTTTTTTTACCTACTGTTGGAGCCATGATTGGAATTCATTCAATGGAGATTGATTGGAACACCAAGAGTTAACTTTCAATGGCTGCTTTGAACTTGTTAACTTTTGTTGTCATCAAATTTGTAGAAAGTTGTATAGCAATGTGTTGCTTCTGTTCAATGCTGTCAAATAAATTCCAAGTTTGCAAATTGAAGTGTATACTCTGCCATGGTATACCAGTTGGTGTCATTGGCCACATTAGACTTCTGTTTTTCATCTGTTTAAGGTGATAGTTTTTTTTTTTTAATTTTGGCAAGGTGATACCAAGTACTGGCTGCTATTTCTATGTTTGAGTTAAGACTATCCAACCTATGTATGGCTCACTGCTGCATGTATGGTTTGTATTGTGATGAAATTTCTGCTTTGTTTCAAAAACTATCTCAATCTGTTTACTGTTGTATAGTTTGATTGTTGGTTTACTATGTATTATCTAGACTGATTGGGATGGTTAGTCAGCCTAGGATTCTAATCAGAATTCCAGTTAGTCTCTAAAGAGTGCACATAGGTTAGGTTTTTGGATTAACTGCCTGGCCAGGTTTAGTTTGTAAGTTTCTGTTTAGTTTTGTTGTGAAAACTACTAGTAAGTGTACCAATGCTTTGGCCTGCTATCAATACCTAGGACTTTCTAGTTTCTGCTTGCATTTTGTGTGTGATTTAGCATGGTGGTTATACCTACTAGTGTGCAGCATATCCTGGTTAGGATATGTAGTTTTTGTTGGAGCATTTAATATTTAGTTGGTCAACTAGATTATAGAGGTGCATAATGAAGTGCCCCTCATTTGGAGGCTTAATCGTGTTGGATCAGTTCAGCTTAGACCAGTTTGCAATAGGACTGTCTTTAGAATCTTACCCTAAGACTGCTTTTAATCATGAACTGTCCTTTATCACTGGTTGGATTCACAATAGCATCATTGAGGTTTGAGTTCATCAACTCCTAGTTGCTAGCTGTTTAATTCTGATGCTCATGCTGAGGTATGTTGTGTTTTTGCTTTCACAATTTGAAGAGCTTTCATCTAGTTTAGTTGTTGGAATTAATGTGTGAGATTGAGGATAAAAGCCTGATACTGTCATGAGATAAGGGATTTGGCTGTTCTCATCAAGTCATGGGCTTGTGGTACTTTAGGATTGACTAAACCATAGAGGCAAGTCTTGGACAGTCTAGGAGTTTAGTACTTGGTAGGAGCCTTTGTAGGTACCTTGCTTGTGTGCGTGTAGGAGGATAGAGCTGTTACTCTAGGCCTGATGATTTGCACATTCAATTTTCATGGATGCTTTGTTTGTGAACTATCTACCACTGTGGTCAGGTCCAGCTTTTGTTTCCATCAAAATTCACTCTTGACATTGTAAGGTTTATTGAGATTAAGTGCATTGGATGTTGGATGCTACCCTTATGCTTTGGTTTAGTACAAAGAACTGGTACTGTACCATTAGTTCATAAGATTTGGCAGTTTGGCTTGTTGAATTGGGTGCTGTTTTGAATTCATTGTTTTAACATTGTTGAGATACAAAGCTAGTTCAAACCATTTCATTAAAATTGCAATTTGACAGTCACTTACTGGTTCATGGCAGATTTGAGGTTTTTTCTTGAACATAATCCATGGGAAACATACTTGAATCATGATCAGATCCTTGACCATCCTCAATTGCATCAGTGTTGAACTTTAGACTCAAAATTGCATTTCCAAAACTCACCTTGCATGTTCCATCGTGTTTTAAGGTGGAGACATATTTTTAAGATTTGGTTGGCACCATTGCATTCCTCATAAAATTTTAAGCAGTTTAGACTTAAATTTCACTAAAAATGATCAAGATTTGATTAAGTTATGGCGAAATTGTATGTTGAGTTTTTTTCCTTGAGCTTGCCCTCATGCCTTGCCCAGATTTACGCTTATTTTGGTACTAGTTTTAATGGGGTGTCGTTATACAATGGATGTATCGCCACCCCAGTGGTTAGTGCCTTGCCTTGCCATGCCTTTGTCCTGAGTTTGACCCCCAGCGGGGGCGTTTTGTTGTTTATTTTCATGATTTTCATTGCTTTCAATATTTGTACTTTCCTCTTCCTTTGGTTGTCACACGCGTTCGGTGGTTGGACTAGTGTTATTTTGTGCTTGTAGCCCCAAGGTCATGAGTTCTACCCTTGGTGTAGACATTTCCTTCTTTTTAGCCACTTGTTCATTTTACTCTTTTTATTTTATTTTTCATTTTAGTTATTTCTTGTTTTATATTATTTATTTTAAAATAGATTTAAATATCATAAAAACCAAAAGATCATAGTTTAATATTCTAATGTGCTACTTTATTTTCCATCTTTTTTTATATTTTAATTCTCATTTTATTTCTCTTTTGTTATTTTGGGCTTTTTAACCCATTTTAAAACTATTTAATAAAGAATCCATTCTCTTTGTATTGAATTAAAAGAGAGTATTAAGTGTAGACTTCTTCCTCTCCGAGTGTTGGGATGCTCACTGTAATGTGGGTGGTTTCGACAATCGTCTTTCAATACGAAGACGCTTGTACGTTTTCAATCCCTTTTCTCCTAAAAAACTCGGCCCCGTACCAATTGTATTTTCAAAACACTTCCATACAGCAATAATATCTCTTTGTATTGAGTTAAAAGAGAGGATTAAGTGTAGACTTCTTCCTCTCCGAGTGTTGGGATGCTCACTGTAGTGTGGGTGGTCTCGATACTCGTCTTTCAATATGAAGACGCGACTTTATCCATCACCTATCTCTTTCTACCACCTCCTTTCCCAACTTCTCTCCGCAACCTTCTCACCTAAAACTTCGGTCCCGTACCGAGTGCTTTTTCAAACTCTTTTCTTAACAAAAAATGGTCGTGGAGTGGTTAGGCGTAGGCCTTCTCCTATCCCGAGTGTTGACGTTTACCGTAGGGTTCTCTGTCGCAAAGCACTTACAATTCAAAACCAAAAATCATCTTTAATAAGAGAATGAAGTTCTCTTTGTATTGAATTAAAGAGAGAGGATTGAGTGTAGTCTTCTTCCTCTCCGAGTATCAGGATATTCACTGTAGTGTGGGTGGTCTTGATACTCGTCTTTCAATACGAAGATGCTACGTTCGCCACACCATTTCATAACAAACAACTTTGAGATAAAGAATTGGGTACTACCCGCAAGAGGTTACTATCTGAGGATCTACCTCACCCCTAAAAAACAATCTCACAAATCAAATATGACATCTTGCCTCGCATGTCAAAAACCTAATCATTTCAAAAAGGATATGATACGTCCGCTCTACCGCAAACAGGCAACACATAAGTCTCCTCACATGCGAGCGGCAAAACACCTAAATTTCCAGAATGCGCATGATAACATCATCCATAAAAACATTAACAAACCATAGGCCGAACTACGGTTACTCTGATTCTCTACTTCTTTCAAGTAAAGATACGTAGGCACAAGGGCCACAATCCTTGCTGAGCACACTCCCCCTATATCTGTAGTTCCCCGAACTACGTCGACTCTGACTTTCTCATGCCTTTTGAGAATACGTAGGCCTAGAACCGCGAATTCCTATCGAGTCTGTTCTTTCTCTCTTTTTCCCTCATTACTTCTCTTTCCCTGTTGCTTCTCTCTCTCCTATCTCTAACCCTTCCTTTACCCCGCGGAACAATTTTTATAGCATAATATTTAAGCAATTAAATTCACACGTCGACAAACAAATGGTTCCCATCGAGTACGATGGATGCGAGGGGTGCTAATACCTTCCCCTTGCATAACCGGCTTCTGAACCCGTTCTTGGTCGCGAGACCATCTTATCCATTTTTTTCTTAAGGTTTTCTCGATATTTTCCTTTCCCCTCATGGGATAAATAAATTTCGGTGGCGACTCTTCTGTCTATCTCTTTTGCCTCCCCGTTGTTGCATGATGCATTTTTCGAGTAGCGACAACGTTGTTTATCTAAAGGGTTGTTTATCTATCTAGTTAATGGTCTGGGTCAAAAGAAAGAAAAAGGACTCGACAGAGCATCGCAGCTCTGGGCCTACGTATTCCCTCGTGCAATGGAAAAGTCAGAGTCAACGTAGTTCGGCTAACTACGGGTGATGGGGGAAGGTTGCTCGCCAAGATATCGCATCTTGTGCCTACGTACTCTAAACAGGTATGAGAGATCAGAGCTAACATAGTTAGACATAAAATGGAACACATGTTTGTTCTAATGTTTTTACCTGAGTAGGGTTAACAGATAGTTCTAGCAGTTGGTGTATACAGCTTGACCATTGGAGACTTAGGCGTTACCATTTGCGATAGAACTAAGAGTTAACAACACTCTTTTATCTGAAAATATTTTCCAAGTTAAAGAAACCCTAGAGGGAAAAATGAATTTGGTGTTTGTTTTTGTCTTTTATCGGAGAAGTGTTTTTGATGAATGTTGGTAATTCATATTGCACTAGAGACTATGACTTAGGAGCGAATGCGTCGCATATCGTCCTAAGGACATACGCTAACACTCTAGATAATTGAGAGGCAACCACCCAATCATCATTTCCCAAGTAGCTTAAGGCTCGTAACGTACAATACAGGGGGACTAATCAAAACCCTAATGTTCTCATGCAAAATGGTCCTAAGGTTGAGTTTAGAATCTATCCTACTTATTATCATGCAAAGGATTCAACCTAAAGTTCTATCATCACTCCCTTAAACAAGGAAATGAGAGCCCTAAGGGAACATGGCAAAGGAAAGCAAAACAAAGCTATCAAGCAGATGAAGTATAAAATGTAAATGCACATGCAATGCAACAATACAAGCAAAGGGAGGACACCTCAACCTTTAATGCAAACATGTCAAGTACGAAAGGCAGATAAACATCCAAGAAAAGGAAGGCAAGCTCAATATTTAAATGCAAGCAAGAGATGCACAGAGAAAGCACACAAGCAAAGGGAGACTAGCTCAACCTTTAAATGCAAACATGGAAGTGAAAAGAGAAAGCTATCAAGCCTACCCTACTTCTAATGCACAACATCACACAATCATGAAGATGGAAGGACAAACAAAAGGAGGGGAACCAAAGTGACAAACTCACTAAGTACAATGTGTATCAACGCAAGAGTCCACAAAGGCTCAACTTCTTCATGGAATGCACAGAATTCCTCCTCAGGAGGAATTAGGCTCTCACGAGAAGGATCCTAAGAGTGTAAGACAAATAACAAGGAATGAAGAGAATGATGATGGGAAGCAAAGGACTGAGGAAGGAATGAGGATACGCATTATGAAAACCAAAGGTAACTCACCATGTTCAATGTGCATCAGCGCAAGAGTCCATCGAAGGCTCAAACTTCTTATGGAGTGCACAGAATTCCTCCACAGGAGGAATTAGGCTCTCACAAGAAGGATCCTAAGAATGTAGGACATGAGAAGAAGGTGTGTACAAAGTACTTGAATCCTCAAGGCTTAACTCCTTATGGAATGCACAAAATTCCTCCACAGGAGGAATTAGGCTCTCACAAGAAGGATCCTAATATCACAGGATTTGGAAAGAAGAGAGGAGGATGAGGATGGGAAGCAAAGTAAGATCCACAGGAACTTACTATGGCACTCAACCAATCTCATCACATTCAAAGTCCTTAATGGTTCAACTTCTTTATGGAATGCACAAAATTCCTCCACAGAAGGAATTAGGCTCTCACAAGAAGGATCCAAATATCATAGGACTTGGAAAGACTAATGGAAAAGGTCCTAAAAGAAGCCTAGGTTAGGAACTAGTTAGGAACAAGGTTTTGACTTGGAAATTCACCCACAAGTGCCTTAATATGTCTAGGGTATGGATAGGGGAGAATGGGATGCTCAAGCATTGCACAAGGATCACCTAAAATGGAAACTAGGTCAAAGGTATGGTGGGAACTACCTTAATGAAGGTCATAAATCTAAAATCCACTAAAAATAGTAAAGCACATATAAAAATGCTAATAAACATCCTAAGGGACCCCTCTGGTCTTAGAGACCAAGGGTCCAAAAATGGGGAGGAAATTCTAAGTCTAAGTACACTAACAGGGAGCAAAACCCTAAAGTGGTCTATGAATGAGGCAAAGGGAAAAGGTGCTAAAGATCTACTTCAAACCCTAACCAAATGAAACCTAAAAATCAGAACAAAAATACCTAGAAATCAATCAAGGTGTCTAGATTAAGCACACAAAATATTAGAAGTTTATTTGGATTATCTATCAAGAAAGAAAATCAGGAAGACGAACATGCCAATTTTCACATTTATTAAAAGCACATAACATCAAAAATATGCAATTAAATGAAAAAGGAATTAAAGATACAATTAAAAAATATGACAAATTAATATACATGTCAAGGTATACAAACATATTTTTTTCATGATTTTAGGCATCAATTATCAATTTTAAATGAATTAAAATGGAATCAGACGTGATGATTTAAGTGGGGAAGTCAACCGTCAGACGTGATTGTGGCCGTCTATTACACTCTAAGTCCATTGATCTAAGGGCCATCAAGTAGCCATGCGTGCACCTGGCTTCTAAAAGAAAAACAAGGTTGCATCATGGCCCTTCATCCTACCCCCGGTCAATCTAATCCAACGGCTGGCAATACATCTGAGGATTTAAACTCAAAAATGGAGGGAGACATCAGACGGCGGCCAGAGAAGACTCCGGTCGTCTTCTCCGGTGGTGTGCTACAGTGGCCTTCTTGAAAACGAACCAAAAATCATGATTTTTTATACTAATCGACTCGTCTCTCTTCCTAGATCATCATGGCATGATTTGTTTTCACTTTTAACCTATAAATAAGCCTAATCGAAAGCTACAACTTTCTAGGTATCATCAAGAAATGTTGTAATCATGCGTATAAACTAACCAGAATCCATCTACTAGTCTAGGGGAGCATGTTTATGTAACAATGGTGCGATAAAGATCCCTAATCAGTGAGCTATGATGAATTTTACATACCTGATTAGAAGCTTCCACACAGCCTTCAATGGACACGAATCCTTCAAGATAACTGCCCAGAAACACTCCTTGGATCTTCCTCTAGCTCTTTGCAACTTCAATTTCACTTGAAAATGGAGGAAATCTCATAATTGAAAATCACTTGATCTCCACTTTTTCTCAACTGAACTCAGCTACTTCTCCCTTCAAAATTAGTTATGAGTGATTGTTGATGATGATATGAATATATGGAATGGGCTTGGATGAGTTTAAAGCCCCATTGCAGCCCATGAGAGTCCAACTAAAAATCCAAGTTTCTCATGTTGAAGCTTTATGATTCTCACCAAAATAGATCTTGAACTGTTGCAAATTGCTTCATACCAATTGCCTATGATGCAAGGAACATGAGTGGATGAGATTAGCTCCTTGGATTTGAATCAATGGTTGATTTTGATTTTGTTACTTCAAGGTGAAGTAATCTTGAATTTTGCCATGTAAATGACCTTAAAATTGGTTTATGGTTTTGGCATTGCATTTAGAACATTTAAGGCACTCAAAATATGCACACATATGACATGAATTGATTTAATTTGAATTAGATCCAAACTAGCCCTTTCAAAGCTTTCTTCCATGGAAATTTATTCAAGCATTCTCTTTTCCAAGCCAATTCCATGATGCCTTGATGTTTGGTTGAGCAAATGACCCCATTTGGAGCAACTTTCAAGTTGGAAATAGTTTCATTTGAGATGTGCAAAGTGGTGAAATTGACCTATAATGAAAATGACCTGTAATCTTAGTTTCCCAAAATACCCCTGCCTTGCAAGCTTCATATCTGGAGTTCTACAAATAAGATGAAGGACTTCTAGTACTATTTGGAAATCTAAGATCATAAGGAAGAACTTTCATGTTTGGGTCAAGATGAGGAGAGATATCCTTCTAGGTCAAAAATGTCTTGGAAGTTGGTTGACTTTCATGAACCAAAATCACATTCATCTGATGACCAGTAACTTGTCTGTTTCATAACTTAAGTTCTAGAAATCCAATGGAAGACTTATAGTACTCAAAATAAATCTAAGAAAATGCTCTACAAGTCTCATGTTGGAGTCAAGATGAGATGAAACTTGTATCTTGAGTTATGTGGTCTTGAAGTTGGGCACTAAACATGGGATTTTACACTGACAAAGCTTAGAAACCCTGGCTTACCAACTTCTCACACTCTTGAGTATTGATGAATTGATATTGAAAAAATCTCTTATGTGTCTCAACACAACATTCCATGATCATAGTTGCTTGGAATTGAGTCTTAATCTCCTCAAGACTCACAGTTGATTTAGGGTGGACCAGGTGAAACCCTAATTGCACTACCTTTAGCTGTGGCCTCTTGTACTTTGCATAATGGCTTATCCAAGCTTCATAATGACTCTCAAGACATCCCATGAGCTTTCTTAATGCTTTAAACCCACATTAATGGATTCAAAATCATCTGATAATCTTCAATGACCCCCAAGATAGGAGGTATGCACACTTGTATCCACCCTTTTTCCCAAGGGTTTTGACTTCTTCATTAAGGTATGATGAGGATGTTAACTTGACTATAGCTTCTTGATTGGCCCTAGAATCTTTAGTAGCCTCCTCTTTATAGGCACACCTCTTGATCCCCTGCATAAATGACAATGCAATGCATATGCTAATGCTAAGATGAATGCAATGAAACATGAGCTAGGTAAAGAAAAAGGTGGGGCAAATTTTGGGGTGTAACACCTGCCATGTGTACTAAGTAGAAAGAAGTGGGAGACGTGGAATTTATTAGAAGTTGGTCTCTTATCCCACTTATGGCATCCCCTATGGCGCCCGCCATGGTGGGAGCCATGTGTATGATTCCTAAAAAAACTGGTCTTTTTGCTCGTTTTTCTTCATTTCTTCTCGAGTAGCTCTGAAAATACAAAATCCTGAAAAAGGAACAAAACAAAGGCATAATAAAAGAAAACAGAAATAAAATCCTAAAGAACACGTGCAAATCGAGTCAAATATATAGTACATTTTTAGGCCTATCAAATACTCTCACACTTAACACTTTGCTTGTCCTCAAGCAAAACATTATGACAGAAAAAGGTGATATCCATAAATGATCTGGGCAAAAGGGCTTCTAAGTTCAAGCTGGGATGGAGCGATAGGTTAAAACTCAGTGAGCCACGGGTATCGAAATGACACTTCTCCGTAATCACAGACATATGCTCCATTTTTATATAAACCAATCCATACTAACCCACTGTACCTAGGCCTACTTTTAAATCTCCTTTTGGGTCGTTTTCATTCCGGTGCAATCACATTAAGCCCATTATCTATACATACTCATAGTAAAGTGACCGATTAGTGATTCTGATCTCAAGCATGGGGCTCTGGTACATAAGCTGGCGTAACCCCTTTTATTGACCCAATTGTAGTTGTGGGGGATCGGATCATAACCCACCCTACCGAGTTCAACACCAGATACCTCTGAACCAAATAACGATGGAGAGATATTTTATTTAGTTTTATTTTATCATTTTTTTCTTTTTTAAAATTTTTACAACTTTTTGGGTTAAATGACCTTGTCAAGGTTACCTATACCCGAGTTGCAATTTTATTGAACAAACAGATCATTCACTTATATTCATCGGTCCTTTACTTAGATCATGCTTTGGCCGAAACTGACTGCTAGGATAAACTACTAAGGACTTACTATGAACATTATTATTAAGGCCATGGTACATAGGGTATCGGGGTCGATTTCTACATTCGCGAAGCCTAAGGTGTTACAATGATACCGATGTTTCAAAAAGGATTTTTTCAAATCATCCGCATCCTAACTCGAACTTGCCTCAAAAAAAAATTTTTGGGTGAGGCTAAGAAATGAGTGAAAAGGGGTATACTGCAAATGACTCGTTAAGCCTAAGTGTATTCTAAAAAGTGAACTAAAAAAATAAGGGAAATAAACTGGAAATGAACTGGAAAGCGATAAAAGAAAAGACAGTGCGAGAAAATAAAGTCTCCTCCGACACTTAAACCAAACATTGTCCTCAATATTTTTATAAAAGGTGGAGAAAAGGAAAGATATAACCTGTATGAATGCTACTGCGTGCCAAATCTTCTCTGATCCTCCCCTTGCTATCCCTATCGTCACTAACAACTTCTACTCCGGCATATGGAATTTTGAGATATCTTTGTTTGTGTAATTCTCGAACCAGCTCATCATATTTCCCGCTTCCAGAGGAAGTACCTGCAAAGAATGTTAGAAAAATATGGTGCGGTACGTACAGGTGGAACTTTACCATGCAAAGAGCGAGGTGTAAGTAAGAATTGCGCCTAAGAAGGGGGTGAATTCGGTTCTTTTGAGAGTTTCTGGTTTTAAGAGTGTTAAGTTACTTTCTTTTAGCAGAGTGATGATATGAAATCTTGTAAAGGCAGAAAGTAAAAGAGACACAGAGAATTATAGTGGTTCCCCTCACACTCCGAGGGTACTCCACTTCCCTTTCGACTTGAAAGAGATTTCACTATAGTTAGGGTCAGTGTACAACTTTCTTTCTAACCTATAGGGAGATCAAAGGCTCTTAAACACCTTTAAGATCTAAACACTAAGTGCAATGAGAACAATCCTCTCTAATGCACACACTTGCTTTCAACAATCCTGAACAACAAGGGGAAATACATAAAATTCTGATTTTTGTAATGATTTGTAACAATGTATACAGTTGTTTATCAATGTTGAGATTGATATTCTCTTTCAATGTGGAATTCCACAAGTTTCTAAGACTTATTGCTCAAGAATTTTCTTTTCAAAGGATATGAAATTTATGCAGAAAATTCTTTGTGAAAAGTGATTTTTCTTAGATGTGGAAAGATGAAATTGTGATAAAGATTTTTAAAGAGATGTGAAAAAGATGTTTTTGAATTTTTGAAAGATAAGGTATTTATATTACACAAACATCTCTTGAGAAAAACATGCAAATCTCCAGAAAAATTGATGAACAATTGTCATGTTTCAAAGGAAACATTCTACAGCAATTTGATTGAAGAGATGCAATTTTTCAAAAAGATTTTTCAAAAACATTCAGTGAGTAATCGATTGCACAAAGAGCCCAATCGATTGCACCTTCACAAAAATACTTGAAAATTTAAATTTTCAAAAGAGCAATCGATTGCACCTTAGGACCAATCGATTGCACTTCAAAACAGAAGTGAAAAATTGAAAAAATTTAAGCATGCAATCGATTGCATCAAAGCAACAATCGATTGCTTACTGAAACAGAAGCAAAAATGAGTTAAAATATTGATCATGCAATCGATTTCTCTAAGAGTGAAATCGATTGCACTTACAAAAACTTATAAAAATTCTCATTTTAAAAAGCTTGTGTTAGTGTGAAAAGAATGTAAATAATTTTTAATGTTTTGAGCAATTAGGACTTAAATACTTAATGGAAGTTCTCATTATACCTTCTGAGGAAAACATCCTTAAAGTTGGGTCTTTGTCCTGATGCTTGGTGGTTGATCATCTTTGTCTTCTTAAGTGGTTTGTCTTCATCAAAACATATGTTGATCTCTGAGAATCTTGATTTCACATTCTCCCCCTTTTTGATGATGACAAAGCACTCTTCTTTTGTTGCAATGATCTTTCCGGCAAATTCTTTCTCCCCCTCAATTTGTGAACTTGACAAGTTTTTCTCCCCCTCAATGTGTGAACTTGAGAAGTTCTGAATTTTTATTGAGGTTTGAAATAGTCTTTGTATTTGTACCTTAAGGATCAAGGAAAGACAACAAGCCAGAAAAGAGTAACATCCTTCTCCCCCTTTTGACATTATCAAAAAGAAGGGAAAGATGGATTAAGGCAATATATATAGATGATAGGCATTGATAATAATTTGAAAATTAAAATACCAACTTAGTTATAAATTCAAATTACAAAATGAAAATAGTACAAAGAAACTAGAAAGTACGGAATTCAAATAACAGAAATGACTTAAAAAGACAACATAAAACACATAGTAAAAAAGTTTATGACAGATCCATGTTGGGGTCAAAGGTTGATTGGTTTGGAAATATTGTCTAGAAAGGTGATGAACGAGTTAGAGGGACATCCGGGTTTGCAGGATCATAGGGCGGAACGTATATGTGAGAGTACAGATAGGAGAATTGTTGATTGACGGCCTCTTGGAATTTGTTGATCCGAGTGTTTGTTGACTCTTGAATAGCATTGTATTGGTCATTGATGGAAGTGTTGATATTTCCAAACTGTTGAGTCATGTAATCCATTAATTGTTGGTTACTCGGGCCATGTTCATTTGGAGGAGGAGGAAGAGCATCATCATCTTCTTCATTCTCTTCCTCATCATTTTCAGCCATACCTTCATCAAGATACACAATGGTTTTGGTTTCCGGGTTGTATTTGACGCCCATCCGAGAGTCCACATTTTTGATTGAGATCTTATTGATATTTGAGTCCATGAGATACTTATCAAATCCTTCAAAGTCTACTTCAAAATGTTCCAAGATCTTTGTGATGAACCATGCATATAGCAGAAACTTGGATTTTTCATTGATTCTGCGCATGTGAGTCAAGATTAAATTTGACCAACTTATGGGAATGCCATTCTTAATAGTATATAAAATCTGCATTTCTAGATCAGTCACGATGCAATGGTTTCTGCCTCTTGGGAACATTATTTAAACCATGAAATAATGAAACAGCCGATCATCAATGTTAAAGATACCTGCCGACCATGAGTTTCGAGAGGGTTCCATGCCGCCTAAGGATCTGACACGTTTTGCATAAAATTCTGCTTCAGTCATACAGCCAAGACTCCAATAGAATTCTCGTTTGTTGTATGCTTTCCAGAGGCCTTCGTTTTCTTCATAGAGTCTCCCACCAGAAATTGGAATATTCAGAATCCTACCAAGTGTTTTTAAGTGGAGTGGGATTCTTTTTCCTTGAACATATGTTACCATCTTGCCTTCTTTCATTTGTAGGTTGCTATAGAACAATCTTACCAAATCCGGATAATACATCCCGTATGAGGAAATCACAGGTTCCAACCCACATGCAATCAAAGTTTCTTGGAAGGAAAAACATTTTTTAGGGAATGATGAGAGAATACCATATTTTGGTGTCTGCACAACCTTCTTCTGAAAATATTTGGTGAACTTTTCCCTTTGTTCATCATCCAAGTGTTGAAGAACAAGTGGACTTTTTGAAGATGAGGAGGATGGACCTTTGCCTTTGTCTTGTGCTGAAATCTTCCTTTTTGAGCGTGAAGCCATGGGAAAATGATGGAATTTTTAGAGTTTGTAAGGAGAGGAAGAGTTTTTGTGGAGAGGTTATATTTTGAAGGAGATGGTTAAGAGGTTATGAGAAGTTGGCTTTTATAATGGTTGAGAGAGGAGTTATTGTTGGATATGAGTGGTTGAAGGTATTGATGATTAAGACTTTGGGAATACGAGAATTAATGGTCAATGTCTTGAGACTAGAATTAAGTAGTAATGGCTAGTCATAGGTAGGTCAAAAATGTAATGATAGGGTAGTTGAAAAGTTTAAGAAACCATGAATCTATTAAATAGAAAGAGAAAAAACAATTTTACAGTAGGTGCAATCGATTGACACAGGGGTGCAATCGATTGCTCTACAAAACAGAAACGAAATCTGACAAAAACTACAGAGTGCAATCGATTTCTTGCTTCAAAAATTAATAAAATTTTTAAAACTTACAGTGAAAAATCTATTGCCACAGAGGTGCAATCGATTGCATGCAGTGAATTTTGAGAAAAATGCCACAAATTGAGTTCTTTCATGATTCAACGTCAGTTTCATCCAGAATTCCATTTTCCTCGCAGAATTCTTCAAATAAAGCGTTCTGGAATTCTCCACCATGGTCACTTCTAATGGAGACAATTGAAAGTGACTTCTCATTCTGAATTTGTTTTGCATACTTCTTGAAAGCCTTGAAAGCTTCGCTTTTCTGCACTATGAAGAAAGTCCATGTATATCTAGAGAAGTCATCAACAATTACTAATGCATAAACATTACCTCCAAAACTTTTTGTTCTTGAAGGTCTGAAGAGATCCATGTGTAACAATTGTAGTGGCCTAGTTGTGGACACCACATTTTTGGATGTGAAAGTTGATTTGGTCTGTTTCCCTTTTTGGCATGCGCCGCATAATCTATCTTTGATGAATTTGATCTTTGGAAGACCAACAACTAAGTCATGTTTGATCAATTTGTTCAAATGCTCCATATGAATGTGAGCAAATCTTTTGTGCAATAACCAAGAGTAGTTGTTGTTCGCCATAAGACACTTAACCTTCAAAGATATGTTCTCAAGGGAAATCATAAAAATATTATTGATTCTATTACCTTTTAACATTACCTCAGAAGTGACTTCGTTTTCTATCAAACATTCATCTTTAGTGATGTTGATTCTGAAACCTTTGTCACAAAGCTGACTAATTCTAAGTAGGTTATGCTTTAGGCCTTCTACATAAAGGACATCTTCTATGGTTGTAAAAGGTGGTGCACCAATGTTGCCTACGCCAAGGATCTTTCCTTTGTTGTTATCACCATAGGTTACAAATCCTTTGGCCTTAAGCTTTAGATGTGAAATTTTGGTAATGTCACCCGTCACATGCCTTGAACACCCACTATCAAGATACCACTGATATAAGGAGGTCTTCAAGCATACCTACAAAACAAGATTAAGTTCCATTAGGTACCCAACTTTCCTTGGGTCCTTCATAGTTAGTGCCTTTCTTGACCCACACATAATGCCCCTTTGCAACACTAAAGTTTCTCACATAACAGACATTAGGTGTATGGCCTTTGATACCATAATAAAAACAAGTGGGCTCAAAATTACTCTTGTATCTAGAAGTATAAGGTTTTTTCTTATTAACAACCTTCTTCTTGGGGTATTGATGAACCACTTTAGGTTTAACCACTTTCTCTGTTGGAGGTTGTTCACTAGCTTTAACAAAGATGGTTTTATTGAAACTTGGTTTAGAAAATTTTGAGTAACCAAATCCACTTTTATCATTTGAAAATCTTTGTTGGCTATGAACAACCTCTAATCCAATTAGTCCTTTTTCATACCTTTCAAGAACTCTTTTTAATTGGACAATTTGAAAAGAAAGTGACTCACTTTGTGCATACAAAATTTTGTTTTTGATCACTAATCAATTTCAGTTTTTCATCTTTGAAATTCTTTTCCATTGTTTCAATTTCTCTTCTAGAGTTGAAATTGAAAATTCTGGCAAGCACACGATGGATGTTATTCCCAAAGTTATAACATCCACTGTGACATTGACTACTGTGTTAACTAATTAAACTATAAGTAAAAGCAGTAAATAACACAACAATTGTTAACCCAGTTCAGTGTCAACAACACCTACATCTGGGGGCTACCAAGCCATGGAGGAACTTCACTATTAGCATAATTAATTCAGAGTCAAACAACACAGTTTGCACTCCTCACTTAAAACCTACCCAATGACACTTCAGCCTAGAGACACTCTAGACCTAAGTATTCCCACTCACTCCCCCTCAATCACACCACAGTGATATATAACTCACAATTACAAAAACAATATGAAGAGACACTTCATACACACCTTGATCTTGCTTCACAACTTTGATCAAGGTACGCACACTCTTGCTTCACAGCTTTGAGTGAGACGCAACTTAGAATCTACCTAACCAATGCAATCATCCAACAGACAATTCCTTGGAGTACAAGTATTCCTAAGACTCAATTAACACGGGAAGACTAGCCTTCTTCACTCACAAGGACTCTGCAATCTGCACTCTCTATTCTTCTGTCAAGAGCTGCTGTTCAGGATTGCTTCTTCTGATATTTATAGCAGTTGTCAGTCCTTTTGGGCCTTGGTGCATAAATTAGGTTTTATTCATAACAAACCTATTTCCAATGATCTGCACGCTTGCCACTTAATTCAGGGATATTTTAGTTCACCTAGGGCTTCTAGAAAGTCTCCTGATATCCAGCTTGAGCTCCTATTATGTTTCTTGGTTTATAGCTACCAGAAAAACAAATCTGCGCTTGATGTCATACGACCCAAGTCATAACATTGGGTATGACATCCAGCTTAACTTGCTTTTAGCTAAGTCAACTTACCCTGCACAGACCATATTATGTATGCACTAACATCAGTCATGACATACATACATGCTCTAGTGTTTTGCCACAAAATGCAGCCAATCAAGAGCACTTACAGAAATTTTATTTTTTTGTGATGAAATAGTTTTGTACAGAATTTTGCATTCACTCATAAGTTCATCGATTGCCCCTTGAGCATCAACATCATAAATTGAAAAATCATTACTAACCTTTGTAAGAACACAGATTATTTCTTAGTAATATCTCTATGTTTTGATGATAACACTTATGAATTTTGTATTCAAGAATTATATACTCTAAATTTGTTCTAGACTGTTTGCTACAGGTACTAAAGAAAATATTCTTAAAGAGCAAATTTGGATCTGAACAATGATATTATGAAAGGCTTCAAAGGTTCAACAGCATCTTAGATAAAGATCTGAACGCTGCCTCCAGAAGAATCTGAGTGCTATCTACTGAAGATTCTGAAGCAGAAGCCTCTAAAGAATAGAAGACTCTGAGAGTTCAGAAGCTTAGTCATTAGAAGACTCTGAAGATATTGCGCTGCATAGTATTGAGAATCTGATATAGAAGACTCTGATCTGACAGAACTACACGCTCAAGCACACAAGCTGCATATACTCTGATTCAGCATAATCTGAAGAACATCCCAAGACTCTGAAGATCCAGAAGATCTCTACTCTGGAGATTCTGAAGATCCAGACTCTAATGTTGATAGCTGAACTTACTTAGTGAAGAAGATTTGAATATGTATGTTGGCATATCTCAACAGCTCTTTCCTCTTTTATGCTAGACACAAGAACACAGACAAAAAGGTTTTATCTGTGCATTCCATTCTAAGGAAAGTTTCTGCAAAGTAAAAGACAAAAGGCTCCAGGCTTTTTCAGCACAGCCTCCAATGTAAAGACAAAAGGCACCAGGCTTTTCAGCACAACCTTCAACGTTGAGAAGACTTCATGGATCTAAGTGCCTATATAAAGAAGTCCACTCCATCTTCTTCAGTAACGAACAACTTGCAAAATTCACTCAAAGCAAATCTCTCAAAAGCTCTTATATTCTATTTGCTGTAACATTGTTCTTAAAACTTAAGAGAAATATCATAGTTGTGATAATAGCTTTTTAGAAGCATTCTTACTCTTGTAATAGTTTTACATTGATTGTAAAAGGTTTCCTTAAGAGGATCCAGTTGGGATCAGTAGCTCTTGAGAAGACTAAGAACAGTTGTTCTTAGGTGTTACTATTGTAATCTGTTTGATTAAATAGTGGATTAAGTCCTTGACTGAGAAAGGCAAATCACTCTTGAGAGGGTGGACTGGAGTAGTTGAGTTCAACGAACCAGGATAAAAATAACTGTGTTTGAATCTGTAATTATTTGTCATACTTATTCAACCCCCCCCTTCTAAGTATTTTTCTCACCTTCAGTTGGTATCAGAGCTCCGGTTCTGCATGTGCTACCACTTAACCGTGTCAGTAAAGATCCAGTGAGAAAAGTTACTTTGATATATATCTGTTTGTCATTATGGGTGATACTTCTACATCCAACTGTAACAAATATGAAGGGGATAGAATCAGCACAAAGCCTCCCATGTTTGATGGAGAGAAATTTGATTACTGGAAGGACAGGATAGAAAGTTTCTTCCTTAGGTATGATGTTGATTTGTGGGACTTGGTCATTGATGGCTATGAACATCCTACAAATGAGGATGGCAAGAAAGTTGATAAAAAAATCAATGACAGAAGCCCAGAAGAAGGATTTCAAAAATCACCATAAGGCTAGGACAATATTGCTTAATGCAATCTCTCATACTGAGTATGAAAAGATTACAAACAGAGAAACAGCTCATGGAATGTTTGAGTCACTTAAAATGACTCATGAGGGAAATTCTCAAGTGAAGGAGACCAAGGCTCTAGCGCTTATACAGAAGTATGAAGCATTCAAAATGGAAGAATCTGAAAATATAGAAACTATGTTTTCTAGATTTCAGATCCTCACAGCTGGTCTAAAAGTTCTGGATAAGGGATACTCCACATCAGATCATGTAAAGAAAATCATCAGAAGTCTACCTACCAGATGGAGACTGTAACACCCCCTTTCTATACCCCAAATAAATTAGATAAATCAATTAGGCACATAGAAAATTTATTTCATCAGAGTTTAATTAAAACATGGTATAAAAGAGGCGCATCACATTATCATGAAATTAAACACATACGATACCTGCTCAAAATAGATATGCAACAATGGGTAACCCACATCTCAATATTTAGAATAAAAGCGGAAATATCCAAATATTGAATCAATCACATTCATAAAGGTATATACAACCATCAGTTAATTCATGCTTTACGACATATCCACAGCAGATACATACACATATGTATCACAAAAGAATCAAAACAAATGTAACTCCGAAAGAGTCAAAGGCTTCCTAACTACCCAGATGTTACATATCAGAGCCATTGACCAAAAAGAATGAAGACATCGCTTCACAAAAAGAACCTCCAGCTTCCTACTCTGCAATGCCTCATAGAGCATTAGAAAACAGCAGAAGGGTGAGAAACAACATCATAACAATTAATGCATAAAATTGTATATATACATAACTCCATAATTATACAAGTTATACTCAAATTATGTTCTCACCACATTAAGCATATACAAATAATCATGTCTCTACACATACACATGAACAATCACTATATTTCCTCCAAACAAATCACATATAACATACACAGTTATATTCACACAACCAATGCATCATACACAGATGACTCATGCAACTCATAGAGACCGACACACGACTCTATGCAGATGCAAATGCGGTACCGACTCATTCAACAAATTCCCTAAGGAATCGAGTATTCAGCAGATCCTCCACGGGATCAAGTACTCAGCAGATTCTCCACGGAATCAAATATTCATCAGATTCTCCACGGAATCGAATATTCAGCAGATCCTCCACGGGATCAAGTACTCAGCAGATTCTCCACGGAATCAAATACTCTAGCCAATCCTCCACGGGATTACATGTTATGACCGATTCTCCGAGGAATCACACAATGCAACCGATTCTCCAAGGAATCAAATATAACCATCGTATCATACGAGGTCCTGCAAATCCTCCGAGGGATCAATCGATACAAAAATGCATACTATGCTCACAAACATATTCATTGCATTTATCATATACATAGCATATATCTATCATGCATTCACATTATGCACCATTCCACACATGGTTTACACACATATCATCCTATCAATGCGTTTCTATTTAATTCGAGCAAATACACAAGATTATCAAATATTCGAGATTCATCATTTACTCTACAATCTAGGATTCACGCCTTTCGGCCACCCACAGCACGACATGTCAAAACAGTTCACACATCAATCATTCATATAGGCATTAATCATAATTGGATCAACCAAACATCATGCATTGAACAAACAGCAAAACAAAATAACACTGCCAGGTTCGCCAACCTTCGCCTGGCGAAGCCACGCAGCGAATGCTCGCTGGCCTTCGCCTGGCGAACTCCCCAGCGAAGTCCACTGGGAGTAATTCTGGAATTACTCGCTGAGGCTCGCTACCCACTCGCCTGGCGAACCTTCGCCAACTCACCTCGCCTGGCGAACTTGCCAGCGAATACAGGGTATTAGCTTCTGACTTGCTTCGCTACAGCTCGCTGGGCTTCGCCTGGCGAAGCTTCGCTGCCATTCGCCTGGCGAACTTGCGAAGACAGAACTTCCATGGCTGTCTCAAAGCCCAAACTCCACACAACCAACCGATTAAACCCAAACCAGTCACAGTAGCACAACCCAACCATCACCCGACTAAACTACATCGTCTAATCCGATTTCTAACCGATTAAAACTTCGTTCTACTCACAAAACCAACTTCTAACCTAAGTGGAAAAAGAGTAGAAACTCTACAAAATCCACACACATACACATACAATCATACACATTAAAGAGATGATGGAGTTTCACACCCTTACCGATCGATTGCAAGCTTTGGTGATGATCCCTTGATGATTCTAGGTTTTCCTCTCCACTTTCTCTTCTCTTTCTCTTCTCCTCTTTTCTTTCTCTTGTTTTTCTTCTTATGTTACTATCTTTCTTTCTTTTTCCTCTCTTATTCTATTTCTATCTCTATTTCTTTCCTCTCAAATTCTTTCCAACACTTACCAATCAATTCTCACACTAAAGTGCTAAATGTCTAAAATGCCCTTTTTACTCTAATTCCCCGAAAACTCTCCGAATCGGTAAAAATAGATAAAATAAGCAAAACACCACATAGTAATATATAATTTCTCAATTTAAAACAAACATCAATTAAATAAATTAAAAGACTCAACAATTAATGGGAATTCAGAATCGGGGCGTTACAACTCTCCCCCACTTTAGAAATTTTCGTCCTCGAAAATATCACCTGATTCAAACAACTCTGGATGCGATTCTTGCATCTTGCTCTCCAATTCCCAAGTCATGTTGTCTTCCGCGGCACATCCCCAGGACACTTTCACAAGCGCAATATCCTTGCCTCTTAGTTTCTTAACTTCACGATCCAAAATACTAACCGGTAAAACTTCAACTGTAAGGTTATCTCTTACTTCCACTTCATCCATTGGAATAACATGTGACGGATCCGGAACATACTTCCGAAGTTGCGAGACATGGAATACATCATGCAAATTCGAAAGAGTCGGAGGCAACGCCACACGATAAGCCACAGCACCAACTCGTGCGACAATCTGATACGGACCAATAAAACGAGAAGTCAACTTTCTCGACTTCAAGGCACGACCCACACCCGTAACTGGTGTAACTCTCAAAAACACATGGTCGCCCTCTTGAAACTCGAGATCCTTTCTCCTTTTATCATGATAACTTTTCTGTCTATTCTGAGAAGCTCTCATCTTTTCCCGAATAAATTTCACCTTTTCCGTCATTTGCTGTACCATTTCAGGACCAACTACCGACCTTTCACCTGTCTCATGCCAACACAGAGGTGTTCGACATCTCCGTCCATATAAAGCCTCAAATGGCGCCATACCGATACTCGAATGGAAACTGTTATTATAGGTGAACTCAATCAACGCTAAATAATCGTCCCACGCACCACCTTGTTCAAGCACACAAGCACGCAACAGATCTTCTAACGATTGAATCGTCCTCTCGGTTTGACCATCCGTTTGCGGATGATATGCTGAACTCAATCTCAACTTAGAACCCAAGGCACCTTGCAAACTCTCCCAAAATCTTGAAGTAAATCTAGGATCTCTATCCGACACAATACTCTTAGGAACTCCATGAAGCTTCACAATAGTGCCAACATAAATCTCGGCTAACCTTTCCAAAGAATAAGTAATATCAATCGGAATAAAGTGAGCCAATTTAGTAAGCCTATCAACAATCACCCAAATAGCATTATGTCCTCTTTGCGTATTCGGCAATCCCGTAACAAAATCCATCGATATACCATCCCATTTCCATTCCGGAATATCCAACGGTTGCATCAATCCACTAGGCTTCTGATGCTCCACCTTAGACTTCTGACAAGTCAAACACGAGTACACAAAACGAGCAACATCGCTTTTCAATCCAGACCACCAAAAGATCTTCTTCAAATCCTGATACATCTTATTCGCTCCCGGATGAATACTTAAGTTACTCCGATGTCCCTCTTCCAATATCATCTTTTTCAAATCCGCGTCATCGGGAATACAAATACGACCTCGAAACCTCAAAACTCCTAATTCATCAACTTTGAAATCTTCATTTCCATTCGTCATCAAATCCACAAATTTCAAATCCAACTTTTGCTTTTCACACACCGTAGCAAGGAAATCATTCGTGACATGCAACATACCAAGCTTCACACTACTCGGCGTTAACTCACAAACCAAACTCAAGTCTCTAAAGTTCTCCAAGAGTTCCCACTCTCTAACCATCAAGGTAGACACGTGCAACGACTTCCGACTTAAAGCATCGGCTACCACATTCGCCTTACCCGGATGATAATTTAAACCAAAATCATAGTCTTTCAAAAGTTCTAGCCATCTCCTTTGCCTCATATTCAATTCCTTTTGATCAAACAAATACTTCAAACTCTTGTGATCGCTAAAAACTTCAAATCTTGCACCATAAAGATAGTGTCTCCAAATTTTCAAAACGAACACTACGGCCGCTAACTCCAAATCATGAGTAGGATAATTCTTTTCATGCACTCTCAACTGCCTAGAAGCATACGCCACGACCTTCCCATCTTGCATTAATACACCACCCAATCCTGACAAAGAAGCATCGCAATAAACCACAAAAGGTTCCGTAGGATTCGGCAAAATCAAAATTGGTGCTGTTGTTAACCTTCTCTTTAATTCCATGAAACTCTCTTCACAATTAACATCCCAAATAAAAGTCTTTCCTTTACAAGTCAATTGCGTTAACGGAAGTGCTAACTTTGAAAATCCTTCGATAAACCTCCGGTAGTAACCGGCCAAGCCCAAAAAGCTTCGAATTTCCGTAACCGATCTTGGAGTCTCCCATTGCATTACCGCATCGATCTTGGATGGATCCACACTAATACCATTGCCGGAAATAATATGTCCAAGAAAACTCACCTCCGACAACCAAAACTCACACTTAGACAACTTTGCGTACAACTTCTTCCCTTTCAAAATCCGCAACACAATCCTTAAATGTTCTTCGTGTTCCACACGAGACTTAGAATAAATCAAAATGTCATCGATAAACACCACCACAAAACGATCCAACTGCTCGTGGAAGATACGGTTCATATATTCCATGAAAACACCCGGCGCGTTAGAAACTCCGAATGGCATCACCGTATACTCATAGTGACCATATCGTGTTCTAAAAGCCGTCTTCGAAATATCTTCTTCCTTAACCCGAATCTGGTGATAACCGGACCTCAAATCAATCTTACTAAAAACACGGGCTCCAACCAATTGATCCATCAAATCGTCAATTCTCGGAAGCGGATACTTGTTCTTAATTGTTACCTTATTCAACTGCCGATAATCAATACACAATCGCATACTACCATCCTTCTTCTTTACCAACAATACCGGCGCACCCCAAGGAGAAACACTTGGTCTTACAAATCTCTTATCCAACAAATCATTCAACTGCTTCTTCAATTCCACCAACTCCGATGTCGACATCCGATACGGGGCCATCGAAATCGGTCTAGTACCCTGAACTAGATCAATAGAAAATTCAACCTCTCTCTTTGGCGGCACATCCGCAACATCTTCCGGAAACACTTCAGGAAATTCACAAACCACAGGAAACACGTCGAGCTCAACTTTGCTCTCCACCGACAACGATGCAAACAAACCAAACAACTGAGCTTCGTCCGCTAAAAGTTTCTTCAACTCTTTAGTGGAAAGAAAACTCTCGTTTTCACCATCTTCCAAAGAAGGAAACCTTACTAACTTGTGATAGCAATCCAAATGAACTCTATTAAATTGCAACCAATTCATACCCAAGATTACGTCCAAACCTTCCAACGGCAAACACACTAAATCCATAACGAAGTCCTTACCATACATGGTCAAAGGACAACTTGCACACACCAAAGAGGTAGTTACCGACCCCGAAGCGGGAGTCTCAATAACCATACCACTACTCAAAGAAACCATACACAAATCCAACCGCTTAGCACACGCAAGAGAAATGAACGAGTGAGTCGCTCCAGTATCAATAATAGGAACTAAAGGCATATCATTAATAAAGCATGTACCTTTAATCAAACGATCCGCTGCATTAGTAGCGTCTGATCCTGCTAATGCGAAAACTTTTCCGCCCGCCGGAGCTTGCTTCGGTTTGGTACAATTCGGGCTAATGTGACCCACCTCGCCACAATTAAAACACTTCACAGCATTCTTTCTACACCCTGCTGCATCATGACCAAAGAGTCCACAGTTGGAACACTTCGCCTTGAACTTCCCACAATCATAAGACTTGTGGCCCATCACGCCACACTTAAAACATTTGATCGCACCGGAACCTCCTCCGGGTCTCCTATCAAAGTTTCCCTTATGTTTGCCCTTCTCAGCAGGCGTCACATAAGGTCCGCTTCGTACTTGCTGCTTCCCTCTCCTCTCGCTCAAACCCTTATAATGAGTAGAACGAGCTCTACTGTCTTCTTCATAAATTCTACAACACTCAGTCAAATCCGAAAATCTTCGTATCCTTTGATAACCCACCGCTTGCTTTATCTCCGGACGCAAGCCATTCTCATACTTGATACATTTGGAAAATTCCGCCGTAACCGCATCATAGTGAGGGTGAAACTTCACTAACTCAGTAAACTTAGCGGTGTAGTCCACCACCGACATATTACCTTGTTTCAATTCCAGAAATTCCATTTCTCTCTTCCCTTTAACACTTTCGGGATAATACTTCCTTAGAAACTCAGCACGAAATAAATCCCACGTAATCTCCTCGTCGTCGACCTCAAGAACTTGCCTCATGCTGACCCACCAGTCATCGGCCTCTTCTCTCAGCATGTGAGTCCCTAGTCTCACCTTATCCCCTTCAGCACAATCCATCACCCTAAAAATTCTCTCAATTTCCTTTAACCATATCTGAGCACCATCCGGATCAAATCTCCCTTTGAACACCGGTGGTTGGTTCTTCCTAAACTCATCGTTCGCATTCACGTTAGGTGCACCCTGCACAGCTCTGGCCATAGCCTCTAACGCCGCTGCCATAGCATTGTCATTACGACCTGTCATATTCTGAGGATTCCCAAAAATAACAACAAGGTTAAACAACCGTTCAATCAACACAACAACAAGACAGACACGACTGACTCAACACTGGCTCTGATACCACTTAATGTAACACCCCCTTTCTATACCCCAAATAAATTAGATAAATCAATTAGGCACATAGAAAATTTATTTCATCAGAGTTTAATTAAAACATGGTATAAAAGAGGCGCATCACATTATCATGAAATTAAACACATACGATACCTGCTCAAAATAGATATGCAACAATGGGTAACCCACATCTCAATATTTAGAATAAAAGCGGAAATATCCAAATATTGAATCAATCACATTCATAAAGGTATATACAACCATCAGTTAATTCATGCTTTACGACATATCCACAGCAGATACATACACATATGTATCACAAAAGAATCAAAACAAATGTAACTCCGAAAGAGTCAAAGGCTTCCTAACTACCCAGATGTTACATATCAGAGCCATTGACCAAAAAGAATGAAGACATCGCTTCACAAAAAGAACCTCCAGCTTCCTACTCTGCAATGCCTCATAGAGCATTAGAAAACAGCAGAAGGGTGAGAAACAACATCATAACAGTTAATGCATAAAATTGTATATATACATAACTCCATAATTATACAAGTTATACTCAAATTATGTTCTCACCACATTAAGCATATACAAATAATCATGTCTCTACACATACACATGAACAATCACTATATTTCCTCCAAACAAATCACATATAACATACACAGTTATATTCACACAACCAATGCATCATACACAGATGACTCATGCAACTCATAGAGACCGACACACGACTCTATGCAGATGCAAATGCGGTACCGACTCATTCAACAAATTCCCTAAGGAATCGAGTATTCAGCAGATCCTCCACGGGATCAAGTACTCAGCAGATTCTCCACGGAATCAAATATTCATCAGATTCTCCACGGAATCGAATATTCAGCAGATCCTCCACGGGATCAAGTACTCAGCAGATTCTCCACGGAATCAAATACTCTAGCCAATCCTCCACGGGATTACATGTTATGACCGATTCTCCGAGGAATCACACAATGCAACCGATTCTCCAAGGAATCAAATATAACCATCGTATCATACGAGGTCCTGCAAATCCTCCGAGGGATCAATCGATACAAAAATGCATACTATGCTCACAAACATATTCATTGCATTTATCATATACATAGCATATATCTATCATGCATTCACATTATGCACCATTCCACACATGGTTTACACACATATCATCCTATCAATGCGTTTCTATTTAATTCGAGCAAATACACAAGATTATCAAATATTCGAGATTCATCATTTACTCTACAATCTAGGATTCACGCCTTTCGGCCACCCACAGCACGACATGTCAAAACAGTTCACACATCAATCATTCATATAGGCATTAATCATAATTGAATCAACCAAACATCATGCATTGAACAAACAGCAAAACAAAATAACACTGCCAGGTTCGCCAACCTTCGCCTGGCGAAGCCACGCAGCGAATGCTCGCTGGCCTTCACCTGGCGAACTCCCCAGCGAAGTCCACTGGGAGTAATTCTGGAATTACTCGCTGAGGCTCGCTACCCACTCGCCTGGCGAACCTTCGCCAACTCACCTCGCCTGGCGAACTTGCCAGCGAATACAGGGTATTAGCTTCTGACTTGCTTCGCTACAGCTCGCTGGGCTTCGCCTGGCGAAGCTTCGCTGCCATTCGCCTGGCGAACTTGCGAAGACAGAACTTCCATGGCTGTCTCAAAGCCCAAACTCCACACAACCAACCGATTAAACCCAAACCAGTCACAGTAGCACAACCCAACCATCACCCGACTAAACTACATCGTCTAATCCGATTTCTAACCGATTAAAACTTCGTTCTACTCACAAAACCAACTTCTAACCTAAGTGGAAAAAGAGTAGAAACTCTACAAAATCCACACACATACACATACAATCATACACATTAAAGAGATGATGGAGTTTCACACCCTTACCGATCGATTGCAAGCTTTGGTGATGATCCCTTGATGATTCTAGGTTTTCCTCTCCACTTTCTCTTCTCTTTCTCTTCTCCTCTTTTCTTTCTCTTGTTTTTCTTCTTATGTTACTATCTTTCTTTCTTTTTCCTCTCTTATTCTATTTCTATCTCTATTTCTTTCCTCTCAAATTCTTTCCAACACTTACCAATCAATTCTCACACTAAAGTGCTAAATGTCTAAAATGCCCTTTTTACTCTAATTCCCCGAAAACTCTCCGAATCGGTAAAAATAGATAAAATAAGCAAAACACCACATAGTAATATATAATTTCTCAATTTAAAACAAACATCAATTAAATAAATTAAAAGACTCAACAATTAATGGGAATTCAGAATCGGGGCGTTACAGAGACCAATGGTGACTGCCTTGAAGATGGCTAAAGATCTGAACAAGATATCCTTAGAAGAACTCATCAGCTCACTGAGGAGCCACGAGATTGAGCTTGAGGAAGATGAACCTCAAAAGAAAGAAAAAGGTAAATCTATTGCTTTAAAATCTAATAAATCTGCTAAAGCTTTGCAGGTTATTGAAGAAAGCTCTGAAGAATCTTCTTCTGAAGAAGAAGATGAATTATCCATGCTGTCCAGAAGGATCAACAGACTCTGGAAGCACAAGGGAAAGAAGTTCAACAACTTCAGAAAATCTGATCAGAGAAAGGAATCTTCTGGGCACAGAAGATCTGGCAAGAAAGAAGTTGTATGCTATGAGTGCAAAGAACCTGGGCATTACAAGAATGATTGCCCCAAACTTCAAAAAGAAAAACCCAAGAAGAAGTTTAACAAAAAGAAGAAGGTTCTGATGGCAACATGGGATGACTCAGATGAATCTGAATCATCTTCTGAATCAGAAGAAGAATGTGCTAATGTTGCACTGATGGCCAGCACAGAAGATCAGGAAGAAGGAACTTCAGGATCTGAATCTGATTCTGAATCTGACGATGACACTGAAGAGGTAATGGATAAACTTACTAAAGAAGAACTTGTCAACGTTTTATCAGAAGTTCTGAAAAGATATAACAATATCAAACTCAAATACAAGAAGTTGAAAAGCAGTCTTGAATCTGAGATTGATCTTCTGAAGACAGAACTTGTTGAGCAAAAAGAAATTAATCTGAAAATCAAAAATGACTTTGAAATAACTCAACAAGAATCTGAATCTGAGGCTAAGTCATGTGAAAACATTTTAGAAAAATATGACTCTAGCTTTCAGAGATTCCTTACTAAGAGCATAGACAGAAGCAAGATGGCTTCTATGATCTATGGTGTTAGTGGGAATAACAGAAGAGGTATTGGATATGAATCTTCCTCTGGAAGTAATCCAAAATCTGTTGATAAACTCTTCATCAAGAAGAAACCTCTGTACTCCCAATTTAAGTTTGGTCACTTAAATGACATTAAACACACAAGCTTTGAGAAGAATACTTATGTGTTTAAACCCAAGGCAAGTCAGAATAAACATTATGTTGAAAAACAGAAGTTTAGACAAACCTACAAACCAACTAACCCTAAAGGACCCAAGAAGATCTGGGTACCTAAGAGCAAAATAATCCTTGTCGCAGATGTTCTTAGCAGCAAGATCAGGACGCCAGTCATGGTACCTGGACTCTGGATGCTCACGACACATGATAGGAGAAAGGTCTATGTTCCAAAGCCTGGAACTTAGATCTGGAGGTGACGTGATGTTTGGAGGGAACCAGAAAGGCAAGATCATTGGATCTGGCACTATTGGAAATGGTAAACTTCCCTCTATAACTAATGTTTTACTTATTGAAGACTTAAAACATAACTTATTGTCCATAAGTCAATTAAGTGACAATGGTTATGATATTACCTTTAATCAAAAATGTTGTAAAGCTATTAGTCAAAAGGATGGCTCTATCCTATTTAGTGGTAAGAGGAAAAACAACATTTATAAAATAAATCTTTCAGAACTTAAAGTTCAGAATGTTAAATGCCTCTTGTCTATTAATGAAGAGCAATGGGTCTGGCACAGAAGATTGTGTCATATTAATATGAGACGTATATCTCAGATTAATAAACTTAATCTTGTCAAAGGACTTCCTAATCTGAAATTCACCTTAGATGCTCTTTGTGAAGCATGCCAAAAAGGGAAGTTTTCAAAATCATCTTTTAAATCAAAAAATGTTGTTTCTACTTCCAAACCACTAGAATTACTTCATATTGATCTGTTTGGACCAGTGAAAACTGTAACACCCCCTTCCTATACCCCCAAATAATTGAATAAATCATTTAGGCACTCAATATAAATTTCATCAGAGTTTATTTTAAACATGGTATAAAAGAGGTGCATCACATTATCATGAAATTAAACGCATACAACACCTGCTCAAGTAGATATGCAACAATGGGCAAGTCATAACAAAGAAATCTTAGTCCTAAAACCCACATCTCAACATTTAGAATAAAAGCGGAAACATCTAAACATTGAATCAATTCATTCATATAAACATATATACATCATTCAGTTAATTCATGTTTACAAATCATCCATAAGCAGATACATACACAGATGTATCACAAAAGAATCAAAACACTTGTATCTCCAAAAAGAGCCAAAGGCTTCCTAACTACCCAGATGTTACATATCAGAGCCAACGACCAAAAACAATGAAGACTCTCTTCACAAAAAGGACCTCCAGCAACCTACTCTGCAATGCCTCATAGAGCATTATAGAACAGCAGAAGGGTGAGAAACAATATCATAACAGTCAATGCATGAAATTATATATTATACAAATTACACATACTTCACATTCTCACCATGATTCATTATATAAACCTCAATGCACATTTCATAACTGGGCATATTCGCCAATCATACTTCTACACATACACATTATTTCCACATAACATTTACAATATAACACCAAGCATATCCAATATGCGTCAACCATGTTTATATCAATTCATAAACTCACAAAACATACATATACATACATTCACATATACATATATATCTTCAAGCATACCAATCATTCCAATCATCCATAATTCACATAAACATTTACACTTATGTTCATTCACCATACATCATGCAAGATGTCAACATGCAACTCATAGAGACCGACTCACGACTCTATGCAGATGAAAATGCGGTACCAACTCATTTCAACAGGTTCAATTGAAGAACCAAATGGAATCATCGCTCGTTACCGAAGTAACTCCCCGTCGGGCCTACGATGTTCACCCATCGCTCACACCCCACATGGGCACATGATGTTTCAGGATTGCTCACACCCCACACGGGCACACAATCTGATTGCTCACAACCCACACGGGCACACAATCATTCTGTAGATTCACTACGGAATCAAGAAATAACCATCGCTCACACCCCACATGGGCACACGATGTTTCACATGCGACATGACTCATGACACTCATGAAATGCACACATGTTTACAAACACACTCATGCATTCTTCACATTTATCGCATATATTCATTTATGCATTCAAAATATATGTATCACAAAACATATATATTCATCATTCATTCACACCATTCAAACATGGCTCACATTCACAATCAACTCCTCATGCAATTCTATTCAAACTAAGCAAATGCACAAAATTGCCAACCGGCCACACTTATGCTTCACAACCATAAACTAGGATTCACGTCATACGGCTACCTACAGCACATCACAAATCAGCACACAAGCTATTAAACCAAAGAAGGGTCGATCGCCACCAAAACCCCAAGCCACAACAGCACACAGCACCAGGGAAAACCCATCCTGCTACGTTCGCTACACGCTCGCCTAGCGAGCTGCTAGCGAGTGTTCGTCACTTGCTCGCCTAGCGAACTGCTAGCGAGCACAAACAGAAGCTCCAGACTTCGTTCGCTACCTCGTTCGCCACAACGAACCTCCAGCGAGCTCCTCGCTACTCCCTTCGCTGCAAGCGAAGGACATCAAAACCATTTTGTCCCAAGTCTAGGACCGTTCGCTGCGCACTCTCCTAGCGAACTGCCAGCGAACACTCGCGACCTGCTCGCCTAGCAAGCTGCTAGCGAGCGTCTGCGATTTCCACTTCTCCCCACTGTTCAGAATCCAAAACCACCGATAAAATCACCCGATGAAATCCAACTCATATCCAGTAGCCTTAGTCTAACATATATCGACTAATCTACGTCATCTAATCACGATTCTAACCGTTAGACAATGATTTCTATCGATTAAACCAATTTCGACCTAAAATGGAAAGTGTAGAAAACTACCAATCTATCCAAAACAATCCAACAAAAATCATACATGATTATACACATTGATATAATAATAAGGTTTCACACCCTTACCCGATTGATTGAAGCTTGAAAGTTGTTTCTTGATGAATTTCTAGGTTTTTCTCCATTTCTCCTCTTTCTCTTCTCTTTTCTTCTTTCCTTCCTTTTTCTTTCTATCTCATTTCTTTTCTCTCTAATTCTCAATTATACCTCTTTCTATTCTATTATATTTCTCCTTAAAATACCTCTTAAAATATTTTCTCACAAAATACCCCACTTAATATAAAATACTAGATGTCTAAAATACCCTTTAATCTATTTTCCCCGAAAACTCTCCGAATCGGTAAAATAGCACAAAAAGCAATTAAACGTATCTACACATAAATTCCATAATTAAAATAACATTCATCCAAATAAATCAAAAAGGACTCAAACAAATTGGGAAATTCAGAATCGGGGCGTTACAACTCTCCCCCACTTCAGAAATTTTCGTCCTCGAAAATATTAACCGATTCAACCGACTCGGGATGTGACTCTCGCATCCTAACCTTCCAAATCCAACTCCCTCTAGTTGATTCCGCCTAATTACCTTTACCAAGACGATCCCTTTTCCTCAAGGTTGTCTCAACAGTCAAATCCTCTCGCACTCATACACTCTCCATCCGTGGCCACCGAAACAATTCTTTCAAAGTACTCATATCCAATCCACACTACTCGGACACATAGACTCTATCACAACATCTCATGTAACCCTTCCCATAAATCCGAAAATCATACCTTCGACTTCAATTCCTTAAACTCCATCAATCTATTAACTCCAATTAGAATTCCAACCTTCTCGAATCTCATCGAGAACACCAATAATCAGTCTCACTACACAAAGCTCAACTCCATACGAAGTCCCTATTATTTCCTCTTCATCATATGCAATTTTTCTCAAACCAAACAAATACCTCAAGTTCTTAAGATCATTAACCACCTCAAAGCTCAACTAAGCCATTGAAGCTCCCCAAACTCCAGTACAAACACACAACAACAACCAACTCTAAGTCACTCATTAGATAATTCCTCTTGTACTTTTAACTGCCTTAAAGCATAATTCAAACATTGCTGGTGTTGGATTTAACGTATCTCCCGATCATATCACCAAGGCATCACAAAGCATAACAAACAGTCTTGTTGGATTCGACAAAACCAACACACAAGTTGTTGACAGCTTTTCCAAAATTTTTTGAACTTTCTTCATAGTGACATAATACTACTTCCTCTCTAACACTGATAACTCAATTCTGCGATGTACAACATGATCCTCTACATCCTTCTAATACATCAAAACACCATTGGTTACACAACCCTTGGCTCACTCACTCAAGTGTGGAAAATCCCATTCCAAACGGACACGCAGTTGTGGACCTATGGCGAAAACACGAATCACACTTACCACAACACCCAAACATATTTCATCAATAAATACATGATTCCATGTCACTACCTCCTCGTCGCGTAGAGCACTAAAATAACTTCCAACGCTCCTAACTTTGCGTCATTCCGAATCACAGTTCTCCCGTTACTACAAAATTTAGAAACAACATTCTGCACTTAGAAGGCCATTCAAATCGTCTTCAACTTCTTGAAATGGTTGAAGGTTTACCCATACTAATCTTGTATCCTACATCTTACTCCCTTTAGTAATTACCAGAAGTCACCATCCACTCTTTATATGCTTAACCTCGGAGTCTGTTGTCGTAGCGCCAACACCAAACGCGAGTCTCAACCACTCAATTAATTTAACACCTTGACCATCCAATCACACCTATAACATGGGGTTCTCAATCCTGGACCAGTTCCCAAAATTGCGTCCTTCATAACCCCACTTAACATCCTGGCTCTATATCACTTATCTTGTCAGGATAACTTCCAGACAACCATAACTAGTCGGAAACTGCCAACCCCCACTTTCATTAGCACTCCAAATCTCATCAAAATTCAACATCTCAACACTGCCCTGCGTCGACTCCTCAGAACAATCCTTAAGCACTTGGCTTCACTCCAAACAATTCACTACACGCACCATCTAAGCTTGTAAGACACGTCTATCCCATCCGACACAATCCCAACTACTATCAACAAGAGATTAAGGGTGATCAGTTCCTCAATTTGTCAATAGACAGCCGAAAATCATGATGGAGTATAAACCATCTTTACCAGATTATAATAGCGCTTAATCACACACCACGGGAAACACATCAATTTCCACCTTGCTCCCAACCGACAACGATGCAAACAAGTCAAACAACTGAGCTTCGTCCCCTAAAAATTCTTCAACTTTTTAGTGGATAGAAAACTCTCACTTCTATCATCTTCCAAAGAAGGAAACTCTACCAACTTGTGACAACAATCTAAATGAACTCTATTAGATTGCAACTGATTCATACCGAAGATCGCGTCCAAACCGTCCAACGGTAAACACACTAAATCCATAACGAAGTCCTTACCACACATGGTCGAAGGACGACTTATGCATATCAAAGAAGTAGTTACCGACCCCGAAGCGGGCGTCTCAATAACCATATTATCATCAAAAGTAAATATACACAAATCCAATCGCTTAGCGCACTCAAAAGAAATGAACGAATGAGTTGCTCCGGTATCAATAATAGCAACTAAAAGCATATTATTAATAAAGCATGTACCTTTAATCAAATGGTCCGCATTAGTAGCGTCGGAGCCTGCTAATGAAAATACCTTCCCACTCATTGGAGCTTGCTTAGGTTTAGGACACTTAGCACTGATGTGTCCTACTTCTCCACAATTGTAGCACTTCACTACACCCATTCTACAATCCGTAGCATCATGTCTAAGAACTCCACAACTAGAGCACTTAACTTTGGGCTTCCTACACATAAAAGACTTGTGACCCATCTCGCCACACTTGTAGCACTTAATGGGACCCGAACATCCACCTCCGAACTTCTTAACAAAGTGTTCCCTATGCTTGCCTTTATCAGCAAGCGTCACATAAGGCCCATTCCTTACCAGTTGCTTTCCTCTCTTCTCATTCAAACTTTTGTAATGAGCGGAACGAACCTTGCTATCTTCCTCGAAGATTCTACAACACTCTGTCAAATCCGAAAACCTTTTTATCCTCTGATATCCCATCGCTTGCCTAATCTCAGGACGCAAGCCATTCTCATACTTAATACACTTTGCGAACTCAGCCGTAGCCGCATCATAGTGAGGATGAAATTGAACCAATTCCACAAACTTAGCAGTATAGTCCACCACGGACATACTACCTTGTTTCAGCTCAAGGAACTCCATCTCCTTCTTCCTGAACTCATCAGTCGCATTCACAATCGGCGCATCTCGCACCGTCCTAACCATTTCTTCCAAAGCAGCCGCCACCGCATCGCCGTTACGACCATCCATTCTAACCATTACCAAAAATATCAACAAGGTTAAACAACTGTTCAACCAACACAACGACAATACAGACACAACTGAATCAACACTGGCTCTGATACCACTTAATGTAACACCCCCTTCCTATACCCCCAAATAATTGAATAAATCATTTAGGCACTCAATATAAATTTCATCAGAGTTTATTTTAAACATGGTATAAAAGAGGTGCATCACATTATCATGAAATTAAACGCATACAACACCTGCTCAAGTAGATATGCAACAACGGGCAAGTCATAACAAAGAAATCTTAGTCCTAAAACCCACATCTCAACATTTAGAATAAAAGCAGAAACATCTAAACATTGAATCAATTCATTCATATAAACATATATACATCATTCAGTTAATTCATGTTTACAAATCATCCATAAGCAGATACATACACAGATGTATCACAAAAGAATCAAAACACTTGTATCTCCAAAAAGAGCCAAAGGCTTCCTAACTACCCAGATGTTACATATCAGAGCCAACGACCAAAAATAATGAAGACTCGCTTCACAAAAAGGACCTCCAGCAACCTACTCTGCAATGCCTCATAGAGCATTATAGAACAGCAGAAGGGTGAGAAACAATATCATAACAGTCAATGCATAAAATTATATATTATACAAATTACACATACTTCACATTCTCACCACGATTCATTATATAAACCTCAATGCACATTTCATAACTGGGCATATTCGCCAATCATACTTCTACACATACACATTATTTCCACATAACATTTACAATATAACACCAAGCATATCCAATATGCGTCAACCATGTTTATATTAATTCATAAACTCACAATACATACATATACATACATTCACATATACATATATATCTTCAAGCATACCAATCATTCCAATCATCCATAATTCACATAAACATTTACACTTATGTTCATTCACCATACATCATGCAAGATGTCAACATGCAACTCATAGAGACCGACTCACGACTCTATGCAGATGCAAATGCGGTACCGACTCATTTCAACAGGTTCAATTGAAGAACCAAATGGAATCATCGCTCGTTACCGAAGTAACTCCCCGTCGGGCCTACGATGTTCACCCATCGCTCACACCCCACATGGGCACATGATGTTTCAGGATTGCTCACACCCCACACGGGCACACAATCTGATTGCTCACAACCCACACGGGCACACAATCGTTCTGTAGATTCACTACGGAATCAAGAAATAACCATCGCTCACACCCCACATGGGCATACGATGTTTCACATGCGACATGACTCATGACACTCATGAAATGCACACATGTTTACAAACACACTCATGCATTCTTCACATTTATCGCATATATTCATTTATGCATTCAAAATATATGTATCACAAAACATATATATTCATCATTCATTCACACCATTCAAACATGGCTCACATTCACAATCAATTCCTCATGCATTTCTATTCAAACTAAGCAAATGCACAAAATTGCCAACCGGCCACACTTATGCTTCACAACCATAAACTAGGATTCACGTCATACGGCTACCTACAGCATATCACAAATCAGCACACAAGCTATTAAACCAAAGAAGGGTCGATCGCCACCAAAACCCCAAGCCACAATAGCACACAGCACCAGGGAAAACCCATCCTGCTACGTTCGCTACACGCTCTCCTAGCGAGCTGCTAGCGAGCGTTCGTCACTTGCTCGCCTAGTGAACTGCTAGCGAGCACAAACAGAAGCTCCAGACTTCGTTCGCTACCTCGTTCGCCACAACGAACCTCCAGCGAGCTCCTCGCTACTCCCTTCGCTGCAAGCGAAGGACATCAAAACCATTCTTTCCCAAGTCTGGGACCGTTCGCTGCGCACTCTCCTAGCGAACTGCCAGCGAACACTCGCGACCTGCTCGCCTTGCGAGCTGCTAGCGAGCGTCAGCGATTTCCACTTCTCCCCACTGTTCAGAATCCAAAACCACCGATAAAATCACCTGATGAACTTCAACTCATATCCAGTAGCCTTAGTCTAACATATATCGACTAATCTACGTCATCTAATCACGATTCTAACCGTTAGACAATGATTTCTATCGATTAAACCAATTTCGACCTAAAATGGAAAGTGTAGAAAACTACCAATCAATCCAAAACAATCCAACAAAAATCATACATGATTATACACATTGATATAATAATAAGGTTTCACACCCTTACCCGATTGATTGAAGCTTGAAAGTTGTTTCTTGATGAATTTCTAAGTTTTTCTCCATTTCTCCTCTTTCTCTTCTCTTTTCTTCTTTCCTTCCTTTTTCTTTCTATCTCATTTCTTTTCTCTCTAATTCTCACTTATACCTCTTTCTGTTCTATTCTATTTCTCCTCAAAATACCTCTTAAAATATTTTCTCACAAAATACCCCACTTAATATAAAATACTAGATGTATAAAATACCCTTTAATCTATTTTCCCCGAAAACTCTCCGAATCGGTAAAATAGCACAAAAAGCAATTAAACGTATCGACACATAAATTCCATAATTAAAATAACATTCATCCAAATAAATCAAAAAGGACTCAAACAAATTGGGAAATTCAGAATCGGGGCGTTACAAAAACTGCATCCATCAGAGGCAAGAAGTATGGATTAGTCATTGTTGATGACTATAGTAGATGGACATGGGTAAAGTTCTTAAAACACAAGGATGAGTTACATTCTGTGTTCTTTGACTTCTGCAAGCAAGTCTAGAATGAAAAAGATTTCAAAATTATAAAAGTCAGAAGTTATCATGGTGGTGAATTTGAAAATAAATATTTTGAAAAATATTTTTCTGAAAATGGCATTGCTCGTGATTTTTCCTGTCCTAGAACTCCACAACAAAATGGGGTTGTAGAAAGGAAAAACAGAACTCTGCAAGAAATGGCCAGAACCATGATCAATGAGACAAATCTGGCAAAACACTTTTGGGCAGAAGCAATTAACACAACTTGTTACATTCAGAACAGAGTGTCTGTAAGACCTCTCCTGAAAAAGACTCCATATGAACTGTGGATGAACAGAAAGCCCAACATTTAATTTTTTCATCCTTTTGGATGTACTTGCTATATACTTAACACTAAAGAAAATCTTAACAAGTTTGATTCCAAAGCACAGAAGTGTTTCATGCTTGGTTATTTTGAATGCTCTAAAGGCTACAGAGTATTCAATACTAAAACACAGATTGTGGAAGAATCTATTCATGTAAGATTTGATGATAAGCTTGGCTCTGAAAAGCCAAAGCAGTTTGAGAATTCTGCAGATAAAGAAGTGATTCTCACAGACTCTGAAGGATCAGAGGCAGAAAAGGCTAAAGAGAAGGAATCTGAAGCAACTCCAGATGCTATTCCCTTATCTTCTCAATTGGACAACTTACACATTTCTGAAAGATCAAATGTCAGAGGATCTTCTTCCAGAATCAAGGCATCTCACCCAGAAGATGTGATTATTGGAAAGAAAGATGATCCAATCAGGACAAGATCCTATCTCAGAACATTAGAATCTTCATTGTTTGGCTTAGTGTCAATAATTAAACCAACATCTGTGGATGAGGCTCTGAAAGATAATAAATGGATTATTGGCATGCAAGAAGAGCTAATTCAATTCACCAGAAATGAAGTTTGGGATATGGTTCCTAGACTTAAAGGATTCAATGTTATTGGAACAAAATGGGTCTTCAGGAATAAGTTGAATGAAAAGGGAGAAGTTGAAAGGAATAAGGCAAGGCTAGTTGCTCAAGGTTACAGTCAACAAGAAGGTATTGATTACACTGAAACTTATGCTCCAGTGGCAAGGTTAGAATCTATACGCCTTCTTATTTCATTTGCTGCACAAAATAACATCACTCTATATCAGATGGATGTTAAAAGTGCCTTTCTTAATGGTATTATAGAAGAGGAAGTATATGTCCACCAACCTCCTGGATTTAAAAGTGAAAACTTTCCAGATCATGTTTTTAAACTAAAAAAATCTCTTTATGGTTTAAAACAGGCTCCTAGAGCTTGGTATGAGAGGTTGAGCAATTCCCTTCTGAAGAAAAATTTTATCAGAGGAAAAGTGGATACAACTTTATTCTGTAAAACTATTAAGAAAGATCTGTTGATTTGTCAAATTTATGTAGATGCTATTATTTTTGGATCAACAAATATTATGCTTGGAAAGGAGTTTTCTAAATGTATGCAGGCAGAGTTTGAAATGAGCATGATGGGAGAATTGAGATTCTTTTTGGGAATCCAAGTCAACCAGACTCCAGAGTGCACCTACATACATCAGACCAAATATGTTAAAGAGCTTCTAAAGAAGTTCAACATGGTTGATAGTAAGATGGCAAAGACTCCAATGCACCCTACAAGCACTATAGGTAAGGAAGAGGTAAGTAAGAAGGTAGATCAGAAACTCTACAGAGGTATGATAGGATCTCTTCTATACTTGACTGCTTCTAGACCTGATATTCTGTTTAGTGTCTGCTTATGTGCAAGATTCCAATCAGATCCTAGAGAATCACACTTAACAGCTGTTAAGAGGATTCTAAGGTATCTGAAAGGTACTACTAACATGGGTCTGTGTTACAGAAGATCTGATGAATTTTCATTAGTTGGATTATGTGATGCTGATTATGCTGGAGACAGAGTTGAACGTAAAAGCACTTCTGGAAGCTGTCAGTTTCTTGGAAGTCATCTGATCTCATGGTACAGCAAGAAGCAACCCACTATTGCACTATCAACTACAGAGGCAGAATACATTGCTGCTGCTGGATGTTGTACGCAGATGCTCTGGATGAAGAGTCAGTTAGAAGATTATCAGATCTATGAGAGTAATCTTTCTATCTTCTGTGATAATACTTCTGCTATATGTTTGTCAAAAAATCCAATCTTACATTCTAAGGCTAAACATATAGAAATTAAACATCACTTCATCAGAGACTATGTTCAGAAGGGTGTAATAAATCTAGCCTTTGTTGATACAGATCATCAATGGGCTGATATTTTCACAAAACCCCTTGCTGAAGATAGGTTTAAGTTCATTCTGAAAAATATTTGTATGGATTTTTGTCCAGAGTAATATTTATCAGAGGCAACTTCTCAGATGCAAAATGTTTAAAGATCTGAAGTATTTTATCTGATTATTTGTTCATTTATCTTTAATTAATTTATTTGTGTGAAACTCTGAACTAACAAACTCAGAAGATCTGAACGTTGGAAACGTTTCATTTCTTGAGAGATATCAGATGCACATACAAAGCAAACACGTGTCACTCAGTATCTGAAAAGATGGAGTGCTCTACTGAATTGACGTTTGAGGTACTGATTTGAAAATCTCATTTTTCTTGGATTTCCCCCCAATTGTCATAATTTTAAATTGAAATGATTACTTTCATTAAATGCTATGTGTAAACGTGCGTAGGTGTCTATTAATGTGCCCAATGCTTGTTTTTTTTAGTTTTCTATAAATACCACCTATCACACTCTTTTCATACTTTTCACACTCACTACACTTATGTGTTTCTGTTCTCTCTTCAACCTCTACCAAAACCCTAAACCCAAATCAAAAGCTTCATCCTCATCAATGGCTTCTACATCAAATGCTGCTGAAATCTCCAACAAAAATATAATGTACAAGAAACCAGAACGCACTCTATTTACTCCAGTAGTGGATCTTGAGGTTCTGTGTGAGAGTTTCGTTGATCTTGAATCAATAGAAGAAAATGGGTTTGACCTAACAACTGCCATTAAAGCTCAAGGCTGGGAGAAGTATTTTGAGAGACTAATGGGTCCTGTATACCCAACTCTTGTAAAGGAATTCTGGATTCACGCTAGTGCTGGTCCTAAGTTCATTCACTCATCTGTCCTTGGGAAGGAGATAGTGATAACTGAGAAACTAATCAGGCAACTGTTCAGTTATAAAGAATCTGATGGTGTTACAAACTTAGCCTCTTCACGCATTGATATGACTAAGGTATATGAAGAGATTACTGTAGCTGGAACACCAACAAGTAAAGTTAAAGATCTGAAACCTATTTATAGGATCTGGGCAAAGATATTTATGAGTACAATCTTTCACAGAAAGTCAACCAACTCACCAGACTATGTGAGTTCAGAGCATCTGTTCTTCATGTACTGCATCAGCCAGAATATTAAGGTGGATTTGCCCTATCTGATTTTCAGTCATCTTCTGACTCATGTCAAAGAGACTAGAGAAGAGGTCAGAGCTAAAGCTGGGAAAGTTAGAACTTGGATACCTCTGGGAAGACTTATTTCAGACATCCTTATAGAAAACAAGTTGGTGAAGCATCTAACAGATGCAAAGATAACAGAGGATCTGTCATACACCATTGGATCTGAGATAAATGGACTCACTCTGAAAAGGATGAAGATCATTTCAGAGCTGAATGGTAAACTAAGGAAGATAAACTCTGAGGAGGTCAATGGCAGAAGGATACCCATAGAAGATTTTCCAATGTTCAGTGCAGATCAACCAAAAAGTATTGTCCGGACTTACATTGCAGAGTGTCTGAAGGAAGGAATTCCTCTACCTGCTAACCTTGTTCAGAAACAAGGAGAAGAAATGCCCAATCTGATGAAGGAAATGGGTAGTAAGAGAAAAGCTGAAGAAGGATCGGTTCAGAAGAAAAGGAAAGTATCTGAAGTTCCAAGGAAGAAAAAGAAAGGAGTAAAGAAAGCCAGAATCAATTCTAGAGATGCTACTCTGGAAGAGATTAGAGACACTATTCATCAGGTATTAACATCTGATCCTACACCTGTTGTTCATTCACCCCTTTCATCACCTCAACTCTCTCCAAACCTTAGACATAGAACTTCTAAACCCAAACAATCTGCAAACCTTTCATCTGAACTAGTACATTCACAACCATCTTCTGTACCAATTCCCTCTGAACCCCAATCTCATACTACATCTGAACCCCCTCAACCTACTCAACCAGAAATTTCATAAACAGAAATTCTACAACCAGAAATTTCACAACCAGAAAATCCCCAATTAGAAATTCCCCAACCAGATATAATCATCTCAGAACCAAACCAACCAGAGACTGTTCAAACTAAACACTCTGAACAACCAGTTCCATCAGAAGATCCAAATCTTTCTGAAGATATTCTGGATATAGAACCCCTTAATCAATCCATTAACATTTCTTCAACATCTGTTCACTCAGAAGAATCTTCTGATTGTGAATCATCTTATTCATCTGATTTTGAACCAGAGTCTCTCAAACAAGCACGTTCTGACATTGCTATGAAGGAACATGTTAACATTTCTATGTTTCATACTCCACCCAACTCCCCACCTCAGAAAACCATCTCTCAACCATCTGAAACTCAAACATCTGAAACACAAACCATCCCTCAACCATTTGAAACCAATCTATCTGAAACCCAAACCATTCCTCAACCATCTGAACTCCCTCAATCTGACATCCAAACATCTCAACCAACATCACCTCAACCACAACCATCTGAACCTACACCATCTAAACCTACTCCTGTTAACACTCCTAATCCTAAACCCTCTGAACAGTCTGAACAGTCAGATCTAGGATCATGTGTTAATGCTATGTTTGAAATATTCAAGAAGGAGATAGATTCTGAATATGCTCGTGTTAAGGATGTGTGCATGTCAAGTTTAGATCCAGCTGTTTCAAATGCTGCTTGGAAGCGTTTCATCTGGATGTTCAACAAAGCTGCTTTAAAAGTTAGAGCTAAATGCTCTAAGCTTGCTAAGACTCAGTTTGCAGAATTAATCAAGATAACTCTGATGAACATGCCTCCTCCTCCTCCTGTGTTGCTTCTGGAAGCTGCTCCTCCAGAGGCTCCTGAATCTGAAATGGTTGAACAAGCTTCTGAAGAGAACCAGTCTGAAGAAAACACTGCTGCTACTGCATCTGCTCCTTCTTCATCTGTGGTCACAGAGCTTGTGAATGATGTCAAGGAAATAAAAGATTGGATGGTAAAGCAAGAGAAGACAACTGATGAGATTAAGACCTGGATGTCTAAGCAAGAAGAGTCAACTGCCAAAATGACAGAGCTTCTGACCCTTATTTCCTCACGCCAGACTTAGTTTTTTTTAATGTTTTTGCACATGTTATTGCTTCTGTTGTTTTCTTATTATTTTGTTATGCTTTTTGGCATCTATCTGTTTGATTGTGAACTTTGATATGTTCAAATGAAGGTTGATGTTTTTGCTTCTATATGCTTCTTTTCTTCTGTATCTTTATGTCTTTAAAAATCTTTTTGATTATGACAAAAAGGGGGAGAAAAAGAGAAATCTGATTGTTCAAACTATAAGCAATTACTAAAACTGAAATTCAGACATTTTATTAACTTACTTTGAATTTAAGTCTTTCAGATTACATTGATATATCTGACATAATTCATTGAAGTTACCCTGAGACTTTTCCAACCAGAACCTGATCTTCAAAGCAAATCTGAGTATTCAATCAACTCTGATAGCTTACTCTGATACCTTTACTCTGGAAGATAATTTAAGCAAGATGATAACCAAGCGCTCTGACTAAGGAAGTCATAATTATCTGGCATCAAGATTTGATTCTGAAAGTCAAACCTCTTGCATCAGGCTCTGTATCTGAAATATACTTAATCAAAAAGGGAAGTGTTTTCTTCTATTAGAGTATTTATTTCAGGGGGAGATTGTTAATCTCAGGGGGAGTTATAATTCATATTTTTTATTGAACAAAATTTCTCATGTTTTGTCATCATCAAAAAGGGGGAAATTGTAAGAACACAGATTGTTTCTTAGTAATATCTCTATGTTTTGATGATAACACTTATGAATTTTGTATTCAAGAATTATATACTCTAAATTTGTTATAGACTGTTTGCTACAGGTACTAAAGAAAATATTCTTAAAGAGCAAATTTGGATCTGAACAATGATATTATGAAAGGCTTCAAAGGTTCAAGAGCATCTTAGATAAAGATCTGAACGCTGCCTCCAGAAGAATCTGAGTGCTATCTACTGAAGATTCTGAAGCAGAAGCCTCTAAAGAATAGAAGACTCTGAGAGTTCAGAAGCTTAGTCATCAGAAGACTCTGAAGATACTGTGCTGCATAGTATTGAGAATCTGATATAGAAGACTCTGATCTGACAGAACTACACGCTCAAGCACACAAGCTGCATATACTCTGATTCAGCATAATCTGAAGAACATCCAAAGACTCTAAAGATCCAGAAGATCTCTACTCTGGAGATTCTGAAGATCCAGACTCTAATGTTGATAGCTGAACTTACTTAGTGAAGAAGATTTGAATATGTACGTTGGAATATCTCAACAGCTCTTTCCTCTTTTATGCTAGACACAAGAACACAGACAAAAAGGTTTTATCTGTGCATTCCATTCTAAGGAAAGTTTCTGCAAAGTAAAAGACAAAAGGCTCCAGGCTTTTTCAGCACAGCCTCCAATGTAAAGACAAAAGGCACCAGGCTTTTCAGCACAACCTTCAACGTTGAGAAGACTTCATGGATCTAAGCGCCTATATAAAGAAGTCCACTCCATCTTCTTCAGTAACGAACAACTTGAAAAATTCACTCAAAGCAAATCTCTCAAAAGCTCTTATATTCTATTTGTTGTAACATTGTTCTTAAAACTTAAGAGAAATATCACAGTTGTGATAATAGCTTTTTAGAAGCATTATTACTCTTGTAATAGTTTTACATTGATTGTAAAAGGTTTCCTTAAGAGGATCCAGTTGGGATCAGTAGCTCTTGAGAAGACTAAGAACAGTTGTTCTTAGGTGTTACTATTGTAATCTGTTTGAATAAATAGTGGATTAAGTCCTTGAATGAGAAAGGCAAATCACTCTTGAGAGGGTGGACTGGAGTAGTTGAGTTCAACGAACCAGGATAAAAATAACTGTGTTTGAATCTGTGATTATTTGTCATACTTATTCAACCCCCCCTCTAAGTATTTTTCTCACCTTCAACCTTGTCGTCTTCATCATCAGAATGATGTGAGGCCATTAGTGCCAGATTTGCGCTTTGATCACTATCTGATTCTGATGAGGAGCTTATCTCGTTATCTTCCCATGCTACATATGCTTTATTTTTCTTGAATCCCTTTTTGCTTTTAGAGACATTGTTCTTGGAGAGTTTAGGACTGTTTGGTTTGATGTGTCCTAATTTTCCAGATTCATAGCATTTGGCATCTTGTATGGATGTTGGCGCCTCTTTCTCTTTGCATTTTGAAAACTTCTTCCTTTTCATATAGTCAGAATTCCCAATATTATTTTTAGAACCAAAATATTTTCCTAACCTTTTTACAAGAAGCATGAAGTTTTCATCTTCAACCGGATCGTCTGCTTTTTCTACTTCTTTGGAATCAGCCTTTAATGCGATGCTTTTAGATTTCTTCTCTTGATTCTCATGTTTCTCTAATCGCCCAAGTTTTGTTTCATATTCTTGAAGTTTTCCGAACAATGTGGTGGATGTCATCGTGGCTAGGATTTGCTTTTCAGAAATGGCTGTCACCTTGGGCTTGTCGCTACTGCGAAAATCGGAGCCGGCTATGATAGAAGAGTCGCCACCGTGCGTTATTTATCCCACAAGAGGGAAAGGAAATGCTCAGAGTAAACCTAATGTGAAGAGGGAAAGGAATGGTCATCGCAACCAAATCCTGGATTCGGGAGTCGGTTACGCAAGGGGAAGGTATTAGGACCCCTCACGTCCGTCGTACTCGACGGGATCCACGCTTGTTTTCTATCTAAGGGTATGTTATTCTATCTATTCTAAAGGTCTAGGTTAAAAAGAAATGAAAATGACTCGGCAAAGTATCGCACTTTATGCCTACGTATTCCCGTCTGGAACGAGAAATCAGAGTCAACGTAGTTCGCCTATCTAAGGGTTAAGGGGGGAAGGTTTCTCGCCGAGATGTTGCATCTCGTGCCTACGTACTTTCATACGGCATGATAGATCAGAGCAAACGTAGTTCGGGCTACAGAAGACACAAGCTTGTCTGACAGTTTTTTATCTCCTTATGAAAGGGTTTTCCTGATTAAAGGTCCAAGAGGACAAAAACAGAGTTTGAATGTTTGTTTGAATTTTTTACGAAAGAACTGTTTATTTAAGATGCTTGCAATCTCAGTCGCACTAGAGACTATGACCCAAGAGTGAACGCTTCATATGTCACCCAAAGGGTACCACACTAACATCCAGATTACTGGAGAGAGACCCTCCACCAACCTTTTTCCAGATAGCTTAAGGCTCGTAACGTACAACTTCAATTAACCTTATTACTGTGTTTTTGAATTGTTTTGAGATGAGAAGAGAAAGAAGCCCTAAAACTATGGGTGAAAGGGAATTTACCTACAGTTATCATGCATGGGTCAAAACCTAATGTCTGTCATAATTCCCTCTGGCACAGAGGAAATCAGAGATCCTAGGGGAAACAGCAAAAGAAAGCAAGCAGTATACAGTAAACAGTAAAATGCATGCTATGCAACAGTACAAGCGAGGCAAGGGAGTCCGGCTCAACCTCAAACCTAAGAAAACAACAGGCAAGAGGAGACAAGCTCCACCTCAAACCTAGAGGTAATCAACACAAGCAAACAGACAATACAACAAAAGAAAAGAAAGGAAGCAGAGAAAGCAACCCAAGCAGCAACAACAGTCTTCAGCAGACAACAACTTCAGTACTCAACAGCAGCAGCTCTAAACAGCAAATCCTCTTGACAGCAAAGTTGACAGCAAAAGACTTCATCCTCAAGCTAGCTTCTATCTTCAAGCTCTATCAAGCACACTCCAAGCAGAGGAATAATCACTAAGGTCAAGGTTGCAATGTTGAGAACCAAATGAAAACCAAAGGAAATCATCAAGTACCAACATTGAAATGGAAAGGTATCCTCAAAGTTTTACTCAACTATGGGCATACCACACATCCCTCTAAAGGAGAGATGGAGTTTCCCTAGGAGGACTTTACATCATTGGATATAATAGAAGCACACAATGCATTCTATGTTTGATGAAAGAATCAAAACTAGTCCTAATGGCTCTTCCTAAAACCCTAATTTCCTAAGCTCCTAAAACAACTTCTAAAAGAAAAGAAAACTTCAACTCCAAGCTCCAATCTTCAAGCCACAGCAGCTACACCAAGTCTAGAAGACCTCTTAAAAAGGAATCCAAGCAAATCCAGCTCCAAAGTCCCCAACAAAACCAAGCAAGCAAAGGCACATAAAATAGAACACCACAAGCACAAGCAACTTGCAAAATACAACTAAAATAGAAAACAAAGTTGTAAATATCTAATAAAATTCCTAGGGGAACATATATGTTTGAACAACCTAGGGTTAAAATATTAAAGCCTAATTCAACTTCTAAGTCACCTAAATAATTTCTAGATTGAAGGGTATCAAGGTAACCCACAAGTTTGGGAAACCTCTAATCTCAACACCTAAAATAGAACCTAAAGTTGTTCTAAAATTCCAACCAAAATCCTAAGGGAACATGAATATCTACCCTAAAACATAATAAAAAATCAAAGCCAAATTCGTCACCAATTGGAAGAACAAAATTCAACAACACAGATGATCAAATATGCAAAATTAAAAGATTTAAACAAAATAAGAAAAATCAAATTAAAATGAAAAATGCATGAAAATGCATTTTATTGATTTCAGAAAATCACAAATTCTCTCAAGATCATGGAGATATTTTTAAAATAATTTTTGGATCAAGAATGAATTTATTGTGATTTTTGAATCAATAAAGCATTAAAAATAATCAAAATCAAATAAAAGAAATAAAATGCTGAAATAAAACACGAGCCAATGGATCTGATGACCAGTCAAGCAATCCAAGCATCCACAAGCTTCCAGCACATTATTTAAACGCCTGCGTTTTGGACTCAAAATTTCACTTCTCAGATTAAAACACAACCATTGGATCTGGTGGTCAGTCAAGGTCAAAGGCATGATCTAACGGATCAAAGATCATCTTCTCCAACTCACAGGCTGGCCTGAGTGGAGATCAGGGACGGTGGCTGGAGAAGACTCCGATCGTCTTCTCCGGTGAGCAGGTGGTTGCAGGTGTCCAGAAACAACAATTCTTATACCAATCTCACTCAGAATTTCATCAGGATTTCAAATCTCATATCCATATGTCCTAACTCTCCATAGATTTCAAGATTCGAAGCAAAGTTCAGAACACACATCCAGATCAATCATCATCAATTGCAAATCTAAGGCTATAGAATTCATCCTCATGTCACATACATCACTCTGATCTATCTAGATTGCTCTAACTCTCCATGAATCAAGAGATTCAAATCAAAACAGAAATGCTATGTCATGATCAATCATCACCAAATGCTTCCAAATTGATCCTAAAACGATCTACATCTTGTCTAGATCCTAACCACAAGTTCAAATCTAACTACATCATTCTAATTCATGTGGAAAGTTGAAAGTTACTAACCTGTTGTAGATCTAGTAACAGAGGTGCTTGGAGCTTGATTCTCCCTTCAAAACTCTCCAGATACGTTCAATGATGCTCTAGGAAGAGTTTGCAATCTTCAATTTGCACTGAATTGGCCTGGAACTCAAAACACGATTTCACTTGCTCCTCTTGAAAACTCAACTGCAACTTCAGTGTTCTTCACCAAAATGAAAGCCAAAACCACTCTGAATTCAATGCAATCAATATATAGAATGGTTTCATGGGCTTTTGAAGTGTGTTTGAAGCCCAATCCATCAATTTGCAAATTCTGATTTTCCTTCACATGTGCAATGTAACAGCCACGGATTCTCACTTGTAACTTTTTCTAGAAGCTTCATTTTTCTTGCAAATTCCCTTGTGCACGAAATTAAACCAAAAGGGAGGCCTGAAATGCATTGGTAAGGTGTTTGGCTATGTAACTTGCTTTTGAAGCAACCATATGATAACTCATGAAACTTGGCCTAAACTCCAAAATCTACCAATGTCAATGTGTCTAAAATGAACTTTACAATCAAAATGGTTACTTATTTGACATGTTTTAGTCATTCTATTCAAAATGTGAATTTTCCCTCCTTTAATCATTTGAAAATCTCCCTTATTCAAACCATTTCAAACCAAGTCTTGCTATGATCCCAATCAATCCATCATGACCTCTTGTCTAGCCTAAAAACCCCATTTCGAACAACTTTCATGTTGAACAAAAATCCATTTGACAAGTGCAAGTTGGAGATTTTGGCCTATGATTGAAAATGACCTATAATCTCACTTTCCCAAAATACCCCTGACTTGTAAACCTCATAACTTGAGTTCTACAAATCAGATGGAAGACTTCTAGTACAATTTAGAAATCTAATATCATGAGTAACAACTTTCATGTTGGCCAAAAGTTCAGGTTAAACCTCCTTCTAGGTCAAAAATAGCTTTGAAGTTAGATGATTTTCACAGACAAATTTCAGAGGCATCTGAGGACTTGTAACTTGTCTGAGTCATAACTTGAGTTCTATAAATCCCCTTGAGGACTTCTAGTACTCAAATTAAAGGTATTGAGATGCTCTACACTTTTCATGTTGGCCAAAGATCCATTTGAAACTTGTATCTTGACTTATGTGGTCATGAAGTTAGGCACTAAATAGGGGATTTTACACTGAAACCCTAATTTAGCAACTTCCCACACTCTTGACTCTTCTTGATTTGATCTTGGCACAACACCAAAAATGTCTTATCATATCATTTCATGAACTCCATGACCTAAAAGTAGGCTTTGACACTCTTCAATTGCCCAGTTGACCTAGAATTGACCCAGATGAAACCCTAATTGCTTGCACCTCAACTGTGGCTCTTGCATTTGACACAATGACTTGATTAAAATCTCCCATGGCCCTCTAGGCATTCTATGAGCTCCATACACATCCTCTTCTCACATTCAAAACTTCACAACCCTCTGATGGTCTTCAATTGATCCTCAAGTTAGGAGAAGATTCACACTCAAACATCTAAACCCTTAAGCACTCAAACCACCTTCTGATGACTTTGACAACTTCTCAATCTTGGATGAGACCTCTTGCTAGGCTTCTCTTGAGAAGAATCACACTTGATCCCCTTCTATATGAATGATATCATGATATGCAAATGATATAACTATGCAAATGTTAATGCAATGAAACATAAACCAGGTAAGAAAAGGTTGAGCAAATTTTGGGGTGCAACAGCTGCCCCTATTCAAACGGCTTGGACCCGACTAGGTGAAGAGCGAACGGCCTTCAAAAAATCGAGTTAGAAGACGGTTGAATACCAAGAAACCCGTAAATTTGCCAACCGCAGAAATACACAGCAAAACCTTCTTGGGGAACAACATCCCTTGTGCTGAACCCAGTTGTTACGGCAACAACTGATCAATCATCTAATAAAACTTGGGATTTCAACATTAACCCCCTGTGTGACGCCACAGGCATCGAATTAACTTTGCCAGAAACAACTCCGTCCACAACTGGACTAAACTTCGTCAACACGAGGAAAGACTCCATCATCATGGGTACAATTCCGTCCATAACTGGAATAACGATCTCTGTCAGTCATAGGTAACAAATCCACTGGGGACAATTCCGTCGATCACGGATAATAACTCCGTCCATACGTGTAACAATCACTGTCAACACAGGTAACACTTCCGTCAACACGGGCAACAATCACTGTCAACACAGGTAACAAATCCGTCAACACGGATAACAATCTCCGGCGATTTCACTGGGACAACTCCGTCAATCATGGGTAACGACTCCGTCAACACGGATAACAATCATTGTCAACACAGGTACGATCTCTGTCAGCCACAGTTAACCATCTCTGTCAACACAGACGCAATCTTTGTCCATTACAGGTAACAATCTATGTCAACACAGGCACAACAATCACTGTCAACACATGGAAGAATTCCGTCAACACGAACAACAATCACTATCAACACAGGTACGATCTCTGTCCATCACAGGTAACAATTCCGTCGACACGGATACATTTGAAGAATACTTTGCTGGAGAATACGAGAAACTTAACCAAACAACTCTGTGGGGAAATCACTAGTGACACCTCCGAAAGTTTAAGGCATGAAATCTTTCAATGCAGATGTAACAGCAACCTGAGAAGAATCCCATTAGGGACAAAGAGAAACTTAACCAACCAACTCTGTTAGGGGATGAACGTTATCAACACCTGTCCCACGCCGAGAATTTGAATATCTGGAAATCCTTCTGAACAAGAATCTCACTCCTCTGCAAGGGATAACACCTGAAACCAAAGAGGTAACCAACCTGGCTTATGTTTCAAAATGCGTATGCTCGACAATAGCGTAATGCTCCATACGGCATGGAAATGCTACGCGTTTTGGTATATGCAAATATGATGATATATGCACAATGCAAAGATGCCAAGAGGTGCTTCAGCAAAATAAATGCTGAAGACAAGACCCAATTCGCTGGGGATGAACGGGTATCACAGACATATTCCAACAAAATAAATGCTGGAACGGTGTAACCAACTCCGCTAGGGATAACCCTCCTGTCGGGGAATGGCTCACAAGCTTGAAATTACGAACTCTGCTGATGATGTTCATCCTGTCGGAGGAAAAACCACCTGCTGGGGAGAAGGAAAAACAATCCTGCGCAGGGATAATCCTTCTGAACCAAAGACGACTTGGTTATACTGCGGGAGTTACCCATGTTGGGAAGGGAGTGTGCACATACTCACTGTTGGGAATGCACTTTCTGTTGGGGACAATAAAATCCATTGAGGATACTCTCTTGGCAACTTCCCTGGGGAATACTCTTCTGAGGAGGACCACCCACATCCCATAGGGATAAGTGCCATCTCAGATCTTATGAGATAAGGTGTGACTTCCATCTGCCGAGGAGTGATACAATCAATATGTCACAGGACTCCAGCTGGGGAACGCAACTTCCCTGCCTGTTTGCTCCAAAGGTGAGAACCCTGCAAAACACAAACGAGACAAAACAAATCTATACAACAAAATCTATTCCGGTTAGTATCTGTGGCGATCGTTCAGTCAATTCAAAGTTTTAGCAATTATTGGCAAGGGCCAACAAGTTTATGTATATGCAAGTTCATCAAAAACATCGGCGTTTTTCATAAACAAAACAGTAAAGAACAAGCATCAAGTACTGAATAACATGCTTTATTGATAACGGGCCTGTAAATATGCAAAATTTTGTACACTGGATGCAACTCCTGAAAAGAGGAAGTTACGCACAAACAAAAATACAAATATACAGAAGTACAAAGAAAATTTGTATATATGTTGGCAACGTGATACAGACGAACACCATGAGCTGATCCTCCTATGACTCGCCTAACTCTGAAGCTTTCCCGATACTCGATCTTCAAAAGAGATTGTTTTGGATATACGACCCTCAGGTACTCCCAAACCACTAAGTAATGCAGTATCAAACTCGGACCGCAGTCATTTGCTTTTTCAAATCCCTAACTTTTGCGTGAACCGCCCTTTGCGGGTTTTCAATTCACCGGGATACCCTTTTTTGCCGAAGTTTCCCTTTTCAGGTTTTCAACTTCGCGGGTGTACATTTTTTCAATTTTATCCCTAACTTTTGCCCGAACCTTTTATTCCTTTTTTATGGTTCGCCGGGATGCCCCATTTTTGCCTGGACTCTCTTTTTCTGTCCAGCGGGTCTCTTTAAGCAAAGTATTTTTTAATTGCGTCCGAGTTCACAGGGGATGTGAAATCCTCACCATCCATGGTGGACAACAGTAAGGCTCTGTTGCGGTGAGAATCGTGGTACCAAGCTATTGATTAACTTGTATCTTTAATTCTTAAATTCACAACCGGACTTTAATTTATCCAACGGAAAGGTCGAAAGAAAGAAAAACCCTTTTCGCGATGTAACAACAACGCTAAGAGATTCGGGGAACGGGGGTTGGTTATGCATAGGGTAGGTATTTCACATCCTAAACATTTGTAGTACTCTACAGGAACCTTTTGTTTGTTTGCATGCTAAGTTGGGTAAATGTTTGCTATGGTTTGGGTTTGGGTAAAAGGTGTAGGTTAAAACCTAAAGATAGTTTCTAAGTTTGCTCGCAAAGACGTCGCGTCCTCTGCCTACGTATCCTGACTAGGATAGAATCAGAGCAATCGTAGTTCACCTTACTAGGGTTGAAGAACACTTGATTATGATCAAGGTTCAAAGGGGAACAAACATAACAATGTTTGTATAGAGTTTAAGACAACTCTCTAAATCTATGTTGAACTCTCAAGAAAGGGAAGTAAGTAATCATATCCATGATTCTTACATAGAGTTAACCAAACTCTATCCTAAAGTTCTACGTTGTAAACCCAATTGGTTCTATCCAAACCAAAAGGTGGGGGAAGGGGGAAGGTTGCTCGTCAAGATATCGCATCTTGTGCCTACGTATTCTCATTGTCCAATGAGAAATCAGAGCGGTCGTAGTTCGGGCACGAACTACAGAATAAGGGTCAATTGGTTCTTTCCAGACCAAAAAGATGGAGAAGGCTCTATCCAGGCCTAATGAGTGAAATCCTATTGGTTCTATCCAGACCTATGAGTTATCCTATTGGTTCTATCCAGACCAAAAGGGGAAGAAGGTTCTATCCAGACCTATGAGTTCATTGAGCTATCTATGACCCAAAGGTCAATAGAGAGACTATCCTTTGGAAGGGAAAAGATGAGGCAACTTGAATGAGAACTAAAGAGTTTCATCACTTTGGGAAAATAAACCTAACAAAGCATAAACATTCAAACATGATGAATATAAAGAGATATGGTTACAACCAAAGATGAGCAAGCATATTACAATGAGCGAGTATTTCAAGTGAGATTGATGGTAACTACCATGGTATATAAGCATGTTACAACAAGCATATCTTGACAAAGATGAAGGCATGTCTTAAAAAATTGAAAGCATAATCTTGACAAGGATTGGGGACATGATAAAGGTGACAACCATGTAAACAAATAACAATTTGAAAACAATCATACTATAAACTTAAAGTGAAACAAAAGCGACAACAAAGTGTATAGATGACAATCACACATAAATAAATCAGTTTAACCTCATAATTTAGGAGGACAATCTACTTAACAAAGTAAAGATAGAGAAGAACACATGGTAACAATCAAGATGGAAACAACTTGAAAGATGGGAGAAGTATGGATAACAATCAAAATGAAGATAACAAAACAAGAATCATAACGATGAAACGCATACTAAGAAAACAATGATAACATGAGATCTTTATGGTAACTACCAAAGATTAGGGTCCTAGAATGTTCATTAGCATGTATGGGCATGGATTCAAATAAGTTTCAAGAAAAATATTGAGTGGAATCACATGAACATTTATCCGCAATCACATAAACGGTCGTGAAATGCGTACGTTTGCACATAGAAAAACTAAGTGATAAAATGAGCATACATCAAAAGTAAAAACACAGCATGTAAGTAGACATTAATACAAACACAACAAAAAAAGAACGGGCGAAAAATGATGAAAAACGAGCGAGTTATGAATTTTTGAATTTGGAGTGAAAAATGACAAGTTTTACAAGTAACTTCCACTGGTGGAAGTTTAGTATAAAAAGTGACAATTTTCTGGCTGGGCAAAAACACACAACAAATGGATTTACGTTTTGTATCGTAACTTTCTAACCGTTAATCGGATCGGCATAAAGTTTATATGGATTTGGGGTAGAATCATCTGAGGGTCATGATGGTGGTGATGGTTTTTGAAAATTACTTTCCTACTAAAAAACCCGATAGGGGTTATGTTTATGTTCAAAAAATGCAATTTCACATGTACAACCCCAAATAAACTTACTCAAACCACTACAAACATGTGTACATCTCAGGTAATAGGTAATGAATGAAGTTGAGTCAATCTTGGGATTAAAACCAAACTGTTATGGAAAATCATGTACAAAATGCAAGGTTGACATGAGATTATGCATGAAAGTGAGCAACTCAGTTTTTAGCCAAGTATTGATCATAAAAACCTTTTGTACATCTCTAATATAAACTAAAGAATGAGTTTTGATGAAAAACAAGTGGCTGTTATGACAGTTTTGAAGTTTGGTGATTCAAAGTGCACTTTGTGTGTGATCATGCATTTCAATGTGTGATTCTTGGTTCCAACCAATTTCATCTTCAAATGACAATGCAAACATACCATAAACAACATATGTAAGCTGTTGGATCATGCATTTCTATTCAGAACAAGCTAATGCAAAGAATGGTAACTTGATGGCAATCATGTTGAAATGCAACTACTACACTTAAATCAAACTATGAGCAAGAACTGGGCATGGTAACAAGGAAACAGATGGCAAAACTGATGTAACCATAGGTAACAAACACAAACAGTTTTTTTTCAAGATGAATTTTGCCAATCAATCAGTTATGGATAAAAACCTAGCTAATCATCATGGATTAATACAGCATCACATACTTATTTGCCTAGGACTTAATTAAGCATGCTGATAGTAAAAATGAATTGACCAACCCCACATGGCTCTTACAGCAAATCAAGAACAAGCAGCAATAAGCAAGAAATAGGTTGAACAGATTTTGAGGTAATGCAGTTGATCAACATATTCACATATCACCAATTATTTGACAAAAACACATGTATATATGGCAAACAGCATAAGAACATGATGTACATTGCTTACAATCAACAAAAGCAATTAAAATGGATAATGATTGAAGGCTAAGCAGGATGGTATCATGATATGGCAGAAATGCTTGGAACAGAAAGAAGCATGGCATGAATATTCATCATTGATCAAGTAAGTGCAGGGCCAGATCCACACACACATATGAAGCATAGAAGCATACATGGACAGGGGGCATTCATGTTGGAAATTAAACAAGCATATTCAAAACAGATTGAGACAGCTACATGTACAAGACCCATATTGATCATCAAATGCTGCAGCAACAGCCAGTGAGTCATTTTAATAGACACCACCAGAAAACAACATACATACAATGTCTACAGACTCAAAGAGATTGAAAAAATTAAATGCCAAAGTGGCTTGGTAGGAATAAAACATATTGAAAGTCAAGTTTTCAAAACAGGTCTAGATCATGGCTTACAAGATATGGGGCATACATGACAAATACATACATGTTCAATATTTGGCAGCACAAACAGCAAGGTTATGTTAGTTTGAAAACAATTTTAATGTAATGCCCTACAAGACAGCCACATACCACACAAACTTCACAAATTCTGTACACAAGACTCATGCTGACAGCAATGAGATGATGCCAAGATAACATGGATATTATTGCTCATGTCAACAAACATAGTTTCTAGCAGCAACCCTTATGCAAAAGAGAACTTCAATGCAAAAACACAAATGTTGGACAAACCACTCCTGAACAGAATTTAAACTACCAAAATGATGAACACCTAACATAACAATGTTAAGGTTACTCCATTAAACTAAAGTCTTGACAGTAAATAGTTTGATAATTATTTTAACATAACAATGCAAAAATCAGAAAATTGTCTCAAAACACATTTCGCAAAAGTACCAAGCACATATATATTATTCTAACAGCCACTAATACATGATATTGGCTTCACAAGCATGGGACAGCAAGAGTACATAGCCATGACAGTATGTGTACATAAGCAAAAAACAAGCAACAATGAGTTTTATGTCATGATAATGAGTGGGATTAGTTTAGACACTACATACCTGTGATGATGAACTTAAGCAAGCAAAGAAATACTCCTAGAAACCCAGAGATTTGTGCTTCACTCCTTGGCCTTGAGACTTTTCTTTCACTTTAAGTAACAATTCACTTATGATGCTAAGTATCAAAATAGAAGTATCCAAGTGTTGCTAGGGTTTTGGACAGTTGAGGAATCATGTTGGTGAGGTGTTAGAGGGATTAGAATGGCAAGAATCTATATGGAATGAGTTTTGGCCATTTTAGTGACTTTGGTCAAAGTATGGTGGGGAGAAAGTTGACTTTTTGATTTTTTGAGGTTTTTGATGGTTTGATGAATTACACACATTCTATATGTTATTTAGAAAGTGTATGGATGGTTGTGGGAGTGTTGGAAAGGTTAGAAATGAAAATGGTGTGAAAAGTGCAAAGTGACCAATTTTGGTGTTTTTGAACTCTTCTTCACTTACAAGCAAAGAGAGAGTGAGAAGGAGAGCTATGAGACTTTGATCTTGTGAATAGCTCTCATGTCCTTGAAGGGGAAGACAAGGTCTCTATTTATAGGAGAAATGAGGATGAGGGCAGCTTTGTACTTTATCATTTTGGAGGGAATATGATGAAGTTTCTTGCAAAATCTTGCCAAAATCTCCATATCAGCTCCATGGCTCAAGGAAGATCAGAAATATCAAGTGGATATTGACAATGAAATGACTGAGATAAGTTTAGAAGGTAGGATGGCACAGTTGCAGCAGTTGGGAGGAAAAGTTTCTCTCTCATTCTTACACATTTCAATATTTTATTCCATAAATCACAACTTGCATCTCTCTCTCTCCTCAACCTCTCTTTTTCTGTCATTTCCTTCCTCTACACATCTGAATATCATAATGTATCATGATCCAAGGGTGTAGAGTGGTTAGAAATGAAAAATGCTGATTTTGAGAAGTTGGACCAAGTGGATTTTTAGGTGTGACAGACCCAACTTCAAGGCACCACAACTCCTAGCTCATAAATCTCCTTGGGGAGTTCTTGCACTTTTTAGAAAGCCCTTGTGTAGCTCTACAACTTTCATGTTTTTGGAATTTCCAAATTCTTGATGGAACTAGGTTGAAAAACCTTTCAAAGTTCTGAAAAAAAAGTGGTTTGTATGGCCAAAATTTGGGAAATTTCACCAAGTCCTTTACCCTTGAAAAATGATTTTTGCTATAACTCCAATTCCATTCATTTTTTGAATATGGACCACTTTGGGACTTTTGTAGGGTTTGTCAAGACCTTTCAAACAAGCTTAGAACCACCTCAATTGGATGTGTGGTTGAGGAGTTATGGTTTTGCCCCTTTCGAAACCCTAATTCTTGATTTTTGCAATTACTTCCTAACCTTTGATCCAATGGTCATGAAATTTTACGGGGAGGTGTAATATGATATAAGGAACATTTTTCATTCACACCTTGAAGTCAAATTCCTTATTGTTGGAGAGTTGACTTTTTGGTCAACTTTTTTATCGATCGGTGTCTACCGAGTCGTCCGTTGGTGATCCGGACATCCTGAGGACTTGAAACTCTTTGGAAGGACTTTACTAAGCCATGGGAGCTTAATGGACCTTGATCCGATCATTGAAATACTCTTTGAATCAAAAGTCAAACTACAGTTGACTTTTTCTAGTCAAAAACCCTAATCGGGTGTCTCAAATTGCACTGTTCTCGAACCCCGGGTGACCACCTCAAATTGGATTCATACTTGACCTAATGTTGTATTCTTGATCTTGTTCGAAGTTGAATCAATCCAAGACATTGATTGATCGGACCACTGAAGTCTCGATTTTGATGGTACGGAACCCTAATTCATCTGTATCTTGACAAAGATAAACTTGAACTGGATTAAGGTTAGTTAATCAAATAAATATGATCCTAAAATGATGATGAGGATCTAAGGGGTCAAAATTTGGGGTGCAACAGATGCCCCTATTTTAATATCTTCACTAGATGGTAATGAGAGATGACAATCCTCATAGAATCGCAGTGAAAGGTATTTAAATATAGCAAACAAGAAATTTTGTCCCTTAGATCCGATGGTATGAAAAAGGACAAATGCAAATGTGCCATGAATCTAAATGAGGTTATATTATGCTTGAATGTCAGACAGATGCAGACACACAAACAAATACGAAAGAACGGCAAAAGACGAGTAACCACTCACGGGGACCCAACATACTGGGGAAAGATTCCAAGCGAAGTAAACAAGATAGTTCAAACATGACTAAGGATGCTTGTTCAAGGAAATATTTCACGCAGGGGACACAAATTCCATTGGGGAAGACACATCTTCATTGGGGAAAGGAGATATGAATCTCAGTGGGGATAACCAGACGATGAAGCCCGCCAGGGAAGATGATAATTCTTCACTAGGGAAACGAAAGAAAAGAAATGCAAACCACACTGGGGAAAGAAAACCCAATGGGGAAAACTTTGTTGGGGAACCAATCCACTGGGGAAGCACAACTTCACCGGGGAAAAGACGGAACGAAGACACCAATCTCACCGGGGATAACCAGGTGAGAAAATTTCTTATAACGAAGAGTTCAAACGGGATCTTCAGGAAAAGGTTAGAAAAAAGACCGGACGTTCCGGGGAAAACAGTATCCACTAATTCTCCAAGACTCGACTGGGAAAGCAAAAGCTTCAACTGGGGAGACTGGTGACAACCGGAACAACAAATAGCTTCAAACAGTGCTAGTTCCCACTAGACTTACTGGGGAAGGTTGGTGATGACCAATCCAAAGTTCGGTTTCCAAAGAAGTGCTAAGTACCACTAGACTTCCTGGGGATATGGTGACAACCAAGTCGAAGTTCCCATTTCAATTGGGAATTCCAAACAATACAGGACTTCAGCTGGGGACGTTGGTAACAATCAACTTTCGGTACCAATAACGATTAGTTTTCCGGTAATGCTAGTAACTATTGGATTTTCAAAGAGTTTGGTGACGACCAGGAAGCAAAAATATATCCCTCAATACCTTAGGAACAAAAGCCAAACATCCTCCATACATTAGGTTATAGAAGAGACACAGCCCTCAATACATTAGGATTGGACGAAGATCCTCAAAACATTAGGAATGGAAGCTGAACATCCTCAATACATTAGGATATAGAAGAGACACAACCCTTAACACATTAGGATTGGGTGAAGACCCTCAAAACAATAGGAACGAAAGTTGAAACATCCTCAATACATTAGGATATGAAAGCTGAACATCCTCAATACATTAGGATATAGAACACTTCATGCAAACGCAACCACTTTAGTCTCTGGGAACTTCTGAACTCGGGATCCAAAGCACACATCTCCAAAGGTACACAACCTGTGCTCGGGATGGCAACAAACAATCTCTCAAAGGTACAAAACCTGTGCTTGGAATCCAACAATACATCTTCCAAAGGTATAAAACATGTGCTTGGAATCCAACAATACATCTTCCAAAAGTATAAAACCTGTGCTTGGAATCAAACAATACATCTCCAAAGGTACACAACCTGTGCTTGGAATCAAACAATACATCTCCAAAGGTACACAACCTGAGCTTGGGATAAAAACAAACATCTATCTCCAAAGGTACACAGCCTGTGCTCGGGATAGAAACAAACTTCTTCCAAAGGTACGAAACCTGTGCTTGGAATCAAACAATACATCTCCAAAGGTACGAAACCTGAGCTTAGGATGAAAACAAACATCTATCTCCAAAGGTACACAACCTGTGCTCGGGATAGAAACAAACTTCTTCCAAAGGTACGAAACCTGTGCTTGGAATCAAACAATACATCTCCAAAGGTACGAAACCTGAGCTTAGGATGAAAACAAACATTTATCTCCAAAGGTACACAACCTGTGCTCGGGATAGAAACAAACTTCTTCCAAAGGTACGAAACCTGTGCTTGGAATCCAACAAACATCTTCCAAAGGTACAAAACCTGAGCTTGGGATTGTAACCATCGTGACTAGTTTGGAATGATATACAACCAAATTGTCAGTATTTATTGTCCATTGATTTTCATAATGCCAATTACCAATGGGCCTTTCTTGAAATATGATTGGTCACCACCAAATTACTTATATCAGTATCCACTGGATTTTCAAACAATGCAGGTCACAACCGTGCGTCGACATCCATAAGATAAACTTCTCAAATGTGACTGCCATTTATCACTGGTGCAGGTTAAGCTTCTTCCAAGAGACTGCCACTTACCGCTGAAGACAATTAAACTTCTCCGAAGAGACTGCCATTTATCGTTGATGAAGGTTAAGCTTCTCCCAAGAGATTGCCACTCACCGCTGAAGATGATTAAACTTCTCCGAAGAGACTTCCATTTATCGCTGATGAAGGTTAAGCTTCTCCAAAGAGACTGCCACTCACCTGTTGATGACGATTAAACTTCTCCGAAGAGACTGCCATTTTATCGCTGAAGACGATTAAACTTCTCCGAAGAGACTGCCATTTATCGCTGATGAAGGTTAAGCTTCTCCAAAGAGACTGCCACTCACCTGTTGATGACGATTAAACTTCTCCGAAGAGACTGCCATTTATCGCTGATGAAGGTTAAGCTTCTCCAAAGAGACTGCCACTCACCTGTTGATGACGATTAAACTTCTCCGAAGAGACTGCCATTTATCGTTGAATATGGTTAAGCTTCTCCCAAGAGATTGCCACTCACCTGTTGATGATGATTAAACTTCTCCGAAGAGACTGCCATTTATCGTTGAATATGGTTAAGCTTCTCCCAAGAGATTGCCACTTATCGCTGAAGAGGATTAAACTTCTCCGAAGAGACTGCCATTTATCGTTGATGAAGGTTAAGCTTATCCCAAGAGATTGCCACTTATCGCTGAAGATGATTAAACTTCTCCGAAGAGACTGCCATTTATCGTTGATGAAGGTTAAGCTTCTCCCAAGAGATTGCCACTCACCGCTGAAGACGATTAAACTTCTCCGAAGAGACTGCCATTTATCGTTGATGAAGGTTAAGCTTCTCCCAAGAGATTGCCACTTACCGTATTGTAATGTAAGATGTTCTTCTTGATAGATAGTGCAAAATAAATGCACATCCAGGTAGGTTTAGCGACCGACAAGGACCAAAGTTCAATCTAGAATATAGCCAGAAAGGAAATGTCAAACAAGACTCCAACCACTGAGAAATGAACTCGAATGGTGACTTACCTTATCCAATCATGGAAAAAGATAACTGAAGCAACCATCATCCACGAGGATTAAACTTTGTGGGGAATTGATAAAGGATGGACGTTTTATGCTTAAGGGCTGACAACTCTATTAGAGAGAGACAACACACCCAATCACTAAGGGGGGAACCAAAGTGAAACAGGAACATGCAACAACCAGAGATAACAACAATGCACGGATGCTATGCATATGCTTTATGCCATGCTTATGTTTATGCTCACAAAAAAAACAATAAAAACAGGAGATGAAATAAGCATCTCGACACGGAGACCCAACCAAACTTCACCAAGATTGGACATCAAAGGGATGATCATGAAGAACAACAGCTCCACCTCAAAGTTACAACCTTCTCTGGGAGAGAGTAATCTACTTAGGACACAACATCATGACTTCACTTGGATTTCCATCATGAGTTTGAATTCTTTGTTGAAGGAAAATTACATCGAGAGATTCCCAGATCAACACAACTTAACTGGAGAGCTGACAAAGGGCATCATGAGAATAAAACATTTATGCCCCATTACGATAATAGCCATTTTCAAGTGAGCAACGACTCTTGCGACAAATAGTCTTCAACTTTTTCTGCCCCAGATTACACAGTCTGTGAGAAGAAGTCATAAGGATGCTTTTACAAAAGAAATGGCATAAAGATGCTTCAATGTCTTCAAACACTTATAGAGAGATTTTCAAATCTCGACGTGATTGCCCCAGTTTAATGGTGTTTGCACAATAAAGTCTTCAGACTGTGGGAGTAACGATTGGGGAACAAACTTGCCCCTGCTAGCTGGTAACTGCAAAAGATTTGCCCCAGACTAAATTGTTCATCGAGAGTTTCATCTGATCTTGACCTGGTCGGCTCTGATTAGCTGAACATTGTAACAAATGATTAACAAATCCTTCAAATTGGTTGCCCCAGGCTGAGCTTCTTTTATCAAGTTAAATTCCCTAGCTGACAGCGCTCGTTGGGATTCCTTTGATATTGGATTGTTTCGCACGCAATGTTGTTCATTAAAAATTGGCAATTTTCAATGTAAAATTCATGCAATCTTTTGAAAACATTTTTTGATGAAACACACACGGCGGAGTGATTAAGTGATCAAAGTGAAAGTGATCCAATCATTTTACAAATGATGGATAAAGTGATTAATACACACAATTAACAAAGATCAATAGGAGTCAGGTTATCCAACCTTGATGTAATATGCTTTCAAAACAACCTTACCTCAATTAGGTCTTTTGTGGGTTGTAACGTGGCTTGGTTCATGGTTCATGAAACAAAGGATAAAGGCTCAAAGTTATTTGTCCCACCCACTCTCCATGATGAACTCCAATCCTACGCTCAATTAACTCAAACTACACATTCAGGTTCTTACAGACTTAAGAATTGAACTGATGATAGTTGGCGATGGTTCACAAACCTAGGGTAGTCACAACTCCCTTACAGTATTAGATAGCTTTTTGAGAATTTTTAAGAGTGATAACTCTTACAGAATTCCTCTTTTTTTATCCCTGACTTTTGTCTGAACCTCTTTGCTCGAATATACATTCAATGGGATGCCCCATTTTTGCCTAAGTCTCCTTCATAGGTTTCGACTTAGCGGGCTTTTTCTTTTTTCACTTTTCTTCTTTCTTTCGAGAAAGGGGGTGACTACCTGGTTTAATGGATTCGGTGAACCATCATCGTCTTTTATGCTGAAAAGCATCTTCGACACTTTCTTGTTGTGTACGAAGGAAAACCTGAGTGCACCACTTTTATATGACAAGTGTCTTATATGCACATATCTTTAAGTTAACCGAGAACTATCCGCCCCAGGTTTGAGATTTAAGGTTTTGTTTTTTGTAAAGAAAGAAAAACTCCTACTTCTAGGCTCGAAGGGGTTAACGAGGGATTATCTTCCTTATTTCTCCAGTGTTTAGGAATCAAAACAATGCCTTACATCATCAGCAAAGTTACATTGAAAGCATATCAACAGCAGTTATGGATATAATTTTCATCATCCTCCCCAATCTTTGTTTTAAACAACAGTTTAGTAAACAAAAGAAATTTTGCATTTTTTGTATTCCATGACAATGAAACAAAAGAAAGAGTGAAACGAATGGACTTAATCAAAAGATGCACAAACATTCCGTTAAATATTGCCAATTCAAATAAACAACAGCTTACAAGCAACACAAATGCGAAGAAAACACAACAAAATGCTGAAACAGTCTACAACTGCCAGTCTTAGGGAACAAAATTCAAATTTCAGGCTCATGTGGGGAAACACCTCCAACCACCACTTGCTCCTTGTGATATAGAATTATGAGGGGTCTCACGGGTCCTTTGCCTTTAGATTCAGGAATTGCAGCATTGTCCTTTGATTTATCCTCCCGAGGTTTCAGCAACTCTTGCAATCTTAGTTTAAAATCTTCACATTCTTCAACTAGGTGCCCTGTTATTCCAGTATGATATCCACAATCCACTCTTGGATGGTCTTCCTCGAGGATCAAGCGTTTGTCAATGATTAGCTCTTGCACAAGATAACTCAATGCTATACATGCCTCCAAGTTGTGTCCTTCGGCTCCTTTGTGAAATTCACAGTTTAGGTTCGCATTATGCCATGGTCCTGGCACCGGATTGGATATCGTGGAGTCACTAGTGAGTTCTGAATCAGTAACGGGTAAAGTTTGCTTAACGGTACTGGAGTTTGTCTACCGCAAGTCTTATCTTTCCTGACATGATCCTTCTTGTTCAATTTTCGGCTTTGAGAAGCTTGAGGAGGAACAAACACTGGATGTTGGGCGTACTGACGCGATTGATGGTTATTTGTTCGTTGATGCCGAGGATGTCCTTGAGTTGGAGGAACCATCAAAGATAATGCATCCCTCGTTTCTCTGGACGCAACATGGTCAGAGTGACCCTCTTTCTTCATCATATTCTGCAATGTCTCAAGTACCCAATTCATCTGACACTTGAGAATTCTAATGTCCTCTTTTAGCATTTCCTGAGCTTTCAAAAGTCCTTCCATTTTTGCCTATTTGTGCTAGATATCCCCCTTATGATGTCAACGGAACACAGAATGAACCAAAAAAACCAATGCAACGAAGTATGATATGTAAAATGTTGATGCAAGTGCAAAAACGCAACTGGTTTTACAAAACTCAGAAGTTTGATTAGGTTAAAACCCCATTTCATTAATCGTTGGAAAAAGTTACAACTTTTAAAAAATACCAGAAAACGACTGAGCTTTACAAAACCAGTTGCGACATGATATGTTTACGGTGATATGATGTGATGATGCACACATAACACAAAGGCAAGTATTCATAAATACAAAGCATACACAAAGACCTCCTAGGCTCAAGAGCAAAGAGTCAAAGGTCTACCCATCCCCAAGGATTTGTACTATGGGTTGATGTGTACCTGCTGAACGGGTTCTACAGAGTTCCCAGAGTCATCAACCCATCTTTCAGATATTATCAATTTCCCAAATCACTTGGTAATCGATAATATTCTCAAGAGAATCTCGTCTGAGTGTAGTATCGCGTATCAACTATTTTGGAAATACTTCCTTATAGCCATCGCACTACGTCCTAATAAGGCCAAAGTGGGGTAGAATGTAATCTAAAAGTCCACAGTGTCATGGGCTTCTTCGTTGAAAGTAGCATTGTTTCCACGAATACTCGATTAACAATACTAAACTTTCAAGAGGGCCTATACTGAGCGGTGGTTTCTCAAGTTAGCTTGGTCGGGAATCAACTCCCTATAAGCCTTCTTGAATATACCACCATCCTATCATAAGTGCACTCAAGTCCGGGTGTAGGACCGTCTCACCACTCAAAGCACCCAATACCCAACAATCAAACAAATATATTGACAAATATACATGTTAAGCAAATATTCACAAATATAGCATAGAATTAAGCAAATTAGGCTAAACCCTCAAGTTTAAGTCGTCCCCAGTGAAGTCGCCATTTCTGTTGCGGTGAGAATCGTGATACCAAGCTATTGATTAACTTGTATCTTTAATTCTTAAATTCACAACCGGACTTTAATTTATCCAACGGAAAGGTCTAAATAAAGAAAAACCCTTTTCGCGATGTAACAACAACGCTAAGAGATTCGGAGAACGGGGGTTGGTTATGCATAGGGTAGGTATTTCACATCCTAAACATCTGTAGTACTCTACAGGAACCTTTTGTTTGTTTGCATGCTAAGTTGGGTAAATGTTTGCTATGGTTTGGGTTTGGGTAAAAGGTGTAGGTTAAAACCTAAAGATAGTTTCTAAGTTTGCTCGCAAAGACGTCGCGTCCTCTGCCTACGTATCCTGACTAGGATAGAATCAGAGCAATCGTAGTTCACCTCACTAGGGTTGAAGAACCCTTGATTATGATCAAGGTTCAAAGGGGAACAAACATAACAATGTTTGTATAGAGTTTAAGACAACTCTCTAAATCTATGTTGAACTCTCAAGAAAGGGAAGTAAGTAATCATATCCATGATTCTTACATAGAGTTAACCAAACTCTATCCTAAAGTTCTACGTTGTAAACCCAATTGGTTCTATCCAGACCAAAAGGTGGGGGAAGGGGGAAGGTTGCTCGTCAAGATATCGCATCTTGTGCCTACGTATTCTCATTGTCCAATGAGAAATCAGAGCGGTCGTAGTTCGGGCACGAACTACAGAATAAGGGTCAATTGGTTCTTTCCAGACCAAAAAGAGGGAGAAGGCTCTATCCAGGCCTAATGAGTGAAATCCTATTGGTTCTATCCAGACTTATGAGTTATCCTATTGGTTTTATCCAGACCTATGAGTTCATTGAGCTATCTATGACCCAAAGGTCAATAGAGAGACTTTCCTTTGGAAGGGAAAAGATGAGGCAACTTGGATGAGAACTAAAGAGTTTCATCACTTTGGGAAAATAAACTTAACAAAGCATAAACATTCAAACATGATGAATATAAAGAGATATGGTTACAACCAAAGATGAGCAAGCATATTACAATGAGCGAGTATTTCAAGTGAGATTGATGGTAACTACCATGGTATATAAGCATGTTACAACAAGCATATCTTGACAAAGATGAAGGCATGTCTTAAAAAATGGAAAGCATAATCTTGACAAGGATTGGGGACATGATAAAGGTGACAACCATGTAAACAAATAACAATTTGAAAACAATCATACTATAAACTTAAAGTGAAACAAAAGCGACAACAAAGTGTATAGATGACAATCACACATAAATAAATCAGTTTAACCTCATAATTTAGGAGGACAATCTACTTAACAAAGTAAAGATAGAGAAGAACACATGGTAACAATCAAGATGGAAACAACTTGAAAGATGGGAGAAGTATGGATAACAATCAAAATGAAGATAGCAAAACAAGAATCATAACGATGAAACACATACTAAGATAACAATGATAACATGAGATCTTTATGGTAACTACCAAAGATTAGGGTCCTAGAATGTTCATTAGCATGTATGGGCATGGATTCAAATAAGTTTCAAGAAAAATATTGAGTGGAATCACATGAACATTTATCCGCAATCACATAAACGGTTGTGAAACGCGTACATTTGCACATAGACAAACTAAGTGATAAAATGAGCATACATCAAAAGTAAAATCACAGCATGTAAGTAGACATTAATACGAACACAACAAAAAAAAAACGGGCAAAAAATGATGAAAAACGAGCGAGTTATGAATTTTTGAATTTGGAGTGAAAAATGACAAGTTTTACAAGTAACTTCCACTGGTGGAAGTTTAGTATAAAAAGTGACAATTTTCTGGCTGGGCAAAAACACACAACAAATGGATATACGTTTTGTATCGTAACTTCCTAACCGTTAATTGGATCGGCACAAAATTTATATGGATTTGGGGTAGAATCATCTGAGGGTCATGATGGTGGTGATGATTTTTGAAAATTACTTTCCTACTAAAAAACCCGATAGGGGTTATGTTTATGTTCAAAAAATGCAATTTCACATGTACAGCCCCAAATAAACTTACTCAAACCACTACAAACATGTGCACATCTCAGGTAATAGGTAATGAATGAAGTTGAGTCAATCTTGGGATTAAAACCAAACTGTTATGGAAAATCATGTACAAAATGCAAGGTTGACATGAGATTATGCATGAAAGTGAGCAACTCAGTTTTTAGCCAAGTATTGATCATAAAAACCTTTTGTACATCTCTAATATAAACTAAAGAATGAGTTTTGATGAAAAACAAGTGGCTGTTATGACAGTTTTGAAGTTTGGTGATTCAAAGTGCACTTTGTGTGTGATCATGCATTTCAATGTGTGATTCTTGGTTCCAACCAATTTCATCTTCAAATGACAATGCAAACATACCATAAACAACAAATGTAAGCTGTTGGATCATGCATTTCTATTCAGAACAAGCTAATGCAAAGAATGGTAACTTGATGGCAATCATGTTGAAATGCAACTACTACACTTAAATCAAACTATGAGCAAGAACTGGGCATGGTAACAAGGAAACAGATGGCAAAACTGATGTAACCATAGGTAACAAACACAAACAGTTTTTTTTCAAGATGAATTTTGCCAATCAATCAGTTATGGATAAAAACCTAGCTAATCATCATGGATTAATACATCATCACATACTTATTTGCCTAGGACTTAATTAAGCATGCTGATAGTAAAAATGAATTGACCAACCCCACATGGCTCTTACAGCAAATCAAGAACAAGCAGCAATAAGCAAGAAATAGGTTGAACAGATTTTGAGGTAATGCAGTTGATCAACATATTCACATATCACCAATTATTTGACAGAAACACATGTATATATGGCAAACAGCATAAGAACATGATGTACATTGCTTACAATCAACAAAAGCAATTAAAATGGATAATGATTGAAGGCTAAGCAGGATGGTATCATGATATGGCAGAAATGCTTGGAACAGAAAGAAGCATGGCATGAATATTCATCATTGATCAAGTAAGTGCAGGGCCAGATCCACACACACATATGAAGCATAGAAGCATACATGGACAGGGGGCATTCATGTTGGAAATTAAACAAGCATATTCAAAACAGATTGAGACAGCTACATGTACAAGACCCATATTGATCATCAAATGCTGCAACAACAGCCAGTGAGTCATTTTAATAGACACCACCAGAAAACAACATACCAACAATGTCTACAAACTCAAAGAGATTGAAAAAATTAAATGCCAAAGTGGCTTGGTAGGAATAAAACATATTGAAAGTCAAGTTTTCAAAACAGGTCTAGATCATGGCTTACAAGATATGGGGCATACATGACAAATACATACATGTTCAATATTTGGCAGCACAAACAGCAAGGTTATGTTAGTTTGAAAACAATTTTAATGTAATGCCCTACAAGACAGCCACATACCACACAAACTTCACAAATTCTGTACACAAGACTCATGCTGACAGCAATGAGATGATGCCAAGATAACATGGATATTATTGCTCATGTCAACAAACATAGTTTCTAGCAGCAACCCTTATGCAAAAGAGAACTTCAATGCAAAAACACAAATGTTGGACAAATCACTCCTGAACAGAATTTAAACTACCAAAATGATGAACACCTAACATAACAATGTTAAGGTTACTCCATTAAACTAAAGTCTTGACAGTAAATAGTTTGATAATTATTTTAACATAACAATGCAAAAATCAGAAAATTGTCTCAAAACACATTTCGCAAAAGTACCAAGCACATACATATTATTCTAACAACCACTAATACATGATATTGGCTTCACAAGCATGGGACAACAAGAGTACATAGCCATGACAGTATGTGTACATAAGCAAAAAACAAGCAACAATGAGTTTTATGTCATGATAATGAGTGGGATTAGTTTAGACACTACATACCTGTGATGATGAACTTAAGCAAGCAAAGAAATACTCCTAGAAACCCAGAGATTTGTGCTTCACTCCTTGGCCTTGAGACTTTTCTTCCACTTTAAGTAACAATTCACTTATGATGCTAAGTATCAAAATAGAAGTATCCAAGTGTTGCTAGGGTTTTGGACAGTTGAGGAATGATGTTGGTGAGGTGTTAGAGGGATTAGAATGGCAAGAATCTATATGGAATGAGTTTTGGCCATTTTAGTGACTTTGGTCAAAGTATGGTGGGGAGAAATTTGACTTTTTGATTTTTTGAGGTTTTTGATGGTTTGATGGATTACACACCTTCTATATGTTATTTAGAAAGTTTATGGATGGTTGTGGGAGTGTTTGAAAGGTTAGAAATGAAAATGGTGTGAAAAGTGCAAAGTGACCAATTTTGGTGTTTTTGAACTCTTCTTCACTTACAAGCAAAGAGAGAGTGAGAAGGAGAGCTATGATACTTTGATCTTGTGAATAGCTCTCATGTCCTTGAAGGGGAAGACAAGGTCTCTATTTATAGGAGAAATGAGGATGAGGGCAGCTTTGTACTTTATCATTTTGGAGGGAATATGATGAAGTTTCTTGCAAAATCTTGCCAAAATCTCCATATCAGCTCCATGGCTCAAGGAAGATCAGAAATATCAAGTGGATATTGACATGAAATGACTGAGATAAGTTTAGAGGGTAGGATGGCACAGCTGCAGCAGTTGGGAGGAAAAGTTTCTCTCTCATTCTTACACATTTCAATATTTTATTCCATAAATCACAGCTTGCATCTCTCTCTCTCTCTCCTCAACCTCTCTTTTTCTGTCATTTCCTTCCTCTACACATCTGAATATCATAATGTATCATGATCCAAGGGTGGAGAGTGGTTAGAGATGAAAAATTCTAATTTTGAGAAGTTGGACCAAGTGGATTTTTAGGTGTGACAGACCCAACTTCAAGGCACCACAACTCCTAGCTCATAAATCTCTTTGGGGAGTTCTTGCACTTTTTAGAAAGCCCTTATGTAGCTCTACAACTTTCATGTTTTGGGATTTTCGAAATTCTTGATGGAACTAGGTTGAAAAACCTTTCAAAGTTCTGAAAAAAAGTGGTTTGTATGGCCAAAATTTGGGAAATTTCACCAAGTCCTTTACCCTTGAAAAATGATTTTTGCTATAACTCCAATTCCATGCATTTTTTGAATATGGACCACTTTGGGACTTTTGTAGGGTTTGTCAAGACCTTTCAAACAAGCTTAGAACCACCTCAATTGGATGTGTGGTTGAGGAGTTATGGTTTTGCCCCTTTCGAAACCCTAATTCCCGATTTTTGCAATTACTTCCTAACCCTTTATCCAATGGTCATGAAATTTTACGGGGATGTGTAATATGATATAAGGAACATTTTTCATTCACACCTTGAAGTCAAATTCCTTATTGTTGGAGAGTTGACTTTTTGGTCAACTTTTTGATTGATCGGTGTCTACCGAGTCGTCCGTTGGTGATCCGGACATCCTGAGGACTTGAAACTCTTTGGAAGGACTTTACTAAGCCATGGGAGCTTAATGGACCTTGATCCCATCATTGAAATACTCTTTGAATCAAAAGTCAAACTACAGTTGACTTTTTCCAATCAAAAACCCTAATCGGGTGTCTCAAATTGCACTGTTCTCGAACCTCGGGTGACCACCTCAAATTGGATTCATACTTGACCTAATGTTGTATTCTTGATCTTGTTCGAAGTTGAATCAATCCAAGACATTGATTGATCGGACCACTGAAGTCTCGATTTTGATGGTACGGAACCCTAATTCATCTGTATCTTGACAAAGATAAACTTGAACTGGATTAAGGTTAGTTAATCAAATGAATATGATCCTACAATGATGATGAGGATCTAAGGAGTCAAAATTTGGGGTGCAACAGGCTCCTCCAGAGAAAACCTTTCTAACGACATTTGGACCTTCATAGTTGGGAGTCCATTTGCCCCTGTGATCTGATTGTGGTGGGAGAATCTTTTTCAGCACAAGATCGGCCGTCTGAAAGCTTCGAGGACACACCTTCTTATCATAAGCTTTCTTCAACTGGCTTTGATACAGCCGACCATATGCTAGAGAAGCCAGTCTCTTCTCGTCCATTAAACTGAGTTGATTCAGTCTATCTTTCACCCATTCTGCCTCATCTAATTGGACATCACGCAAAACCCTCAGAGAAGGAATCTCAACCTCCAATGGTAGGACAGCCTCCATACCATATACCAGTGAAAAAGGAGTTACCCCGGTTGATGTGTGTACCGTCGTACGATAACCGTGCAAAGCAAAAGGCAACATCTCATGCCAGTTCTTGTAGGTCACAACCATCTTCTGAACGATCTTCTTTATGTTTTTATTGGCCGCTTCAATAGCGCCATTCATTTTGGGCCGATAAGAAGAAGAGTTGTGATGTTCAATTTTGAAATTCTGGCACAATTCCTTCATCATCTTGTTATTCAAATTCGAACCGTTGTCAGTGATGATCCGCTCCGGGATTCCATATCTGCAGATAATATCATTTTTGATAAATCTGGCCATCACTTTCTTGGTAACATTAGCATATGACGCCACTTCAACCCATTTGGTGAAGTAATCAATAGCTACCAAGATAAAACGATATCCGTTGGATGTCGTGAGCTCAATCTTTCCAATCACATCAATTCCCCACATGGAAAAAGGCCAAGGCGACGACATAACGTTCAGAGGGCTCGAAGGCACATGAATCTTGTCCGCATAAAGCTGGCATTTATGACACTTCTTTGCAAATTTGAAACAATCTGTTTCCATTGTCAGCCAGTAATATCCTGCTCTTAGTAACTTTCTTGTCATTGCATGTCCATCGGCATGCGTTCCAAATGTACCCTCGTGGATTTCTTCCATTAGCAACTTAGCCTCTTTCTCATCCACACACCACAACAACACCAATTCGTGGTTTCTCTTGTACAAAACCCCATCCGAATTCAAATAGAAATTGCCAGCCAATCTCCTAAGAGTCTTCTGATCACGACTAGATGCCCCAGCCGGATACTCTTGGTTCTTCAGGAAATTCTGGATATCATAATACCACGGTTTGCCATCGGAAGCTTCCTCAATGGCGAATATGAAAGCGGGCCTATCAAGGCGAGAGATAACTATCCTGGGAGCCTCATTCCAGAAGTTAACCTTATACATTGAACACAACGTCGCGAGAGCGTCTGCCATCTGGTTTTCTGCTCGTGGTACATGGTGCAGTTCCACCTTGTCAAAGAAAGGTAACAACCTCCTTGCATAATTCATATAGGGTATCAGATTGGGTTGACGAGTCTCCCACTCTCCCTTGATCTGGTTCACAACTAGAGCAGAATCTCCGTACACATCAAGATTTTTAATTCTCAAATCAATAGCTTCTTCGAGCCCCATAATGGACTCTTCATATTCGGCCTCATTGTTGGTAACTGGAAAGGTCAATCTAGCAGTGAATGGGATGTGCGACCCATGGGGAGTAGTAATGGTTGCCCCTATTCGACTTTCGTATTAATTAACGGCATCGTCAAATATCAATTGCCATTTGGAACCCAACTCTGGACCTTCATCCGGCAACGGCTCCTCACAATCCTTCATTTTTAAGTACATGATATCCTCGTCAGGAAAATCAAAACTCATTGACTGGTAATCATCAATTGGCTGCTCAACTAGATATTCTGACAGAACACTACCTTTAATAGCCTTTTGAGAAACGTACTGAATATCATATTATGTCAATACCATCTGCCAACGGGCAATCCTTCCGGAAAGTGCTTGCTTTTCAAATACGTATTTGATCGGATCCATCTTCGAAATTAGCATGGTTGTATGATTGAGCATGTATTGCCTCACACGTTTGGCAGCCCAGGCTAGCGCGCAACACGTTTTTTCGAGCATGGAGTAACAGGACTCACAGCCTGTGAACTTTTTACTCAAGTAGTAAATCGCATGCTCTTTACGTCTGGTCTCGTCATGTTGACCGAGAATACAACCCATACTTTTCTCAAGAACCGTCAAATACATAATCAATGGTCTCCCGGCTACTGGGGGTATCAATATTGGAGGTTCCTGCAAATATTCTTTTATTTTCTCAAACGCCCTTTGACAATCTTCATTCCAGGTTACAGCCTGATCTTTTTTCAATAACTTGAATAATGGCTCGCATGTGGCCGTTAGATGAGATATGAACCGGGCAATGTAGTTCAATCTCCCTAAAAAGCCACGAACCTCTTTTTCTGTTTTCGGCGTAGGCATTTCTTATATTGCTTTTATCTTAGCAGGATCAACCTCAATTCCTTTTTCGCTAACAATAAACCCCAATAGCTTACCAGATCTCACCCCGAAGGTGCACTTGTTAGGATTCAACCTCAGCCTGAATTTCCTAAGCCTCTTGAACAATTTCAGAAGATTGACCAGATGCTCTTCCTCCGTCTGGGATTTGGCAATCATATCATCAACGTAGACTTCGATCTCTTTATGCATCATGTCATGAAAGAGTGTTGTCATAGCTCGCTGATATGTTGCCCCGACGTTCTTCAAACCAAAGGGCATCACTTTGTAGCAGAACGTTCCCCACGGGGTAATAAAAGTTGTTTTCTCCATATCATCATGTGCCATCTTTATCTGATTATAGCCCGAAAAGCCGTCCATGAAGGAAAACACGGAGAATTGAGCGGTGTTGTCGACCAGCACATCAATATGAGGAAGCGGAAAATCGTCTTTTGGGCTCGCCCTATTCAAATCTCGATAGTCCACGCTCCGCACCTTACCATCTTTCTTTGGTACAGGTACTATATTAGCGACCCATGAGGGATAAGTTGTAACAGCCAGAAAACCGGCGTCCCATTGTTTTTGAACTTCCTCCTTAATTTTCACAGCCATATCTGGTCGAGTTCTTCTGAGTTTTTGCTTAACCGGTGGACATTCCTCGCGCAATGGCAGACGGTGAACCACCATATCAGTATCCAACCCAGGCATGTCTTCGTAAGACCAAGCAAAGATATCACTGTACTCCCGCAGCATCTCAATAAGCCTTTGCTTGATATCACTTTGCAGTGCAACCCCTATCCGGATATTCCTGACAACCTCTTTGGACCCCATGTTGATAATTTCAATTTCCTCCTGATGAGGCAAAATGATTCTCTCTTCTTGTTTCAAAAGTCGAGTCAGCTCTTCTGATAAGTCACTATCCTCAACAATCTCTTCTTCTGCTTGAAATATCGGGTGCTCGAAGTCGAAGCGAGTCATAGGAAGTTCGTGATCGGTGTCGTCTGAAATATGAATCCTGCAATGAGAATGGTTAAATGTTTCAAATAATGCAAACAAAGCACATAACCACGTTGCCATTTTATTGTTAAAGCAAAAACAGGAAAAACAGGGATCACAAAATTTGCATGAGAAAAACGCCTTTATTAATGATTAACCAAAGTACACACATAAGCAGGTAGCCCTAAAACAAAATCACTATGCCCCGGGTAGGACACAGGATTATACAATAATTGAGAAAAAAAATCATTACTGTTTTGTAGTCACTGAGACAAGTTCCTGGATAGACCAGTTGCACAGATTCTGTCCTGGCACGCCGGGATTGATCCACGAGTCCATATCGCAGTCACTATCTCCGTCTTTAGCATCAGAAACAGCATTGATCGTTTCATAACAGACCCCACCTGGAGTGATCACCACTGGTCCTTTGAACTTTCGCACGCCTGATGCGGAAGATGACGATGTCGGGCGATACCCCAACCCAAACTTGTCCATCTTGACCGGAATTTCCAAGACTTGGCCCCATCCTTTGGTTGCTCCCGCCTTAACCACTGCCTGAGCGTCTTTGTACGAAGACATGGCCACCTCTGGCCCTTTGCTAGGAACATGAGCCTTGTCTTTGATCTGCAACCCCTCGAAGCCTTGGCATGGCGTCTCATGGATCTCCCTATCCACTTCGACGTACTTGAATGACGAAAGGTGACTAACCAGAATGTCCTCCTCTCCGCAAATAGTAACAACACTGCCACCGACCATGTATTTAAGTTTCTGATGCAGCGTAGACGTCACAGCCCCTGCATAATGTATCCATGGTCACCCAAGTAAACAGCTGTAAGCGGGATGTATGTCCATGATGTAGAACAATGTGTCAAACACTTTCGGCCCGACCTGGAGTGGCAATGTTATGGACCCAAACACCGACCTTCTGGTCCCATTTCACTTGGCGTGCATATGATTCCTCGGACATCTAGCTTCATCATAGCCTTCTTCGGCAACACATTCAAAGATGATCCGGTGTCTACAAGAACGTGCGACATAACAGTGCCCCGACACTCCACTGAAATGTGCAAGGCCATATTATGGTCCCGACCTCTAGGCGTCAAATCAAAGTCAGTAAATCCTAAGTTGTGGCCAGCATTCACATGCGCCAGTACCCCCTCAAGTTGATTAACAGTTACTTCCTGAGGTACAAAAGACGTGTCCACGATTTTCAACAAGGCATTCCGATGGGCCTCGGAACAAAGCAACAATGATAGTATTGAAATTTTGGAGGGCGTCTGCTGCAAGTGCTCCACAATCTTATAGTCACTTTTGCGAATCAACCTCATAAATTCTTCTACATCCTTGACTGATGTTTCCTTCTCTTTTGACTGGGAAGGTCCTCCTTCATTCACTTTGGCTTTGCCTCTAGCGATCCTTTCAGCCTCGATTTCAGGTGAAGTGAAAATTCTACCACTTCGGGTCATGCCTCCCGCTTCAACAATATTGCCCACTGCCCCTGCTGGCTAGATATCCACATTAAACTTTTCCCCGTTGCAAAAAGCTTCCAACCCATAATTCCATGGAATGGCTTTCGTACTCTCATAAGGAACGGGTCCTGGTTTCATTATTGTGATAGTTGGCCGCTTGGCGGGCGCTGATATCGTAATAGTCTTTCGTGGAATTGTAATTGTTGCGACCTCACCCTGTTTTTCACATGTTACCTCATCAGGTTTCTCAACAGCAGTGCGGTCAAACTGTAAAGTTCTCTCATCAATCATAGCCTGAATACCTCTCTTCAAATTAATACAGCCCTCTGGTTGGGTCCAACAATCCAAACAGTACTCATCACATCCGGGGAAGACCCCCCCCCCCCTTTCAACAATCTGCTTTTAACATAACTCAAAGGTGTCTTCAGATCATTTACGTCCATAACCAAATCCAAATCCTCCTTTGTCAAAATAGCATTCGCTCCATGATTCGGTATTGGTTTTTGTACAATGTTGGGACCATCATTACTGAAGTTAATGACTTTACTATCAATCAAATCTTGGACTTTATGTTTAAAAGCATGACAACTCTCGATATCATGTTCGGGTGCCCCAGAATGAAAGTCACACTGCTTACTAGTATCATACCCGTAAGGAAGCGCTCATGTGGGTGGGTCCAACGTTCTCTTCTCAACCAGATTCAAACTTAACAGCGTCTGAAGCAGTTCTGCATACGTTGACGGAGGTGTATCAAATACCCTCTTCGGCTTCCCATTCTGGATCCTTCTCTGAGTAGGATTATACCTTTGTTGTTGTTGTGGTTGTGGATGTTGTCGTTGTTGTGGTATAGGGATCGTCACACTAGCAACCTATTGTTGAATATACTGATTCCGACCTCTACCTCGTCCTCGACCACCATACAGTGCACTGGCGTCTCCTTGCCTTTTACCACCAAAGACCTTTTTTACACCTCCAGCTGAGGTCGATTCACCGGCTTGAATATTACCAATTTTGATGCCATTTTCAATTCGTTCCCCCATGAGTATCATGTCAGAGAAACTACCCATCGAGCAATTGAGCAATTTATCATAATACATCCCAGAGAATGTTCCAACAAAAATATCAATCAATTCCCTTTCAACCATAGGGGGTGGACTCTTGCCGCCAGATCGCGCCAACGCTGAGCATACTCCTTGAAACTCTCCCCCATTCTTCTGTGAAAGACTTTGAAGCTGGACCCTATTTGGTGCAAGGTCACTATTGTATTGGTAATGTTTGACGAAAGCATCAGCCAATTCTTTCCAACTTCCGACCTGTGCAGGCTCTAGTCCCATGTATCAATCCAGCGATGGTCCTGACAAACTATCTTGGAAAAAATGCATAAGCATCTTCTCATCATCAGAGTACGCAGACATCCTCCGGTAGTATGAACGCACATGAACCCGTGGGCATGTATCCCCTTTATATTTATCGAAAGTGGGAGCTTTGAACTTCAATGGTACTCTCAGCCCAAGAACCAGCCCCATAGTAGCCATGTCCAAACCTGCAGAATTTTGATTGGCTATACCTCTCATCTGTTCCTCCAGCATTTTAATCCTCCGATCACTATCAGTGGGACCCTCAAAACCCATGCCTTGCCCAGAAAAGGCATCTTCCTGACGATCTCTATTCCAGTACGGACCCTCATTACCATATCCGTCATAGGCAACATTACGACCATGACCATGACCACTTTGGAAGAACCTGGGCTCATACCTCAGATTGCCAAGCTCTTGATTAGCAACCACTGTCCCAAAACCAGTATTGAAAGGACCCATCCCAGCACCATTGGTATTCACATTGCCAAATCCAGCATTGCCATAGCCATTATTACCAAAACCTTGATTGTTATCACCAAACCCTCTGTTGCCGAAGCCCTGATTATTGAAGCCATCATTGCCATCCCGATTGCCAAAGCCAAGACCCTGATTGTTGTCACCAAAACCAGTATTGACACCAACATTCCTGTTGGTTTCCACATTCCCATTAACATTATCAGCATTTCTGTTACCAGCGTTGCCGTTGTCGTTGCCAATACCAGTCTCACCAGTATTTGGTATCACTTCCTCCCTGCAAGGAGTCTCAACATGAACAGAGTTGTATTTAGTATTACCAGCCGCTCGCGCCAGCAGCGGTTGCACCAAAGTTTGAAGATGTTCTTGGCCTTTAGCCACAGCCTCCATTGTCTGCATGAATTGGGCCAACCTATCCCGGATCTCCTGCATCTTAGACTGTACCTGACCCATGATCTTCTTACTGTTGCTTCTTGTAGCGTACCGGTGAGTTCTCTGTTTGTCAATCTTGAAACAACCTGTAAGATGCAGGAGATAAGATTCTAGCTTAAAAATGTACCTGCCATGCAATATGAATATGCAAATGCACACGTGTAAATATGCAACAGGTTAATTTCCCCCCGATTCTAGTTCCGGAGAATAAGCCATAACGACAATGGAGTCCCAAGTAAGCAAGCACAGAATCAGAAACCTCATACATAAACGAATGCTAAGAGGCAGAGTACAAAGATACAACTGAATACAACTGAAAAGACCTCGGCCAACAAGCCTGGGGATGGTCAAAATACAAGTACAAATAACAAGAGAAAAGCATAGGTAAATCAGGACAAATGGCACGCCCGGACATCTTCCAATATCCTCACCGTCTCCGAATGACCTAGTCTGGAGATTAGTTCCTGTATCAGTAATGCGTGCCGCTCAACAGTGGATCTCAGCTTTTTGGCGTCCTCTTCACAGGCTCCCCTGCCAAAACACTCATCAGTCCTGCATCTTTTGAAGCCAGCCTTCAATTCACCACCCCTAATTTCTTTGACCATGCCGCTCACTCTAAACTCAGTGTCACGTCTAAGAGATGCCTCTTCAGCAATCTTCGCATCCTTAGCACTAAGCTGCTCCTCTAACTGGTAAATCTGAAGCTTCAATTCATCTTCACGCTCCTTCCGGCTAGTAAGCGTGGCATTCCACAAAAGTTCCCATTTGGAAAGTCGAGAATAAGCCTTGTTCAGAAGTTCTTTCTTAGCAGCAAGTACACTACTAACACCATTCAGGGCTACTCCTACTTTCTCTCTCTTGCTGGTTTCTTCAGTCAAATCTGAACCCAACCTATTAATCATCTTAGTCTACTTCTTCAAAGTGAAGGTTGCCTCATTCTTCTCATGCCGAAGCTGGAAAATCTCTTTCTCTAGCTCTTCATTCGCTCTTTGTAACTCTTCCTTTTCAGCCAGCAGCTTGTTATACTTCTCAATCTCTATTGAAGTAGGTTCCTCAATCACTGGAAGATACAAAAGCTCTGCAGCAGGATATGGCATCAAAGAAGTCCTAACTCTCTCCTGGATCCAGAGCCGATAAGGATTATAAGCTCGACTGTCACTCTTACCAAGCAATGTCTTTCCTTTTCTGTGAATATTACCTCAACCACGCCTCAATCTGACCAAAACATCTCCGTCTAATAAACCTGTGAGATACAGAGATTCCTGTATCTCGTCTTCAACCGGAGAGTCCCTCAAAGCATAGCCAAATTGTCTCACAAGCAGAGAAGGGTTATAGTTAATACAACCTTTCCGTCTAATCAAAGGAACGTTCGGAAAGCCACTGCAACTATATATAATATTCACTCCGAGCAGGTTCCGATCAAACCAAACAATGTTCTCAGCACACAATCCCATCAATCTGGAAGACCAATCTAAAGTACCAATAGTATCAACAAAAGGTCCCTTCTTAGGAAGATGTCCCTGAAACCACCTGTATAGAAGAGGTACACAATAAGAAACATTCTTTCCCCGATGCTTCTCATTCTTATAGTGAATAGAATGATAAACGTCACCCAAGAGAGTAGGCACCGGATTCTTCGAGGCAAGAATAAAGAAAGCATCTGAGTCAACAAAATCAGGCAAGTTTGGGAACAATACAATCCCATAAATGCAAACAGCCAGAATAGCATTGAAGACAATCCAACATCCATCCTTCGCACACTGCGTAGCCTTCTCAACCAAGCAAGAAAGATGAAAACCATAAGCTCCATTCAGCTTGACCAAACCTCCGGGGAACTCAGAAGCATCTAAACTGACAATCTCAGCAAGCTTAGCCAACTCAGGCTCAGTATCCTCATGAACAAAAGGCATCTGATCTAACACAGGGACTCCTAGCATATCAGAATACTCCTTCAAAGTAGGGGCCAGAATAAAATCAGGGAACAAGAAGCATCTCAACTGAGGCTCGTAAAACTGCATCAAGGTATACAATCCAGTCATCTCAAACACAGAAGGTCTGTACAACAAACTGAGCAGTTTCCCGTAAGACTCTCTGAACTCAGCCCTCACTCTCTGATCTGCTAGAGCAACCAACTGCAATAAGGAACTGATATCTGGAGAAGGCAACCTGTAAGTAACTGTTCTCTTCATGAACTCCATGTCTGGCAAGAAGAACACTAGAATCTGAGGGGAACAAACACACCTACAACATATATACACGTTAATGAAATGCAGACATGAAAATGCAGATGCATATGCAAACAGGGGATCAAGTGCAATGATAAAGAACTGTGCTGTGCTGTACTGCTGCTTGAGGACCATCAGATCTTCTCCTCAAACCAAACCAACCACAAAAGAACCCTTACAACCAATTCTCACTGATAGAGACAAACCAGGTGTTCTGAGGCCAGAGTTTTCCTGCAAAAAGACCCACCTACCCCTTACAGGTATGTACTTAACTCGCAGACGAGGTACGACATCCTATGCGGTCATCAGTGTCACAGACTTTCAAGAGCGATGATACGATACCCAGAAGGTGTGGCATCATCCTCTCTTGAAGAGGCCTCACTTAGCCGAATCCCAAATGATAGGTTCCCAGAGTCGAAAACCCTCAAATCCAACAACCTGTCGAGCCCAAAGGGCCAGGCAAGATGCCATCAAAGAGAATCTCGTCTGAGTGTAAATTTCGTAGCTAGCTGGTGCGAGCAAAGCAAGCAGGCTAACCACTACTCTCTACTTCTAAGTCTATGTGCACTCAAGCCCAGGTTCGGCTTATCTCTCAAACTAACCCTCTACCCACAACACAATAACAATAATATACAGTACTGAAAGTAGAGACAGAAATATAAATACATACAAAACCCCAGACGGGAAAACAAGCGCTAGGATTGACTCGCATAGGGAACCGTTGGAGTCCCCAGCAGAGTCGCCAGTTGTCGCTACTATGAAAATTGGCGCCGGCTATGACAAAAGAGTCGCCACCGTGCATTATTTATCCCACAAGAGGGAAAGGAAATGCTCAGAGTAAACCTAACGCGAAGAGGGAAAGGAATGGTCATCGCAACCAAATCCTGGATTCGGGAGTCGGTTACGCAAGGGGAAGGTATTAGCACCCCTCACGTCTGTCGTACTCGACGGGATCCACACTTGTTTTCTATCTAAGGGTATGTTATTCTATCTATTCTAAAGGTCTAGGTTAAAAAGAAAAGAAAATGACTCAGCAAAGTGTCGCACTTTATGCCTACGTATTCCCGTCTGGAACGAGAAATCAGAGTCAACGTAGTTCGCCTATCTACGGGTTAAGGGGGGAAGGTTGCTCGCCGAGATGTCGCATCTCGTGCCTACGTACTTTCATACGGCATGAAAGATCAGAGCAAACGTAGTTCGGGCTACAGAAGACACAAGCTTGTCTGACAGTTTTTTTATCTCCTTATGAAACGGTTTTCTTGATTAAAGGTCCAAGAGGACAAAAACAGAGTTTGAATGTTTGTTTGAATTTTTTACGAAAGAACTGTTTACTTAAGATGCTTGCAATCTCAGTCGCACTAGAGACTATGACCCAAGAGTGAACGCTTCGTATGTCACCCAAAGGGTACCACACTAACATCCAGATTACTGGAGAGAGACCTTCCACCAACCTTTTCCCAGATAGCTTAAGGCTCGTAACGTACGACTTCAATTAACCTTATTATTGTGTTTTTGAATTGTTTTGAGATGAGAAGAGAAAGAAGCCCTAAAACTATGGGTGAAAGGGAATTTACCTACAGTTATCATGCATGGGTCAAAACCTAATAATGTCTATCATAATTCCCTCTGGCACAGAGGAAATCAGAGATCCTAGGGGAAAAAGCAAGAGAAAGCAAGCAGTATACAGTAAACAGTAAAATGCATGCTATGCAACAGTACAAGCGAGGCAAGGGAGTCCGGCTCAACCTCAAACCTAAGAAAACAACAGGCAAGAGGAGACAATCTCCACCTCAAACCTAGAGGTAATCAACACAAGCAAACAGACAATACAACAAAAGAAAAGAAAGGAAGCAGAGAAAGCAGCCCAAGCAGCAACAACAGTCTTCAGCAGACAACAACTTCAGTACTCAACAGCAGCAGCTCTAAATAGCAAATCCTCTTGACAGCAAAGTTGACAGCAAAAGACTTCATCCTCAAGCTAGCTTCTATCTTCAAGCTCTATCAAGCACACTCCAAGCAGAGGAATAATCACTAAGATCAAGGTTGCAATGTTGAGAACCAAATGAAAACCAAAGGAAATCATCAAGTACCAACATTGAAATGGAAAGGTATCCTCAAAGTTCTACTCAACTATGGGCATACCACACATCCCTCCAAAGGAGAGATGGAGTTTCCCTAGGAGGACTTTACATCATTGGATATAATAGAAGCACACAATGCATTCTATGTTTGATGAAAGAATCAAAACTAGTCCTAATGGCTCTTCCTAAAACCCTAATTTCCTAAGCTCCTAAAACAACTCCTAAAAGAAAAGAAAACTTCAACTCCAAGCTCCAATCTTCAAGCCACAGCAGCTACACCAAGTCTAGAAGACCTCTTAAAAAGTAATCCAAGCAAATCCAGCTCCAAAGTCACCAACAAAACCAAGCAAGCAAAGGCACATAAAATAGAACACCACAAGCACAAGCAACTTGCAAAATACAACTAAAATAGAAAACAAAGTTGTAAATATCTAATAAAATTCCTAGGGGAACATACATGTTTGAACAACCTAGGGTTAAAATATTAAAGCCTAATTCAACTTCTAAGTCACCTAAATAATTTCTAGATTGAAGGGTATCAAGGTAACCCACAAGTTTGGGAAAGCTCTAATCTCAACACCTAAAACAGAACCTAAAGTTGTTCTAAAATTCCAACAAAAATCCTTAGGGAACATGAATAACTACCCTAAAACATAATAAAAAATCAAAGCCAAATTCATCACCAATTGGAAGAACAAAATTCAACAAAACAGATGATCAAATATGCAAAATTAAAAGAATTAAACAAAATAAGAAAAATCAAATTAAAATGAAAAATGCATGAAAATGCATTTTATTGATTTCAGAAAATCACAAATTCTCTCAAGATCATGGAGATATTTTTAAAATAATTTTTGGATCAAGAATGAATTTATTGTGATTTTTTGAATCAATAAAGCATTAAAAATAATCAAAATCAAATAAAAGAAATAAAATGCTGAAATAAAACACGAGCCAATGGATCTGATGACCAGTCAAGCAATCCAAGCATCCACAAGCTGCCATCACATTATTTAAACGCCTGCGTTTTGTACTCAAAATTTCACTTCTCAGATTAAAACACAACCATTGGATCTGGTGGTCAGTCAAGGTCAAAGGCATGATCTAACGGATCAAAGATCATCTTCTCCAACTCACAGGCTGGCCTGAGTGGAGATCAGGGACGGTGGCTGGAGAAGACTCTGATCGTCTTCTCCGGTGAGCAGGTGGTTGCAGGTGTCCAGAAACAACAATCCTTATACCAATCTCACTCAGAATTTCATCAGGAATTCAAATCTCATATCCATATGTCCTAACTCTCCATAGATTTCAAGATTCGAAGCAAAGTTCAGAACACACATCCAGATCAATCATCATCAATTGCAAATCTAAGGCTATAGAATTCATCCTCATGTCACATACATCACTCTGATCTATCTAGATTGCTCTAACTCTCCATGAATCAAGAGATTTGAATAAAAACAGAAATGCTATGTCATGATCAATCATCAGCAAATGCTTCCAAATTGATCCTAAAACGATCTACATCTTGTCTAGATCCTAACCACAAGTTTAAATCTAACTACATCATGCTAATTCATGTGGAAAGTTGAAAGTTACTAACCTGTTGTAGATCTAGTAACAGAGGTGCTTGGAGCTTGATTCTCCCTTCAAAACTCTCCAGATACGTTCAATGATGCTCTAGGAAGAGTTTGCAATCTTCAATTTGCACTGAATTGGCCTGGAACTCAAAACACGATTTCACTTGCTCCTCTTGAAAACTCAACTGCAACTTCAGTGTTCTTCACCAAAATGAAAGCCAAAACCACTCTGAATTCAATGCAATCAATATATAGAATGGTTTCATGGGCTTTTGAAGTGTGTTTGAAGCCCAATCTATCAATTTGCAAATTCTGATTTTCCTTCACATGTGCAATGTAACAGTCACGAATTCTCACTTGTAACTTGTTCTAGAAGCTTCATTTTGCTTGCAAATTCCCTTGTGCACGAAATTAAACCAAAAGGGAGGCCTGAAATGCATTGGTAAGGTGTTTGGCTATGTAACTTGCTTTGGAAGCAACCATATGATAACTCATGAAACTTGGCCTAAACTCCAAAATCTACCAATGTCAATGTGTCTAAAATGAACTTTACAATCAAAATGGTTACTTATTTGACATGTTTTGGTCATTCTATTCAAAATGTGAATTTTCCCTCCTTTAATCATTTGAGAATCTCCCTTATTCAAACCATTTCAAACCAAGTCTTGCTATGATCCCAATCAATCCATCATGACCTCTTGTCTAGCCTAAAAACCCCATTTTGAACAACTTTCATGTTGAACAAAATTCCATTTGACAAGTGCAAGTTGGAGATTTTGGCCTATGATTGAAAATGACCTATAATCTCACTTTCCCAAAATACCCCTGACTTGTAAACCTCATAACTTGGGTTCTACAAATCAGATAGAAGACTTCTAGTACAATTTAGAAATCTAAGATCATGAGGAATAACTTTCATGTTGGCCAAAAGTTCAGGTGAAACCTACTTCTAGGTAAAAAATAGCTTTGAAGTCAGATGATTTTCACAGACAAATTTCAGAGGCATTTGAGGACTTGTAACTTTTATGAGTCATAACTTGTGTTCTATAAATCCCCTTGAGGACTTCTAGTACTCAAATTAAAGGTATTGATATGCTCTACAAGATTCATGTTGGCCAAAGATCCATTTGAAACTTGTATCTTGACTTATGTGGTCATGAAGTTAGGCACTAAACAGAGGATTTTACACTGAAACCCTAATTTAGCAACTTCCCACACTCTTGACTCTTCTTGATTTGATCTTGGAACAACACCACAAATGTATTATCATATAATTTCATGAACTCCATGACCTAAAAGTAGGCTTTGACACTCTTCAATTGCCCAGTTGACCTAGAATTGACCCAGATGAAACCCTAATTGCTTGCACCTCAACTGTGGCTCTTGCATTTGACACAATGACTTGATTAAACTCTCCCATGGCCCTCTAGGAATTCCATGAGCTCCATACACATCCTCTTCTCACATTCAAAACTTCACAACCCTCTGATGGTCTTCAATTGATCCTCAAGTTAGGAGAAGATTCACACTTAAACATCTAAACCCTTAAGCACTCAAACCACCTTCTGATGACTTTGACAACTTCTCAATCTTGGATGAGACCTCTTGCTAGGCTTCTCTTAAGAAGAATCACACTTGATCCCCTGCTATATGAATGATATCATGATATACAAATGATATAACTATGCAAATGTTAATGCAATGAAACATAAACCAGGTAAGAAAAGGTTGAGCAAATTTTGGGGTGCAACAGGGCTGCCATTCTCTGCACAAGGATCTAAGCACTTTAAGATTTAATTCATCATTAGTTAATGTCTTACCGAGTGCTATAATATGATTTGTCAAGTGGACGAATCTTTTCTGCAAATCAAGAATTGATTCTCTGGTTGCATTCTGAATAACTCGTATTCTTGACTCAACGTGTTCAACCTTGATCTTTTAACTTCAATGGTTCCCTCATGTGTTTCCACTAAAGTGTCCCAGATTTCCTTTGTTGTTTTACATGTTAAGATGCGAAAGAACTCGTCCATACTTAGTGCACTTTGTAGAAGATTGATTGCCTTTTTGTCATAGAGAACCTTTTTCTTATCATCATCATCCCATGAGGCTTTGGGCTTTGTTGATCCTACACCGTTAACGACCGTTGTAGGAACAAACATACCATTTTGAATAGCATCCCAGATTTCATGTCCTTGTGCTTCTAAGTGAGCCTTCATACGAATTTTCCAGAAATCAAAGTATTCACCACAAAACAGTGGAGCCTTGTTGCTACTACCACCGTCTTTGAATACACCTTTGTTAATTGCGGAAGCCATACTGGATCGGTTAGGAACAGGTTACCTAAACCTGCTCTGATGCCAATTGTAAGTAAGAATTACGCCTAAGAGGGGGGTGAATTAGGTTCTTTAGAGAGTTTCTGGTTTTAAGAGTGTTAAGTTAATTTCTTTTAGCAGAGTGATGATATGAAAGCTTGTAAAGGCAGAAAGTAAAAGAGACACAGAGAATTATAGTGGTTCCCCTCACACTCCGAGGGTACTTCACTCCCCTTTCAACTTGAAAGAGATTTCACTATAGTTAGGATCAGCATACAACTTTCTTTCTAACCTATAGGGATATCAAAGGCTCTTAAACACCTTTAAGATCTAAACACAAAGTGCAATGAGAACAATCATCACTAATGCACACACTTGCTTTCAACAATCCTGAACAGCAAGGGGAAATACATACAATTCTGATTTTTGTAATGATTTCTAACAATGTATATATTTGTTTATCAATGTTGAGATTGATCTTCTCTTTCAATGAGGAATTCCACAAGTTTCTAATACTTATTGCTCAAGAATTTTCTTTTCAAAGGATATGAAATTTATGCAAAAATTTATTTGTGAAAAGTGTTTTTCTTAGATGTGAAAAGATGAAATTGTGATAAAGATTTTTAAAGAGAATTGAAAGTGATGTGAAAAAGATGTTTTTGAATTTTTGAAAGATAAGGTATTTATATTACACAAACACCTCTTGAGAAAAACATGCAAATCTCCAGAAAAATTGATGAACAGTTGTCATGTTTCAAAGGAAACATTCTACAGCAATTTGATTGAAGAGATACAATTTTTTAGAAAGATTTTTCAAAAACGTTTAGTGAGCAATCGATAATCGATTGCACAAAGAGCCCAATCGATTGCACCTTCACAAAAATACTTGAAAATTCAAATTTTCAAAAGAGCAATCGATTGCACCTTTGGACCAATCGATTGCACTTCAAAACAGAAGTGAAAAATTGAAAAAATTTAAGCATGCAATCGATTGCATCAAAGCAGAAATCGATTGCTTACTGTAACAGAAGCAAAAATGAGTTAAAATATTGATCATGCAATCGATTGCACTTACAAAAACTTAGAAAAATTCTCATTTTAAAAAGCTTGTGTTAGTGTGAAAAGAATGTAAATAATTTTTAATGTTTTGAGCAATTAGGACTTAAATACTTAATGGAAGTTCTCATTATACCTTTTGAGGAAAACATCCTTAAAGTTGGGTCTTTGTCCTGATGCTTGGTGGTTGATCATCTTTGTCTTCTTAAGTGGTATGTCTTCATCAAAACATATGTTGATCTCTGAGAATCTTGATTTCACACGAGGAAGCCGTGAGTTACTAATGGGAGAGACATGCTCTCTCTCTTATCATACTCATCATCAGTGTCACCACCAGCAGCGACACTCATAGGAATGTCTGTGGGCACCATCTCGTCTTCCAAGATCGTCATCTAGAGAGTTTTCGCCTAGGTATAGCTAAATGTGGAAAGCTATACATTTCTTTATTTTTTTCAAATTCAAACAAACAACCATAAAAAATAAAAATCTCGTGGGTTGCCTCCCACACAACGCTTTGTTTAACTTTGATAGCTCGACGGCTAAGGAGTGCAAGCACTCATGGTGGTTCTTTCGAGAATGGTTCCTCGGTCGAACTTTTAATAGTCTTCGGTTTCCATGGCCACTTATCAAGCCATCTCTCATATCCTTCAGCTTTTCTTTTATTTCTTTTGTGGGGTGGTTCATTGTTTTGAACTTGTGGTGGTGGTTCTGGATCTATCCTGAGTATCAGTTTTTCAAATTTGGGCTTAGTTATTTCACCCACCATCTCAGAAGTTAGTCTTACCCTTTTAACAGTAATGATAACCCCAGTTTCATGGTCCTCAAATTTTCTTTTTTTATGCAGGGCCTTAGGAAAAGGTGTGTTGGTATGGATATTTTCCAATACCTTCACATATGTTTTGGATTGGGAGTCTACCTTAGCTTCCACAACCCTTTGTGGGAAGGAAACAGGAGGGGTATAAGGAGGAGGAACAACAATAGGTGTTTCCTTCTCTACCTCTTCGACAATCTCCCTTTCGGGTGGTGTCGAGGGATTTTTCTCAATATTTATGCTTTTCTCACCAGAACTCTCCTCAAACTCATTATCACTCTCCCTAGGATTTTCTATTTGTTCTTCACTACTGGTTGTTACAACATCCATATGTCTCTTAGGGAAGGGTTCTATAGGTGTTTATGCAAGCAGGGAGGTTTGAGTCTCCAATGCCTCACTGTGAGTCGTGAGGGAATCAACCATAATATTCATCTTCCTAAGGTTTTCATTAATTTGGAGATGTTGTTTTCTAAAATCTTCATTTTGAAGAGTTTGTGTCTCAACAAAGTGCTCCATCATAGATTCTATCATAGAGTGAGTAAGCGTCGCATTGAATTCCTCCATTAATAGTTCGAGGTTGGATTTATGGAAATCTTGTGAATCCTCAAAATATTGGGAGTGGTAATTGTAGAGGGAATTTGGATTATACATAGTAATTGAGATAAGAGTGCCTTAGTCTATACAGTGTAACAACAGGGTACGAAATTTTTGACATAATTGGTCCCCGGTAACGGCGCCAAAAACTTGATGGGTGATTCACAAGTGCACGAATAGTGTCAAAGAAATATAAAAGATTATCGATCCCACAGAGACCAAACATCAATCTATCGATTACTATTGTTACGGTGTTTATCTAAGGCAAATCAAATAAAGGATGGTTTGTGCGAAATAAAAGTAAAGTGCGTGATTAAAATTAATAATAAAGCAATATGCACAAATGCAATTCATATAGCTACGTAGTATTCCAGATGTGTACATATAGGATTCCTTATGGGGTAATATTTTCTACTCATGAAAAGAACTAATTTAACGGGAACTGTCGCTTTTGCGTATTCAGAACTGAGTTTATCCCTAATCGACCCATCTTATTGTCACTTATAAAAAGGTGCGCATTGCGTTAGGATTAATAAACCTATTTTTAAGAAATATAGTTTCTTGACTTAGTTGAAAAGTATTTTAACCTGGAATTTCTAACAAAAAGAGGTTCTTGCAAACCGGACTTTACATCCATAAACGCGTCCGAAAACAGTTTTAAAATCAGTTTTCTTAAACATTAAAGACTCCTAATTGACTGAGCCAAGCGCTTTCGCTTCCTCGGAATAGTCAAAACTAACCTAATTTATCTAAAGGTTGGACGACTTTCGATCTTACCCAATGGATTTTAAGTACAGAAAATAAGTGTTAAACTTGCTGAATTTAAACTTGGAATTTGAATTGGAATTTGGAAATGTGAATGGAATTAGAAATTGAACTTTGAATTAAGAAGGTAACCTAAAATCTTGAATTGAGTCCACAAATTGACTCTTTTAAATTTGACTTTAGAACTTAGGTTTTAAATTTAAACATTTGAATTTATCACTTGAAATGAACTTTAAACTTGAAAATTTGAAAGGATTTAGATCTTGAAATTTGTCATGAATTAGAACTTGAAGTGAAACTTGAATTTGACATTGGAAACTTGGACATGAATCTTGAAAAGTAATACTAACTTAGCTCGAACTCGAATCTTGAAAACTCATGGCCTTTGATTTAAAACCTCTTGAAGCTTTTTGGTTGTTCCAATAGGTAGTATCCTTAAACCCTAATCATCCTAATGATTTCCAAATGAAAATTGCCATATACTTCATGTATCTAGGTAAGATGCTGGTGAATCCAAGATGTGAAGAGAACTGGGGTGAAAAATGAGGGTGTGAAAAAGGATTGTTACTTTGGCTTGAACTATCATCCTGGTAAAGCTAATATTGTGGCTGATGCTTTAAGTAGTAAGTCTTTGCATGTATATGCTATGATGGTTAGAGAGTTGAAATTGATTGAGCAGTTTAGAGACTTGAGTTTGGTCTGTAAGGTGACACCGCAGAGTGTGATGTTAGGCATGTTGAAGATTAACAATGATTTTCTTAATAATATTAAAGAGATTCAGAAGTTGGATGTAAAGTTGGTGGACTTGATGGTTGGAAGTAATCAGACTGAAGGTAGTGACTTTAAAGTGGATGAGCAAGGTGTGTTGAGGTTTCGTGATAAAATTTGTATTTCTAATGACTCTGAGTTAAAAAAGATGATTCTTGAAGAATGTCATAAGAGTAGCTTGAGTATTCATCCTAGAGCTACAAAGATGTATCAGGATTTGAAGAAGATATTTTGGTGGCTTGGATTGAAGCGCGGTTGTTGTAGCACCCCAAAATTTGCTTTTCGTTTTAACCTTAACTGGCTTTTGTTTCTTTGCATTTTGCATTTTTGCATATCATAGCATTTGTTTTCGAGGCATGGGATCGAGGTATTCCTGTGACTCAGGATCATTTCGGCGCAAAGGAATGAACAACGAACAGCGAGCATCAGAGGCTCTGGCATTTATTTTGCCCAGCGGTCAGGCGGCCGATTTTATTTTATTTTGCAGGAGAACAGCAGTTCAGAAAACAGCACTCAGGCTCATGTCAAGCATTTTTACAGTGATAATGTTCAAGAACAAGGTTCAGAAGCTTAACAGAGATCCAAAACAGTTGAAACAGGGCAAATGGACAGATTTCCCTCCAAAAGGCGCCAAATTCAAAATTTTGAAGGTGTTAATCGGTTAACCTATATGGTTAATCGATTAACCAAAGAGAAATCAGGCCATATTTGAAATTTTGAAGGCGTTAATCAGTTAGCGCATATGGTTAACCGATTAACCAGTGTAATTTTTGCCTCTGTACGTGATTTTTCAATGCAGAGCCATTTGGGGTCCAATTTTGATCACTTAAATTCAAATTTGTCACTTCGGAAGGATCTAGAATCATTTCATAATTTCATTTCCCTCCAAAATCCCATTCCTAGTGCCAAACCAAAATTCACAAACCAATTTCCAAGCCTCTCCTTGGGATCCAAACCTAGATGATATTTAAGTGATTCACTCCAAACCAAAGGGATCCAACTTTCATTTCTCACTCTCATTTTTCAGAATTCATCTCAATTCTCTAAAATTTTCTCTCAACTTTCCAATTCCAAAACCTCACTCAAAGCTCTTTTTCATTGAATTCTTTGATTCTTCATTGGAATCAATGAATTCTTGAGCTCAAACCTCCATCCATCATCTCCATTGAAGTGATTTCTCCATCCAATTTTCGTGCACAATTGGATTCAGATCTGGAAGTGATTTTGGAAGTGATTATTTGGCTTATTGCGGATTAATCTTGAAGGATTTCCATTGTTACAACAAGAATTGGTGTGGATCTTGAAGTATTTCGGACTTCTAGCATCGGATTTGTTCAATTCCAGTTAATTCAACATTAACCGAAGCAAATCTCCGCTTCGAAGGTTGGAATCCTAGATCCATAGCATTTTTGAGCTTATTTGCATGTTCATGATGATTTTCGTATTCGATTGAATTTTGATTCGTATGATCTGTGATGTTGCTATTTGGATCTGTTTACATGCTATTGGAATCATGATTTGCTGGTTTAATTTCGTGATTAAGTGATTATGTGATCATTGGCATGTTTGGAGAAGTGATAAGTTGTTGAAAAGTGATTCTGCTTTGCTGTTTTCTACTGTTAGCACAATGTTAATCGGTTAACGCATATGGTTAACCGATTAACCATTACAAATTTTCAGATTTTTCAAAATTTTCAAAGCGTTAATCGGTTAACGCATATGGTTAACCGATTAACCAGTTCAAATTTTCAACTATTTTAAACGTTAACAGTGTGTTAACCGATTAACACTGTGCTGACAGACCTGTTTTGCTACTTTGTTTGATTTTTTGCATACCGTTTCATCTCAAATCATCATAGATCAGTGTGATGTATTAGGGATGAAATGTTTCTGGATATATGTAGCTGTTTTGGTTGTTTAATCGAGATTTCACCGACATTCATGTTTTTCCACTTGAATGCATACTTATGGATGTGGTTCAAAGTTGATGATCTCTTTGCATGTTCGTTTGCTTTCATCTCTTTTGCACTTCTTCCATGTTTGCATCATTCTTGCATCGCTGTTGAGGTCGAGACGAGCTTGTGGCGGCTGCTGCCCCACACATTTTTCCTCCCTTCTACCATTCTAAGTGTTGCATTTTCATGTTTGCATCTTTTACTTGTGATTGAATTTACTTGGTGCTTTCTTGTGCTTTTTGCCATGATCCCCATAGGGTTCCTAGTCCCTCCGTTTAGGATGGGAGTAGGAGAGACAATAGGTGTTCAATCCAAGCATGCTAACATTAGGGTAGATGTTACCCTTTTATCCTAACCTTAGGACCACTTTTCATGACAACGTTAGGGCCGAGTTTCCCTTAGACCTTCTGTGCATCTCTCTTCTCATCTCAAACAATTATAATCCATCTAATAAAGGCGATAAACGTTGCACGCTACGAGCCTTAAGCTACATGGGGAATGATGAGTGAGGGGTCTCCTCTCGCTTATCTAGAGTGTTTAGTGTACGTCCCGTTTGGGGGCGATACACGACACATTTTCCTCCATGTCATAGTCTTTAGTGCAACGTGAATCACAAACCAAATTAATTCACTTCACTAAAAAACACAAAACAAATTTCAAACCTTTTTCCTTCGGGATTAATCGGAAACCTTTTTTCATAAAGAAGAGCATTGTTAAACTTTGGTTCTACCGCAAACAGGCTTAGTCCCTAACTGTTGGAACAGAGGTTTAACCTTACTCGGTTAAAACACTTAATCAACCTGTGGTTTCGTGTCAACCCGAAGTACGTTTGCTCTGATATTTCATACTAGATGAAAGTACGTAGGCACAAGACGTGACGTCTTAGTGAGCAACCTTTCCCCCCTCTTCTCCGTAGTTAGTCGAACTACGTTGACTCTGACCTTCCCATTGCACGAGGGAATACGTAGGCACAGAGCGGTGATGCTCTGCCGAGTCTCTTTTCTATTCTTTTTGTCCTGCAAGCCTGTAGCGTAGATAGTTAAACACACCCTTAGATAGACAACAAGCATGGATCCCGTCGAGTACGATGGACGTGAGGGGTGTTAATACCTTCCTCTTGCGTAACCGACTCCCGAATCCAGAACTTGGTTGCGATGACCTCGTCTTTTCCCTTTTTTGTTAGGTTTTTCCGATCGTTTCCTTTCCCTCACTTTGGGATAAATAACGAAAGGTGGCGACTCTTCTGTTTTCCGCCGGGTATTTTTCGCAGTTGCGATAGTTGTCATACCCCAAATTTTACCCTTAGATTCACTGATTCATTTAGCGTTTCATTTTAGTCCGTTTTTCATTTTAACTAACTGCTAACCAGTCTGCCAAGTTTGTTCATTTTTGCAGGCGTGTCGAAGAAATTGGAAGATAATCTAGTGTGCCATTAGGTTATGTTGGATTCACTCATTTTACGATATTTGATTATTACAATGCCAAATCTGCTCCTGGATGTCTCAAAGGCTCTCCGGGGAGGATGTTGTTTCTTCTAAAAAATTTGACTTCAAAGATGACGAAAGTTTGGATTTTTGACCGCATGATTGGAAGTAATGATTTAGGATGGAAATGTGGAATCAATTTAGACAAGTAATTCTCAATTGAAAAATCAAAATACTTGTTCTATTTAAAATTCATATGGCTTCACATTTGTCTTAAACTTCAAAAATCAAGATGTTATTCTAAAACCTAAAGTATTCAGAGATCTTTTGCAAATTAAATTTTGTAAAGAACGTCAATTCACAACCATCAAAGGATTAAGTCGATTTCGAACTACAAAGCTTAAGATTGAAGCTATTCAAGAAGTATTAGCAACTCATACAAGAGACCTAAGAAAAATTCAAACATACTTGGAAGTTCAAGTATCCCACCGTTGGATTTTCAAAAAAATCAAGCTCATTATGAAAGTTCAAAGGTATTATAAAATTCAATTTAAGGTTTCTAATTCCAAGTATCTAAGATTCCAAGCCTTGAAGTTTAAGTACGTGAGGGCAAAGACTCAATTTGAAAAGGAAAACAACAACAAACCATTCGAGTTCACAAGGACCATTCTTGGTTTCATCCTAATTTCATTAAAGTATTCAAAGCTTATTCAGACCGTTGAGTTCAATTTAAAGCTTCTGTTCTCGCAAAGCTTACAAGGGAGAGCCAAGAATTGCAAATATCAAAGTGGTTTGATACATTTCACTATAAGTTATACTTGATACAAGAGAAGTACATACAAATAAATATCTCATTTTTTACAATTCACCAGGTTACTCATGTCTAAGTCAAGCCCTAGAGTTAAAATACTAGCTGAAGTTCTAAGAAAGCCAAATCCAGTATTTTACAAACTTCTCTGCAAGAGCTTTCCTAAAGATTCACAACCTTATGAACAATACTTGTTTACACGGAAACATGTGAATGCATATGCTACAAGGAATCTCGTTTTGAAAGGTGGAGGTAAATTCAGCTATCAGAATCCGCATTAAGCCGTTGCGATGAAGAATCCACCGTTGAGTTTTTGGACCTGCAAGATCAGTATGAAACATTAAACATGCCAATTGGAATAAATCTTCAGTTTTGTTTTCAGTATAAGGTTCAAATGTTGAGTTTAATTCAAAAAAAATCCAGGAAATCATTAGTGAGTAATAGACCTTAAAGAAATACCAATAATCCAACATTCTCACTAAACAGCAAGCAAAATCTAACACAAAGGACACAAATACAATGTGCAGAACCTCAACAATGATCCTTAATCCCCAATTGGAGTGCAAAATAACATTGAAATGCGCTAAGGAGAGTGTCGTTTACCTCTATTACCGGCAATACTCTCTGCGACGTCGGATTCCCTGTAAACCAACACAAGAATGCAGTGTTGCTTCATAGTCCAAACATCATTCATCATTGTTAATATACATGAAGCCTTATCCCATCTGCAACAAAAGACCACAGGACATTTGTTAAAGACACAATAATCCATACCATCATTTCTCCAAAGCATAGTCAAACATAATAAATGAAGATGTTTTGAACGTATCCATATGAAAATAGAAACCAAACCTCACAGCAGTTGACTTTGAAGAAGGCGCGTAGTGAAACCTTCCAAAAACACCCTCAAACCCATTAGAGTAGAAATCAGACAGCTTACAAACATGTTCTTGACATGTTCAGTTCAAAGATGGAAATAATTTAACTTGGTTTTGCTGTCCAATGAAGATCTCCTGGTGCAATCAATTTTTAAAAGAGAATTAGACATGTACCAACATGTTTGTTCGAAATAGGAAAGTTCTTTATCACAAAGATCAGCATCAATGTTTGATAGCCTATAAAAAGAGGAAAGATTCAGAAGTTAAGGGGGCGGAAAATTTACAAACAGACAGAAATCGTAGAAATCCACAAAACAACAGATACAACATTCACAAACACAGAAAATCACAATCTCAAAACTTATCTCTTCAAAACTCCGTCGAGCACATTACCGGGGACGCCGCCAGAGCCATTTCCATCGCGAACCTCAACCATCCACCACCTTCGAAACCCTCCATTCATCGCGAAACATCGCCGGAAACCGACCGTCCGCAGCCAGAACCCTCGCGCCTTCACAAACTGTCGCCCGCCATCATTCTCGACTCATCTATCGCCTTCGCTGCAAAATCCACTATTTGAAACCCTGTGAAATCCATTTCAAAACGTGAGTTTGATTTTGTTAACATTATTTTGCTTTTATGTATTTTTGATGTAGAAATGAAGACGAAGAAGAAAGGGGACAAAGGAGAAGATCGCGACATGGTGAACGAAGCAGTCGGAGGAAGGAATAGATGAAGAAGGACGAGTGAAAGGAAGAAGGAAGAGAAGGCTTCACAGGGAGAGAGAAGAGAGAAATTGTAGTAGAAGAAGAAGAAGACCGGTGCCATTTGCAACAAGAGCTAGGGTTTCGTTTCTGAAACCCGTTCCTCTTTCCTTTCTATTCAATCCAGAACCGGGTCGGGTCTGGGATTTTGTCACCCAGCCCAACCTGTTAATCTTTTTTTTTACTGCTTAATTTTATGTTATTTTTTTGTAATAGTTATTAATGTAATAATATATAACTAATCTAACAACTAACCACTAACTAATCTAATTTATTTAAAATCTGGAAAAAAAATGTTTTTTTAAATAAAAATGATAAAAATATAATTATTAATATCTTAATTTTAGAATATAATTTTAATAAAGAAATATTTAGGTTAATTTAATTCTCTCCTCTTTAGCTTAAGACCAACTTTTAATTTAATTCTGGTTTTATTTAACTTAGATTTATCTTAATCATATATTTTCTCTAAAAAATAACAAAAAACAATTAAACTTCGAATTTCTCACAAAACCATGTTATTAATTAATTCTAATATTGTCTAAATTTTCACTTAAGAATAATTTCTCAAGAAAACAATTAACCATAATTTCTAATCTTATTCATGATCTCAAATATCATCGTATTTACATCTTTACTGCTTACATATAACATTATCATCTTCAGTTATATATCCATTTCACTGCTTTACCGTTTATCCCCTTTGAAGGAAAGGTTACCCTATTTGACCGTCAAGTCAATAATCAATGTCTTTACCCTCGCCCATCCTAGCCTTAGGATCTGAGTCGCCGTACTCATGCTTAGGCGTCCCGCCGTGCACATCCATCCCCTTTATCCTAGCCTTAGGATTAGGAGTCGCCACACTCCACGTAAGTTCCCGTCGTGGAATACTTACTTACCCTTTATCAATTAAACTTTACAACGTAGAAATTGGAGTCGCCGCACTCCAAAGTAAGCGCTTCCCTATGAATGCTTACTTCCCCCTGGAACCTTGACCACAGTCAAGAAGTTCCTATTCCTCCCTTTCAAGGGGAACTACGATTACTCTGATTCCATCTCCTACCTCAGATACGTAGGCAAAAGATGCGAGTCTTGGCGAGTAAACTTAGGACTAACCCCTTAGGTCCTTACCTTCCTCTTTACCTTTAGCATTACCCTTAAGCAGATATCCATAGCAATAGCATATATAAACAAGAGGTTCCTGTAGAGTACTACAGAAGTTTAGGATGCTAATACCTTCCCTAAGCTTAACCAACCCCCGAACCCTAGATCTTTCCCCGCATTGTGTTTACGATGCAAAATAGGTTTTTCCTTTCTTTAACCTTTCCTTCGGATAAATTAAAGACCGGTTGTGAACTAAAGATGTGATTCAAATTAATCAATATTTTGATATCCTATTCTCACCGCAACAGAAAATGGCGACTTCACTGGGGAAATATCCATTTATCTTTTGAGGGTTATCCCTATCTTGTTTTTTATGCTTGGTTTTGCTTATTATCTGCTTATATATAATTGTTGTACCTTGCTTGGGGTTATACATTGTTGTGAGATAAGTCCTACACCCAGACTTGAGTGTAATTATTATAGGAAGGTGATATATTCGACGAGGTTTATAGCAAGTTGAATCCCGACCAAGTTGACTTGAGAATCACCGCTTAGTTGAGGCCCTTTTGAAAAGTAGTACTGTTGAACAAGTTAATCGTGAAAACATTCACTATTTTCGATTGGAGCCTGTGATACTGAGGACCGTAGTTACCTTTAACCCCACTTAGCCTTATCTAGGACGTAGTGCGAGGACTATGAGGGAGTATTCCCAAAATAGTTGTTACGCGATACTACACTCAAAGAGGTTCTCTTGAGAAAATTATTAATCACCGAGTAATCGGGAAATTGATAATATCCGAAAGTCAGGCTAATGACTTTGGGCACCTCTTTAGAACCTTGTTCTGCAGGTACAATTAACCCATAGTACTTACCTTTTGGGATGGGTAGACCTTGGCTCCACTCATGTTCCTCTAACCTAGGACCTTTGTATGCTTTTGTGTGTTTGTGCATTGCATCCAGCATCATATCATTCCTGGTTTCAAGGGGTTCAACTGTACTTTGCAAATTCAATAAATATTGAATTTCAAAATCTAAAACTTTTCAGCTTTCCGAAAAAAAATATTTGCAACTGGCCTTTGAAATCCTTGAAACCTTTGCATTGCATTTGCGTCATGTTTTTTCATTTGCATTTCCCTTCTGGTTTCTCATTGTCGGTTCTCTCGCTTCCAGTTCTATCACCCATAAGTCCTCTGCGTCAATACAACACCAGAGCTCGAGCTCGGAAAAAGATGGCTGAACAAAATCAAGAGCTTGATCGTGTCAGTAATGACCTTGAAGACCTTCGGGGAAATGTTGGGCAGATAATAGAGATGCTTCAGGCCATTAATGCAAAGATGGATACTCAGTCCACTGTTGTCCCTGAGATTACCGGTAATATTGTGGGTCCTCAACCATTTGTTACTACTGCAAGTCTACCTCCTTATGGTCTCCCACCTGACTTTGTGACGACTCCTTCCGCGGTTCCTATTGCTCAACCAGTTCAACAAGTTGTTCCTCCAAAGTTCAAAACTCCAAGCTTTGACCATTATGAAGGTGCTACTTATCCGAAAAGTCACTCGACCATGTACTACTGTGAAATGGCTGCTCATCAACCTTGGCAACATCAGCAAAACTATGTTCGACAACAAGGTTATCCTGTTCAGTATGCTCAACAACCTCATGTGGCTGTTGTTACTCATGCATTCAATCAGCAAATGCCTACTTATCATCCTGTGCAACTGGATCCTGTCTATCAGCCTCCGGTATATCAACAACCTCCTGGTTATCAGCCTGCACAAACTCCTGCCAACTATCAACGAGCGCCCAAGGAATCAGGCACCTCATTATCAACAACCAAAGAATCAGGCACCTCCCCAAAATGGTCCGAATAGAATACAATACAAGTCGTGTCCTCTGATTCCGATGACATACACCGAGTTATACCCTTCCTTAGTGCAACAAGGTCTGATCACTACCAGAGCTTTGGGTCCGCCTCCCAATCCACTGCCAGCCAATTACAACGCTGTCGCTCACTGTTTATTTCATGAGGGTGCGCCTGACCATGATTTAGAAAGCTCCTACGCTCTCAAGTACATTGTCAAAGATTTGATGGCAAAGAAGATCCTGTCTTTTGATGATCCTCAGCCAAAGATCAGGACTTCTCAAAGGGTTTCCCACTTGCCAAGATCAAATTCTGCAAAGCCAGTGTTCAGCATATCTAAGCCAGTTACTTCTATAGTAAATCAATCAAAGCCGGTAACTATTTAGAAGCCTAGTCCATTTTATTTCAGTGATCCTTAAGTTGTACCCGGGAAATACGATGTGACCGTGATTGACAAAGAATCTGGGAAAGTTATTCCGAGGGGAGATGTGAAGACTGCTAATGAAGATGTGACCAACATAGCTGGGGCAAGCAAGACGACTCATTCCAATGAGACCCCTCCAGAAGAAACTACCACTACTGCGTCGGTCTTGAATACAGAGACTTAATAAACTCTTTTAGAACGCTTTGTCAGACAGTTCATTTTGTTTATCTATATGTATTTTGTTCCTTTGATCATAAAAGCATAATTAGCATGTACGAACTTGTTTATTTTGAATAATTAATGCAATGCATATATTTGTCTTGAATAAATCCATTCATTTCACTCATAAATTTTTTTTCATGATTTATAATGCCAGCTTTACCCGATCTCTTGCTTTGATAGAGAATTGGGAGGAGGATGATGAATCAAAATGCAAGATCTCTTGTCATATGCTTTCGAATGAAATCCTGCTGATGATGTATGGCATTGTTTCAAATCCTAAACACTGGAGATATAAGGAAGATAATCCCTCTTTAACCCCTTAGAGCCTTGAAGTAGGAGTTTTTCTTTTCCAAACAAAAACAACCCTCAATTTTTAACCTGGGGCAGGGTAGTTTTTCAGTTAAACTGATCGAGCGCTCAGACTCTCAAAAAGGAGGAGTGAACATTCGAGAATCCACTGTATCTATTCCTCACATATTAGGAGGCCAGAAGTCAAAAGACACAAATGATTATCCCTCAACTGTCTAAAGAGTGAGGCAGTCACAATCCTTCAAAAGGGTCAAAATAACTTAGAGTCACACGACTTGTTCAAAAAATAAAGAATGAAAGAGCCCGCTAAGTCAAAACCTATGAAAGAGACTTAGGCAAAACTGGGGCATCCCGCTGGACTCCCAAAGTCAAATTCAAAAGACTCTGTCCAGGCAAAAGTTAGGGAATAAAAGCGCGAAAAACAAAAACAAAGGATTACAATAAAGAATCCCCAATAAAGAACAAATTCGTGTGATCGAACACCAAAGAAAATAGGTGACTGTCTGCCATGTCTAAAGCCTTGATAAATTCTCGACCATAAAAAATCCGCCTGAGAGATGAGTGCTCATATCCAGTTGACTGAATATAGGATTGGAGAACATCACGAAGAATGGGTGGGTACAAATAAACTTTGAGCCTTTATCCTTTGTTTCTTAAATTGTGAACCAAGCCACGATGTAACCTTTAAAAGACCTAATTGAAGTAGGGTTCACTTTGAAAGCATACTCGATGATAACGCTTCCTGACTCCTACGAGTTATGCTTAATTTGATGTTGGCTTTATAAATTAAATTCATATCCTAACTAGTGATTCCGGTCACAAGTTACCGTGATATCTTCTTCAAAACAAAGAAAAACAACTTCAAGACAAATATGTATATTACATTAACAGTTTCAGGATTAGCATTTCACGCGTGTTGATTTTGCCTGATGTCTTAGAAATTTACATATAGATACCAATAATGGAACTCGAAGGTTCTACTAGACAGGGGCAGATGATTTCCAATTTGCTTACTGATGCAAGTTTGACTTTCTCCGTCATAACACTATCGATCCGGGCCAGTTACGTCGAGATCCAACAAATCTCTCCAAGAGTTTGAAAACAGTGGGGCAATTGGACCCCATGTTCTATGTAAAATCCTCTTGAGATGACTCTTTCTCACAAAGCAGGTCCTCTGGGGCTTTTGTTTTTCAAAATGGTGACTATTACATTCTTCATGCACCCGATGAATTTTACTGCAGGCGGTCTTTATTCCCTAATAAATCTCATGGTTGCAAAAGCACTTCTGAACCATTGCCTCAGCGCAAGTCCCCAACAAGACTATAAGCTGACAACACTTTAGGCCGAGCCGGTAATCTCCAGTGACTTTCAAGACTGCAGAGATCTCCCCAGCATCTTCCAAGTAATATATTTATGTGAGGACCACTCCCCAGTGGAACCATCTTTTCCTCACTGAAGTTGCCATACTTTCTTCAGGAAGTTGTTCCCAGGAGATTGCCATATTCTCCCCAAGAAGTCAGAGTAATTTCCCCAGGAAAGCTGATGTACTTTCCCCAGGAAGTTGATGCACTTTTCCCAGGAAGTTGCTACACTTTCTCCATGAAGCATGCCTAGCTCCACACTTCCCCAATGAAGCGGATATTTATTTTATCCCCGAAAGTATCTAATCCTAAGATGACTCTCCCAGTGAACATGTCTTCTTTGATCAGAAATCAGATTCACGATGGCAAACTTTCCAGTGAAGTCATGATATCATATCCCCAAGTGGAATCTTGTTTTCTCCCTAGAGAATTTGGATTTTTGAAGTGAGATTTAGTTCCGCCATCAACTTTCCTATCCCCTGATAGATGTACTTTTGTAGAGGCCGCCGAGTATCCCCCTCTAGATGTTTATTTCATCTCCCACTTTCCTTCCTTTTGTCTGTTTTGTCAGCATATGCATCAACATCGGCATAAGCGTGTGCACGAGCATGAGCATAAGCATTTCATTTTCATTTTCATACGCATTGACATACGCATTAGCATTTGCATGTTTGTTATCCACGTTGTCTTTTTTCGTTACTTTGGTTGTGGTTACCGCCAAGTAACTGGGTTTGTCTGTTCTCTCCAAATAGAGTCGTCAACCTTTAAGCATAAAATACCTACCATTTTCAGTCTCCCTATAGAGTTCAACCCTCGTGGATGATGGTTATTTCAGTTATCTTTTCCATGCCTGGATAGGATAATACCCATTTGAGTTCATTCCCTCAATGGAGTCTTGTTTGACAGTTTCTTTCTAGCTCGATTCTAGATTGAACTTCGGTCCCTGTCAGGTCGCCAAACCTACCTGGACATGCATTTATTTTGCAACTTCTTTCAAGAAGAGCCCTTTTTACAAACAACTTTGCAGATAAGCGACAGTTCTCATCCTAAGAGGCATATCACTACTACAATGGTATGCGACAGTTCTCGCCTGAGAAGCTTACCCCTACATTTTACAACATCGATATGCGACAGTTCTCGCCTGAGAAGCTTACACTATCTTCATTATGACTAGCAACAAGTGACCATCTCCCTCGAAGAGTTTATCCCTTCCTAAACCTTAAGACATTGAGTCGTCGTATTCATTCTTAAGTGTCCCGCCGTGGACATATCATTTTTTTCTAAATCTTAAGACGTTGAGTCGTCGTATTCATTCTTAAGCATCCCGCTGTGGACATATCTTTACCTTTTTCCTAAACCTTAAGATGTTGAGTCGCCATACTCATTCTTAGGCGTCCCGCCATGGATATATTCTTTCCTAAACCTTAAGACGTTGAGTCACCGTGCTCATTCTTAGGCGTCCCGTCATAGACATATCATTTTCCTAAACCTTAAGACGTTGAGTCGTCGTACTCATTCTTAGGCGTCCCGCCGTGGACATATCTTTACCTTTTCCTAAACCTTAAGATGTTGAGTCACCGTACTCATGCTTAGGCGTCCCGCCGTGGACATATCCTTACCATTTCCTGAACCTTAAGACTTTGAGTCGCCGCACTCATGCTTGGGCGTCCCGCCGTGGACAATTTTTACCCTTTTCAAGTAAAAGAAGAAACTGAGACCCGTTCATGGCATACAAACATTTGAAGTATGGGGGAGGTTTATTTTAACCTTTAGTAAAAGAAGAAACTGAGAGTCGTTCATGGCGTACAAACCTTGAAGTATGGGAGAGGTTTATTTTACCCTTTAGTACAAGAAGAAACTGAGACCCGTTCATGGCATACAAACCTTGAAGTATGGGGGAAGTTTATTTACCCTTTCTAAATAAGTCATTTGATTAAAGGAGAATCTGAATAATGTTTTGATCATGGAAGCTTATTTTTCATCCGATAAGCGACAGTCCCTCCAGAGGAGCTTATCATTTCATCTGTATCCTCGGATAAGCGACAGTCTCTTTATTTGAGAGCTTACCCATTTTGGCATGTAAGTCCCTTCCAATGATAAGTGGTCGTTCTCTCCCGAGAAACTTATCAGGGCAGTCCCCTCTTGAAGTCCATTTATTTTGGCATGCATCAGGTTCTTACCCTGCATATTTTCTAACGAGTCCTAAAGATCTTGTTTCTAGAAGCTCGGATGTTATCCTTGCTCAATGCTCCAGCATTCTGTCTACTTGATCCTACCCTAGAGTGTCAACTGGTCATGTTTGAACCTGTTGAGAAACTACTCTTGGATATTTTCCCCAGTGGAGGTCGTCTTGTCAGTGCCATCTCCATCAAAGATCCTGTTTGATCTCTTTGCTCAAGAGTTTCTAGAAAGCTTGGATGTTATTCTTGCTTAATGCTCCAGCATTCTGTTTACTTGATCCTACCGCCGTGTGGATCCTGTGTTACCTTTTCATCCTAGAGTGTCAACCGGTCATACCTGAACCTGTTGAGAAGCTACTCTTGGATATTTCGCCAGTGGAGGCCGTCTCGCCGGTGCCATCTCCATTGAGGATCTCTTCTTGTCTTTCTTTCTAAAGTGGCAACTGGTCATGCTTGAACCTGTTAGTCCATCACTTTAGATTTTCCCCGATTTCGTGTTGTTTCCCCAGTGCGTCGTTTCCCCAGTGTGTGTTTTGCTCGTTGCGTCGTTCCCCTGTGACTTCAGTTTGTCTACATCCCTGGCATTTATCATGTTCCATCATACACATCATTTTTAGATTCAAGGCATCATCAGCATTGTCGTTTTTGTCCGTAGCTTTGCATATCACTGCATCTAAGGGAAATATTTTGGTTATCTGTATTTAAATCCCTTTCACCATGATTCTCGAGTTGTCGTTGCTCAAATCATCCGGTGGAGTTATTTAAATAGGGTCAACTGTCATACCCCAAATTTTACCCTTAGATTCACTGATTCATTTAGCGTTTCATTTTAGTCCGTTTTTCATTTTAACTAACTGCTAACCAGTCTGCCGAGTTTGTTCGTTTTTGCAGGCGAGTCGAAGAAATTGGAAGATAATCTTGTGTGCCATTAGGTTATGTTGGATTCACTCATTTTGTGCTATTTGATTATTACAATGCCAAATCTGCTCCTGGATGTCTCAAAGGCTCTCCGGGGAGGATGTTGTTTCTTCTAAAACTTTTGTCTTCAAAGATGACGAAAGTTTGGATTTTTGACCACATGATTGGAAGTAATGATTTAGGATGGAAATGTGGAATCAATTTAGACAAGTAATTCTCAATTGAAAAATCAAAATACTTGTTCTATTTAAAATTCAGATGGCTTCACATTTGTCTTAAACTTCAAAAATCAAGATGTTATTCTAAAACCTAAAGTATTCAGAGATCTTTTGCAAATTAAATTTTGTAAAGAACATCAATTCACAATCATCAAAGGATTAAGTCGAATTCGAACTACAAAGCTTAAGATTGAAGCTATTGAACAAGTATTAGCAACTTATACAAGAGACCCAAGAAAAATTCAAACATACTTAGAAGTTCAAGCATCCCACCGTTGGATTTTCAAAACAATCAAGCTCATTATGAAAGTTCAAAAGGTATTATAAAATTCAATTTAAGGTTTCTAATTCCAAGTATCTGAGATTCCAAGCCTTGAAGTTTAAGTACGTGAGGGCAAAGACTTAAATTGAAAAGGAAAACAACAATAAACCATTCAAGTTCACAAGGACCATTCTTGGTTTCATCCTAATTTCATTAAAGTATTCAAAGCTTATTCAGACTGTTGAGTCCAATTTAAAGCTTCTGTTCTCGCAAAGCTTACAAGGGAGAGCCAAGAATTGCAAATATCAAAGTGGTTTGATACATTTCACTATAAGTTATACTTGATACAAGAGAAATACATACAAATAAATATCTCATTTTTTACAATTCACCAGGTTACTCATGTCTAGGTCAAGCCCTAGAGTTAAAACACTAGAGGAAGTTTTAAGAAAGCCAAATCGAGCATTTTACAAGCTTCTCTACAAGAGCTTTCCTAAAGATTCATAACCTTATGAACAATACTTGTTTACACGGCAACATGTGAATGCATATGCTACAAGGAATCTCGTTTTGAAAGGTGGAGGTAAATTCAGCTATCAGAATCCGCATTAAGCCGCTGCGATGAAGAATCCGCCGTTGAGTTTCTGGACCTGCAAGATCAGTATGCAACATTAAACAAGCTAATTGGAATAAATATTCAGTTTTGTTTTCAGTATAAGGTTCAAATGTTGAGTTTAATTATAAAAAAAAGCCAGGAAGTCATTAGTGAGTAATAAACCTTAAAGAAATACCAATAACACAATGCTCTTACTAAACAACAAGCAAAATCCAACACAAAGGGCACAAATACAATTTGGAGAACCTCAACAATGATCCTTAATCCCCAATTGGAATGCAAAACAACATTGAAACACGCTAAGGAGAGTGTCGTTTACCTCTATTATCGACAATACTCTCCATGACATTGGATTCCCTTTAAACAAACACAAAAATGTAGTGTTGCTTCATAGTCCAAACATCATTCACCGTTGTTAATATACATGAAGCCTTATCCCATCTGCAACAAAAGACCACATGACATCTGTTAAAGACACAAGAATCCATACCATCATTTCTCCAAAGCATAGTCAAACATAATAAATGAAGATGTTTTGAACGTATCTATATGAAAATAGAAACCAAACCTCACAGCAATAGACTTTGAAAAAGGTGTTGCACCCTAAAATTTGACCAACCGGTCGTCACATCTGGTTTATGTTTCGACGCATTTTGCATTCGCATTCGCATTCGCATGCTGCATACATGGCATTTTTATCATTCAGATTGATTTTATCGGGATTTTAGCCCCTGGCGTTTCAGGCAGTTCAGGCCGGTCGAAATAAAAGTCTGTTGAGAATTGGTGCTCGTTCCTGGTGTTTTCAGGCCATCTCGGTGCCCGGGTGTCGTTGCGGTTGCGTAATTGGGTTTTTATTCGGTTTAATCGGCCTCCTGGCATTTTTAGGATTTTTCTGTCATTTTTCTGGATTTTAATGCACTTAATTGGATTTTTCTGGATTTTATAGGGTTTTTTAATATTTTTTAGAGTAAATAAATTTTCTTTTCATTTTTCAGAAATTAATAGATTTTTAATAAATTCAGATATTATTTTTTTTCTTTTAATAGTTTAATAGATAAATAGATTTTTTCTTTAATAGAATGGATAAAAAAAACAATAAAAGATATAAGTAGATATTAGTTTGTTTTAGATTGTTTTTAAAAATGATAGTAGATTTTAATAGAGATTAAAGTTTTTAAGGTTTTTTTAGATTTTTATTTTTCAGAATTAATTAGGATTTTAAGAAAAATATTAATTAGGATTAAAAATAAATAAATAGTTTTTTTAGATTTTTAGATTTAATTAGGGTTTTATTTTCTATTTTCATTTTTAGATTTTAATTAGGGTTAATTGTTGAATTAATTAGGATTTATTAAAGTTTAATTAGGGGTTTAGGTTTAATTTTCGTTTTAGTTAATTAGAAGGTAATTAGATTTTATTCTTGAGTTTAATTAGTTTTAATTAGTCCTTAACCATCATTAATCTGGAATTAGTCTTATTGGGCCCAATCAGCATTCAGTATCCAAGCCCAGTTCAGGTCCAACGCAGGGCCACGTGTCCTATAAAGGGCCCCGCCACGCGTGCATCTGGTTCCTCTCCACCTCACACTCTCTCTCACCCAGAACCTGCCACGCGTCCTATTCTCAGGCCCCACTCCTCACACGTGTGATCCATGCACCCTACCCCGTTGCCACCGCGCCACCTCGCCTGAATCCCACCGCCGGCCATGCAAAGCCGTCGGCGGCCACCCTAACAAACCCCTCCGGTAACGCTAACCTCCTCCGACCACCGCCGATCTCGCCGGAAACTGCAAAAAATACCAAATTTCCAGAAAATTCATTCCAACCTCATCTTCCTCATCATCCTCTCCGATCATCAATAATCATCTAACGAGAACATCGATTATTAGCACCAGAAAATCCCAGCTCGTTCATGCGTTCAACAACGATCGTCATCCTTTCTGTATTGATCTTCATCGTCTCCCTCAGAACTTCATTGTGTTCTTGAGACGTTCTCTAGAAATTTTCCAGAACCGCCATTGTGTTCTTCGTTCACCTTCATAGACCGTCCTCAAGAACCTTCATCGATCACCCTTCAACTCTCATCAGGAGCACTCAAGAACAGGTAACGCCACCTCTAGAAATTCACAAGGATTCTCATCGCGCTCTTCATTCCGCAAGGATCTTCATTATTCGTCGTGATTTTCTGCATCAATCTCCATCGTCTCCCTCAGAACTTCATTGTGTTCTTGAGACGTTCTCCAGAAAATCTTCATAATAACGAGTCTTCATCAGCATTCGTCGCCGTCCTACGCCTTCATCAAAACTATCCAGGTTCTTCTTTCTCCTTTCTCTAGCTTGTAAGGATGCATGCGGTTAGCTTGTACATACTCAGATTAGCTTCGATTACTAGGAAATCTCTTTGTTTAGGTTCGAATCTCAGTTGAGCATTAGGTTAGGATTGTGTGAGCTGGGATTTGAGGGATGTGAGTGATGATGGGGGAAGAACATTGGGGAGATTTTCAGAGATGGCGAGTAAGCGCTGATTAGGGTTTCAGAATTGATGGAGATGAACAGTAGAGGATGGTAAGGTTAGTTTTAGGTTTTTTTGATTACACTGATGATGGGTTATCATGGAGTCTCGGGCCTTAAGCCCAATTGCAAGTTACTGGACGTATCCTCCCTTGATTCCCTTCACACTCCCTCCCCCTGGGTTGAGTTAGTTTGGGCCTTAGGCCAATTGATATCCGCGCCCCCCTTTTGGGGCCCAAACAAGAAACCAAGGTGAACTGGCTGCTATTCGCCCCCCCTCAGGTTTTTCTTTGTGTTGGGTTGTTTTTTTTTTGAATTGCTAAGTTTGGGCCCAGACAGACTTTCTATTTGCACCCCTCATTTGGGCCCAGAATGAATAAACAAAGGGATTTGCTGCTATTTGCCCCCCCGCTGCTTGTTTCTTTTAGTGTTTTTTTCTCTGAATGGGGCATGGGCCCAGCGTGCTATCAGCACCCCCCCATCCTGGGCCTAACGAATTCTCTGAATGCAATAGTTGCTTCTAGCACCCCCTTTTGTTTACCAATTTCAATTATTTTTTTTCTTTTCTTTTCATTTGCATATAATTCATAAATAATTCATGAAAAATCAGAAAATGGTCATTTTAACATGGGAGTTTTTGCAACACTTTAATAATGGTTTCAAGAAAATTGTGAATAAATAAAAATATTAGTTTAGGTATTTTTTATATTTTTTGTGAATATTTTACATTTAGTTGTTTTTTATTGAATATAGTTGGTACATGATTTTGTATATTTTTGTTTAGGTAGTGCCCATTACTTTTTTTGGACAATTAGATATACATATTAGGTACCCCCGGATTTTATTCCATAATTTTTAGGATTATTTTTAGGTAATTTTGGTTAGTGGATATTAAGATGGTTAGATTAGGGTTTATACATAACATAGGTGCATTAAAACAATTTCTTTTGGGGCTTTTTATATTGAATTAGGACCTGGGGTATATAGGGTATTAAGGGTAGGTATAGTAGATCCCCTAGAAATAATATTAGAATTTTCCCTACTATATTAATATTTTTAGTATATTTTGTAATTTGTTTGATTGTATGGTGAGCCCTTTTGGGGTTTATATTGTTTGTGTGAGCTTATTGGGCTTTGCTTGGGGTGTGGGCTTGGTTTGAAGAGCATGATGATGGAGCATATTGAAGACAAAGTTGAAGCTGAAGATCAAAGCTTGATAAAGATGCTTGGCTTGCTTGAAGCTGTTTGAAGACCTAGGACGTAGGAGCTAGATAGAGCCTTAGAATAGAAAATTTCTTCACAAATATGGATGGCTTCTTTTGCCTCCATTCTTCTCTATGATTAAAAGTCTATCCTTAATACTCACATCCCTCCTTTGGAAGGATTAGTGACTGTATCTGGGAGATAGAACTTTGAGAGAAACAGTTTGTATTATGTTAACTTTCTGTAGGCCACCTTTGGTGCTCAGCAGACTGTTTAACATCCAAACTCATCTTGTGAACTGTTTATCATCTAGGAGAGTTTGCTTTGAAGAAGCCCTTGAAGATTGAGGATGAATTTCATTGCCTTGAAGACTGATAGAAGCAGGAGCTTGTGCTGTCAGGTTTTGCTGTTTAGAGCTGGTGGTGTTGTTTAGAGCTGTTGATGTATTGTTTGAGTTTCTTGATTGTATTGTTTGTTAATTTTCCCCTTGAGGTTGAAGTGAAGTTGTTTCACTTTGCCCATTGTTTTCCAGGTTCGAGGTTGAGTGGGACTCCCTTGCCTCGCTTGTACTGTTGAATTCATGCATTTTACCGCTTTACTGTATATATGTTGTTTCTTTTCCGTTTATTCCCTTAGGATCTCTGTTTCTCTCTGCGCAAGAGAGAAATATGACAGACATTAGGCTCTCATCCATGCATGCCAACATTAGGGTAGATTTTGATTCCTTTTTTAACCCTAGGTTTTAGAGCTTCTTTCTCTTCTCATCTCAAAACAATCAAAAAACACAATAAACATTTCAAACACCATAAAAGACAGTTCTGGCGTAAAAGACTGTAAACCAATCAAAAAACGTCATTTTTGTCCGCTTGGACCCATAATCAGGAGAAAACCTTTTTCAGAAGGATAAAAAACAGTCAAACAAATCTGTGTCTTCCGTATCCCGAACTACGTTTGCTCTGATCTTTCATGTTGTATGAAAGTACGTAGGCATATGATGCGATATCCTAGCGAGCAACCTTCCCTTCCTTTCCCGTAGGTAGGCGAACTACGTTGACTCTGATTTCTCGTTCCAGACGGGAATACGTAGGCATAAAGTGCGATACTTTGCCGAGTCATTTTATTTTCTTTTAACCCTTGACCTGTAGAGTAGATAGAATAACAATCCGTACTAGAAAACAAGCGTGGATCCCGTCGAGTACGACGGACGTGAGGGGTGCTAATACCTTCCCCTTACGTAACCGACTCCCGAATCCAGGATTTGGTTGCGATGACCATTCCTTTCCCGTCTTTGCGGTGGGTTTACTTCGAGCGTTTCCTTTCCCTCCTTTGGGATAAATAACGCACGGTGGCGACTCTTCTGTTCAGCCGGCGCCTATTTTCGCAGTAGCGACAGCTGGCGACTCTGCTGGGGACTCCAACGGTTCCCTACGCGAGTCAATCCTAGCGCTTGTTTTCCCGTCGAGGATTTTGTGTGGATTTACTTTTTCTGTATTTTACATTCAGCATTATATTTCTGTTATTATTGCTGTGGGTATGAGGGGGTTCTATGATTGAGAGATAAGCCGGACCTGGGCTTGAGTGCACCTAGAATTAGAGTAGAAATTAGTGGGCGCGTGCATGCTTTGCGTGTACTAGTGTCTCATGAAATCCACGCTCGGACGAGGTTCTTCTGGTTGACTTCTTTTTCAAACCTTTGGGTTGAGGGGGTTGTTGGTTAGTTGGATTGTCGACTCCGGGGACCGATCATTTGGAAGTTGGCTAAGTGAGGCCTCTTCAGGACAGGATGATGCCACACCTTCTGGGTATCGTATCATCCGTCTTGAAAGTCTGTGACGCCAACGACCGCATAGGATGCTATACTTTGTGTCAGTTATTAGGACACCTACCTGTGAGAGGGGTTGGGGCATGCAGGTAACTTGACCTCCAGATTACCGGTTTTCTTGATTGAGATTCAGTGGTATTTGAGGACAGCATTATGAGGTCTGTTGGAGACCAGGTTCGAGCATTGTTTTGGTTTGTTGACACTAGGTTCGAGCAGTGTTATGGGTCTGACTAAGACCAGTATGATGGATTGGACTTCTCAGCCAGGGGCACTTGGTCCCTTGTGTGCGCATTTTTCATTTTGCATGACTATTTGCATTTGCATTGCATTTTGCATATTCATCCTCAGGCGGAACAGGGAGCTTACCCGTTTTTGTCCGCTTCATCAGTTGATTTCCCGACATTCGCATTGGACTTGAGTTAGTATCTGGAAATATCATGGCTTCAGGAGAGCAGAATTTGGTTGTTACTCGGGCAGAGTTTGAATTATTGAAGTACCAGGTGAGTCAGATCACGGAAGCTATAACAGCTATAAATGGAGGAGGAAACGATGGTCGGAGAGCTCAGATGAACAATGTTGCTCAACCAGTGCAAACCCCTGTCAGAGGTCCCTATTCTTTCAATGACGCAGAGTATCACCATTCTACTTTCTCTATGCTAGATTCTCCCAGGATTGTTCCATCTCCAAGAGGTGTTTCGCAGGTTAATATTCAGGACCCATTGACTGTTGAGGATATGAGAAGACTTCAGACGTTGGAAGATCAGATGGCTGCCCTGGTGAATAAGAATACTCTTGATCTGAATGCTGCGAGCATGTGTTTGGTGCCAGGTCTTGTATTGCCTCCAAAGTTCAAAGTTCCCAATTTCGAGAAATACAAAGGGGATAGCTGTCCGAAGCTACATTTGGTTATGTTCTGCAGAAGAATGACTCCGTACATCACCAATGACAAGCTCATGATTCACTGTTTCCAAGATAGTTTGATCGAAGCATCGTTGGACTGGTACATGCATTTGCAAAGTGATAGTATTAAATCATGGGCAGACTTAGCCAATGCCTTCGTGAAGCAGTACGCCTACAACCTGGAAATGGCTCCTTTTCGCGTGCATTTGCAAGAATTATCTCGTGCGGAGAATGAATCCTTTAGGGGGTATGTGTAGAGATGGAGAGAATTGGTTGCTCGTGTTCAACCACCGATTCAGGAGAGAGAAATGGTTAACCTCTTTGTGGATACTCTGAAGGGCCGTTATTATGACATGATGTTCACTTGTACAAGCTTTGAAGGCCTGATGAGAATGGGAGAGCTTGTTGAGAGAGGACTCAAGAATGGAAAGCTTCGAGAGGCTGCTTGCATCCCGGTTGATAAGAATGAATCGGTTATCAGTTCTCAAGAGGAGTGGGAAGAAGGAAGCGATGTTGTCTCAGAGTCTCTAGCGTCTCAGGCTCAGTTTTCAGACACTTCAAACCAGCAGTCATATTATCGTCAGCCGCGTCGTCACGCCCGACCAAGACCAAGGAAGCCTGAAAGGCAGTTTACTCAGCTACCGGTGCCATACAGTCAGTTGTTGCCAGATTTGGTCGAAAGTGGATTAATAGTGCCGAAAGAGACTAATTCAACGATCCCGCCTTATCCTTTAGGTTCCAATGCCAGCGCCCGCTGTGAGTACCATGTTGGGGTACGGGGGAATTCGACAGATGACTGTAAAGTGCTTAGAAGTCAAGTTCAGAATTTGCTAGACTCTAACAAGATCTTCATCACGTCTCAGGGTTTTGTTTGGATTATTGATTACCCTTCATCCAGTTGTGTGGGTTCGTCAGCCAATGTTATGGGATACTCCACTGAGAGTGTATGTTTGGAAGAATGTCCAACTGAGAGCTCATGTTGAATATGGGGGAAATTGCTAGAGGTTTCTACACCGAGTGTCACATCTGTTTTCTCTGCTGATTGTTTAGCTTTCGTGCATTGTTGTTTGCTGACCACCACCAGGCTTGTTGGCTGGGGTCATTGTATTTTGTACTTGGGTGTGCTTGTTTACTGCTCTTGTTGGCTTTGCATAGTGGTGTGAGGTGTTTATCTATGTTCTTATAGCTGGGGGTTTATTTGTCTTGTCGTGAATATGTGTTCGATTTCTGTATTACATTCTCGCATAACAGGTACATCAGAATCGTGGGTCTTATTTCCTATCATCCAGTTTGTTGCAGGAATTCTTCAGAGATATGGCACAGAATCAGGATGAATTGATTGAAGTCCGAAGCCAGCTGAGGCAGATGATGAAAGACATGCAAGAGTTGCGTCTGGATCAGAAGATGCTCAGAGAGGAAAATAATCAGTTGAAGACCCAAATGAGCTTGATCATGGAAGTAGTCAAGAATGTGATTAGGAAAGAGGGTGGTCAGCTATCTGAAGCCGCAGTGAAGGAGTTTGTCCCGCCCGTGCCTGTGGAGCTCGTGCCTGTGGAACCTAAGCTTAAAAAACGTGTTGATCAACACCAGCAACAACAACAAGGGATGCATCTGGCTCAGCGAAGAATTCAGGAGGGGAGGCCAAAGAGGGTATTTGAAGCGCCACCTTCGACGTATGCTGAGCTCTTTCAGACTTTATTAGATTTGAAGCTGGTTGAAAAAAGAACATTGGCCCCAATCAAGGGAACAGTACTTCCTTATGGGTACGACGCCAGTAAGCAGTGTGAATTTCATTCCGGGGCACCCGGACATGATGTGGAAAGTTGTCACGCTTTTAAGCACAACGTTCAGGACTTGATTGACGCAAAAGTTATTGAATTCATGTCGGGCGGCGTGATTGTACCTAATGGTCTTATCCCAGTTGGTGCTAAAATGATGGACGTTCCCGAAGCTGCCGTAGATCAGAAGTATATTCTGCAATCATTGGTGTCAGAATCCCCCTGTCCTCAGTTGCTGCCTAGACCAGGCCTGAGGATGAAAACGCTTGAACAAAAGGAGTCCATGATAACTCAGACTCGACCTCCAAGTGGTTCAGCTGTTCGAGGTCAACAACCGGTCCAGTCTTTGCAACAGACGTCAACTCCTCTCCAGAGTCAACAGCCTTATCGTTATCGGTCAAACCTGCGTGCTAGACAGAGCCCACTAAAGTCAGGAAGGCAATTCACCCGATATCCGTGTTAAGCAGTATGGTTTCAATAAGTAACTTTGAAGAGGGCTGGTTCAGCAGCAAGTCATATGTGATAACCCGGTTCTCGGAAGCTGATGTTTTCCTGTGTTTCATCTTGTCATTTCTTTATGTTTGTAGTTTCTTTCTTGTTAAATTGCAATCTCGTTTGTAAAACTTGTTGTTTTCATTCAATTGATGATAATGAAATAAGTATGCATGTTTTGATTAAATCCATTCGTGTTCACTAATTGATTTTTTACAGATATCCAATGCTTGGTTAAGCGGAATCCGGGGAGGATGACGAAAATGAACGACATGCAAGCTTCCGATATTGTATGCCTTGGAAATAAAACCTGCTGATGATGTACAGGCATTGTTTCAAATCCCTAAATACCGGAGATATAAGGAAGATAATCCCTTGATAACCCTTTGAGCCTAGTTGTAGGAGTTTCTTTCTAAAAGTGAAAAAACCCTTAATCTCAACCTGAGGCAGGGTAGGTGTTGGCTAATTTGACCGAGCGTCCAGATCGCAAAGGGGGTGTCCGTTCGAGGATCAATCACACCTCTATAGGTCGTGCCTAAAAAGCCACAGTGGTTAAGCGTCAGGAGTGACCCAGTCACATTATTCCCCAAAGAGTTAGACAACCAGTGTCACATGACTTGTTCGAAGAAAAAAAAACGAAAAGCGAAAAGAATCAAAAGCCCGCTAAGTCAAAACTTGAAAACAAACGACTTAGGCAAAAATAAGAGCATCCCGCTGGACTGGAAAATCAAAAGAAACTCAAAAGAGTCAGTCCAGGCAAAATTTAGGGAAATAAAAAATGAAAAGGATTACAAAAGAAAAGTCCTCAAACGAAATATGAGTCGTGTGACCCCGAGTGTCAAAGACGAAAAGTGAGTGGCTGTCACTCCAAAAGCGTATAGTTTCTCGAACTATCACTCCTATATTTCAACCTCCCAGAGGTGAGCGCTAAGGTCGAATTAGCTGAACGTAGGATCGGAGAACATCAAGAAGAATGGGTGGGTTAAAAAGTAGACTTTGAGCCTTTATCCTTTCTTTCAAAACCGTGAACCTGACCACGTTACAACCTTCAAAAGTCCTAATTGAAGCAGGTGGGTTTCAAAGGCATATATCGGTTAAGATCGCGTCGAAGCTAACTCCTAAAAGGGTTCTTCTTACCATGTTGGCGCTGATATTGATATTTTGATAAATGATTTGTGCTTTGTAGGCCATAAACTGATTTTCCTTTTTTCTAGTGAACAGATTGGATGTTAAAACTGTCATATGCATTGCATTAATGTACCTTTTATGCAGAACAACTGGTTTTACTTACGAGTAAGCACTTGACAGCAGGAAAGTTTCCTACAGTGGAAAGTCTGATCAGGATAGAACGCAGGATACCCGAATGTTCCGAGAGCAGGGGCAAGCTATTATCAAGTGGTCCCCAGTGAGGTCAGCCATCCAAAGTAGTTATTCTGGGGCAATCAGGTCGAGATACGGTAAATCTCTCATAGCTAAAGTTACTATACTGAATCAGCCAATCAGGGGCAAAGTCATTGCAGACAGGGGCAGGCTCTCCTAAGAGCGCAGAAGTTATTCTTCTTTCGAGAGGCAGTTGATCAGAAGTTTATCTCCGAGATTCAGAATGCTGGGGCTTTTCATATCAGACCGTCAGGGTACGGACTTTCAGATTTCCTTTTGAGGAGCATCCCCACAGAGGTCCCACAAGCTGGGGCATATCAGAAGCGAAGGAATTGTTTTTCTCTGTATCATCAGAGTTACTCAGAGCTACTCGAGCAGATTCATCTAATCTCCAAGTGTGAGTCGAATGTCGGGAAGTCGTGTTACCACCTATTGACCCTTCAATCAGAAATTGTGAATTCAGACAAGACGTTTTCCAGTGTCAATCATATATGACCCATCCCAGATGGCCTAAAGGCCAATCCTTATTGGAAATTTTCAAGAAGCCCAATCCATATTGGCAATCACTGTAAGGCCCACCTGTGGTGGCACAATGTTTCAAAATCCAATCTTCATTGGTACGCAGGAAGACTTCGTCTGCTTTCCCCAGCAAAAGTCCAATTGTCATTGGCACGGGTAAGCTGTCCCCGGCAGAAGTCCAATCATGATTGGCGCATTTAGTTATTCCTCAGCGAAGTTGGCTTCATTTTTCCAGCATTTATTTTGCTGGAATAATTCTGTGATGCCTGGTCATCCCCAGCGGAGTTGGCGTTGTCTTCAGCATTTATTTTGCTGAAGCGGTTTTCTGTCTCCAGCGGCCGAGCCTGCATTTGCATTTGCATACATCATCATATTTGCATCATACTTGCATTTCATCCTCAAATGCGTAGCATTTCCATCCTATATGGAGCATTACGCCATAGAAAAATTCAAACATATGCATATGGATACGAAGCATAAGCCAGTTTTTCTATCAGCCTTCAGTGGCAACATGAAGTACCCTGTAGTCAGTTCAGGGGCATTTATCCAGCAGCTTTATTCAGATTGCTCTTTGGTATTCGATTCTCAGATCATGCAACGGTTATACTTTACTCATCATTCGTCTGATATTGGCAGACTTCTCTTCTCGTCAGTTCATTGACGATGGTTTCCCCCAGCGGGCCTTCTCCGTCTATCATGAGACATCGAGAGTTGGATATGGTTTTCTCCGTCTATCCTTAGACGTTGAGGGGTTTCAAGGCAATCTTTCAGATATTGGCGTTCTTTCGGTTTATTGGACGAGATGGCATTTCAAGAAGGTTTTTCTGACCGTTGATTCTTATTGACGTCGAGGCTCTTCGAAGAATGTTTGGTTTTCCTAGTTGTTGATCCTTATCAACAGCATGGCTCTTGTGAGGTGGTTTTTTTGTCAATCCTTATTGATGATGTGGCCCCTTTGAAGATATTGTTCTTTCCATCAATTCTTGTAGACGAAAGGATTCTGAAATTTGATGGGTGGTGATGAATATGGATATGGTGGAGTCTTACTGTCTATCCTTAGACAATGTAAAAATGGATATTGGTTGTCCTATGGTGGACAATGTAAATGTGGATATGATTTTCCTTCGGGACGGTGCCTTTCTTTCTATCCTTAGACAATGTGAGTATGGATCTTGGTTTTCCTACGGTGGACGATGTAAAAATATATTTTTTCTCCTTCGGGAAGGAGTCTTGCTGTCTATCATTAGACAATGTGAGTATGGATCTTGGTTTTCCTACGGTGGACAATGGATATGGGTTATATTTTTCTCCTTCGGGAAGGAGTCTTGCTGTCTATCATTAGACAATGTGAGTATTGGATATTGGTGTTCCTTCGGGAAGGTGTCTCTGTCTATCATTAGACGAGGAGAATAATAAATATGGATTTTCCTTCAGGGATGGTGCCTTACTGTCTATCCTTAGACAATGTGAGTAATGAATATTGATTTTCCTTCGGGATGGTGCCTTTCTGTCTATCTTTAGACAATGTGAGTAATGGGTATGGTTGTCCTACGGTGGACGATGTAAATATGGGTATGGTTGTCCTACGGTGGACGGTGAAAAAATGAGTATGGTTTGTCCTACGGTGGATGATGTAAATATGGGTATGCTTTTTTCCTACGGTGGACGATGTGAACATGGGTTATATTTTTCCTTCGGGATGGTGTCTCCGTCTATCACTAGACGAGGAGAGTATGGATATTATTGTTTGCCTGCGGGATGGTGTCTCCGTCTATCAGTAGACGATGGGAGGTGATCAAGTGCATGTTGATCCAACCTTCGGGTTTGGTATTTGTGGTGTCACACAAGTAACTGGTGTTGAAGTCAAATCTCTTTATCAGAGGATCGATCAGTTTATTACCATAATAATTGAATTTAGTTCGCTAGATGGTGTTCCCCAAGCGAGGGCGCAGTTTATTTCTGCGGTTGGCAAATTTTCGGGTTTATTTTGTATTCAACCATCTCGTACCTCGAATGTTTGAAGGCTGTTCGCTCTTCAACCCTTCAGGTCCAAGCCGCTTGAATAGGGGCAGCTGTTGCACCCTAAAATTTGACCAATCGGTCGTCACATCTGGTTTATGTTTCGACGCATTTTGCATTCGCATTCGCATGCTGCATACATGGCATTTTTATCATTCAGATTGATTTTATCGGGATTTTAGCCCCTGGCGTTTCAGGCAGTTCAGGCCGGTCGAAATAAAAGTCTGTTGAGAATTGGTGCTCGTTCCTGGTGTTTTTAGGCCATCTCGGTGCCCGGGTGTCGTTGCGGTTGCGTAATTGGGTTTTTATTCGGTTTAATCGGCCTCCTGGCATTTTTAGGATTTTTCTGTCATTTTTCTGGATTTTAATGCACTTAATTGGATTTTTCTGGATTTCATAGGGTTTTTTAATATTTTTTAGAGTAAATAAATTTTCTTTTCATTTTTCAGAAATTAATAGATTTTTAATAAATTCAGATATTATTTTTTTGTTTTAATAGTTTAATAGATAAATAGATTTTTTCTTTAATAGAATGGATAAAAAAAACAAAAAAAGATATATGTAGATATTAGTTTGTTTTTAAAAATGATAGTAGATTTTAATAGAGATTAAAGTTTTTAAGGTTTTTTTAGATTTTTATTTTTCAGAATTAATTAGGATTTTAAGAAAAATATTAATTAGGATTAAAAAAAATAAATAGTTTTTTTAGATTTTTAGATTTAATTAGGGTTTTATTTTCTATTTTCGTTTTTAGATTTTAATTAGGGTTAATTGTAGAATTAATTAGGATTTATTAGAGTTTAATTAGGGGTTTAGGTTTAATTTTCGTTTTAGTTAATTAGAGTTAATTAGAAGGTAATTAGATTTTATTCTTGAGTTTAATTATTTTTAATTAGTCCTTAACCATCATTAATCTGGAATTAGTCTTATTGGGCCCAATCAGCATTCAGTATCCAAGCCCAGTTCAGGTCCAACGCAGGGCCACGTGTCCTATAAACGGCCCCGCCACGCGTGCATCTGGTTCCTCTCCACCTCACACTCTCTATCACCCAGAACCTGCCACGCGTCCTATTCTCAGGCCCCACTCCTCACACGTGTGATCCATGCACCCTACCCCGTTGCCACCGCGCCACCTGGCCTGAATCCCACCGCCGGCCATGCAAAGCCGTCGGCGGCCACCCTAACAAACCCCTCCGGTAACGCTAACCTCCTCCGACCACCGCCGATCTCGCCGGAAACTGCAAAAAATACCAAATTTCCAAAAAATTCATTCCAACCTCATCTTCTTCATCATCCTCTCTGATCATCAATAATCATCAAACGAGAACATCGATTATCAGCACCAGAAAATCCCAGCTCGTTCATGCGTTCAACAACGATCGTCATCCTTTCTGTATTGATCTTCATCGTCTCCCTCAGAACTTCATCGTGTTCTTGAGACGTTCTCCAGAAATTTTCCAGAACCTCCATTGTGTTCTTCGTTCACCTTCATAGACCGTCCTCAAGAACCTTCATCGATCACCCTTCAACTCTCATCAGGAGCGCTCAAGAACAGGTGACGCCACCTCTAGAAATTCACAAGCATTCTCATCGCGCTCTTCATTCCGCAAGGATCTTCATTATTCGTCGTGATTTTCTGCATCAATCTTCATCGTCTCCCTCAGAACTTCATTGTGTTCTTGAGACGTTATCCAGAAAATCTTCATAATAACGAGTCTTCATCAGCATTCGTCGCCGTCCTACGCCTTCATCAAAACTATCCAGGTTCTTCTTTCTCCTTTCTCTAGCTTGTAAGGATGCATGCGGTTAGCTTGTACATACTCAGACTAGCTTCGATTGCTAGGAAATCTCTTTGTTTAGGTTCGAATCTCAGTTGAGCGTTAGGTTAGGATTGTGTGAGCTGGGATTTGAGGGATGTGAGTGATGATGGGGGAAGAATATTGGGGAGATTTTCAGATATGGAGAGTAAGCGCCGATTAGGGTTTCAGAATTGATGGAGATGAACAGTAGAGGATGGTAAGGTTAGTTTTAGGTTTTTTTGATTACACTGATGATGGGTTATCATGGAGTCTCAGGCCTTAAGCCCAATTGCAAGTTACTGGACGTATCCTCCCTTGATTCCCTTCACACTCCCTCCCCCTGGGTTGAGTTAGTTTGGGCCTTAGGCCAATTGATATCCGCGCCCCCCTTTTGGGGCCCAAACGAGCAACCAAGGTGAACTGGCTGCTATTCGCCCCCCCTCAGGTTTTTCTTTGTGTTGGGTTGTTTTTTTTTTGAATTGCTAAGTTTGGGCCCAGACAGACTTTCTGTTTGCACCCCTCATTTGGGCCCAGAATGAATAAACAAAGGGATTTGCTGCTATTTGACCCCCCCCCCCCCCCCCCCCCGCTGCTTGTTTCTTTTAGTGTTTTTTTTCTCTGAATGGGGCATGGGCCCAGCGTGCTATCAGCACCCCCCCATCCTGGGCCCAACGAATTCTCTGAATGCAATAGTTGCTTCTAGCACCCCCCTTTGTTTTCCAATTTCAATTGTTTTTTTTCTTTTCTTTTCATTTGTATATAATTCATAAATAATTCATGAAAAATCAGAAAATGGTCATTTTAACATGGGAGTTTTTGCAACACTTTAATAATGGTCTCAAGAAAATTGTGAATAAATAAAAATATTAGTTTAGGTATTTTTTATATTTTTTGTGAATATTTTACATTTAGTTGTTTTTTATTGAATATAGTTGGTACATGATTTTGTATATTTTTGTTTAGGTAGTTCCCATTACTTTTTTAGGACAATTAGATATACATATTAGGTACCCCCGGATTTTATTCCATAATTTTTAGGATTATTTTTAGGTAATTTTGGTTAGTGGATATTAAGATGGTTAGATTAGGGTTTATACATAACATAGGTGCATTAAAACAATTTCTTTTGGGGCTTTTTAGATTGAATTAGGACCTGGGGTATATAGGGTATTAAGGGTAGGTATAGTAGATCCCCTAGAAATAATATTAGAATTTTCCCTACTATATTAATATTTTTAGTATATTTTGTAATTTGTTTGATTGTATGGTGTGCCCTTTTGGGGTTTATATTGTTTGTGTGGGCTTATTGGGCTTTGCTTGGGGTGTGGGCTTGGTTTGAAGAGCATGATGATGGAGCATATTGAAGACAAAGTTGAAGCTGAAGATCAAAGCTTGATGAAGATGCTTGGCTTGCTTGAAGCTGTTTGAAGACCTAGGACGTAGGAGCTAGATAGAGCCTTAGAATAGAAAATTTCTTCACAAATATGGATGGCTTCTTTTGCCTCCATTCTTCTCTGTGATTAAAAGTCTCTCCTTAATACTCACATCCCTCCTTTGGAAGGATTAGTGACTGTATCTGGGAGATAGAACTCTGAGAGAAATAGTTTGTATTATGTTAACTTTCTGTAGGCCACCTTTGGTGCTCAGCAGACTGTTTAACATCCAAACTCATCTTGTGAACTGTTTATCATCTAGGAGAGTTTGCTTTGAAGAAGCCCTTGAAGATTGAGGATGAAGTTCAATCCTTGAAGACTGATAGAAGCAGGAGATTGTGCTGTCAGGTTTTGCTGTTTAGAGCTGGTGGTGCTGTTTAGAGCTGTTGATGTATTGTTTGAGTTTCTTGATTGTATTGTTTGTTAATTTTCCCCTTGAGGTTGAAGTGAAGTTGTTTCACTTTTCCATTGTTTTCCAGGTTCGAGGTTGAGTGGGGCTCCCTTGCCTCGCTTGTACTGTTGCATTCATGCATTTTACCGCTTTACTGTATATATGCTGTTTCTTTTCCGTTTATTCCCTTAGGATCTTTGTTTCTCTCTGTGCAAGAGAGAAATATGACAGACATTAGGCTCTCATCCATGCATGCCAACATTAGGGTAGATTTTGATTCCTTTTTTAACCCTAGGTTTTAGAGCTTCTTTCTCTTCTCATCTCAAAACAATCAAAAAACACAATAAACATTTCAAACACCATAAAAGACAGTTCTTGCGTAAAATACTGTAAACCAATCAAAAAACGTCATTTTTGTCCGCTTGGACCCATAATCAGGAGAAAACCTTTTTCAGAAGGATAAAAAACAGTCAAACAAATCTGTGTCTTCCGTATCCCGAACTACGTTTGCTCTGATCTTTCATGTTGTATGAAAGTACGTAGGCATAGGATGCGATATCCTAGCGAGCAACCTTCCCTTCCTTTCCCGTTGGTAGGCGAACTACGTTGACTCTGATTTCTCGTTCCAGACGGGAATACGTAGGCATAAAGTGCGATACTTTGCCGAGTCATTTTATTTTCTTTTAACCCTTGACCTGTAGAGTAGATAGAATAACAATCCGTACTAGAAAACAAGCGTGGATCCCGTCGAGTACGACGGACGTGAGGGGTGCTAATACCTTCCCCTTACGTAACCGACTCCCGAATCCAGGATTTGGTTGCGATGACCATTCCTTTCCCGTCTTTGCGGTGGGTTTACTTCGAGCGTTTCCTTTCCCTCCTTTGGGATAAATAACGCACGGTGGCGACTCTTTTGTTCAGCCGGCGCCAATTTTCGCAGTAGCGACAAAAGGCGCATAGCGAAACCTTCCAAAAACACCCTCAAACCCATTAGAGTAGAAATCAGACAACTTACAAACATGTTCTTGACATGTTCAGTTCAAAGATGGAAACAATTTAACTTGGTTTTGTTGTAAAATGAAGATCTCCTGGTGCAATCAATTTTTAAAACAGAATTAGACATGTACCAACATGTTTGTTCGAAATAGGAAAGTTCTTTATAAAGATCAGCATCAATGTTTGATAACCTATAAAAAGAGGAAAGATTCAGAAGTTAAGGGTGCGGAAAATTTACAAACAGATAGAAATCGTAGAAATCCACAGAACAACAGAACAACATTCACAAACACAGAGAATCACAATCTCAAAACTTATCTCTTCAAAACTCCGCCAAGGACATTACCGGGGATGCCGCCAGAGCCATTTCCATTGCAAACCTCAACCATCCACCACCTTTGAAACCCTCCGTTCATCGCGAAGCATCGCCGGAAACCGACCGTCCGCAGCCAGAACCCTCGTGCCGCCGTAAACCGTCATCTGCCATCATTTTCGACTCATCTGTCACCTTCGTCGTAAAATCCACTATTTGAAACCCTGCAAAATCCATTTCAAAACGTGAGTTTGATTTTGTTAACATTATTTTGCTTTTATGTGTTTTTTATGTAGAAATGAAGACGAAGAAGAAAGGGGACAAAGGAGAAGATTGCGGCATGGTGAACGAAGCAGTCGGAGGAAGGAATAAATGAAGAAGGACGAGTGAAAGGAAGAAGGAAGAGAAGGCTTCAAAGGAGAGAGAAGAGAGAAATTGTTCTAGAAGAAGAAGAAGACTGGTGTCGTTCGCAACAAAAGCTAGGGTTTCATTTCTGAAACCCGTCCCTCTTTCCTTTCTATTCAATCCGAAACCGGGTCGGGTCTGTGATTTTGTCACCCAGCCCAACCCGTTAATCTTTTTTTTTTACTGCTTAATTTTATGTTATTTTTTTGTAATAGTTATTAATGTAATAATATATAACTAATCTAACAACTAACCACTAACTAATATAATTTATTTAAAATCTGGAAAAAAAATGTTTTTTTAAATAAAATTGATAAAAAAATAATTATTAATATCTTACTTTTAGAATATAATTTTAATAAAGAAATATTTAGGTTAATTTAATTCTCTCCTCTTTAGCTTAAGACCGACTTTTAATTTAATTCTGGTTTTATTTAACTTAGATTTTTCTTAATCACATACTTTCTCTAAAAAATAACAAAAAACAATTAAACTTCGAATTTCTCACAAAACCATGTCATTAATTAATTTTAATATTGTTTAAATTTTCACTTAAGAATAATTTCTCAAAAAAAACAATTAACCGTAATTTCTAATCTTATTCATGATCTCAAATATCATCGTATTTACATCTTCACTGCTTACATATCACATTATCATCTTCAGTTATATATCCATTTCACTGCTTTACCGTTTATCCCCTTCGAAGGAAAGGTTACCCTATTTGACCGCCGAGTCAATAATCAATGCCTTTACCCTCGCCCATCCTAGCCTTAGGATCTGAGTCGCCGTACTCATGCTTAGGCATCCCGTCGTGCACATCTATCCCCTTTATTCTAGCCTTAGGATTAGGAGTCGCCGCACTCCACGTAAGTTCTCGTCATGCAATACTTACTTACCCTTTTTCAATTCAACTTTACAACATAGAAATCGGAGTCGCCGCGCTCCAAAGTAAGCGCTTCGCTATGAACGCTTACTTCCCCCTAGAACCTTGACCGCAGCCAAGAAGTTCCTATTCCTCTCTTTCAAGGGGAACTACGATTACTCTGATTCCATCCCCTACCTCAGATACGTAGGCACAAGATGCGAGTCTTGGTGAGTAAACTTAGGACTAACCCCTTAGGTCCTTCCCTTCCTCTTTACCTTTAGCATTACCCTTAAGTAGATAACCATAGCAATAGCATATATAAACAAGAGGTTCATGTAGAGTACTACAGAAGTTTAGGATGCTAATACCTTCCCTAAGTTTAACCAACCCCCGAACCCTAGATCTTTCCCTGCATTGTGTTTACGATGCAAAATAGGTTTTTCCTTTCTTTAACCTTTCCTTCGGATAAATCAAAGACCGGTTGTGAACTAAAGATATGATTCAAAATTAATCAATAATTTGATATCCTATTCTCACCGTAATAGTGGTGTAGCATAGTTTGTGTATGCTTGTTTGACTTGTCAAAAGTCGAAAGTTGAACATCAGAAGCCTGCAGGGTTGATGCAACCATTAGATATTCCTGGGTGGAAATGGGACAACATTTATATGGATTTTGTGACTAGGTTTTCGAATACTCCGAGAGGGCATGATGCCATTTGGGTGATTGTTGATAGACTGACGAAGTCGACACACTTTATTCTGATTAACATTAATTTTTCTTTGCAGAAGTTGGCAAAAATTTATATCTGTGTGATTGTGAAGCTGCATGAAGTTCTGCTGAACATTTTTCGGATAGAGACCCGAGGTTTACTTATAGATTTTGGGAGATTTTAGAGACCTGAGGTTTACTTCTAGATTTTGGGAGAGTTTGCCGAAGGCTTTGGGTTTGAAGCGGAGATTGAGTTCAGCTTATCATCCACAGACAGATGGTCAAACAAAGAGGACTATTTAGTCTTTGTAGGATTTGTTGAGGGCTTGTGTTCTTGAACAAGGAGGTACTTGGGATAGTCATTTGTCGTTAATAGAGTTTACTTATAATAATAGTTACCATTCTAGTATTGAAATGACGCCTTTTGAAGCTTTGTATGGTCGGAGGTGTAGGCCGCCTCTGTGTTGGCATGAATCTGGTGAGAGTATGATGCTTGGACCTGAGATTGTCCAGCAGACTACTGAGAAGGTGAAACTGATCCAGGAGAAGATGAAAGTTTCATAGAGTAGGCAGAAGAGTTATCATGATAAGAAGAGGAAGGATCTTGAGTTTCAAGAGGGAGACCTTGTATTCTTGAGGGTCACTTCGGTGACTGGTGTTAGACGTGCTTTGAAGTCTAAGAAGCTTACTCCTCAATTTATTGGTCCATATCAGATATTAGAGAGGGTTGGAGATGTTGCTTATAGGGTGGCGTTGCCACCAAATTTGTCTAATTTGCATGATGTGTTTCATGTTTCATAGCTTTGAAAGTATGTTCCAGATTTGTCGCATGTGATTCCGATGGATGATGTTCAGGTAAGGGATAACCTTACAGTTGAGGCTTTGCCTGTAAGGATTGAAGACCGTGAGATGAAATAGTTGAGAGGAATGGAGATTTCTCTCATGAAGGTAGTGTAGGGAGGCGTTGCCGGTGGAAATATGACTTGGAAGTTGGAGAGCAGGATGCGTGAGGCGTATCCTGAGTTGTTTGAATCAGGTAAAAATTTTAGGACGAAAACATTCTAAGCGGGGGAGAGTTGTAACAACCCAACTTATTTTATTTATTTTTTCGTATTTTAATTATGCGATAATTGTAGTTGTGTTATGCTTTGATGTGTTTGAGCTACCTTGAATGTGGGGGCAGTGGTCGTAAGGCTAGACTTTAAGGTTTGAGGGGTGTGTGACCAATAGTGTAGAACTTGGTGGTGTGGGGAGTAAAACTAATTAAATTATATTAGTAATATTTAGTTAATTATAATATTAGTTGAATATTATTAAATTAAATAGTTAGTGATTATTATTATTATTATTAGTGAAATTAGTCATAATAATAATATTATAATAAAAGAGAGATAAGGGAAGTTGGGAGAGAGAATTGTCTGATCGTGAAAATAAGAGACAGTGAGAAGTAGAGGCTATGGAAAGAAAGAGAGAATAAACCGCATTGTTGTGAAGCTTTTGGCAAGAACTCTAAGGTAGTGGGTGGGGTTCTAATTATCTAAGGGATAACATGATAATGATGGGTAGATTATATTATGTAGGGTTTGTGCTTTTTCTCTCTATTTATAATTTTGATGAATTGGTAATTGTTGGATTTGATTAATTTCTTGATGAATTGTGTATGGGGTGTCGATGTTGTGACTGGTGTTAGAATGATGTTGGAATCATATAATTGACATTTGTATGATGTTGATGTTGTTTGTTGTGTGTGATCGCGAGTCAGAGTTGGAACAAAGTTATGAGTAGTTTTAATGAAAAGAATTTGGAGTTTGAGCTTTAGAAAAGTGCTTTTTTGTGTTAAAATGTAGTACAAACGATTTGTAAGAAAATGGAGTGTTGGGATGGGTTAAAAGTGATGTTCATGTGAAAAGTTGCAGAAAAAGTGATTCTGCATACAGCGTAATCGGTTACCACTATAGGCATAATCGGTGTCATACCCTAAATTTGCCCATACTTTTTTTTTGTTAATCAAAGGCATTGATACAAACCATCAGAGGGTTGTCAAGAAATTTTGAGGTTTCATCATTGGTAGAGGCATGAGGTAGAAGTTTGTTGAGCACCTTAGAGATCATGGTGGAGTTGGAATGATCACCCAGTTCATCTGCACAATGCCCAAGCAAAAAGGGTGAAATTAGGGTTTCAATTTTAATCAGGATAAATTTGTTTTTGAGGGCAAGAATTGTTTCCATGGTCTTCCATATGTCCTAAGGTGTTTTTGGATGGGAGATTGACCATCAATTTTAATCAGAAGGGCTTCAATTGATCAGTCAATTGAAAATCAGGAGATTTGGGGGAAAAGTCAACTGTGCGGTGAAAAAGTCAACTCCTGACTTTTTGAGGTCAAGATCATGATCCTTGAGTTCAATATGACCAATGGATGGAATTTTATCAAGAAAAGTCAGGGGAATCATGAAAAATCAAGAATTGTTGAAAGTTGCCATTTTAAGGAAATTAGGGTTTTAGAACTTTCTATTTATGGAAAGTTTTATGTTTGGAACAACCATTTTCAAGGTCATTTTTCTTCATGATCAAGGTTTCAAATGAACTTGGATCAAACATAAAAGTTGTTCCTTGTATTTCAAGCTTTCTTTTGAGTACCAATTCATAATCATATGATACTTGGAGCTCAAGTTATGATTAATCAAAGTTGGGGATTTCAATGATTTCAAAACTGTTAAGTTTGGACAGATTTTTGCACCACTTTGCAAGCCAATTTCCATCACTTTCTTGATGTCCAATGGAACTTTGTCCCAAATGAGAGTTGTATATAATGTTACAAGCTTTCCAAAGAGTCCAAGAAGTCCTCAATATGATTTATGAAGCTCAAGTTATGGATGTGCAAAGTTGAGGAAAAATAAACCAAATCCATAACTTAGAATTTTTTCGAAGTTATTCATGAACAGCTTGCATGGCATGATTTTCAACATCATTTTTCATGGTCTTCCAATCCTCAAATCAAGATGATTTCAACATGGAAAATGTTCCATGCCATGTCCTCTTTACTTAGAGCTCGAGTTTAGGGCAAAGTGATCTTTGAGCATCAAGTTATCATGGTCCAAAGTGGGTGATTTAAACATATTTGCAAGGCATTTGTTACAAGATATTTTGGCATAACCTTGCATTTTCATCATACAGCCTGATAACTCCTCAAATTATGCAAAGGACTTGCGTTAGGAGCATGCCAAACAGTGCCAAAAGCTGTCACAGCACCATACCTCTCTCCTTGCTAGCAGGCACAAAAGCAGTTATCATTTCATCCAGCTACTACATAGCCCTATGGGCTATTTGTCCTTGATCACCATCCACCCTTGATTCAAAAATTCATGAAAGAATGCAAATCTGCCCCTTCATTTTTCACCTTGGTAAAGCTTGCCATTTTACCCCTTTTACTTCATATTTAAGCTAAATACCATTCACCACAAACCCTAGACAGCTCCAGCCACTGCTGCATTGAAAAAACCAGAGCTTGCATTTTTTAAAATCCTCCCAAAACCACCAAAACTGTCTTGTGTAAGTTTGACACCAGCATCATTTCTAATCATTTAACCACCTTCAAAGCCATCCATACAACCTCAAAATCATGATTAGGAGGTGTTCCAACCATTAAACCAATCCAAAACCTCATATATCCAAAAATCAACCTTCAACCTAGAAAACTTTGACTTTCTCATACAAAACCAGAAAACTCTTTGCTCAAACTTGTTTCAACCATCTCAATACTCCAAGAACCTCCGAGAAAACTCTTTGCTCAAACTTGGTTTGAGGTGTACTAGCTGTCAAAAACATCCAAGAACCTTCGCATCATTTGTGGTTGGATCTGTTACAAGGTTTCCTTCATTTTCTTCAAGTACAAGAGAGTTGTTGGTTCATCAAGGCATTGTTGGATATCAGCTGGAACAACTCTTCAAAGTCTCCTCTAAATAGTTTGCTTAGAGCTCTACAAGAGGTATGTGATTTCTAGTTGTTCCTTTTCTTATGCGTATGCACTAGTTAGAAATGTTGCAATCTTTACATCACATGCTGAACTTGGTTTATGATTGTTTGTATGTGTGGTAACTCTCATGTTGAAATATACATTGATTTGTGTTTGGCATTGTCATGATGAACTTGCATCTGTTTCTGTTTGAACTGGTTTTGTGTTAGAATTCTGGTTATAGTCTTTTTAAAACCATGAACAGATTTCTGCATAGTGTGTGTGACCACTGTTACTTGCATTAAAGCTGCTAGTCATGTTAGGCATACCCTTAGTATTGTCTTCTGTTTAGACCAGGTTATATGTGGTTTGAAGCTTTGTGTGTGTATGTGTGGCTTTTGTGAAAGCATTGTTGTTGGAATGTATGTTGTTGAAAACATGATTTGTTGGGTGTATTAGCTTTTTGGCCATGTCTGTTGCAAGGTTTGTCAACCTACTGTGCTGTCCAAAACTGTCTTGGAAACTGATTTTGTCAACTCTTGATTGTTGTTGTTAAAACCTGTTTCATTACTAGTTGTTGTTTGTGTGGATTAGTCTGTCTTCAGAGTTTCTTTGTGTTAGGGATTTTTTGTTTTTTTTGGTTGGCATGGTTATTCACACAAAGGCTGTTGAAGCATGTCTTGATCCATGATGATCAACATTGCCATTTTGTTTTGAGCTTGCTGATTAAGGTTATGTAATGTTGTTTGGTTTGGGTAAATACTTTGGCTTGAGATGATTCATATGATGCTGTTTAGGCCTATTTTGATCTATGATGATCAACATTATCTTGTTGGTGTACTTTGATGTCAAAGTTGTGTCAACCCTTGAGGGCATGTCTAGAATTGTTGTTTGTGCTTGCTCTATTCTTGACTTGTTACTGCTAAGTTCTGTTTTTGGCCAAGTTGGATTGTAACTCAGTACTATGAGCTCTAGTTTTATAGAATGATTTGGCAAATGTGAAGGTTGAAACCCTATTGTCAATAATTGTCTTTGAGGTCTGAGTTTGTCAGCTCAATCATAGCTATTTGTGGTTTAATTTTAGCTGGTCATACTTTGATTTTCAATTAAAATTTTTTGTGTGTATTGCTTCTGTTAGCAAGAACACTTTTGTTGGTTTGGTTTTCATCCTACTTTTGAAACTCACTGTGAAAGTTATGATGGGAATTCATTAGTGGTACTAATTGAAATACCTGGAGCTGGCAGTCAATTGCTGTTTTGGAAGATTATGTTTGGTTTCAAATAACAACAGTTTGGTGATCCATATTGACTATGTTGAAGTGATCCACATGACTGTTGGAGCATTTGGTGATCAACATTGTTATGCTGATATTTTCCATTGAGAAGTCATGATTGTTTTAAGGTTTTGGTGTGTGATTGTGTGTTCTTATGCTGATCAAGTTATCATTTTCATTTGTGAAATTCAACTGTGTGCTTGATACTTGAGGGTGCTGGTTTGAAGCAGGGAGCCAGGTTTGCTGTCATGAGGGTTTTAGGACTTGTTGTGTACCTCATTTCTGATTAGATTCTTGAGAGGAGGTTTGATAGTATAAGCTGTTTGAGTTTAGGACTTGTGGTTTCTATGCTATTAAGATGTAGTGAGGAGAGGGTTGTTAACTTATTGTCTTGTATGTGCAAACCTGCTCTAATTATGCCTTGTATGTGCCAACTGTATTGAGTGAGTCCATGCTTGCCTCATGCTATGTAGAATTGCATTTTGATGTCATGTGAAACCTATTGAAGGCATCAACTGTTGTTAGGTTTAGAAAGTGCTTTGGCCCTGAGGGAGCCATTCTGAGTATGTCAACTCATGTAAGCTATCATTATGCTTGGTTTGGTATGCTTTCGTCAAGGTGATTCAATGTTGTCCTGCTTGTGAAGTTGGAACTATTATTTAAGTAAACCAGTTGGGTTGAACATTATCTTGGTGACATGACTGATCTGATGTGAGCTTATCTATACTACTCATACCTCTATGATTTAACCTTGATTTCCTTTGTTTAAGCTTATGGAGCAGTGGCCATTTTAGATTGATGAGTTTTGTATTGTCATTGAATCACTTTGTTTTAACAGTATGTATGCACAAAATCTAGTTCGGAAAACTTCACCCTTTGCAACTCACATACCATAATCTTGTTCTAATGTTTTTTTGAACAAACTTTCTGTTGAGACTCATTCAAAATCATGTTTAGACTTTGCTCAAACTATCTTCTACCAATAATTGCATCTGTTTGGATCTAAAAACTTCAAAATGCATCTCAAAAGCCACAACTGTATTTTCATTCGAATTTTGTTGTGTGTGTTTCATTTTGAAAAATGGTGGTTACCATTGTATTCCTCATGAAAAAACAAGCAGGTTAGGCTTAAATTTCACTAAAAATGATTGATTTTTGACAAAGTTATGATCAAATCGTATTTTGAATTGTCACTTGGTTTTGCCTCAAACTTGCCCAGAAATCTTGCCATCTTTGGTACATGTATTATTGGGGTGGCGTTATACAATGGATGTATCGCCACCCCAGTGGTTAGTGTCTTGCCTTGTCATGCCTTTGTCCTGAGTTCGACCCTAAGCGGGGGCGTTTTGGTTTATTTTCTTGTTTTTACTTATTTTTATTTTTTCTTCTTTCTTTTCCACTTTTGTTCACACGCGTGAATACAGCTGAGATGGTGAGATTTTTAGTCCATGAACCATGAGGTCATGGGTTCAACCCATGGTAGAGCCCCTTTCCTTTTTTTTTTTAACATTTTGTTTATTTATTCTATTTCTCTTTTCTCATTTTCTTTTATTTTTAAAATAACTTTAAATACCATAAAATTCCAAAAACTCTTATTTTTATTTTTTATATTTTAATGTGCCCATTTGTTTTCCACTTTTATTCACACGCGTGAATACAGCTGAGATGGTGAAATTTTTAGTCCATGAACCATGAGGTCATGGGTTCAACCCATGGTAGAGCCCCTTTCCTTTTTGTTAACATTTTGTTTATTTATTCTATTTCTCTTTTCTCATTTTCTTTTATTTTTAAAATAACTTTAAATACCATAAAATTCCAAAAACTTTTATTTTTATTTTTTATATTTTAATGTGCCCATTTGTTTTCCATCTTTTTTTATTTTAAGTTTCATTTTTATTTCTCCTTTGGTTATTGGGCTTTTTTTAGCCCATTTTAAAAACTCTTCAATAAAGAAATCAATATCTCTTTGTATTGAATTAAAAAGAGAGGATTAAGTGTAGACTTCTTCCTCTCCGAGTGTTGGGATGCTCACTGTAGTGTGGGTGGTCTCGACACTCGTATTTCAATACGAAGACGCTTTCATTTTCAAACCTTCCCTCCTAAAACCTCAGTCACATACCGAGTTCATTTTCAAAAACACCTTTCAACAAGAAAATCAATATCTCTTTGTATTGAATTAAAAAGAGAGGATTAAGTGTAGACTTATTCCTCTCCAAGTGTTGGGATGCTCACTGTAGTGTGGGTGGTTTCGACACTCGTCTTTCAATACGAAGACGCTTGTACGTTTTCAATCCCTTTTCTCCTAAACAACGCGGCCCCGTACCAATTGTATTTTCAAAACACTTCCATAAAGCAATAAATTGTCTTTGTATTGAATTAAAAAGAGAGGATTAAGTGTAGACTTCTTCCTCTCCGAGTGTTGGGATGCTCCCTGTAGTGTGGGTGGTTTCGTTACTCGTCTTTCAATACAAAGACACGACTCTATTCACCACCCCTCCGCAACCTTCTCACTTAAAACCTCGGTCCCGTACCGAGTGCTTTTTCAAACTCTTTTCTTAACAAAAACTTGAATGGTCGTGGAGTGGTTAGGCGTAGGCCTTCTCCTATCCCGAGTGTTGACGTTTACCGTAGGGTTCTCTGTCGCAAAGCACTTACCATTCAAAACCAAAAAACATCTTTAATAAGAGAATGAAGTTCTCTTTGTATTGAATTAAAGAGAGAGGATTGAGTGTAGTCTTCTTCCTCTCCGAGTGTCAGGATATTTACTATAGTGTGGGTGGTCTTGATACTCGCCTTTCAATACGAAGACGCTACGTTCGTCACACCTTTCATAACAAAAACTTTGAGATAAAGAATTGGGTACTACCCGCAAGGGGTTACTATCCGAGGATCTACCTCACCCCTAAAAAACAATCTCACAAATCAAACGTGACTTCTTGCCTCGCATGGCAAAAACCAGTCTTTCAAAAAGGATATGTTACGTCCGTTCTACCGCAAACAGGTAACGCTTAAGTCTCCTCGCATGCGAGCAGCAAAACACCTAAACTGCTAGAATGCGCACGATAACATCATCCACAAAAACACCAGTTACCCGTAGTAGCACGAACTACGTTGCTCTAATTTCTCTTGCATGTTGAGAATACGTAGGCATAGGATTGCGACAATCCTAGCGAGCACCCTTTTCTCTTTTCCACCCTTTCCCAGAAAGGCATGCTACATCCGTTCTACTGCAAACAGGTAACGCTTAAGTCTCCTCACATGTGAGCAGCAAAACACCTAAACTGCTAGAATGCACATGATAGCAGCGTCTACCAAAACTCATCTGCAAACCGTAGGCCGAACTACGGCTGCTCTAATTCTTTACTTCTTCAAGTAAAGATACGTAGGCACAAGAGCCACAATCCTTGCCGAGCACATTCCCCCCATATTTATAGTTCCCCGAACTACGTCGACTCTGACTTTCTCATCCCTTTTGAGAATACGTAGGCCTAGGACCGCGAAGTCCTACCGAGTCTGTTCTTTCTCTCTTTTTCCCGTTACTTCTCTCTCTCCTATTTCTAACCCTTTTCTCCCTATCTTTTGGAACACTTTTTATAGCATATTTTTAAGCAAATAAATTCACCTATCGACAAATAAATGATTCCCATCGAGTACGATGGATGTGAGGGGTGCTAATACCTTCCCTTCGCATAACCGGCTTCTGAACCCGTTCTTGGTTGCGAGACCATCTTATCTATTATTTTCTTAAGTTTTTCTCGATATTTTCCTTTCCCCTCATGGGATAAATAAAGTTCGGTGGCGACTCTTCTGTCCTTTCTTTTTCGCCTCCCCGTCGTTGCACGATGCATTTTTCGAGTAGCGACAGCTGGCGACTCTGTTGGGGATCGAACCCAGAATCTCTGGTTGCGAGACCATCTTATCCATTATTTTCTTAAGGTTTTCTCGATATTTTCCTTTCCCCTCATGGGATAAATAAATTTTGGTGGCGACTCTTCTGTCCTTTCTTTTTCGCCTCCCCGTCGTTGCACGATGCATTTTTCGAGTAGCGACAACCGGTTACACCCAAAAGCTGTATTTCTGGATAACTCTATAAGGGTGTAATCGGTGGTTACCTTGGTTGTGGTAACCGATTACACCATAAAATAGCAGTAAAGGGTGGTTGGGTACAAGGGGTGTAACCGATTACACTAGGACCATTTTTGAAAATTTTCTAAAATTCATAACTTTAGTTTCGGGTGTCCGATTTGAGTGTCGTTTGAAGCATCGAAAAGCTGACGTGACGAAATTTATCCAAAAAATGGTTTATATACCAGAAACTCAGTAATTTGTTGTGTGATGATGTTAAATACAATATTATTGTTATGTTGTGGTGTGACATAATTGTAAATGCCTTTGTAGTTGCTTGTTATGTTGTATGTCGATGTTGTTGAGTATAACAAGTGTGAGTAGTATGAGTAATAGTCTCACATTGTATAGAAATGTGGAGACTTGAGAATTTATAAATGGGAGAACCCATACACCTATCACCTTAAGATTTTGGGTGAATATGTGGTGTGTCTCTCACAAAAGTGTTGCTAAAGAAAGGAAGTCCCACAATTTTTAATGCTCCTTAGTTGAAACTCCCCCCCCCCACACACACAATAATGGTATCAGAGGCTTTGGTTTGAGTGAAGAACCAACTCACTTGTATCGAAACTACTCCCCACAGGTGGTGGTTAGGGGGTGTCTCGTTGAAGAGTGTCAATGACGGTATAAGTGTATGTGGATGAAAAGAGCTTCCGCTTAACGGGGAGCATTATGGACAGACTCACGCTTGAGGGGAAGTGTTGAGTATAACAAGTGTGAGTAATATGGGTAATAGTCCCACATTGGCTAGAATTGTGAAGAGTTGAGCATTTATAAGTGGGAGAACTCATACACCTATCACCTTAAGATTTTGGGTGAATATATGGTGTCTTTCACAAACATGTTGCTCTAGAAAAATAAGTTCCACAATGTTCAATTCTCCCTAGTTAAAAAACACTACCAACAGTGGTATCATGAGCCTTTGGTTCGAGAAAAGGACCGAATTACTTGTATCGAAAGTATCCCCCACAGGTAGTCGGTTGAGTGTCCCATTGAAGAGGGTCAACGATGATACAAGCATATGTGGAAGAAAGAGCTTTGGCTTAAGGGGGAACATTGTGGAAGCATTATGGATAAACTCACACTTGAGGGGGAGTGTTAAGTATAACAAGTCTGAGTAGTATGGGTAATAGTCCCACACTGGCCAGAAATATGAAGAGTTGAGCATTTATAAGTGGGAGAACCCATACACCTATGACCTTAAGGTTTTGGGTGAATATGTGGTGTGTCTTTCATAAAGGTGTTGCTCTAGAAAAAGAAGTCCCACAATGTTCAATTCTCCCTAGTTGAAAAATCACTCCCCACAAATGATGCTGGACTGTTATGGCATATTGGGTTGTGGCCTGTAGGGGCGTGATACATTGATTAAATGAAGGTCATTTTATGTTGTTATTGTCATGCATTTCATAATTTGCATGAGTTGTTAGATAAGTTGTGTGCCCATGTTGGGTGTGACCGTCTTATCCAAAATCTAGTTGTAGAATCGTGTTGTTGTTGAGGTGATTGTGCGCGGTTGGGGTGTGAGCGATCATGGAGGTCGTGTGCCTGATGGGGTGTGAGCGAGGTAATGGAAATTCCGACGGGAATTGTGATTATGAAATAGGTTTTGGGTTTTGAAATAGGAACCGAATGGTACAACATACATTAAGTCAAGTTGTGAGTCTCATTGCATTGCATCTTAGTTATATTTGTTGTTGTGTTTGGATATTGGTTGTGTTGGATGTGTGAATGTATGTTATGGAGTGGGTGATATGCATGTAATAATCCGATGCTTGCTAATTATCATGCTTTCCTTTACATAATTACAATATCTCACCCTGTCTGTTTGAATGTTGTCTTTACATGGCATCATGCAGATAACTCGCAGTAGAGGAGTTGATGTGAGTGGAAGTTGAAGTTTCCCATTTATTTTTAGTGCCAACGTCTGCTCTGATGTGTAACACCAGGGTTATGAAATGTTTATGTATTTTTTGTTTTTTGGAGATTATGGACATCTCTTGAGTTGTGGCTACTTATACTTATTTTGAAGGCATGATTATGTTCTGAATAATTAGTTGGTGTTGATTTTCCGCTGCTTTAAATAAAGTTAAATTTTTAGATACCTTTTATTATTATTATTATTCCTGCTAATAATTTTTTTAAAAGTAGTATGTGTTACAAATCTAAATATATGAGCAGGTGTTTGTTGAAAGTAGCATCCTAAATGCCTTAATTTTTATTTTACTCTGATATTTTATTTATAATTACGCGGAGGCTTTTAGGGTGTTACATTTTCCATATTTGCATATCACTTGATTTAATTTAACAACATTTGCTTCAAGGGATGTACATTTATTACTTGATGAAATTGTTTTAACTTTGTCCAATTCTACTTGCATGGTATTAGATCTACTTTCTAGAGATGAAATCATTTTCTTTTACTTAGCACATAATTTAGAAATCTTTATACATTCATCATGAAAATCATTAAAGACATCATGTAATTAATCATAAAAAGGTTTATCAGTTGAGTTAAAATTACTAACCTTGCCATCATCATCAAAGTGATGTGAAACCATGAAAGATAAATGTATGTGTTCTTCATTTTTCAAAATTTGTACTCACGTTATTGTCTTCTCAAGTGATGTATGCTCTTATTGGCTTTTTATCCTTCTTGTTGTTGAACTTGTTATTCTTTTGGAGAAAAGGGCAATCACTCTTAATATGTCATTTTTTTCCATATTCAAAGTAAGTGACATTTTTTCTTGAAGTTGATTCTTCATTAAACTTCTTTCTTTGACCAATTTTCAGTGTTTTGTCTCTTTTGAATAATTTTTCTATTTTCTTGATAAATACTTCTATATGTTCATCATCTTCTTCACTATCATATTGATATTCTTCTTCTTGATCACTACCATAATCTTTGGATTTAGTCTTTAAAGCAAGATATCTAACTTTATGTTCACGTCCTACATGCATTTCCAATCAATCAAGCTCCATTTCACATTCTTGTAATTTTCCAAATAATGACGTCGATGTCATCTTAGATAAACTCTAATTTTCTAAAATATTTATCACTTTTGGTTGCCATGCCCTTGTTAAGGATCTAAGTACCTTTAAATTTAATTCATTATTGATGAAGATTTTTCCAAGAACGGTTAAATGGTTTGTCAAATAAGTGAACCTCTTTTGCAAATCTAGATCTTTTCTCCCGGTAGCCTTCTAAACATCTCATATTCTAGAGCAAGAGTATTTAGTCTAAATCAGTTCACTTCTTCCATTTCTACATGTGTGATCTCCATGGTTTCCCATATCTATTTAGTGGTTTGAAAATTTGACACCTTAAATAATTCTTCAATCCCTAAGGAAGATGCTATAATGTGTTTGATCTTTTTATCATATATAACCTTTTTGCTATCCTCTTCATCTCATGTATCTCCAGGTTTTAGTTGGTTTACACCTCCAACAATTATACTAGGAATGAAGGACAATTTTTCATGGATTTCTAAACTTCCACCATTATGACTCTAAGAACATCTACATTCTAATTTTCCAAAAGTCATAACACTCACTAGAGAAACTTGGTGGTCTGTTGATGCTGGATCATTCTTCTAAGAAAGGTTTCGCGGAATCCATTTTATCCTGAATTTAGGAGCAAGTTACCTAACTATCGCTCTAATTCCAAAATGTAACTATGAGATTCAATCTAGGGGATGAATCAGATTTGTTGAATTTTTTTTTGTTTTTGCACAATGTTTCTAAATTTGTAATTTTATCGGAAGCAATGGTTTAAATTTTAGTTTAAGATGAATGTTGTTTTGGGCTGGGCCCAGAATTTCCCATCCGTCGGACAAGCCCAACCCAACACTATTTGAGGAAGGCCCAAATAATCCAGTGTCGGGCACAGACTCTCCCGTCGACTAGACAGCTCCCAACACGTCCTCCACACGTTCTCTGCGTGTTCCCTCCGCGGGGGCACATCATCAGACAACTACCTGTTGGATTATTTAATTCAGTGTCTTCCTGAGGGATTCGATGGGCTTAACATCCCACCCATGGGCGCCTACACAGGTGTGTTAGGTGGGCTAGGTAGGCCCCTTGGGATTCACTTTAAGAAAGATAGTTGCGCCCTGACTAACAGCAATTGCTTTTGGCCTAGTGGTAAGCGCTTGATCCTACAAGTGGTATCAGAGCAAGGTCATGGGTTCGAATCCCCCCGGCTGACACTGGGGGGGAGATTGTTGGATTATTTAATTCAGTGTCTCTCTGAGGGATTCGATGGGCTTAACATCCCACCCATGGGCGTCTACACAGGTGTGTTAGGTGGGCTAGGTAGGCCCCTTGCGGTTCACTTTAAGAAAGATAGTTGTGCCCTGACTAACAGCAATTGCTTTTGGCCTAGTGGTAAGCGCTTGATCCTACACTACCCACCTCTGAAAGAGCAGGTCATCCCACCTTCTAGAGATCACAGGACAATTGATCTAGGGTGAAGACCACGTGCTGGTCTTCACTATGCCACGTAAGCCCTAGCAGTCACCTGGGTTGGGCATGGAAATCCAGCCCAACACAAGTGACCGTTGGCCCTGCGCTGGGGTCTCACTATAAATACCCTCTTTCACTAGAGGGTTAGGTATTCAATTCACTTCTTAACCTCTCTTTAGTATTTTCTCCCACTCTGGTCAATTACTTACTTTGGCATCAGAGTGTCTTGCAGGTACACCCCCTCCTCTTCCATACTTTCGGTGAACAACTAGCAGATCAACCACATGTGGCAGGTCATTGACTCCCTTCTGATCAGGTTAGATCAGTGGCGCCGTCTGTGGGAACTAAGCTTCCCCGTTCCTCCGAGCAGAGAACCAAAGTTTCCTCCTTTCAAATCTCAAGAGCATAACTAGCCCACGCCACGACGACACTGTTCTTGGCTCCTCCTTCACCCCGGTCACCAACGGCGACAACCATCCAGGGACATCTCAACCCCATGAGAGCGACCACAGGGATGGTCAGACTGCCTCCCCTTCATATGAGGACGCGACACATCACGTCGTCCCTCGGGCGAGAAGCTCGACAGTTTTCCAGCCTATCCCCACGCTGGCCAGAGCTGACGCAACGATGGTTGCCTTCTTTGCAGCCATCAATTAGACGAACCAGATGTTGTTCTGGCAGAATGAGTGCATTGGAGCGCTGGAACACGACACCTCGTCCCGCTTCCCTCCGCGGGGAGATCAGCGCGGGAACTCTCAGAGCCCCTCTCCCCAACCACGGGGGCACTGACCACAAATGGAGAGGCCCTAACCTGTGGTCTCCAAGAAGTGAGCAAGGTCTCCAACCCGGAAGGATCGACGCTCTCAGGAGCCGAGCACGGGGAGACCCGAGGCCTCGGTCAGGCAACTGAGGGTACGGAACCAACCTCCTCCTCGACACGGGCCCTCGCCCCCTCCATCCCCGATCCTCAACGACGAGGAAGACTACAGGACCCTGTTGTCCCGGGAGATCATGGCGGCTCCCATCCCCCACAGGATGGAGAAACCGCCTGTGTTCTCAATGTACGAAGGCACCTCGGATCCGGACGACGATCTGGAAGACATCGAGGCTATGCTCGACTACCGGAACGTCCGGGGAGCCATCAAGTGCAGGCTTTTTCCGATGACCCTGAGGAAAGGCACTATGATGTGGTACAAGAGCCTGGAACCGGAGTTCGTCACGTCGTGAAGGGTCCTGAAGGACCTATTTTCGCGGCACTTCACGGCGTTCAGACGCCATCCGAAAACGGAGGCTGCGTTGGGCGCAATCATCCAGGCCCCCGATGAGCCCCTCAGGAACTACATCAAGAGGTTTACGAGGAAGGCGGTCCAGGTAACAACTTCGGACGAGATGAAGAGTTACCTGATGGAGCAGGGCCTACGCCGCGACTCCAAATTTTACGAGGTTGTGGCCATCCACCGGCCAGACTCCCTCCAAGACTTCCTCGACAGGGCTCGCCATTATATCCGGTTCGAGGAGACGCAGGCCACCAACACCGCCTGTGACACACGGAACAAAGAAGCCCCCCGGGGGTCCCGAGAGGAAGGGACCTCGGGCCAACGCCGCGGGGGGGACCGATGACGGGAGGATCGCCCCCGAGAGCCCTGCGAGCAACGGTGCCCCGTTGGTCGCTTCAGCGAATACACGGCACTAGTCGCTTCACACAAGCGCATACTGGCAGAGTGCGCCAACTCAGAATTTGTCCAGGGAGGTGTCCCTTTTTCAAAACCGGCACCCACCAAAGCCAACGTGGACAAATCTAAATATTGTCTCTTCTACCGAAGCCATGGTCACGTGACAGAGGATTGCATCCATCTGAAGGATGCAATTGAAATTCTGACCAAAGACAGACATCTGAAGAGGTACACTCGGGAGGAGACCCGCCACGACAGGAGGCCCCCGAGGCTAAAAAAGTCGAGGACCTCCCTCCTCTCCACAACGACTCTGGCCTACAGGTAGCCCTCAATGTTGGCCGACCAGAGGACTGGTTCGCCCTAAGAGAGTTCAACCTTCCCGCTGAACTTCAGTTACCCGAGGAGTCGGTACACCCCACCAGCCGGTGGGAATACTTCCCGAGGGCAATGGTCATTTCTGGCGGGATCAGTTAAGCGGAAGTTCGACGAGCTTATAAGTAACAGCTCCGGCAAGATGAGCACGCTTGACAAGTTCCGAGGCCGATCCAACCCGGTCACCTTCTATCTCGAGGAGCTCCCCGGGGGAGCCCTCAAATCGAACATTCCCCTTCTGATCCGGGCACAAATGGCCAACTTCGATGTCCGACGCATCCTGGTCGACGGGGGGAGATCGGTGGACATCATGTACACCCACCTCTTCGCGATGCTTCAGCTTAACGAATCCAACTTGTCCCTCTACCTAGGCTCCGATCTACAGGGCTTCAACGGGACGACGACAAGACCATGGGGATACGTGGAGCTCAAGGTCACCTTCGGGGAGAAGGAAACGGTTAGATAAATCAACACCCGATTTCTGGTCGTCAAGTGCCCATCACTATACAACTGCATCCTGGGCAGAATGGCGATGGCCGAGCTTACCGCAGTATCGTCGACCGTCCACCTGAAGATGAAGTATTACACCAAGCTGGGAGCCGTGAGGTCGACGACGGGCTCTGACGATTGGCCCCTGGCCCGCTTTGCAGCCCCTTGAGACGTCGGGGATCGACTGCTTTGTGGCGACAACGAAGATCCCCTTCCTCCCTGATCCATTATAGCCTCTTGGACCACCTGGGTAACCCTGCTCTTCCCAGGTTTGACCGCGGCTCTAGAGGCCCCCAACTTCCTCACCCTCTCCTCGACGGACGACATGTTCCCTGCAAAACAAAATAAAGAAGTAAGCCAACGACCAAAACCAACAGTAACATCGGGCAGAGGAAGTCGACCACCACCTAGGAAATGGAGGGCTTCCTCATCAGACGAGCACTCAAGCAGAGCTTTTGTGCTAATCAACCTCTTGGTTTGACAAATATGCCCCTCGTCGTTGAGGATGTAGTTACCGTTAGGCATCACCAATCGAGACAGGGGTAGCTATTCACAAAGGATATTATCTTCTGGTATCCCGCCAAATCCTCCTCGTCCAGGGTCCCTTGCCCGTACGATATACTGGTTTGTGCCCTTCGTAAAATGTTCCTCGGTCCATTCTAGGGGCACCTTCGGCACCATAACCTCCTTGCGCTGCTTGTCTATAACTCGTTCCTCTCGTCGAAACAACGAAGCGCACGTCGCGTGAGATACTGGCCGAACGAAAAAGAAACGCGCTTTGAAGTCCCAGATAGAATCCATATAAGTACAGAAAAGCTTCCTCGGTTGCTTCAACGAGACCCACCTGTGTCGACCATCAATCGTTTGCCTTTGCAGATGGAAGAGCCGGAAGAAAATTGACAAGGTGGCCCCGACCTCCAGATACAGACAAACGAGCTCATATGCCCGGATGAAAGCTATCACGTTGAGGTGCAGTACTGATGGGGCTAACTTCAACCAGTCGTGGACCCCCAACTGGAAATCCGTGAAAGGCAACCTGAGACCGTTCTCCCGAAAATAAAATTCATACATAGGGAATCACATTTTCCCATATCTCAAGCAGATACGATGATGCTCGTGAGGCCGGTATACCTGCCAACCTATAGAGGTGTCCATGCACCTGTCCTCGACGGTCGCAAAGGCACCGGTTTCCTCGTCGAAGAAATAGGAAGGCGTGCCCAGCGGCTCCTTGGCCACCCATTCCTCGACCGGCCAAACTCGTACTTCAGCGGCCGGAGCCTTGGGCTCCACATCGACGTCCATGGTCCCCGAGACCCACGAAGTCATCTTCACCTGAAAAGCAGAAGGAAATGGTGAATTCGATATCCAAGACCAAATTCACCCTTCCACCGCAGGCCAAGTGAAAGGGTGACGGGGACGGCAGCCACATCGGCCGCGAGGGCCACCCGGGCGTTCCTCATCGGGGGATCCGTCCAACACCCTCATCGCCCTAGGCCGTGCATTTAATCATATCATGCATCCCCGGGGCATTCAACCAATCCTATCGTGCATCCCCGGGGCGTTCAACCAATCCTATCATGCTTCCCCAGGGAATTTATCTAGAACTAACACCTGTCTCCGGGGTGTTCACGTCACCCCCTCACACGTCATCGGTATCTTCATCCCTAACCTAGAAAAACCACCGCCGAATGCGGCGGAGGGCCCTTTCCCTCCCTGATGCATTCATCACGCCCCGACACCAATGTTAAAGTGTAAAACAGAGAAGGGCTGGGGGAAAGAGAACTTACTCAGGGTAATGTGACGGCAAAGTACGCGGCGGCGGGTGCGACGGTGCTAGCGAACAGATGCGAGCAATACAACAGTCACGTGTGGTAGAGAGCAAAAATAAAAAATGATAAATGGGTAGGGGCCTGCCTACTTATACCCCTAGCACGGGACTCGAAGCGTCCCTTGGCACTCGAGTATCCTAGGATAGCCGCCAAGTCCTCACTCCTTCACTTTGGAGCTACGACTTGGGCGGCTCCTATTCTGGATTGGGCCCAGGCTTGCCCATCCGTCGGGAAGGCCCAGCCCAACACTATTTGGGGAAAGCCCAAATAGGCCCAAATTGCCAAGTGTTAGGCACAGACTCTCTTGTCGACCAGACAGCTCCCTCGTCGAGCAGGACGCGTCCCTCCATTGGGCAGAACAACACGTTCTCCGCGTGTCCCCTCCGCGGGGACACGTCTGTAAGAACACAAATTGTTTCTTAGTAATATCTCTATGTTTTGATGATAACTCTTATGAAATTTTGTATTAAAGAATTATATACTCTAAAATTGGTTCATGAATATTTGCTGCAGATAATTAAAGTATATATACATCCAAGAGCAAATTAATCTGAACATAGAACTATGGAAGGCTCTGAAGAGTCAGAATCATCTTATAGAAGAATCTGAGCGCTGTCTGCAGAAGGATCTGAAGCAGAAGCTACAGAAGAATCTGAAGCAGAAGCTGCAGAAGACTTTGAAGCAGAAGACTCTAATAAGATCTGAAGACTCTGAAGCATTAAAGAACTTTGTATGAGAGTTAAGAAGCACAATTTTTCAGAAGACTCTGAGAATACTACACGTTGTATGTATTGAGGATCTGATTCATAAAACTCTGCTCTGATAGAACTACACGCTAAAGCACACTTGCTGCATTACTCTGATTCAGCAAAATCTGATGGTTAACTTTGCTGAAAAGAAATACTTGTTGAAGAAGAATTCAAAGTAATATCTTTTGATTTGGCTCAACGACTCTTTCCTCTTTCATGCTTGACACTAGAACACAGACCAAAACCATTTCTCTGTGCATTCTACTTCCAGGAAAGGTCATGTGATGTAAAGACAAAAAGGTTCAGGCCTTTTCAATACACAGCCTCCAACGTCAAGACTTTGTGGACTACTGTGCATATAAAAGCAAGTCTTCCTCATCTTCTTCAAAGTGATCAAGAACCAATGAATCTGAAAAAGAAACTCTTACAAGCTCTCATAAAATATTCTTATTGCTGAGTTTATTCTTTTGTTCTTAACATTAAGTGAAAAATCAATGTTGTGATAAAGCTTGTTAGAAGCATTCATACACTTGTATTAATCTTACATTTTATTGTAATAGTTCCTTAAGAAGATCCAGTTGGGATCAGTAGTTCTTGAGAAGACTTTGAACAGTTGTTCTTAGTGCTTACTATTGTAATCAGTTGATTAAATAGTGGATTAAGTCCTTGTTTGAGAAAGGCAAATCACTCTAGGTAGGGTGGACTGGAGTAGTTGAGTTCAACGAACCAGGATAAAAATACTTGAGTTTTTACTTCTAAGTTTTATCTTCATACTTATTCAACCCCCTCTGTCGCTACTGCGAAAATCGCTGTCGGCTATGACAGAAGAGTCGCCACCGTGCGTTATTTATCCCACAAGAGGGAAAGGAAACGCTCAGAGTAAACCTAACGCAAAGAGGGAAAGGAATGGTCATCGCAACCAAATCCTAGATTCGGGAGTCGGTTACGCAAGGGGAAGGTATTAGCACCCCTCACGTCCGTCGTACTCGACGGGATCCACGCTTGTTTTCTATCTAAGGGTATGTTTATCTATCTACTCTAAAGGTCTGGTCTAAAAAGAAAAGAAAATGACTCGGCAAAGTATCGCACTTTATGCCTATGTATTCCCGTCTGGAACGAGAAATCAGAGTCAACGTAGTTCGCCTAACTACGGGTTAAAGGGGGGAAGGTTGCTCGCCGAGATATCGCATCTCGTGCCTACATACTTTTATACGGCATGAAAGATCAGAGCAAACGTAGTTCGGGCTACGGAAGACACAAGCTTGTCTGACAATTTTTTATCTCCTTATGAAAGGGTTTTCCAGATTAAGGGTCCAAGAGGACAAAAACAGAGTTTGAATGTTTGTTTGAGTTTTTTACGAAAGAACTGTTTTTTAGGATGTTTGCAATCTCAGTCGCACTAGAGACTATGACCCAGGAGTGAACGCTTCGTATGTCACCCAAAGGGTACCCCACTAACATCTAGATTACTGGAGAAAGACCCTCCACCAACCTTTTCCCATATAGCTTAAGGCTCGTAACGCACGACTTCGATTAACCTTATTACTGTATTTTTGAATTGTTTTGAGATGAGAAGAGAAAGACGCCCTAAAACTATGGTTGAAAGGGAATCTACCTACAGTTATCATGCATGGTTTAGAAACCTAATGTCTATCATAATTCCCTCTTGCACAGAGGAAATCAGAGATCCTAGGGGAAACAGCAAAAGAAAGCAAGCAGTAAATAGTAAAATGCATGCTATGCAACAGTACAAGCGAGGCAAGGGAGTCCGACTCAACCTCAAACCTAAGAAAACAACAGGCAAAGGGAGACAAGCTCCACCTCAAACCTAAAGGTAGTCAACACAAGCAAACAGACAAAATAACAAAGGAAAAAACAGAGAAAGCAGCCCAAGCAGCAGCAACAAACTTCTACAGACAGCAACTTCAACCTTCAACAGTAGCTCTGATCAGCAAGTTGAATTGACAGCAAAGAAACTTCATCTTCAAGCTAGCTCCTATCTTCAAGCTTCTTCAATTCTTCATCTTCAAGCTCTAGCAAGTTCCACAAGAAGAGAAATCACCATTGAGATCAAGTTACAATGTTAAGACACCTGATGAAAACCAAAGGAATTCATCTGGAACCAACATTAAAGAAAGTGCATCCTCAAAAGTTCTACTCATTAAGGCATGCCACTCATCCCTCCAAAGGAGAGATGGAGCTTCCTTAATAGGACTTTTCATCATAGGATAGGATAGAAGCAAACAATGCATTCTATGTTTGATGAAAGAAGAAAGACTAGTTCTAATGGCTCTTCCTAAAACCCTAATCCTTTAAGCTTATAAAAAGCTCCTAAAAGAGGAAGAAAACTTCAACTCCAAGCTCCAAAAGCCAATCCACAACAGCTACAAGATGTCCAGAAGCTCATCCAAAAAGGAATACAAGCACTTCAAGCTCCAAAGTCACCAACAAGACCAAACAAAGCAAGGTACCAAAGATGGAACACCAACTACACAACCAACTTGCAAAATCTACCTAAAATAGAAAACTAAATTTTAAAATTCTAATAAATTTCCTAGGGGGACATGCATGCTTTAACAATCTAGGGTTCAAATATTAAAGCCTAATTCAACTTCTAGGTCCACTAAACAATTCCTAAGTTGAAACATGTCAAGGTAAACCACAAGTTTGGGAAGGCTCTAAACATCTCACCTAAAACAGAACCTATAATTGTTGAAAAAATCTAATAAAAATCCTAAGGGAGCATACACATCTAACCTATAACATACTAAAAAATCAAAGCCAGATTCAAAACCAAATGGTCACACCAAAATTAACAAGGCAGATAGACAAGTATGCAAAAATTAAAGAAATAAACAAAATGAGAAAAATCAAATAAAATTGAAAAATGCATGAAAATGCAATTTATTGATCCCAGAAAATCACAAATTCAATCAGGAGTATGGAGATATTTTTAAAATATTTTTCAGATCAAAAATGGATTTATTGTGATTTTTAGAATCAATTTGCATAAAAAATAAAACAAAAATGAATAAAAGAAAATGAAACTGAAGAAAATAACATGAGCGTTGGATTGGTTGACAAGGTATGCAGATCCAAGGGCTATGGGCGTGTCCACGCAGGCATCCCAGTCACACGCTGACTGGGATTAATGAAACGCATCGTTTTGGCTTGGAGGCAAAATCTCAGATCAAACATGAGTCACACGATCTAGATACTAAGTCAAACTCTCAGACTCATCCAATGGCTAGATCATCATCTTCTTCCTTGGAACTCAGGCGAGGGTGAACAGCTCCGGTGACTCTCACGGTGGAAACAACTGTCTTCTCCGGTGAGACGTTGTTCACAGGTGACCAAATCCAACAAACTTTACACCAATCTTGCTCAATTTTTCATGTAGATTTCAAATATAACCTTAGAATCAACTGAATCCTCATGCATTTTAAAATCCGATCCAAAACTCAAATATCACCTCAACTCTGATCCTCGCCAAACCTAAATCTAATCATACAGAAATGTTCCTCATACTTCATACATCACTCTGATCTATCCAATTTCACTTAATTCCTTAAGATCAAACCAAATCGTGTCCAAACAGAAAATTCACTTCAACCTAAATTGTCTCTAATTGTTCCAATTTCAATCCAGAAACGACCTATGTCTCTATTAGATCCTAACCACATATGCAAATTGATCTACATCTCCCTAGAATTATGAGAAATTTGAAGGTTACATACCTGGTGTAAACCCACTAACAGAGGTAGCTAGAGCTTGACTCAACCTTCAAAACTCTCCAGACACGATCAGTGATGCAAGAGAAAGAGTCTCCAACCTTCAATTTGCTCTGAATCAGCTTGGAAATCAAAACTCGATTCTCACTTGATCTCTTGAAATTTCAAATGCAATCTCATCTTCCATCACGAAATGAGCTCCAAACTGAGTATAGAATCAATGATATCCTTATATAGAATGAGTTTGTGGGCTTTTGAAACTTGAATGAGGCCCAATTTAGTAGTTCACAAATTCTGATTTCCTCTTCAAAATTTCACATGACAGTCACGAGTTGGCCATGGAAATTGTTCTAGAATCTTCCCTTTCAATTTCAAATTGCCTTGTGAATGTATTCAGACCAAAAGGAGCACTTGAAATGCCTTGGTGAAGAAGTTGGATATGTAACTTGCACATGAAGCAATGCCATTGTAACTTGTGAAAATTGGCCTAAACTTAAAAATCCACCAATGTCATTGTGCCTGAAATGAAATTTACAATCAAAATGGATATTTATTTGACATGTTTTGGTCACTTAACCAATTATTTGGATTTTTCAACTTTGGATCCTTTGAAAATCTTCTTTTTCAAACCATTCCAAACCAAGTATTTCTATGAGCCCAATCAATCCATCATGACTTATTTGTTAGCCTAAAAACCACCTTTTGAACAACTTTCATGTTGAACAAAAATCCATTTGACAAGTGCAAGTTGGAGATTTTGACCTATGATTGAAAATGGCCTATAATCTCACTTTCCCAAAATACCCCTGACTTGTAAACCTCATAACTTGAGTTCTACAAATCAGATGGAAGACTTTTAGTACAATTTATAAATATAAGATCATGAGGAAAAACTTTCATGTTGGCCAAAAGTTCAGGTGAAACCTCCTTCTAGGTCAAAAATATCTTTGAAGTCAAATGATTTTCACAGACAAATTTCAGAGGCATCTGAGGACTTGTAACCTGTCTGGGTCATAACTTGAGTTCTATAAATCCCCTTGAGGACTTATAGTACTCAAATTAAAGGTATTGAGATGATATACAAGTTTCATGTTGGCCAAGGATCCATTTGAAACTTTCATCTTGACTTATGTGGTCCTGAAGTTAGGCACTAAACAGGGGATTTTACACTAAAACCCTAATTTAGCAACTTCCCACACTCTTGAATTTTCTTGACTTGATCTTGGCACAACACCACAAATGTCTCATCATATCATTTCATGAACTCCATGACCTAAAAGTAGGCTTTTATACTCTTCAATTGCACAGTTGACCTAGGATTGACCCAGATGAAACCCTAATTGCTTGCATTTCAACTATGGCTCTTGCATTTGACACAATGACTTGATTGAGCTCTCCCATGGCCCTCTAGGCATTCTATGAGCTCCATACACATCCTCTTCTCATATTCAACATTTCACATCCCTCTGATGATCCTCAATTGATCCTCAAGTTAGGAGAAGATCCACATGCAAGCATCTAACCCTCAGGCACTCAAACCACCTCCTGATGACCTTGATAACTTCTCAATCTTGAATAAGACCTCTTGCTAGGCTTCTCTTGATAAGAATCACACTTGACCCCCTGCTATATGAATGATATCATGATATGCAAATGATATAACTATGTAAATGTTAATGCAATGAAACATAAACCAGGTAAGAAAAGGTTGAGCAAATTTTGGGGTGCAACACCCCCCCCTTCTAAGTATTTTCTCACCTTCAGTTGGTATCAGAGCTCCGGTTCTGTGTGTGCTACCACTTCACAGTGACAGAAAAGATCCAGTGAGAAAAACTTTGATACTTATATTTGGTTGTTTATAATGGCTGGTGTTTCAACATCTAACAAGTATGAAGAAAGAGACAGAATCAATACAAAACCCCCTATGTTTGATGGGGAGAAATTTGATTATTGAAAAGATAGGATTGAAAGTTTTTTCCTTGGTTATGATGCTGATTTATAGGATCTGGTCATAGATGGATATGTTCATCCCATTGATGGTAATGGCAAGAAAGTAGATTGAAAATCTATGACAGAAGCCCAAAAGAAGGAATTTAGAAATCACCACAAGGCTAGAACAATATTGTTAAATGCAATATCTCACACTGAGTATGAAAAGATCACAAATAGAGAAACTGCATTTTACATGTGTCGCTACTGCGAAAATCGGCGCCGGCTGAACAGAAGAGTCGCCACCGTGCGTTATTTATCCCACAGGAGGGAAAGGAAACGCTCAGAGTAAACCTCGCACAACACGGGAAAGGTATGGTCGTCGCAACCAAAACCTGGATTCGGGAGTCGGTTACGCAAGGGGAAGGTATTAGCACCCCTCACGTCCGTCGTACTCGACGGGATCCACGCTTGTCTTCGGGTACGGATTATTATTCTATCTACTCTAAAGGTCAGGGGTTAAAAAGAAAATAAAATGACTCGGCAAAGTATCGCACTTTATGCCTACGTATTCCCGTCTGGAACGAGAAATCAGAGTCAACGTAGTTCGCCTACCTACAGGAAAGGAGGGGAAGGTTGCTCGCTAGGATATTGCATCCTATGCCTACGTACTTTCATACAGCATGAAAGATCAGAGCAAACGTAGTTCGGGCCACGTACGACACAAGTATGTTTTGATTGCTTTTATCTCCTTCTGAAAAAGGGTTTTTCTGATTACTGGTCCAAGCGGACAAAAATGACGTTTTGATGAGTTCACATTCTTTTACGAAAGAAGTGTCTTTTATTGTGTTTGAAATATTTATTGTGTTTTTCTGTTTGTTTTGAGAAAGAAGAGACAGAACTCTAACCTATGGTTGACAAGGGAATCAAACTAACCTAATGTTATCATGCATGGGTTAAGACCTAATGTCTATCATGCTCCTCTCTTGCACAGAGAGAAACAGAGATCCTACGGGAATAGACGGAAACAGAAACGATATCAAATATATATAGTAAAGCGGTAAAATGCATGGATGCAGCAATACAAGCGAGGCAAGGGAGTCCCACTCAACCTCGAACCTGGAAAACAATAGGCAAAAGTGAACAGGATTCACCTTCAACCCAACAGGGTAAACAACAAACAATACAGTCAGGAAAACCAATCAATACATCAAGAAATGAAATACAGCAAAAATAAACAGCCACAGCAGCTCTGCATCAACACCTATCTCCAAGTCATCTCCAATCAGCTACAAGCTTCAGTCAGCATCAATCTCTATCTCCACAGCCTTCCAGCAAGGTCTTGATCATCAATCTTCCATCTGCAATGGCTTTTCTTCAAGTCTCGATCTTCAGGATGAACATCAGTCAACAAGATGAAGGGAAGAAATGTCAGACAGTCAATTACCTACCAAGGGTGGTTCATTAACTGTTAACATTATACAGATAATTTTCCCTCAAAAGTTCTATCTTTCAAATACATTCACTGATACTTCCAAAGGAAGGAGGTGGATATTTGAAAGAGACTTTGAATCATAGAGAAAGGATGGATGCAGACAAAGCAATCCATGTTTGAGAAACAAGCTTTCTAATCTAGAGCTCTGCCTAGCTCCTAAACCCTAGCCTCCTCAACAGCTACTAGCAAGAATCTCTTCTCCAACTCTGGAAGTTGGTCTTCAAGCTCTGGATCTCCAATGGCTTCAACATCCCAAGTCTTCAGCTTCCCCAATCCCCAAGCAATCTCAATACCCACACAGACAAATCAATAATCCCCAGAGGGCACACCACACCAATCAATCAAATATAGCAGCATATACTAATAGCAATAGGGGAATCCTAGTTATTTCTAAGGGGATCTATCCTATACCCATAACCCCTATAGTCCATACCCCAAAAATTAAATGAAAATTTCCTAAAAGAATTAAACTATCTCACCTGAGTTGATTTAAAACCCTAATTTTGTTCATGTTGTTCTCACCTAAACTAATCACCTAAAATTAATTCCTAAAAATATGAACTAAATTGCATATACAAGCTAATCTCATCTACTAATCAACCTAAAAAAAATGGGTGAAAAATATTAAAGCATTTATTATAACAAAAATTATCAAAATCATGTATGAAATGAAATCCCTAAAATAGGCATTTATTTGGAAAATATGAGAAAAATATCAAATAAAAAATAAAATGCAATTTTTATTTTTTATAATTTTCTAGACATCTTGAAGAAATTAATGCAAAAAGAATCAATTGAAAATATGCATTTTATGATTTATTATGATTTGTTTAAGAATTAATATTTTTGAAGAAATAAAATGAATTAAAAGTGGAAAGGGGTGCAGGGAGTAAATGGATTCAGTTAAAAACAAGGATGGGCCCAGACTGGGGGGCGCGCATAGCAAGCGCGTCTGGGCCCAATGCTGTCAGAAAACCTAACAAAAATAAAATAAACCTGAACGGTGCATATAGTAAGAAATCTAGTTCATTTACGTTGGGCCTAGTTTGGGGAGGGTGCCATTAGCAATGAAATTCAAGGCCCATTCAGATACTTAAATGAAACGGGGCGTTTTGATGCCCAGGGTTTCCCTCCATATTCATCTTTAAACGTGGACCCTTGGATTAGATTCCCAGTCAAGGTCAAATACCCAATCGAACGGCCAGAGGTCATCGTCTACCTCCAGCCAAACCCTAGCTCAGAAAACCACCTTTCATGCACGCGCCTTCAACCATCTTGTTCTCACTCAATTCTCCATGAAAGCTCATGATGTAAAAACCAAAAACACTCCATTCTTCTCCCTCTACACAGCCATGGCCATAGTTCCTTCTAAAACTCACCCAAACTCCAAACCCGATAGGTGCAACAGATGAAATCCACCATTAACACCTGCTATCAACTGCTCCAATTCTTGCCACAATTTATCCTAACCTAATCTTCACCTCATACTAGTCATTTTAAGCCATATCATGAGAATTATCGTGCCATATTCCATGAGATGCAAACCTTAACAGAATTGGTGCATCATACTCAACCTTCATGAAATCTCTCCAAACTCATCAAAATCAGTCCTCTACTTATGCTTAACCATTCTAACCTAATAACTATCCATGATTCTAGCTAATTCAGCCAATTCGAAGGAAACTAACCTGGTGCAAAAATGGTGGAAACAACTATGGAAACCCTTGAATTTGATGCTTGCAGTGATTGGAACTTAATCAATGACCTTGATGATGAATTCTGTATGCAATATCTTTTGTGCAAACTCCTTGAATCTTGTACTTGAAACCTTCTTGCAACTTGGATGGAGAAGATGGATAGCACAATTCTTGATCAATTCAACCAATTCTTTGATAGGATTCTGATCTAGGAAAGGTATTGATGATGATCCAAGCAAGAAATATGGAAATTGATGGAGATTTGAGAGGGTTTGAGATGCTTTTGCAATTTGGAGAAAGTGAGTGAAACTTGTGATTTTGAGAGAATGAGATCACCAACCATGGCATGAACCATCTCATATCAATATATACATGATGTTAGAAACTCCTAGAAGCTTGGAGAAGCTTCCCTTGCACAATTTCCCTTGGATTTGGTTTATGTATCTTCCATTACAAGTAACCATGGATAACTCCCAAAATGTGAACTAAGCTCAAAATTCTACTTTAGCCAATGTCTTTAAAATGATCTTTCCATTCAAATGACCTATAATTTTGCTTCATTTGGCTAAAATATGAAAAATCTCATTTTTAAGTCCATTTTTATTCATTAAATCCAACAATTTTGAAACCTTATGCTATGAATCTTCCCAATCTCTCATGGTCACTTTTATAGACTCAAAATGTCACTTGGAACAAGTTTGATGTTGTAAAGTTTTCCATTTGAAGCTTCCTTGTATGAGTTTTGGGCATAGGTTGAAATGACCTGTAATTCTCAGATGACCAAAATACCCTTTGCTTGCCAAGACCATAAGTAGAGTTCCACAAATCATATGAAGGCATACTATAACATTATAGAAAGATAAGACAATGAGGAACAATTATTATGTTGACCAGAAATTCATTTGAAATCTCCTTGAGGGGTAAAAATAGCTTGGAAGTCAAGTCACTTTTACAGACAAAATTTCAGATACCTCAGATGACCTGTAACTTGCAAGGACCATAACTTGAGTTCTATAAATCTCCTTAATGTCTTCCACCACTCAAATTAAAGGTATTGAGATCCTCTACAAGTTCCATGTTGACCAAGGATCCATTTGAAGCTTGCATTTTGACTTATCTTGCTTGGAAATTTGACCTAAACTAGGGGATTTTACACAGAAACCCTAATTTAGAAACTCCTCTTCTCCTTGATTTCTCTTGAATTCTCCTTGGCATACCACCATATCCTCTTCTATATGTCAAATGATGAACCCCACATCTCCTCAATAGCCCTCAATGCCTTTCAAACAATCCTTTGACCTAGGGTTGACCCAGGGTTGACCCAGATGAAACCCTAGTTGACTGTCTTCCTCCCCAACTCTTGTGACCACACCAATGACTCATTTCCTTTTCCAAATGACTTTCTAAATCCTCCAAGATGTCTAGATACTCCCCATGCTCAGCCCATAGCTCACAATTTCTTTGTTGATCCTCAGACACCCTCAGTTAGGAGATATACTCAATGCTTGATCTACTGACTTGATAGCTTCCCAATTCTTTCTGATGACTTGAATGAGATTGAATTTGAATAATAACCTCTTGATAGGCCTCTAGAGATGAGAATAATGATTGGTCCCCTGTTGAATGACTTGCTATGCTTTTGCTATGCAGATGAGTAACCTATGTACATGACTCTATATGCAAATGCTAATGATATTGAAACATAAACCAGATGAATAAGGTTGAGCAAATTTTAGGGTGCAACAGCTGCCCCTATTCAAGCGACTTGGACCCGATTGGGTGAAGAGCCCGGAGCCTTCAGACATTCGCGGTACGAGACAGTTGAATACTAGGAACCCAGAAATTTGCCAAACGCAGAAATAAACTGCACCATTGCTTGGGGAACGACCTTCATCGACTGAATTTAACCGTTATGGCAACCCACTGGTCCATTAGCGACGGCGCTGGGGATTATTTTCATCAGCCTGAAAAAGACATTTATTATTGCAGGAATAAAACTTTGCTTGTCCACGTTAGGACGCCTGTGTCGTCAACACAAAGAAATCTCAACCAAACTTGTCCACGTTAGGAAAAAACTCGACAGCTTCACTGGGGATGGCTCGTCTGCCTCTCATCAAAAATAAATCGTCCACGTTAGGACTGAACTCTTCCACATTAGGAATAACACCGTCCATGTAATGAATAACACTTCGTCTGGATCTGTCCACGTCAGGACCACACTTTCCACGTAAGGAATCAATTTCTTTCCTCATAAGGAAATCATCTTCTTTCCACGTAAGGAATACGAACTTTCCACGTAAGGAATCGTTTTTCCACGTAAGGAATCGCCATCTCTTCTTCCACGTAAGGAATACAAACTTTCCACGTGAGGAATACAATATCAATCTCTCTTTCCCCGTTAGGAATGTCATCTTTCCACGTAAGGAACACCTCTTTTCCACGTTAGGAATGCAATTTTGCTCGATCTGTCCACGTAAGGACTCTAATCTTTCCGCGTAAGGAATCAATCTTGATATGTCCGCGTCAGGACTAAACTTGAGGTGTCCACGTAAGGACTCAATCTTTCCACGCAAGGAATATATCATCTTTCCGCGTAAGGAAACCACAATCTTTCCACGTAAGGAAACTCTTTCTGCTTTGTCCACGTAAGGACTCCCATCTTTCCACGTTAGGAATTCGTCTTCTTCCCCCGTAAGGAAACCAATCTTCTTCCACGTAAGGAATAAACCTGTCCACGTCAGGACTCACGTTTCGTCTTGATCTGTCCACGTCAGGACTCACCTCTTGACTTGCTGAGGAAATAAAACTTGTCCACGTCAGGACTCATGCACCTTTGACCCACTGGGGAAGTGAGACTTTGTCCACGTCAGGACTCACATCTCAACCTGTTGAAGTAACAGGACCTGTCCACGTCAGGACTTGCGCGTCTTCAACTTGCTGGGGAAATAAACCTCGTCCACGTTAGGATACATACTTTGCCACCAACACGAAGAAAGATAAATATGTCCACGTCAGGACTCTCGTATCATGCCATCGCGAAGAACTACAAACTCGTCCATGTCAAGACGCACATTTCACCATTACGAATAAAGCTATCTGCTGGAAATAAATTGTCCACGTCAGGACACCAGCACGAAGAGTAACCAATTTTGTCCACGTCAGGACTCCACACTCAATCAATACTGAGAACTCGAATCTGTCCACGTTAGGACTAACATGTACCGTCAAACTGGAAGAAATGTCCACGTCAGGACTCCACCTTCCAACAATTCTGAGGAATCGAACCTGTCCACGTTAGGACTAGCACCTCCTATCAGTCCGGGGAAATAAATCTGTCCACGTTAGGATTCCGTTTTTTTTCTAGCACGAAGAAAACCTGTCAAGAAACTGTCCACGTTAGGACTCATCCTTCCATTGGTCCACAAACTTCTTATCACTGACGTTACAGCAACTTCGAGGCTGACTCTACTGGGGATATTTGGAAACCAAACTACCGGATGCCTGTTCTGATAACTGGCGGTAGCCTCTGAAATTCTGGTTCGTGAAACCTTTTAATGCTGACGTAACAACAACCTTGAAGGAAACAAACCGCTGGTCGGACTAGAGAAACTTCAACAAGAAACCCTGGCGGGGGAATAAGTAACTCTGCTTAGGGACAAAGAGAAACTTATCCTGCTGACTCTATGGGGAGTAGTGCCAAAGCTGACACTTTCGCTAAATGTCTCACGTCGAGATCTCGAATGTTCATTGATTAATTTGAGCAAGAGCTCTTTCCACCTGTAAGGGAAATAATACTTGAAACAAACAGTTAGCCAACTTGGTTTATATTTCAAAATGCATATGTTTGACACTGACGCAATGCTCCATTCGACATGGAAATGCTACACGTTTTTATTTGGTGGATGCAAGTATGACACTATATGCCAATGCAAGTGCAGACTCGAACTGCTGGGATACCGAAAACCGCTTCAGCAAAATAAATGCTGAAGACAACGCCAACTCCGCTGGGGATAGCCAGGTGCTACAAAATTATTCCAGCAAAATAAATGCTGGGAGAGTGAAGTCGACTCAGCTGGGAAATTGGGAACTTAAACCAAGCACCTTATTGAAGTAACCCTCTGCTGGGGAATACAACTCTGCTGGAGAATAGCAGATGCGCTTGGTATGACTGAACTTCTGCTGGAAAGTGAACGGGTATCACACGGTATTTCGGCAAAATAAATGCCAATGCGCCACACCAACTCTGCCGGGGAGAGTCTTAATCTTCGAGTTCCACTGGGAGGAATGAAAATACTTGCTGAGAAGAGAATTCCGCTGGGGATGGGATGATTCTCTTGGGGAAACCAACTGACTCCGCTGGGGGAGAGTATATGACCCTGCGGGGAAAGGTAAACTGCCTGAATACAGCCCACCAATATTAATCTTCTGAGGTTAGCCTACTCTGCTTGAGATAAGGAAATCCTCCTGGGGGACACCCTACTGTCTGAATACAACCTTACGATCTTGGAATCATCAATTCTGCTGAGGATAGATAACTTTGCCGGAGAATATCTTTCTGGATAGGCTACGACTAGCTGGGGAGTTTGATCCTTCTTCAGGAAGAACGTGCATGATCTGCGTGAGGGTCGAGTCTTTCGTTATTGCAATCTTTTGATCATCTTCCTCGTACGGTTATGAAACCTGCAACAACACAAACAAGACAAGACAAGCCTATGCAACCAAATTGATTCAGGTTAGTGACGTTATTTTCAGTTAATTCAAAGCTTTAGCAATTGTTGGCAAGGGCCAGTGAGGTTATACACATGCTAGTTTCAGTAAACTTAGGCGTTTTATCATGCACAAAACAGTAAAGAGCCAGCATCAAATACTGAATAACATATTTTATTGATTGGGCCCCTGAATAGGCGGAATTTTTGTACACGGGATGTAACTCCTGAAAAGAGGAAGCTACGCAAAGCAGATATACAAGTATGCACAGGAAGCATAAATATTTTGACAAATTAAATTTTATACACATGTCGGCAACGGGGTGCAGACGAACACCACGAACGGATCCTCCCATGACTCGCCTGACTCTAATGTTTTCCCGGTATTCACACTTCCGAAGAAGTTGTATCTGATAATCGACCCCTCAGGCAATCTCCCGCACTGATGCTCATTGCAATGTCAAATTCGGACCGCAGTCATTTGCTTTTCAAATCCCTAACTTTTGCGTGAACCGCCCTTTACGGGTTTTCAGTTCACCGGGATACCCCTTTTTGCCGAAGTCGCCCAGTGTAGGTTTTCAACTTCGCGGGTGTACATTTTTTCATTTTATCCCTAACTTTTGCCCGAACCTTTCATTCTGTTTTTGGTTCGCCAGGATGCCCCATTTTTGCCTGGACTCTCTTTTTTTTTTGTCCAGCGGGTCAATTTTAAGCAAAGTATTTTTTAACTGCGTCCGAATTCACAGGTGACGTAAAGTCTTCACCGTCCATGGTGGACAACAATAACGCTCCTCCTGAAAAGACTTTTCTGACAACGTATGGCCCTTCGTAGATGGGGGTCCACTTGCCCCTATGATCCGCTTGCGGCGGGAGAATCCTTCTCAGCACAAGGTCGCCCGTCTGAAAGCTTCGCGGATGTATCTTCTTATCATATGCTTTCTTCATTCGGCTCTGGTACAAACGACCATATGCTAGAGAAGCTAGCCTCTCCTTGTCCATCAAACTCAATTGGTTCAACCTGTCTTTCACCCATTCTGCCTCGTCTAGCTGAACGTCTCGCAATACCCTCAGAGAAGGGATCTCAACTTCCAATGGTAATATCGCTTCCATTCCGTATACTAACGAGAATGGGGTTGCCCCGGTTGATGTGCGTACCGTCGTACGATAACCGTGCAAAGCGAAAGGTAGCATCTCGTGCCAATCCTTATAGGTCACCACCATTTTCTGAACGATCTTCTTGATTTTCTTGTTGGCCGCTTCAACAGCGCCATTCATCTTGGGTCGGTAAGGGGAGGAGTTGTGATGTTCGATCTTGAAATTCTGACAGAGCTCCTTCATCATTTTGTTGTTCAGGTTTGATCCGTTGTCCGTGATTATCCGCTCGGGGATCCCATATCGGCAAATGATATCTCTCTTGATGAACCTGGCCACCACTTGCTTCGTTACATTTGCATATGACGCCACTTCCACCCACTTGGTGAAATAATCGATTGCCACTAGAATGAACCGGTGCCCATTAGAAGCTGTCGGCTCGATCTTTCCAATCATATCGATTCCCCACATCGAGAATGGCCATGGCGATGACATCACATTTAGAGGACTCGGAGGCACATGAATCTTATCAGCATAGATTTGGCACTTGTGGCACTTCCTTGCGAACTTGAAACAGTCAGTTTCCATAGTCAGCCAAAAATAACCTGCCCTTAGCAGCTTCCTTGTCATAGCATGTCCACCAGCATGCGTACCAAAGGTACCTTCGTGTATTTCTTCCATGAGCAGCTTCGCCTCTTTTTCGTCTAGACAACGCAATAGCACCAAATCGTGGTTCCTTCTGTATAAGACCCCGTCTGGATTCAAATAGAAATTACCCGCTAATCTCCTGAGAGTCTTCTGATCTTGACTGGATGCCCCAGCCGGATACTCTTTGTTCTTCAGGAAATTAAGGATGTCAAAATACCACGGTTTGTCATCGGATGCTTCATCAATAGCAAATACGTAAGCCGGTCTGTCAAGCCGAGAGATAATGATTCGGGGAGCCTCGTTCTAGAAGTTGACTTTGTACATGGAAGACAAAGTGGCGAGAGCGTCAGCCATTTGATTCTCTGCCCGCGGTACGTGATGCAATTCAACCTTGTCGAAGAAAGGCAACAATCTCCTTGCATAGTTCTTGTAATGTATCAAGTTGGGCTGACGCGTCTCCCATTCTCCTTTGATCTGATTCACCACCAGAGTTGAGTCTCCGTATACGTCCAGATGCTTGATTCACAAATCAATGGCTTCCTCAAGCCCCATTATACAAGCTTCGTATTCGGCTTCATTATTGGTAACGTCAAAGGTCAATTGGGCAGTAAACGGGATGTGCGACCCGTGTGGCGTAGTGATGATTGCCCCTATTCCGCTACCGTAAGCATTCACAGCTCCGTCAAATATCATCTTCCACTTGGAACCCAACTCTGGCCCTTCGTCTGGCAACGGCTCTTCACAATCTTTCATCTTTAGGTACATGATATCCTCGTCAGGAAAATCAAACCTCATTGATTGGTAATCTTCAATAGGCTGCTCCGCCAAATACTCAGACAGCACACTCCCCTTTATAGCCTTTTGCGAGACGTATTGAATGTCATATTCAGTCAAGACCATCTGCCAACGGGCAATTCTCCCTGACAACGCCTGATTTTCGAATACATATTTGATAGGATCCATCTTCGAGATGAGCATGGTTGTATGATTCAGCATGTATTGCCTCAAACGCTTGGCGGCCCAGGCTAGTGCGCAACAAGTTTTCTCAAGCATTGAGTATCGAGATTCACAATCTATAAATTTCTTACTCAAGTAGTAGATCGCATGCTCTTTTCTTCCTGTCTCGTCGTGTTGACCGAGAACACAACCCATACTTCCCTCAAGAACCGTCAAATACATGATCAAGGGTCTGCCCGCCACTGGGGGTATCAAAATAGGAGGCTCCTGCAAATACTGCTTTATCTTATCGAACGCCTTTTGACAATTTTCGTTCCACGTTACAGCTTGATCTTTCTTCAACAGCTTGAATAATGGTTCACACGTAGCAGTTAGGTGAGATATGAACCGGGCGATGTAGTTCAACCTCCCTAAAAACCCGCGCACCTCTTTCTCTGTTTTAGGCGTCGGCATTTCTTGAATCGCTTTTATTTTAGCAGGATCGACCTCTATTCCTCTTTCGCTTATGATAAACCCCAGCAGTTTACCCGATCTCACCCCGAAGGTGCATTTGTTAGGGTTCAGTCTCAGCCTGAACTTCCTAAGCCTTTTAAATAACTTCAGCAGATTCACCAGATGCTCTTCCTCCGTCTGGGATTTGGCAATCATATCGTCAACGTAAACTTCGATCTCTTTATGCATCATATCATGGAAAAGAGTCGTCATTGCACGCTGATATGTTGCCCCAGCATTTTTCAAACCAAAGGGCATCACTTTGTAGAAAAATGTTCCCCAAGGCGTTATGAAAGTAGTTTTCTCCATATCCTCTGGCGCCATTTTAATCTGATTATAGCCTGAAAAGCCATCCATGAAGGAGAATACGGAGTATTGAGCAGTATTATCAACTAGCACGTCGATATGAGGAAGTGGAAAATCGTCTTTTGGGCTTGATTTATTCAAATCTCTATAATCCACGCACATTCGAACCTTGCTGTCTTTCTTTGGCACTGGTACGATGTTAGCAACCCATGAGGGGTATTTTGTTACAGCCAGGAAACCAGCGTCCCACTGTTTTTGAACTTCCTCTTTGATCTTTACTGCCATGTCTGGTCGAGTTCTGCGAAGCTTTTGTTTGACAGGCGGGCAATCTTCTTTCAGTGGCAGACGGTGCACAACCATATCTGTATCGAGCCCTGGCATATCTTCATACGACCAAGCGAATACATCATTATACTCTCGGAGCATTTCAACCAGTCTTCGCTTGATATCGCTCTGCAGTGCGGCTCCGATACGAATATTCTTCTCAACCCCTTCCGACCCCAAGTTGATAATTTCGATGACCTCGTCGTGAGGCAGAATGGCTCTTTCCTCTTGCTTCACCAACCAAGACAGCTCTTCAGGAACGTCACTATCTTCGACAACCTCTTCTTCGGCCTGAAATACTGGGTGCTCAAAGTCGGGACGAGTCATAGGTGGTTCAAGGATGTCATCTGAAAATGTTATCCTGCAAAAGGAATGGTTAAGTGCTTCAAAATGCGTATAAAGCGAATAGCCACGTTGCCATTTTATTGAAAAATACAAAACAAGAAAGACAGAGATTACAGTATTTGCACATAAAAAAACGCCATTTATTTAATGATTAACACGCAATGTTCATAACAACACAGCCCTAAGCAAATCATGATGCCCCGGGCAAGACATCAGATTATTCAACAATTAATAAAGCAAAGCATTACTGTTTAAGAGTCACAGGAACAAGCTCCTGAATAGACCAGTTGCACAGTCCCTGTCCTGGCGTGCTTGGCTGAATCCAGGCATCCATATCACAGTCGATGTCTCCTTCGTCAGACTCCGAAGCAGCATTGATGGTTTCATGACATACTCCACTGGCAGAGATAGTTATCGGCCCTCTGAAACGGGGTGGCCCCACAGCAGGTGTTGACGACGACGGTTGGTATCCCAGCCCGAACCGGTCCATCTTTACGGGAATATCGAGCACTTTGCCCCAGCCCTTTGCTTCTCCTGCCTCCACTAGAGCTTGAGCTTATTTATACGACGAGACGGCTATCTCTGGCACTTTGCTCGGCCCGGGACCTTTGTCCTTGATACGCAACCCTTCAAATGCCTGGCAGGGTGTCTCGTGGATCTCTCCGTCGACCTCCACATATTTAAATGACGACAGATGGCTGACCAGGATGTCTTCTTCTCCGCATACGGTGACTACGCTGTCTCCGACCATATATTTCAACTTCTGATGCAGGGTAGACGTGACTGCCCCAGCCCCATGAATCCAGGGTCTTCCGAGCAAGCAGCTGTATGCAGGCTGTATATCCATGATATAAAACTCAGTGGCGAACACCTCCGGCCCTACTTGCAGGGGCAATGTTATCGATCCAAAGACTGTTCTTCGCGTGCCGTCAAACGCTCTGACTACCAAGTCACTGGGCGTGCACAGGATTCCTCTGACATCCAGCTTCATCATCGCTTTCTTGGGCATCACATTCAAAGACGATCTGGTGTCGACCAATACATGCGACATTACTGATCCTCTACACTCGACAGATATGTGCAGCGCCATATTGTGATCTCTCCCTTTTGGGGTCAAATCGAAGTCGGTAAAGCCTAAGCTGTGGCCTGCATTCACATGTGCCAATACTCCTTCCAACTGATTTACAGAGACGTCTTGGGGTACGAAGGAAGTATCCAGGACTTTCAACAAAGCATTTCTGTGAGCTTCCGAACACAAGAGTAATGACAAGATGGATATTTTGGACGGCGTCTGCTGCAGATGCTCCACAATCTTATAATCGCTTTTCCGAATCAAGCGCATGAACTCTTCTACATCCTTCGATGCCGCTTCTTTTTCGCTTGCTTGCACTGGGACATTCTCAACCATCTTCCCCTTTCCTTTTGCTAGTCTTTCGGCCTCCACTTCAGGTGATATAAAGATCCTACCACTCCTTGTCATACCTCCTGAACCAACAACGTTATCCACAGTCTCGGCTGGCTGCTAATCAACATCAATCTTTATCCCGTCACAATACACCTCCAACCCATATGACCAGGGGACTGCTCTTGTGTTCTCGTACGGGATCGGTCCGGCCTTAGTTATGGTGATCGGTGGTCGCTGGACTGGTGCGGCAATAGTGATTGTCTTCCGAGGAATCGTTACAGTGGCCACATCACTCTGATCATCTGCTACTGCCCCCGCGGGCTCTTCAGTTGCTGCTCGGTCAAACTGCAATGTGCCTCCATCAATTAAAGCCTGAATGCCTTTCTTCAAATCACCACACCCCCCAGCTAGGGTCCATCATTCTAAGCAATACTCGTCACATCCTGGAAGAACACCCCCTTGCAACAATCTGCTTTTTATCTCGCTCAGCGGCGTCTTTAAATCGTCGACATTCATAATCAGCTTCAAACCTTCCTCAGTCAGAATGGCGTTTGCCCCATGATTGGGCATGGGTTTCTGCACTATATTCGGACCTGCCGTTCCGAAATTGATAGTCTTATTGTCCAGAAGATCCTGCACAACATGCCTAAAAGCATGGCAACCCTCTATATCATGGCCCGGAGCCCCAGAATGAAACTCACAGTGCCTGCTTGCATCATAACCATACGGGGGAGTTCCCGTTATCGGTGCCAAAGTTCTCTTCTCTACCAAGTTCAAACCCAACAGCGTCTGCAACAAATCTGCATAGGTTGAGGGAGGCTTCTCAAACACTCTTCTTGGTTTACCACCCTGGAATCTTCGCTGAGCCTGCTGTGCCCCCTGCTGAGGTTGCGGTTGCTGCTGCTGTTGCTGTTGTTGATGCATTGGCTGCTGCTGAAACGGTTGTTGTGGTTGAAGTGGTTGTTGCTGATACGGCATAGTAACGCTCGCCACCTGCTGCGGCTGATGATATTGGTTTCGTCCCCTGCCTCGGCCTCGGCCTCGGCCTCCAAATACTGCGCTTGCCTCGCCCTGACGGCGCCCACCAAAAGCCTTCCTATTACTGCCAGATGCAGTTGATTCCTCAGCCTGGAATTTTCCTTGCTTAATGTTACGTTCAATCTTTTCTCCCATCAGAATTAGGTCTGAAAAACTGGCCAGAGATGTATGAAACAACATGTCATGAAACAAGCCTGTGAATGTGCCGACGAACATGTCATTCATTTCCTTATCTTCTAAAGGAGGACGGACCCTGGCAGCCATATCGCGCCACCTTTGCGCGTACTCTTTAAAGCTCTCCCCCTTCTTCTGAGACAGCCCTGTCAATTGGACCCGATTGGGTGCCAAGTCGCTGTTATACTTGTAGTGAGCTACAAATGCCTCGGCTAGCTGTTTCCATGTCTTTATATTGGTCGGCTCCAACCCCATGTACCACTCTAAGGAAGGGCCCGACAGACTATCCTGAAAGAAATGCATTAGCATTCTCTCATCAGTTGAGTACGCAGACATCTTTCTGTAATAAGCCCGGACGTGCACCTTCGGACATGTGTCCCTTTTATACTTATCAAACGCCGGAGCTTTGAATTTGATTGGCACCCTCAAGCCAGGTACCAGACCCATTGTTGCCATGTCTAAGCCCACAGCACTTTGGTTCAGGACCCCCCTCATCTGCTCTTCTAGCATTCTGATCTTCTGGGAGTCATCCATCGGTCCTTCGAAACCTCCGCCGGAGAAAGCGTCCTCCTGCTGATCTTCTTGCCACATACCATTCCCAGCTCCATACCCATCATATCCATTATTACGGCCAGCCCTGATCTGATTCATCACTGGGCCTCGCCCTCTGTTACCGTATCCCTGAACACCTCCAGCAGGCCCAAAAGCCATTAACCCAGCGCCGTTTCCATTTCAGAAACCTCTGTAACCCTGATTGGTCACACCATAGCCATCTTGCCCAAAGCCTTGAGCATTGAAACCATATTTCCCAGCATTATCGAATCCCTGATCGTTGAACCCGAATCCAGTATTGCCAAAGCCGTTGCCTCCCATATTATCACCCAAGTTGACATCACCAAGCCCAACGTTATGGACAGCAGTCTCGTTCCCCACTCCGACGTTACCGTTCCCAGCAGCGGTAGCGTTGTTGACATTAGCAACAGGTATATTGACTACAGGTGGAGCCACTGGCGTGGGAGTGCCGTCTCCATGAACAGTATCGACCCGTACAGATTGATGATCCTCGTTACCGTGACCAGCATTTCGGGCCAACAGAGGTTGGACCATGGCTTGCAAATTCTCCTGACCTTTTGCAATAGCTTCCATGGTCTGCATAAAGAGAGCTAACTTCTCGCGCACATCTTGCATCTCGTTCTGCATTTGATCCATGATTCTTCTACAGTTGGTGCGAGTGGAATAGCGGTGCGGGTGCTGATCTGCAATCCTGGAAATACCTGGCACAGAGCAGGAAATAAGACACCATCCAAAGATTACCTGTAATGCAATATGAATATGAATGCAATGCAATGCGTGTCTGTGCATTAGAGAAATTCATTCCCCGATTCTAGCGTGAAGGTGTCGGTGCAGTGACAGTGCTATCAATATAAAGATCGGAGCTGAATCACAGAAAGCCTCATATATTGCTGAGAAATCAATAAGCCCGGAATACAATGTCACTGAGAGTGCAACAAGAAGGCATGACCTCAACCAACAATCCTGGCGATGGTCAGCACTATGCAAATAAAGCATACAAGCTACTATATGAAATAATCAAACACCCTCATAAGCCTGGTATTCTTCTAGCAACTTCCTGGTCTCCGGATGACTTGGTCGAGCAAGCAGCCCTTCAACAAGTTGGTTTCTTTTCTTAAGAACACGACGTACGTCTTCAGCAGTTTCTTCCCATGCTCCCTCTCCAAAACGATCCTCAAGTTTACGCTTCTGAGACACAGCTTCATCTCTGCCTTTGATGGCCTTGTTTAATGCGTTCTGGAGACTATACCTGGTCATCACTTCTTCTTCACACTTCTTGATGCTGGACTTCAACTGCTCTTCGAGGTCGGAGATTTGCTGCTTCAACTTATCTTCCCTCTTCTTATTGTTGGTGAGCGTGGCATTCCAAGTCTTATTACAGGAAGAGATCTCTCGGTGAGCTGCGTCGAGCGCCTTCTTCTTGGATTCAAGCATGTCATGGGAGCTTCTGAACTCTTGCCCCAGACGTTCGCGCTTCTTCCTCTCCTCAGTCAACTCAGCCTCTAACCTGTTCATTAGCTCAATCTGCTGTTGGAAAGCATGGACGGCCTTGTTTTTCTCACTGCGTATCTGGGCTAGCTCCTGCTCTAACCCTTCGTTGATCTTCATCAAGGCTTCTTTCTCTTTCACCACTTGCTCGTAGGCTTCCCTAGAAACAGTAGTTGGCTCTGCTACCGGAATAGGAACAAGAACTGGTGCATCTGGAAATGGCATCCTCAACTGACTGGCTCTCTCCTGGATCCACTCTCTGTAAGGTGCGTAGGCCTGACAGTCATTCTTTCCTAACAACGGCTTCCCTCTTCGGTTAATACGCGTCCAGGCATGCTGCAGCTTGGCTAATAACTCCCCCTTCAAATCTCCGGTGAAGTACAGAGATTCCTGTACTTCTTCCTCCTTTGGCGGGTTCTTCAGCGCATATCCGAACTGACGGACCAACAAGGATGGGTTGTAGTTGATACACCCCTTTCTTCCTATCAGTGGGACATTAGGGTACCTAGAACAACTGAATATAAGCTCGGATCCCAGCAGATCTCTATCAAACCATTCAACGTCTTCGGAAGATAGCCTCATCAGGCGCTCTGACCAGCTAGCGGTGGTTGCACTCTCCACAAAAGATCCCTTCATGGGAAGATGACTCTTGAACCACATATTCAATAGAGGAGCACAGCAGTAAACAACCTTTCCCCTTCTGTTTTCGTTCTTGTAGTGCAAGGAATGGTAGAAGTCTCCGATCAATGTTGGCACTGGATTGCCGGCAGCAAACAGATGGAAAGCGTCCAAGTCTACGAAATTGGGTAAGTTAGGGAATAGCACAATCCCATAAATGCATAGAGCCAAAATAGCATTGAAAACTACCCAACATCCGTTCTTGGCATACTCCTGAGCTTTGCCAACCAAGAAATCAAGAGAGAAACCTGAAACCCCAAGCCATGAAGTCACTAACAGTTCTGCAGCGTCCATATGCAAGGCTTTGGCTAAGTCCTCCAACTTGGGCTCAGCAGCAGAGTGAATAAAGGGAACCTTGTTCTGCACTGGTAGCTCAGTAAACTCCACATACTCCTCAATGGTAGGCCCCAGAATGAAGTCAGCAAACGTAAAACATCTCAATGCGGGGTCATAGAACTGCATCAGGGTGTACAGCCCGCTCATCTCATCAGCAGTGGGCTTGCAGACTAATCTCAGTAACCTCCCATGACTCATTCTGAAGCTTCTCCTGACCTCCTTATCAGCAAGAGATATCAGACCAAGCAAAGAGGTAATATCAGGTGAAGGCAGCTTATACGCAACTGTTTTCCTCAAACCGGCCATAGTCAATACTCAGAAGTCTGGGCACTAGAATCGGAGGATATGCAAATGCACCTGCAGCACAGACACACGTTAATGGGATGCAATGATAATGGGTATGCAAACAATGCAATGCAAGTAACATGCAACAGGGACCAACTGCCGTAGCTGAATAGCCTGAACCATATCAAGAGGTCTCAAACAGACTCTTTAGAAGTCCTTAAACCCTGGTCTCAGATAGACCTAAAACAAAGCTCCAACAATGGTCTCTGACAGACCTCAAACCATAACTCTAACTGGTCTCTGGCAGACCTCATATCATATCTCCAACTGGTCTCTGACAGACCTCAGAACCCTCCAACTGGTCTCTGACAGACCTCAGAACTCTCGCACTGGTCTCTGACAGACCTCAGAACTCTCCATAAATACCCAGGATCTCTGATCAAGGAGCAAACCGGTAGTTTGAAGGTCTAGTTACCTGCATAACCCCAAACCCTCTCACAGGTGGATGTCCTAGTAACTGACAAAGGTATGGCATCCTATGCGGTCGTCGGCGTCACAGACTTTCAGGGTTGATGATACGATTCCCAGAAGGAGTGGCATCATCAAATCCTGAAGAGGCCTCACTTAGCCAACTTCCAAATGATCGGTTCCCGGAGTCGACAATTCAGCTGACCAACAACCCCTTCGACCCAAAGGGTAGAAAAAGAAGCCAACCAGAAGAACCTCGTCCGAGTGTAGATTTCATGAGACACTAATGCAAGCAAAGTCGGCACGCGTCCACTACTTTCTACTCTAATTCTAGGTGCACTCAAGCCCAGGTCCGACTTATCTCTCAATCATAGAACCACCCATCACACCCCAATACAGCAGTAATAATCAATATATATAATGCTGAAAATAAAGGTCAGAAATATAAATCCATACAAAATCCTCGACGGGAAAATAAGCGTTAGGATTGACTCTCTTAAGGGACGTTGGATCCCAAATGCATAAGAACCATCGCAGTCCTTAGCAGCCAGGGGACGTTGGATCCCCAGCAGAGTCGTCAGCTGTCGCTACTGCGAAAATAGGCTCCGGCTGAACAGAAGAGTCGCCACCGTGCGTTATTTATCCCACAGGAGGGAAAGGAAACGCTCAGAGTAAACCTCGCACAACACGGGAAAGGTATGGTCGTCGCAACCAAAAACTGGATTCGGGAGTCGGTTACGCAAGGGGAAGGTATTAGCACCCCTCACGTCCATCGTACTCGACGGGATCCACGCTTGTCTTCGGGTACGGATTATTATTCTATCTACTCTAAAGGTCAGGGGTTAAAAAGAAAATAAAATGACTCGGTAAAGTATCGCACTTTATGCCTACGTATTCCCGTCTGGAACGAGAAATCAGAGTCAACGTAGTTCGCCTACCTACAGGAAAGGAGGGGAAGGTTGCTCGCTAGGATATCGCATCCTATGCCTACGTACTTTCATACAGCATGAAAGATCAGAGCAAACGTAGTTCGGGCCACGTACGACACAAGTATGTTTTGATTGCTTTTATCTCCTTCTGAAAAAGGGTTTTTCTGATTACTGGTCCAAGCGGACAAAAATGACGTTTTGATGAGTTCACATTCTTTTACGAAAGAAGTGTCTTTTATTGTGTTTGAAATATTTATTGTGTTTTTCTGTTTGTTTTGAGAAAGAAGAGACAGAACTCTAACCTATGGTTGACAAGGGAATCAAACTAACCTAATGTTATCATGCATGGGTTAAGACCTAATGTCTATCATGCTCCTCTCTTGCACAGAGAGAAACAGAGATCCTACGGGAATAGACGGAAACAGAAACGATATCAAATATATATAGTAAAGCGGTAAAATGCATGGATGCAGCAATACAAGCGAGGCAAGGGAGTCCCACTCAACCTCGAACCTGGAAAACAATAGGCAAAAGTGAACAGGATTCACCTTCAACCCAACAGGGTAAACAGCAAACAATACAGTCAGGAAAACCAATCAATACATCAAGAAATGAAATACAGCAAAAATAAACAGCCACAGCAGCTCTGCATCAACACCTATCTCCAAGTCATCTCCAATCAGCTACAAGCTTCAGTCAGCATCAATCTCTATCTCCACAGCCTTCCAGCAAGGTCTTGATCATCAATCTTCCATCTGCAATGGCTTTTCTTCAAGTCTCGATCTTCAGGATGAACATCAGTCAACAAGATGAAGGGAAGAAATGTCAGACAGTCAATTACCTACCAAGGGTGGTTCATTAACTGTTAACATTATACATATAATTTTCCCTCAAAAGTTCTATCTTTCAAATACATTCACTGATCCTTCCAAAGGAAGGAGGTGGATATTTGAAAGAGACTTTGAATCATAGAGAAAGGATGGATGCAGACAAAGCAATCCATGTTTGAGAAACAAGCTTTCTAATCTAGAGCTCTGCCTAGCTCCTAAACCCTAGCCTCCTCAACAGCTGCTAGCAAGAATCTCTTCTCCAACTCTGGAAGTTGGTCTTCAAGCTCTGGATCTCCAATGGCTTCAACATCCCAAGTCTTCAGCTTCCCCAATCCCCAAGCAATCTCAATACCCACACAGACAAATCAATAATCCCCAGAGGGCACACCACACCAATCAATCAAATATAGCAGCATATACTAATAGCAATAGGGGAATCCTAGTGATTTCTAAGGGGATCTATCCTATACCCATAACCCCTATAGTCCATACCCCAAAAATCAAATGAAAATTTCCTAAAAGAATTAAACTATCTCACCTGAGTTGATTTAAAACCCTAATTTTGTTCATGTTGTTCTCACCTAAACTAATCACCTAAAATTAATTCCTAAAAATATGAACTAAATTGCATATACAAGCTAATCTCATCTACTAATCAACCTAAAAAAAATGGGTGAAAAATATTAAAGCATTTATTATAACAAAAATTATCAAAATCATGTATGAAATGAAATCCCTAAAATAGGCATTTATTTGGAAAATATGAGAAAAATATCAAATAAAAAATAAAATGCAATTTTTATTTTTTATAATTTTCTAGACATCTTGAAGAAATTAATGCAAAAAGAATCAATTGAAAATATGCATTTTATGATTTATTATGATTTGTTTAAGAATTAATATTTTTGAAGAAATAAAATGAATTAAAAGTGGAAAGGGGTGCAGGGAGTAAATGGATTCAGTTAAAAACAAGGATGGGCCCAGACTGGGGGGCGCGCATAGCAAGCGCGTCTGGGCCCAATGCTGTCAGAAAACCTAACAAAAATAAAATAAACCTGAACGGTGCATATAGTAAGAAATCTAGTTCATTTACGTTGGACCTGGTTTGGGGAGGGTGCCATTAGCAATGAAATTCAAGGCCCATTCAGATACTTAAATGAAACGGGGCGTTTTGATGCCCAGGGTTTCCCTCCATATTCATCTTTAAACGTGGACCCTTGGATTAGATTCCCAGTCAAGGTCAAATACCCAATCGAACGGCCAGAGGTCATCGTCTACCTCCAGCCAAACCCTAGCTCAGAAAACCACCTTTCATGCACGCGCCTTCAACCATCTTGTTCTCACTCAATTCTCCATGAAAGCTCATGATGTAAAAACCAAAAACACTCCATTCTTCTCCCTCTACACAGCCATGGCCATAGTTCCTTCTAAGACTCACCCAAACTCCAAACCCGATAGGTGCAACAGATGAAATCCACCATTAACACCTGCTATCAACTGCTCCAATTCTTGCCACAATTTATCCTAACCTAATCTTCACCTCATACTAGTCATTTTAAGCCATATCATGAGAATTATCGTGCCATATTCCATGAGATGCAAACCTTAACAGAATTGGTGCATCATACTCAACCTTCATGAAATCTCTCCAAACTCATCAAAATCAGTCCTCTACTTATGCTTAACCATTCTAACCTAATAACTATCCATGATTCTAGCTAATTCAGCCAATTCGAAGGAAACTAACCTGGTGCAAAAATGGTGGAAACAGCTATGGAAACCCTTGAATTTGATGCTTGCAGTGATTGTAACTTGATCAATGACCTTGATGATGAATTCTGTATGCAATATCTTTTGTGCAAACTCCTTGAATCTTGTACTTGAAACCTTCTTGCAACTTGGATGGAGAAGATGGATAGCACAATTCTTGATCAATTCAACCAATTCTTTGATAGGATTCTGATCTAGGAAAGGTATTGATGATGATCCAAGCAAGAAATGTGGAAATTGATGGAGATTTGAGAGGGTTTGAGATGCTTTTGCAATTTGGAGAAAGTGAGTGAAACTTGTGATTTTGAGAGAATGAGATCACCAACCATGGCATGAACCATCTCATATCAATATATACATGATGTTAGAAACTCCTAGAAGCTTGGAGAAGCTTCCCTTGCACAATTTCCCTTGGATTTGGTTTATGTATCTTCCATTACATGTAACCATGGATAACTCCCAAAATGTGAACTAAGCTCAAAATTCTACTTTAGCCAATGTCTTTAAAATGATCTTTCCATTCAAAATGACCTATAATTTTGCTTCATTTGGCTAAAATATGAAAAATCTCATTTTTAAGTCCATTTTTATTCATTAAATCCAACAATTTTGAAACCTTATGCTATGAATCTTCCCAATATCTCATTGTCACTTTTCTAGACTCAAAGTGTCACTTGGAACAAGTTTGATGTTGTAAAGTTTTCCATTTGAAGCTTCCTTGTATGAGTTTTAGGCATAGGTTGAAATGACCTGTAATTCTCAAATGACCAAAATACCCTTTGCTTTCCAAGACCATAAGTAGAGTTCCACAAATCATATGAAGGCATACTATACCATTATAGAAAGCTAAGACAATGAGGAACAATTCTTATGTTGACCAGAAATTCATTTGAAATCTCCTTGAGGGGTAAAAATAGCTTGGAAGTCAAGTCACTTTTACAGACAAAATTTCAGATACCTCAGATGACCTGTAACTTGCAAGGACCATAACTTGAGTTCTATAAATCTCCTTAATGTCTTCCACCACTCAAATTAAAGGTATTGAGATCCTCTACAAGTTCCATGTTGACCAAGGATCCATTTGAAGCTTGCATTTTGACTTATCTTGCTTGGAAATTTGACCTAAACTAGGGGATTTTACACAGAAACCCTAATTTAGAAACTCCTCTTCTCCTTGATTTCTCTTGAATTCTCCTTGGCATACCACCATATCCTCTTCTATATGTCAAATGATGAACCCCACATCTCCTCAATAGCCCTCAATGCCTTTCAAACAATCCTTTGACCTAGGGTTGACCCAGGGTTGACCCAGATGAAACCCTAGTTGACTGTCTTCCTCCCCAACTCTTGTGACCACACCAATGACTCATTTCCTTTTCCAAATGACTTTCTAAATCCTCCAAGATGTCTAGATACTCCCCATGCTCAGCCCATAGCTCACAATTTCTTTGTTGATCCTCAGACACCCTCAGTTAGGAGATATACTCAATGCTTGATCTACTGACTTGATAGCTTCCCAATTCTTTCTGATGACTTGAATGAGATTGAATTTGAATAATAACCTCTTGATAGGCCTCTAGAGATGAGAATAATGATTGGTCCCCTGTTGAATGACTTGCTATGCTTTTGCTATGCAGATGAGTAACCTATGTACATGACTCTATATGCAAATGCTAATGATATTGAAACATAAACCAGATGAATAAGGTTGAGCAAATTTTAGGGTGCAACAACATGTTTGAGTCCTTGAAAATGACTCATGAGGGAAACTCTCAAGTCAAGGAAACAAAGGCTCTGGCTCTAATTCAGAAGTATGAAGCTTTCAAGATGGAAGAAGCTGAATCTGTTGAAGCCATGTTCTCCAGATTTCAAATACTTACAGCTGGACTAAAGGTTCTGGATAAAGGTTACTCTACTGCTGATCACGTGAAGAAGATCATCAGAAGCTTACCTACCAGATGGAGACCTATGGTGACTGCGTTGAAAATGGCTAAAGATCTGAACCAGATTTCCTTGGAGGAACTAATCAGCTCACTAAGGATCCATGAAATTGAACTTGAGGAAGATGAGCCTCAAAACAAAGGTAAGTCAATTGCCTTAAAATCTAATAAATCTGCTAAAACGTTGCAGGTAATAGAGGAAAGCTCTGAAGAATCCTCATATGAAGATGAAGATGAATTATCCATGTTGTCCAGAAGAATAAACAAACTCTGGAAGCATAAAGGAAAGAAGTTTAGAAACTTCAAGAAGCCTGACCAAAGAAAGGAATCTTCTGGACACATAAGATCTGGCAAAAAGGAGGTTTTCTGCTACAAATGTAAAGAACCTGGGCATTACAAAAATGATTGTCCAAAGCTTCTGAAAGAAAAGCCTAAAAGAAAATTTGATAAGAAGAAGAAGGTTCGAATGGCAACCTGGGATGATTCAGATACATCTGAATCTGAATCTGAGGCAGAAGAAGAATGTGCCAATGTAGCATTGATGGCAGACATAGAAGATTAGGAGGAAGGAATTTCAGGTTCTGAATCTGACTCTGACGTTGAAGAGGTAATGGCTAAACTCACTAAAGATGAACTTATCAAAGTATTATCAGAGGTTCTGAAGAGCTATAATAATATTAAGCTCAAATACAAGGAGCGTCAAAGCAATCTTGTATCTGAGAATAATATTCTCAAATCAGAAGTGGCTGAGCTAAATGAAAAGAACTTAAAAATGAAAAATGATTTTGAATTAGCTCAACAAGACTCTGATTCTGAAACTGAGTCTGAATGCAAAAATATTTTGGAAAAGTATGACTACAGCTTTCAGAAGTTTCTTGCTAAAAGCATAGACAGAAGCAAAATGGCTTCTATGATCTATGGAGTTAGCAGAAATAACAGAAAAGGAATTGGATATAAATCTTCCTCTGATTTAAATCCAAAACCTGTTGATAAAATTATCATCAAGAAGACTCCTTTATATTCCAATTTTAAATTTGGTCACTTGAATGATATTGAACACACTCGTTCTAAAAAGAATATTCATGTGTTTAAATTTAAGGCTAGTCATAATAAACCTTATGTTGAAAAACAGAAGTTTAGACGAACCTTCAGAACAACTAACCCAAAAGGACCCAAGAAGATCTGGGTACCTAAGAGTAAAATAATTCCTGTTGCAGATGTTCTTAGCAGCAAGGTCCGGACGCCAGTCATGGTACCTGGACTCTGGATGCTCACGACATATGACGGGAGAAAGGTCTATGTTCCAAAGTCTGGAGCTTAGATCTGGAGGTGACGTGAAATTTGGAGGGAATCAGAAGGGCAAGATCATTGGATCTGGCACTATTGGAAATGGTAACCTTCCCTCTATTACTAATGTTTTACTTGTAGAAGGATTAAAGCATAATCTATTGTCCATAAGTCAATTAAATGACAATGGTTATGACATAGTCTTTAATCAAAAATGTTGTAAAGCTATTAGTCAAAAGGATGGCTCAATCCTATTTAGTGGAAAGAGGAAGAACAACATTTATAAAATAAATCTTTCAGAACTTAAGGTTCAGAATGTTAAATGCCTCTTGTTTGTTAATGAGGAGCAATGGGTCTGGCACAGAAGATTAGGGCATATTAATATGAGAAGTATATCTCAGATTAATAAACCTAATCTTGTCAGAAGACTTCCTAAGTTGAAGTTCACCTCAGATGCTCTTTGTGAAGCATGTCAAAAAGGGAAGTTTTTAAAATCCTCTTTTAAATCAAAAAATGTTGTTTCTACTTCCAGACCATTAGAATTACTTCATATTGATCTGTTTGGACCAGTGAAAACTGCATCCATCAGAGGCAAGAAGTATGGATTAGTCATTGTTGATGACTATAGTAGATGGACATGGGTAAAGTTCCTAAAACACAAGGATGAGTGACATTCTGTGTTCTTTGACTTCTGCAAACAAGTCCAGAATGAAAAAGATTTCAAAATTATAAAAGTCAGAAGTGATCATGGTGGTGAATTTGAAAATAAATATTTTGAAAAATATTTTAATGAAAATAGCATTGCTCATGATTTTTCCTGTCCTAGAACTCCACAACAGAATGGAGTTGTAGAGAGGAAAAATAGAACTCTGCAAGAAATGGCCAAAACCATGATCAATGAGACTAATCTGGCAAAGCACTTTTGGGTAGAAGCAATCAACACAGCATGTTACATTCAGAACAGAGTGTCTGTAAGACCTCTTCTGGAAAAGACTCCCTATGAATTGTGGAGGAACAGAAAGCCCAACATTGCTTATTTTCATCCTTTTGGATGTATTTGTTATATGTTGAACACTAAAGAGAATCTTAGCAAGTTTGATTCTAAAGCACAAAAGTGTTTCATGCATGGATATTCTGAATGCTCTAAGGGCTACAGAGTGTAAAATACTGAAACACAGATTGTGGAAGAATCTATACATGTTAGATTTGATGATAAGCTTGGCATTAAAAAGCCAAAGCAGTTTGAAAGTTCTGCAGATAGAGAAGTAGTCTTCACAGACTCTGAAGGCTCAGAGGCAGACAAAGCTCAAGTGAAGGAACCAGAAGCAACGCCATATGCAATTCCTATGACTTCTCAGATGAACAACTTAAACATTTCTGAAGAATCAACTGTTAGAGGATCATCTTCCAGAATCAAAGCTTCTCATCCAGAGAATGTGATCATTGGAAAGAAGGATGACCCTATCAGAACAAGATCCTTCCTCAGATCCTCTGAAGCATCATTATTTGGATTGGTGTCAGTAATTGAACCAACCACTGTGGATGAAGCTCTGCAAGACAATGACTGGATTATTGCCATGTAAGAATAGCTAAATCAGTTCACTAGAAATGATGTGTGGGACTTAGTTCCAAGACCAAAAGGATTCAACATAATTGGAACTAAATGGGTCTTCAGAAACAAGCTTAATGAGAAAGGAGAAGTTGAAATAAATAAGGCAAGGCTTGTTGCTCAAGGGTACAATCAACAAGAAGGTATTGATTACACTGAAACTTATGCTCCATTGGCAAGGTTAGAATCTATACGCCTTCTTATTTCATTTGCTGCACAATATAACATCACTCTATATCAGATGGATGTTAAAAGTGCCTTTCTAAATGGTATTATAGAAGAAGAAGTTTATGTTCACCAGCCTCCTGGTTTTGAGAGTGAAAATTTTCCAGAACATGTTTTTAAACTAAAGAAATCTCTGTATGGTTTAAAACAAGCTCCCAGAACTTGGTATGAGAGATTAAGTAATTTTCTTCTGGAGAAAAACTTCATCAGAGGCAAAGTGGACACAACACTCTTTTGTAAAACATTTAAGAAAGATCTTCTAATATGTCAAATATATGTGGATGATATTATATATGGATCTACCAATACTATGCTGGGAAAAGAGTTTGATCAATGTATGCAGGCAGAATTTGTAATGAGCATGATGGGAGAATTGAGATTCTTTATGGGAATTCAAGTCAACCAAACTCCAGAGTGCACTTACATTCATCAGACCAAATATGTTAAAGAACTTCTGAAGAAATTTAACATGACTGATAGTAAGATGGCAAAGACTCCCATGCATCCAACTAGTACACTAGGCAAGGAAAAGGTAAGTAAGAAAGTAGATCAGAAACTCTACAGAGGTATGATAGGATCTCTTCTCTACTTAACTGCTTCTAGACCTAACATTTTGTTCAGTGTATGTTTATGTGCAAGATTCCAATCAGATCCTAGAGAATCTCACTTAACTGTTGTTAAGAGGATTCTAAGGTATCTGAAAGGTACTACTAACATGGGTCTGTGTTACAGAAGATCTGATAAATATACATTAGTTGGATTCTGTGATGCTGACTATGCTGGAGACAGAGTAGAGCGTAAAAGTACTTCTGGAAGCTGCCAGTTCCTTGGAAGTCATCTGATCTCATGGTACAGCAAGAAGCAACCCACAATTGCACTTTCTACAATAGAGGCAGAATACATTGTCGCTGCTGGATGTAGCACGCAGATGCTCTGGATGAAGAGTCAATTAGAGGACTATCAGATCTTTGAGAGTAATGTATCTATCTTCTGTGATAATACTTCTACTATATGTTTGTCTAAAAATCCAATTTTACACTCTAAGGCAAAACATATAGAAATTAAACATCATTTCATCAGAGACTATGTTCAGAAGGGTATTATAAACTTAGCTTTTGTTGATTCAGATCATCAATGGGCTGATATTTTTACAAAACCCCTTGCTGAAAATAGGTTCAAGTTTATTCTGAAAAATATTGGTATGGATTTTTGTCCAGAATAATATTTATCAGAGGCAAACTTCTCAGATGCAAAATGTTTAATGCTCTGAAGTATTTCATCTGTTAATTTATTCATTTTCTTGAATTATTTTACTTGTGTAAATCTGAACTAACAATGCTCAGAGGATCTGAACATTGTCTAACGTTTCATTTCTCAAGAGATTTCAGAAGCACAAGCAAGCAAACACGTGTCGCTCAGAAACTGAAAAGGTAGAGTGCACTTTACTGAATTAACGTTTGAAGTACTGCTTTGAAAATCTGACTTTTCTTGATTTTCCCCCCATCTGTCAGAATCATAATTATTGTGCAATGATGTTTTTTACTTTTTCATTTAATGCTATGTGAAGCGTGCTTATGTGATTGTTTGTGTGCCTGATTTTATCTATAAATACCACAAATCACACCATTTCACACTTTTCACTTCACGAACCTTTTATGCATTTCTGTCTTCTCTTTGCTCTTCACCAAAACCCTAAACCTAAAACCTCTCTCTTAAAAACATCAATGGCATCTTCTTCATCAACATCTGCTCAGATGCAATCAACCATTGTTGTTTCTGCTCCTAATGCTGAAGCTTACAAAGAACCTGTGAGAACTCTTCTCACTCCAACTTTAGAACTGGAAGTTCTGAGTGAATGCTTTATAGACTTTGAGTCCATTGAAGAAAACGGATTTAATCTTTCCTCAACCATCCAAACTCAGAGTTGGACAAAGTATTTTGACAGGCTTATGGGTCCTATTTATCCAACTTTGGTGAAAGAATTCTGGATACATGCTCAGGTGTGCCCTAAATTCATCCATTCTTCTGTCCTTGGAAAGGAGATTGTGATTACTGAGAAGCTGATCAGACAACTCATAGGGTACTCTGAAACTAATGGTGAAACCAGTCTACAATCTGCTCGTGTGGATCTTGCTGATGTGTTTCAAGAAGTTACTATTTTTGGGGAACCAACTAGCAAAGTAAGGGAACTGAAGCCAGTCTACAGGATTTGGGCCAAGATTTTCATGAGTTCCATCTTTCACAGAAAATCTCATCAAATTCCCCAGATTATGTTAGTGCTGAACAACTATACTTTATGTTCTGTATGAGCAAGGGAAAGAAGGTGGACTTGCCTTATCTTCTATTTAGTCACCTTCTGAATCATATAAAGGAAACAAGAGAAGATGTAAGAGTCAAAACTGGAAAAGTTAGGAATTGGATTCCTATGGGTAGACTGATATCAGACATTCTAACAGAGAATGGTCTTGTGAAATATCTGTATGATACTGGATTGACAGAGGATCTGTCATATGTCATAGGTTCTGTCATCAATGGCAATACTCTGAAGAGGATGAAAGTCATCACAGAGCTTGCCAGCAAACCTAAGAAAATTGCTACTAAGGATGTCAGCAACAGAAGGATTCCTGTTGAAGATTTTCCAATGTTCACTGCTGACGAACCAAGGGAGATCATCTTATCCTACATAGCTGATTGTCTGTTAAATGGTGTTCCTCTGCCTGTGAACATCGTCCAGAAGGAAGGAGAAGTTCTGCCTAATCCTGTTAGAGAAAGGCGTTCAAAGAAGATTGCTGAAGAAGGATCTGAGGCTCAGCCAAAGAGAAAAGCCTCTGAAGCTGCTGCTAAGCCTCTGAAGGTAAAGAAAGTGAAACCCACTCCTCCAGAAGCAAGTCTGGAAGACATAAGAGAAACTATCAAGCAGGTATTAACATCTGATCCAACTCCAACCATTCACTCTCCATTACCTTCACCTCCTCCATCACCTTCTAGACCACAATCATCTGTACCACCATCATCTGGAATTCATACATATGAACCCCCTCCATCTCAAACTACAGTTTATGTACCATCTTCTGTACCTCAAACAGAAATACAACCAGAACATCAACAACAAAAACAACAACCAGAGCCTCAACAACAACAACAACTACAACCATAACAACAACAACAACTGCCAGAACATCAATCTCAACCCATTTCATCTGAACCTCCCCAACCAACACCATCTAAACATCCCTCAATAATAGAACAATTGTTACCTGTTCCAGAACCCTCAAATGACATTCTTGATCTGGAACCACTTGCAAACATGGTTGTCTTGTCATCCACCTCATGCCACTCCACTGAATCATCTGATTCTGAATCAGAAGTTCACTCACCCTCTTGTTTACACATTCCTGATCCACTCAAACCTGCATTTTCTGATCTATCAGCACCTAACCAAATAAATCGTAGAATTTCACTTCGTTCAAAATTCAACCTCTCAGATTTTCAAAATTCATCATCTGAAGCTGAAATTTCACCAACCCCTACACATCAACTCACCATACCACAACCATCTGAACCTCAACCATCTGCACCTCAACAATCTGCACCTCAACCATCCGAACCTCGACCATCTGAACAACCACTATCTGATCCAACACCTCCTAACACCACTTGTGAACAACCTCAGCCAAACTCTGAATCTGTTGAGAAAGTGACTCTTGAGGAATTTCTTTACCCCAACCCTAGATCAGATGTTGATAAACTGTTTGAAATTTTCAAAAAGGAAGTTCGTATGGGGATTACACATGTGGAAGAAGAGTGTTTGTTCAGTATAGACCCTGTTAAGTCTGAAGCTGCTTGGGATAAATTTATCTCTAAGTTCAACGTGGTGGCCTCTCATCTCAAGACAGTCTGTGCTGAAGATGCTAAGACGAAGTTTGCTGAGTTGGTAAGACAGACTCTGATGAGCATTCCCAAACCACCAGTGCTGCTTCTGGAAGCTGCTCCTGCTGAAGACTCTCCATCTGAAGACGTTGCATCTGATATGGACATTGATGCATCTGCATCTGAAGTAAAGGCTGACAATTCAGAACTTGTGAAAGAAGTTAAGGAAATCAAGTCCTGGATGATCAAACAAGAACAAACCACTGAAGAGATTAAGACTTGGATGGCCAAGCAAGAAGAGTCTACTACAAAGATCACAGATCTTCTGACCCTGATTGCATCTCGCCAACCTTAGTTTCTTTTCTTCTTTTTTGTGCACTGTTGTTTGCATCTGTCTTATTTTGCTCTTGCTTTTTATCATCTGTTATATGAACCATCTGAATGAATGAAATTGTTTGCTTTGTTTTTCTTCTATTATCTTTTCTGTCTTTACACATCTTTTTGATTATGACAAAAAGGGGGAGAAAAAAAATCTGATTGTTCAATCCATAAGCAAATACTAAAACAAAATTCAGACATATTATTAACTATCTTTGAATTTAAGTCTTTTAGATTCCATTGTTTCATCTGACAAAATAAATTCATTGAAGTTATCCTGAGAATTACCCAACCAGACTCTGATTCTTGAAGCAAATTGTACTCTGAGTCTAAACACAAAACCAGACTATGTGTTTGAAAGAAGTCATCAGACTCTGATTAACCAGACTCTGTGTTTGAAAGAAGTCATCAGACTCTGATTCTGAAATACACTCAAGCAAAAAGGGAAGTATTCTTTTCCTTAGAGTATTCATTTCAGGGGGAGATTCTTAATCTCATGGGGAATTATAATTATTGTTTTTTTATTGAACAAAATTTCTCATGTTTTGTCATCATCAAAAAGGGGGAGATTGTAAGAACACAGATTGTTTCTTAGTAATGTCTCTATGTTTTGATGATAACTCTTATGAAATTTTGTATTAAAGAATTATATACTCTAAAATTGGTTCATGAATATTTGCTGCAGATAATTAAAGTATATATACATCCAAGAGCAAATTAATCTGAACATAGAACTATGGAAGGCTCTGAAGAGTCAGAATCATCTTATAGAAGAATCTGAGCGTTGTCTGCAGAAGGATCTGAAGCAAAAGCTACAGAAGAATCTGAAGCAGAAGCTGCAGAAGACTCTGAAGCAGAAGACTCTAATAAGATCTGAAGACTCTGAAGCATTAAAGAACTTTGTATGAAAGTTAAGAAGCACAGTTTTTCAGAAGACTTTAAGAATACTACACGCTGTATATATTGAGGATCTGATTCATAAAACTCTGCTCTGATAGAACTACACGCTAAAGTACACTTGCTGCATTACTCTGATTCAGCAAAATCTGATGGGTATCTAAGATTCTGATCATGCAAAATCTGATGGTTAACTTTGCTGAAAAGAAATACTTGTTGAAGAAGAATTCAAAGTAATATATTTTGATTTGGCTCAACGACTCTTTCCTCTTTCATGCTTGACACTAGAACACATACCAAAAGCATTTCTCTGTGCATTCTACTTCCAGGAAAGGTCATGTGATGTAAAGACAAAAAGGTTCAGGCCTTTTCAGTACACAGCCTCCAACGTCAAGACTTTGTGGACTACTGTGCATATAAAAGCAAGTCTTCCTCATCTTCTTCAAAGTGATCAAGAACCAATGAATCTGAAAAAGAAACTCTTACAAGCTCTCATAAAATATTCTTATTGCTGAGTTTATTCTTTTGTTCTTAACATTAAGTGAAAAATCATTGTTGTGATAAAGCTTGTTAGAAGCATTCATACACTTGTATTAATCTTACATTTTATTGTAATAGTTCCTTAAGAAGATCCAGTTGGGATCAGTAGTTCTTGAGAAGACTTTGAACAGTTGTTCTTAGTGCTTACTATTGTAATCAGTTGATTAAATAATGGATTAAGTCCTTGTTTGAGAAAGGCAAATCACTCTAGGTAGGGTGGACTGGAGTAGTTGAGTTCAACGAACCAGGATAAAAATACTTGAGTTTTTACTTCTAAGTTTTATCTTCATACTTATTCAACCCCCCCCCCCCCCCCCTTCTAAGTATTTTCTCACCTTCAACGTCATCAGACAACTACCCACCTCCGAAAGAGCAGGTCAGCCCACCTTCCGGAGATCACGGGACAGTTGATCTAGGGCGAAGACCACGTGCTGGTATTCACTACGCCATGTAAGCCCTAGCAGTCACCTGGGTTGGGCCTGGCAATCCAGCCCAACACAAGTGATCGTTGGCCCTGCGCTGGGGTCTCACTATAAATACCCTCTTTCACTAGAGGGTCAGGTATTCAATTCACTTCTTAACCTCTCTTCTGTATTTGCTTCCACTCTGGTCCATTACTTACTTTGGGATCAGAGTGTCTTGCAGGTACACCCCCTCCACTTCCATACTTCCGGTGAACAGCTATCAGATCAATGACGCGTGGCAGGTCATTGATTCCCTTCTGATCAGGTCAGATCAAATATAAAATGAATAATTTTAAAGGCATAAAGTAAAGAACATAATAGATTTGTAATAGTTCCCCTTATTAACTTAAGGGTACATCTAGTCCCTATACTTCTTAGAGGATTATCCACTATTTTTTAAATCCTTGTACAAGTATTCACCAAGACGTATTTACAACATTCTAATACATGATAAATACCAAACTTTATGGTGGACTCCGAATCTCACTAACTCAAAAAACCTTTCAACAATCAGCAAATATTATGATGAAAAATACAAACACTTAAACCATAAAGTACTCCACTTTCTATTTACAAACACCTTTCACAAACACACTATGATGAAAAATACAAATACTTAAAATTTGTTAAGAAATGAAAATCGTAGTAGGCTGTTAAATGTCAAATTCATTTGAGATTATAGACTACTTTATTTTCTTAATATCACAATTCAAAGTATTATATCATTTTATAACTCAAAATTTATTTTAGTTTATGAAACTTTTTCTGGTTTAAGAAAGTTTATATAATTTCTAACCATTTAAAAAAATGAAGAACACTTTGAAAATAATATTTGATTCTTATAAATCTGATTTCGAAACTTGGTAAATTATTTTCCCAATGTAAGATGCTTTATATATACACTTATAAAAACCTCTATGAAAGAATACATAATTTTAAAATGGGTCCATAAAGTTTTGCCATTCAAAACATTGATTCTGGTTCAAAAAAAAATACACTGCTTCAGCCTGTAATAAATTACGAGTATGTTGCAACCGATTACAGCTTTCCAGCATTCAAATTTTTTGAAAACGTACACCTTGTAGTCGATTACATGTATGTGTTTCCCTTGAAAATCGAAAAACAACTGCTGATCTTTCAAATCTAACTTTGGTGACTCACAGGTGTTGCACCCTAATTTTTGACCACAAGATACCACCTCCTTTTGCGTGTTTTCTATTATTAATTGGCTTTATTTTTAATATTTATGTTTTACGGCTAACCAGTTTGTGCAGGTGCATAATTTCGAAGATAAGCAATATTGAAATATGTTCGGAAGGAAGTAGTCCAAGGTCTTAAATCCCGAATTCGCCGATAAGGAGATCGAGGCCCTGCTCGTATTTTGGTATCGTATAAGTTATGGACTCAAGAAGATGTGAATTAGAAGTCCGCATGCTTAAGTCAACCTCAAGTCTATAAGAGGATTTATTATAAATTCAAAGACATGAACTCAAGTTAACAATCCAAGTTATAAGAACAAGGGGATTCTTATGCAATTACTCTAGCCTATCCATGTTATTTATATGGGTCCGAGTTGAGATTAGAAGACTCATTCAAGCGTGTTTATATTTCAACATTTGCGATTGACGGGGGGCATAACCTGATTCAACCTGATTTATGATTTTCCTATTCAACCGTAAGATCATAAAACAATATGCATGAATTACAAACCGTTTGAGAAACTCAGCTATTGCATTTTTATTACAAGAGTTTAAATAATTAGTACCAAGGTACCAGTAAGCCACTAGGATGTTTTCATTCGCAATGATCACTGCTGGTGCAAATTGTTGCCAAAAGAATTACAAAGTAAGCTAAAAAAACAACAACTCGCTTAAAGAAGGACTGCTACTATCAATCATCACTCGGCATATACAACCATCATTTATTCAAGACATACACCCCAATGATGGGTACATATGGACAATTACATCAAACAGATCGCCAAGGTAGACTACAGTCATCCGAGCGCCGCCACAGACCCTTCGTCACGATCAAGAGATTCATCACATCAGCTTCGAGATAAGAATGGCAACGTGACATTGGTTTTGGAGTGTCTCAAGTTAATTCCTCATCTTGGCCGGTTTTTATTCCTCAATACCCTATTAATACCACCAGTAGAGAAGGAATATCCCACTTGCAAAGTCAAGGAGAACCTGTTAGATCAAAAACTGCAGCACGCGTGGTCATTGTATCACATAATGAGCAACAACCCGAGTATCCGCCGTAGCAACGACCTTGCACTTCTCTACATGGCGTATTCAATGTACATCACCATCGTCACCATCACGATCAACTCTAGCTACGGGTATTTCCGGGTAACCCTGCAGGCTCTGACCCGTCCAGTTTTTCCGTTCGGTTTCGACCTGCATAACAGTGGTAGCATCATATTAGAAGAAGTTTGGAAACAACCATTTTGGGCAATACGCGAATGGTTTATCTAACGCACCAGTAACCGTGGTATTGGCATATAATATTCTCGAAGTGACAGTTTTATTCGGTAACCGAAGATAGATGTATCAGCTCTAAAGATAGCTTACCTATTTGTTAAATGTATAGCGGCCAAAAGTGTGGAAGCAGAAGCGAAATTGTTAAACGCCCCTTTATTGATGTAGCATGAATTCTCAAGCCGGCAGCCTCTGAACTTAAGTCTTTTCCTGAAAAAAGACAGAACAAGAGCAACAGAGAAGAAAGATCAAGCTCTGGTGCACGAAGCTTTGGACGATTAACTCATTAACTCCCACCGCGGCCAACTCGTAACCTGCACAATTAAATAACATCATCAAGTGTACCCACAACATTGACAATGACAGAGCTCTCTACAAATCAACTGCAGCCCTTGCCTCTGCAACTAATAATTGTTTTAAAGTGTCCTAAAATCCAAGGGCTAGTCCTTCCGAGTTTGTCGTACACCTTTCAAAATATATCAAAGTTGTGTACCATACACGCGTTTCTGTTGGTATGCGTTCTAGGTTGCTTTTCTAGGTTGCAATTGAGGGAAGTTATAACAGAAACAATTGAACGACATAAGTTGTATACCTCAGGCTGCTTCAAGTCATTCATCATGACCAACACCGTTTATGGAAGAACCTCCAGAGAGTGACTCCTGCCTCCGCGATCCCGTTACAGCCTGTTAAGAGAAACAAATGGAGCTAGTAAGTCATTAAGTTAATTCAGACAACAGACAAAGCACGATCAATTTATTTGAAAAAACCACGAGTTACATGATTATGGAATAACAAAACAGGGCAAGGAATTAAGTTATAAACGTCAATACCAAGCGATACGCACACACATCGGAAGTGCAAGGATGTGTCGAAGGTTGCAGAGGTGTCTTTGGATGTGGAAAAGGTCCTTCCCAAAGATTTATTCAAAGATGATACTCCTTATCAAACCAACCATCACAAGCAGTTTGGAGTTCCTTCTATTGATTATCGCAGTTGCGCAATACTTCTGTTGATTAGTGCAGTCAGTACAATAATCTGGATGTCGTATCCGGCAATTTGCGTAATGAAATCAATGCTACCTCTGCTCATTGTTGCATCTCGAACTCGGTTCAATCCCACGACACCCTCAGGAATCCCTACGAAATAAACAGCCTGCAATCATAAGGCAATGTTATAAAACTGAAATCACATTATGAACAGACTAGTAAAGCCACTCCAAATTCAATTCAGGTCAGCATTAGAAACAACAACTAAGGGGAGTTTAATTAAGGAAGTCAAGACTTCTACCCCTCAGTCGGAGTTTTCAACCTTGACGGGAACGATGTTATCAACAACATTGAAGCCTCCGGGAAATCGTGCGACGAAGATCACTCGTTGTTCTCAGGCTACATCAGATTTATTAGTAAACCCCTCCTCATGGAAACTATCAGACTTTTAAGGAAAAATCCCATGGCAGCGTTATAGAAGAGAATCGGTGAAGTCTGTGACCATATTTTGATGAAGAACACGTCTTCCAGAACGTTGTCTTAGACTCACCAAGCCTCCTCGTTGAAGGACGAAGAATCTGCCAAGTCTTTATTTCCTTAAATGCTGCAAGTGAAATCATAATCAACCTGTCAACGCAAATCAAACGATAATCAAAACCTTCCCAAAGCATTTAAAACATGTCTGTGGCATAATCAGGAAAAGGGAAATTTTTTTAAGAAGATTGCAAGCATATCAGAATAAAAAAGGAAGGCGCATTCAATATGATTTTTTTTCTTCCAAAACCAGCGGACGACATTGATTCAGAACTTAAATTAAGATTTCATGAGGCCTATATATTGAAGACAAGACAATCAAAAATGGGGGGAACACATCCAGAATCCACAAGAAATTCACAAAAATCCACAAACAGAAACAACATTCGAAAAAAACCCCAAATTCAAACCGAAACCCTAATTGTGTAGATCAAAGTGACGAGAACTTATCTCGAGATCCACCGCAAATCCCCTTGGTGCCGCCCTCAGCCTCAACAACTCCACCACAAACCATCGTCGCTTCCGCAGAGCCGCCACTCTACCTCCGCCTGCGCCAAAGCATACCCGCCATTGTCGTGAAGACTCTAAACCCCTCATCGTCGGCTTCCAACGAGAAGCTAAAAATCCACACCGTAAGTTGCTTTGTTTGATATGTTGATATCTATTTGAGTTTCTTTGTCATTTTTGTGTAGGAAGAGGGGAGAAAGATTCGAAGGATGAAAGAACGTGAGAATGGAGAGTGAAGAGAAGGACGCAACCGGCGAAGAAAGGACCAAATCTGGGAATTTAGGGTTTTCCTTTCTTTTTGTTTTTTTTATTTATTTTCTGATGTTGTAATGATCACTTACACGAACACACACTCACAACTACTATCACATACCCGCGTCACACACAACTCAGCGCCCCACTAACTATCCCCCTTATCTGCAATTTAATCCACTATAATCACCTTTTTTTACTAATTAACGTAATTAACGTTTTATTTAACCAACTTTGATTAAAACCAAATAAACTTTTTCTTAATTAACTTTTCTCAAATTTTTTTATTAATAAACTCAATGGTATTAATTTATTTATCAAATTCAATGACCTCATTTTATTTAATAAGATATTTCGTTTATTCCCTAAATAATAAAGAAAAATCCATTTCATATTTAAGGTAATTTTTAAATAAATAATAATAATCAACCTTTGTTATAATTTAAATTAATTCAAGTATTCTTCATCCAATAAATCTTTTCACTAACTAAAACCTTTATTAAAATCTGTTTCTCAGTAAGCCAACTTATTAACCTTATCAATTAATCTAAACTTTTATCTAAAACTAATAAATCAAACCATTTTTCTATAAAATCAATCTTACCCTTCAAAGTAACCTTCTTATAAGGTCAACTTCCCGCTTACGAATCAATTCACCTAAATCAACATTCTCTTATAATTCAAACTAAAATTAATCTGTCTAAAATCAATCAACAAAACTCCATCTAACTGTGCACTTCACGACACACTCACTCTCACACACTTCAGCGCTTTCATGCGTATGTGTATGGCTTTATCATTTCCGCAATTTATTTTTCGTATTTATCGTAATTTATTTCATCGCATTGCATCCGTCCAAAGGAAAAACCTACACATAAGTCAACACTTGTGTGTAGTGCATTCACATTTGCATCATTCTCCCCATATGATCCTTGATCCCATTCAAGTTGATCTTTAGGATAGATCCTACCCCATAGGAAGGACTGTTCTTTATTTTTTACAACATAGACAAAAACAAACAAAACAATTCAAAACAATTATTCAAACACATTAGAGAAAGATGCCAAATCATCTTAAGTGAGATAGAATCTCCACCCCACAACAATACAGTCAATACCGTAGGAAATTTTCCTTAAGAGAGATAAAGGTGTACCTCGTTGATCCCTATCCGAGTACGTAAGTCCTTTTCTTAAGACGATGCAAAGACTATTTTCCTACAACTTGTGGCGGTTAAATCTCCCTTAAAATGATAACACATCTCTTTTCCTAAAACTCAATCAATCAACTACCCTAAACCCGTAGGAACTTTGACCACAGTCAAAGAACTCCTCAAACCCTTTAGGGGAACTACAAATACTCTAATTCCACTCCCGTAAGGATATGTAGGCATAAGATGCGACATCTTATCGAGTATACTTAGAAATAAACCACTAGGGTCTCTTATACCATTAAACAGATAAACACTTAGCAATAAACAATATAAAACAAGAGGTTCCTGTAGAGTACTACAGAAACTTAGGATGCTAGCACCTTCCCTAAGTTTAACCAACCCCCGAACCTATAACTCTCTAGCTTGCATTTGCATTGCATTGTGGGAATTTCGATCTTTATCCCTTCCTTTGGACAAATCAAAGTTCGGTTGCAAAATGAATTAAAGATTCAAACTAATTAATAGTTTGGTATCCGATTTTCACCACGACAACAGGATCGATCAGATTGATCCTAAGACATGTGCTAAAAGGTTTGTTTTTGTTTTAAAAGTCTATTCAAGTTCCACACTCGAACAGTATTGGGGTGACAGATTCTTAAAGAACACCTATTCGACTACGAGATAACTTAAAGGTAAAATAAAGCTTTCAATAAAAGAGAAGAAAGTTTGTTGGGAGAGGTGAAGTTAGATTGAGGACGAAGAGAAAAGAATTGCATAGGAAGGGGAAAAATAAAGTAAGGAGAAAAGGTGTAAAGACAATAAAAGACTTTGTAAATTTTAAAGTAAAACAAGTAAATTGCATTAAGTTAAAAGATGGTGTGTTTACATCACGTATATTCTCTACAATACTCGTTTTCTCTACACTCGGATACTTGGAGTAATTTTAAGAGTAATTTGTACAATAGTAAATTACAACACACTTTGGATATGTCTAAGACACCCTATTTATAGTAGTAAAAAATAACCTCTAATAACCTCCATCATCACCTCCTTTCGCCATTTGTCACGAATGCATGGACCTACTGCTCATAAGGTGACACGTGTGTCCCTCAATATTCAATAAGCAAAATTGTTCCCTCCAATTTTTGAATTTCAAATCCTTCGACGAACCATCCCTAACAGCAAGCGGTCGAACTCCTGGCTTCTGGGTGAGTTCTTCGACTTCTTCTTTTGGTTGCTTTGCCTCTTTCGACCACTCTCTCGTTCTCAACCTATCTTTGACCCTTTTATCTTGAATTCCTTCCTTCTACATGAGGCGTCGAATTTAGGAGCTAACAAATTGCCCCCCAAAAATGTCTTTTCGACTTCGAATGTGGAAAAGCACATTTTTTGACAACGTCTGACCTTCAACGCCGCTTGTCCTCATGCGTGTCGTATGATATTCTTTCAACCAATGCAAGTCTGGGAAGGTGAAAGGGAATGAAAGAGAAGCAAGAAAGATAACTAGGAACATGCAAGCTACTGTTCCGCCACCTTGATGGACGTTTCTGACGTCACTTTCATCATGGCTATTTTCTCGGGAATCAACAAAATCATGGGCCATCGTCACCCTTCCAACCTCGGGGACGTGAATTGCAACTGCTGCCTCTACCATCCCATATCCAAGCGCACACGTGGCCTACTAACTCTAGCCCCTTAATGATGAAAACTTTCAATCTTCCATAAACTATATAAGTAATTTCCCTTTGATATTTTCATTTTTCCAACTTCTCTTACTCTTCACACCATCCTTGCTTTTTTCCTCTACTTTTTCTGCTTCCCAACCAACAAACTCTTACTTCCTTCAAAAATGGCTGATCATCAAAAGAAGAAAATGCAACTCAAAGGACAAACTTCTGCATCAATGCTTCCTCCCTTTGCCAGCTTGAGCGGTCCCTAGGTGGTAAAGAACCAACAGTTCATCCGCGAACCCTTGACAGAGGAGAAACGCCACATTTACGAATCTCAAGTAATCACTCTTGTTACTGTTGCAGGGAGACCTTTAGCCATGTCTAGGCCTTTACCCCCTCCAGGTCTTGATTATTCCGCCATTAAAGACTTCTTCCCCTCTTATAGGACCACTAAACTCTTAGGGCAAAAAGACTCTAGCAAAATCTCCACTGATGGCCCTGATAGCCTGAGCCTCTTCGACGTAGACCTTAGGTATCTTCATGATTGGGCCATATTATTTAGGGCTACTCCTTACTTTAAAGATTTTGAACTTTATCTCAACTGGCTGAGAAAAATAGAGAAAGTAAAAGCCCAGGAATAGAAGGACACTGGGATTTATGATCTGATTATGATGTCGAAGGTAGGCCCTTCGTACTGCCCCTTTATGATGGCTTCTTCCTTATTCTTCTGGGATAGAACTCACAATACTTTCCACCTTCCTTGTGGGATGATGACACCCACCTTACTTGATGTAGCTGCCATTGTAGGCCTAAAACCCTACGGCCTTGTTTATGATCCTAAGATTGATAGCCACGACACCATTGGTTTCGCCAATACCAAACATACTTACACATATTTTGTCCAACATTATCATAATAAAACTAGCACCTCAGTTGACGACGAGGAACATATAGCCTTTTTGGCCATGTGGTTATCTTGTTGTGTATTTTGCACAAAATCCTCGCAGGTGGCACGAAAGTATATGGTTCTGGCCAACCAACTACATCTGAAGAGAGGCATTTGCCTAAGTGAAATGATTATGGCCAGTCTTTACGAGGCCTTAGGCGAAGGTGCGAATAAATTAAAAGATCCTGAAAGCCATGGCAACTTGCTGTTGTCAGGCCCCTTTTGGCTTCTTTAGTTGTGGTTTAATGCCACTTTTGAACACAATCTTCCCAATAGAGGCGAAGTTGATGAAAGTTCGCCTTCAGTCACTGAGAGAAGAGTCGAATGGCCTCGCTTGGCTCAACTTACTCCTAGCGAGGAAGGCCATACTCTTCGATCCAATTTATCCAGCTTCGTTCATATGTTCGCAAAACGGTATGAGTTCACCGCGAAGATGGCTCCCTTTGCAGAATGAAGATGTGGCCCAGAGTGGTTTACCAGACCCTTCCCTACTCCCTTAAAGAAACAAGAAGAGGAGTCAAAGCTGATTTGGGAGCGATTCCTCATTCCTCGACTACTGGTTCATAAATTAAACCTTGTTATAGGTCACTCCAGCTTACTAGCCTACCAACCAAACTTGGTGTCCAGGCAATTCGGGTTGATACAAACCTTGCCCAAATGCATATATGACAAGAAGTCACATATCGTTCTTCCTTTAACGGTGCTATCTCCTCTGGACTGTTCGACGCAACTGGCGCGCCATGCCCACAAGTCCTTCCTCACACCTGTCCACTTTGAACCTTCTTATTTTTGCTCCCAAGACTTCTATGACTGATGGTCGAAACATTACGCCTCAGAATTTCTTGACGCCTCCAGTTTTGCTCGCTTGATTGACCAAGCTTTCGTTGATGTGCAGGAGAAGATCAAGAAAGGTACGTCTACCCATATCAAAGAGATTCAAGCCTTCCAGAAGTATTTCGAAACTGCCTATCGACCAGATGATGTTAGTCGAACCACCCGTGAGGCTGCTGTCACTTTGAAAGAAAAGTTTTCCAAAAAACTGGTTAGTTTAAAGATTCCCTCTTTTGTTCCTCGCAAGAAATGGTATGAGGTTGCCTTTAAACTTTTTCTCCCAAAAGTCCCTCGACTACCAACCGCTGGTTTTGGCGTGGCTCTTGCCCCTCCATTCCCAGATTGGTTCATTTTTGGAGACGCTATAAAAATTCTTCGACAGCAGTCTAAGCCCAAAGCATAGTGGGTGGTTCCGACTAAGCATACACTCGATACGTTTAAAGGGCACCTTCATGTCAGTATCGAAGATGTTCGCATCGAATCCGACATTCTTGAAGGTTCATCCCCCTTCGATTTGGACTTTCCTCTCTGAGCTTTATTGTTGCTAACTGGTTTTAGTATCCTTTACTTTTCAGTTGCTCCAAAACATGTTGCCCCAACAACCAAAACTGAAGTCGAGGTTGAAGACCAAAAGGTAATCTTCCGCAGCTTTCTACTATCTCGACCTCCTTATCTCACTTTCAACACTTTATGTTGCTTTCAGGCTAGTCGAAAACCACCCACCCCTCAAAGAAGATTAAAAAGGGCTTCTCCCCAGATTATTATTGATTCTGATGACGAAGACGGGTCTCCTCGTGAGAATCTTCAAGTAAAAAGGAAACGAAAGATCGTCCATGATGTGGATACTCCTGATGCTCCATCTGCCTCTCTTGCAACCAACACACCTCAGACCACTACTCCTCCTCAGGACCCCACTCCGACTCCCATAAGGGGTGCTTCGATCCAAGCTGCTGTCCCCATGGAGAGTGACAACTCTAGTCCCGCTGATGAAACTGTTAAGGTATATTGCGCATCTACCTTTCTTTGGGCCTTTGCACTGATTTTTTGGTCTTTATTCTTTCTCATGTCTACCTTTTCTAGGATGATGCTAGGGCTTCACAATCTGATCCCACCAAGCTTCCTCTGTCACTCTATCCCTTGAATAGCCAATGTGAGCCTACCTATCATCCCACTTCTAATTTGGTTTCTGGTGTGAGTCACTTGGTGAACTTAATAAACCTGATTCTTTCACAGCCCCTCCTTCTCCCACAAAGACCACTACCCAGCAGTCTCAAACTGATGGTTCTGATCATGAAGACAACAATGCTCAGGTCGATCCCATTACAGCGGATGATGAAGTCAACACTTTGGAGGGGAAAACAACTTTGGTTGATACGACCAGCTCTTCCTTGGGTCAGACAATAGCTGTGGATGAAAAGGCTGTCGATGGTGATCAAGCTATTGAGGACCAGGCTATGCCTCAGCCTGAATTGCATGAGTCCAGTGATAAAGGTACTGGGGATGAAATGGAGGAGGATGGCGCAAAGGCAAAAGAAAGCCAAGATAAAGAATTGAAAACTGTGGACATCTCTGTTAAAGAACCCACAACTGCTGAAGTGACAAAGACTCTTGTTTCTTCTATCCCAAAGGTTATTCCAACAAACCCCTTCCCAGGCGAAACTCAACTCACCTCCGCCGAACTGGATGCGTTGAAGGTTTCTAACCCTCGATAATACATCAGGCTTTTGTTGAGCAGGCAAAGTCATTCTTCTAGCCGCACTCCCAGTACTTCGACCTCCGAAGGGCAAACCTCAAAGCCGCCAGCTGACAGTGCCCTCGACAAGGTTAAGCAAAAGATTTTCAAAGGGGATCTTTTCACCCTCCTGCAGATGGGCCCAGCCAGCCATCTTCCCCTCAAAGCTCTTCTTCAACGAGTGGACATCAAATCTCTTACTCCTGAGGCAGCGAATGTTATTCAAGAAGTTGGTACCCTGATCGACCAGGTTTATAAAGACTATCGCTTGTTACCCCAGATTGAGGGTGACATTGAGACGAAGGCTGGCAGTGAAGCTGCCGCTTGGAGCACTGTTGTCGGCTCTGAGGAGAGGATTGCTGAATTGGAAGAAACGAGGGAGAAAAATAAGCCAGAGGTCCTGACTAACGAGGCGAACATTGCCTGTTGGGAGCGGAAGATTAAAAGACTTTGCAGCAAGATAGTGAAGGCTAAGAAGAAGAATGCTGAATTATCTTCTTTCGATGACTCCTCCCTAACAGCTAAACTTGAACATGCTGTTACCTACGCTGAGGAAGCCCGCCGTTTGGAATCTGAAGTTGCCCAGCTGAGGACAGATAAGGCTCAATGCCAGAGCCGTCTCGAACTCCAAAAATTGACTTATCTTAAGATGAAGGCGTATCTTTCTTTTTGATTTATTCAGGTTTTGTAATAGAGCAGATTATACTGGCCTTTGTAAGCCATTTTTATTTTGTTTGTAAGACATTGGGCCATTTTGGCATATTTTAAATCACCATTTATGGCTTCGCTTTATCTTTGACTATTACTCTGTTGATATTTTTACCTCTTGAAGTGCAGGCTTATACTTCTTTAAATATTTGCCATTTACTTTTAATATTCTCTCGTCCTTACTCAGCTCTGTCACTTCATGTGCCCCGTTAAAGAATACTTTCGATACCTGGAATGGTCCTTCCCACTTTGGGGACCACTTGCCTAGGGACCTCACCTTTCGATCCATAGGCAGGATTACCCTCCATACCAAATCTCCGACCAGGAAAGCCTTTGCTTTGACCTTCTTATTATATGATTTCTCCACTCTTTTCTTTTGTCTTCTCAAGAGTTCTAGAGCTTTTAATCTTTCTTCATCTAAATAGACTAACTCATCAAGCATCATGTCCCAATAAATCTCTCGAGGGATTTCATGATGTCTTTGAATTCTTACTGACTGTATGTGTATCTCAACTGGCAATACTGCGTCATGGCCGAAGGTGAGTCGATAGGGGAAAGTGTTGGTTGCTTCCTCCGGGGATGTTCGACATGCCCATAAGACTTGATCCAACGTCTTATGCCAATTCCTAGGCCTGCTTCCAATCTGTTTCTTTATCATGCCAATTATCACTTTGTTTGCCGCTTCGACTTGGCCATTGGCCTGGGCGTAGTAAGGTGTCGAGGTAAGGAGTTTAAATCCCATTTCTTTGGCAAACTCCTGCACCTTCCTACCTGTAAATATTGACCCTTGGTCTGTCGTTATTGTTTCTGGTAGCCCAAATCTGTAAATGATATACTTCTGAATGAATTCGATAACATCTTCTTGGTCTACCTTCGGTAGAGGTATAACTTCGATCCACTTGGTAAAATAGTTTATCCCTACCAAAATGTACTTCTGGTTTTTGGAAGACGCAGGTCGAATCTCTCCTATCAAGTCTAAAGCCCAACCTCTGAATGGCCATGGCTTGACTATGGAGTGCAACTCGCTTGCTAGAACATGTTATATGCCAGCATGGACTTGGCATTCCTGACAACCTTTGGTGAACTCAATGCAATCTTTCATCATCGTGGGCCAGTACATCCCCTGGCGAAATAGCAGCCATTTCATTTTATGGCCTACTTGGTGTGCTCCGCATGTCCCACCATGGACTGAAGACAGCGCCAAGTATGCTTCAGATTCACTGAGGCATTTAAGTATTACTCCCTCAGAGGTTTTCTTAAATAACTCATTCCCCAACAGGACATAGCTTAATGCTTGGTATTTTATCTTTCGTTCTGTAGTCGCTGAAGGGTTCCGAAGGTATTTGTTATACCCCAAGTTTGTCCTACCTTTTTCAAAATTTTCATTTGCCCGACTTTGTTTTTAATTTACCTCGCTTATACAACGTAGCGTATTTTTCAGCAAAAACGAGCATTTTCACTTTTTTAGCCCAATAAGAACGTGCCATGTGGCATTTGTTTTTGTATATATTTATTTCACAATTTCATTTTTTATGATATGTAATATATATTTTTGATATTAATTTATTAGATTAGATTTTAGAAGTAAGATTATTTAGAATAGAATTTAGAATTATTTAGATTTTTATTAAAAATAGATTGTTTTAATTAAGATAAATAGTTTTTTTTATTATTATTAAAATTAAATTAGAATTTCGATTTATTAGAATATAGAGTTATAGAATTTTATTAAGATAGACTAGAAATAAATTTATTTGTTTTTATTTAAAAGATAGGAGTAGATTATTTTAATTAGGTAATTAAATTTAGAAGCCATTAGTTTAGTTAGAATTTTACTTTTTTTAATTAAAATAGATTAGACTTATATTTTATGGTTAACTAGATTTACTAAGATTTATTTAGTCTTAAGTTTTTAATTAGAATAGGTTTTAAATAGTTTTTTTATTTTATTTTATTGAGTTAAGGAAATTAAAGGAGGGAGTTTAGAATGGGCGGAAGGCCCATATTTGGGGGAGCCCGTTAGGGTTTTGCTTGTGGTATATTTAATGGGGATAATTTCAGGAAAAGAGGAGGGAGATACTGTTCACTATCTCGGACAAAACGAAAATGGCCACCCCAAACCCTAATCAATTCCCGCCGTCGCTCGAAATCCCAACCCAGAAATAACCGTATCATCTTCTCCTTTCCCTAAATCAAAGCGCCTATTTTTTCTCCTCCCTTCGTTTTTCCACCATCTCCGCCTCTCATCCACCCACCATCGATTTTATCTTCTTCTTCCCTTCACCAACCATTTTGAATCACCATCATAACTCTCTTCTCCTTCGAGTGTTTCCGCAACCCACTCTCAATAACTACCGATCGTGATTCTTCCCGCCATAATGCAAGTATCTCCCAACACCCTTCACCATTTTCGCAAATGACACATCTTTAAGTAGTGCCAAGAGAAGTTGTCTCATACTTCTAAGTTTTGAAGCTGAGTTTCACAAATGTGTTGACTTGACTGACTCAGCTAATGAATTTGAGTATTGCGGGTCCACACGGGTAGATAAATACGATCTCGGCGACGCCGCCGTTAGGCCAAACACGCAAGCGGTTCTACAGCTTCGACCATAATATATGCCACAATGTTCAGGACAACGGTAACCCGAGCATTCTGTCGATGCTGTCATCCGCGACTTGTTCTGCACTTTTTCAGCTTGCGTACCATGATTTAATTGAGATTATGTTGTGTGGTATGTAATATCAACCATCATCTTGCTTTTACAGATTATGTGATGATTGATTTAATTTTTTTTAATTCAACTTCGTTGTGAGTTTGTATGTTTCTCTATTCCTTAATATGCATCAAGGCTTTACTGTGATATAATGTGGTGCGAGTAACTTTTACATTCACGTGAGTTCTAGGCATCAGTTTAACAGGGGTTCTAGTATCGAAAGGGAAGTAGGTACTTGGAGTCATCACCACAAGACAGTAGAACCTCCAATGGTGTTGTTAAGAGGAACGGATAAATCGCAGACAAGCTGTTGTTTAGCTCAACTCAGTTGTCGTGGATTTCATTTTCACTGCGTATGTTTTCTATTTTGGTGTGGGCTGTTGATTTTATGCAGGTTGCGGCATCGCCAGAATTTCGATTATACAGCAGGAGCTTGAAGCATCAGGAACGCTACAGAATTCTACTAATCACCAAGGCATGAGCTGACCCAGTACAGGCTGCGTAGTCCGCTTTTAATCTTCGGTTGGTTTTGCTTTTATTTATGCCCCTGTTGGAATGCTATTACTGATCTTTTATGTATTTGATTATGATGTCAGTAATGATTATTTATGCTAGCTGTTTCGATATTGTCGCATAGTTTCTTGTATATTTGTGAAGTACACATTGCAGTAATATTAACTGTTAATTTAAGCTTGATTCTTGTTGTTTGTTAGTGTTTCTTGTTGATGATTTGGACTGTGATTAATGACATCTCACCTACGATTTTGAGATGATTTTGGCAGAATGATACTACTCGTTTTAGAACATATTCTTGTGAGATTTTGTGGTAATTAGTTTAGAATTTTTGATTGGGTTTCGACTAGGCCTGTGCTGGATTGTAGGTCGTAGTGAAATATGTTGTTGCGGTGATTGTTTGTTTCTTCACTTTATTTGGATTTTGTTTTGTGCATTGAATAAGCTGAGATGTTTTTTCGCTTGTGTTGTTTTGTGTTAAACTGATTCAGGTTGTTTTACGCGTGTTTGGTGTCGAGTCGTAATACTCAATATTTGTGCATAACTGATTCAAGATTGTCCTGTTACCGTTGTGTTGATTTCAAGCTACTTAGTTTTTTTTTCCATTCGATTTCGTTGCAATTTGTTGGATTTCAGAAATGATGTAAATAATGTAAAGTATATTTTATGTTGTTGGTCGGATAATTTGCAATTCGGATCACATTGATTTTTGGTGCTGGAACATTGTAAATTATAAATACATAGTTTCTGCTTACTGTTTACTTCATGGTGATATTTGTTTTTATGTTTAAGTTTATTGCTTATTGATGAATCATAGGGCGCTGTTAAGAACTGAATTATGTGACCTTTGTTTCTTCTAATCAACATTGTGTGAATACTTGTTAATTCATGAGTTGGATTAGGATTGCAAAACATTCTCCTACTATAAGTTGTAATTCTGGTACTGCTGACTTGGTAGAATATAAGTGCATGAGTTTATTACAATCACAAAGCAAGTATAATGCACTTTTTATTTTACTTGTTCCATTATTATATACTGAATAAGTTAGACATATATGAATATTAGGTGTTAGTTTCGACCAACTAGTTTTTTTTTACTAAAACAGTGGCTAAGGTTTAATTTTGTGTTTAGCATAAAAATGTAATAGATCGATTTATTCATCTATTTATTTTTTATTTATTTTTTCTCTTTCATATATATAAGTTTTTTTAAAAAAATTTGGTGAATGTTACTAAGATTTTCAATACCATTTTATCAACAACTTTCAAATGTTAAATAAACAATTATCTTAGTTCAACACTAAGTACTATTAATTTATTTATTTATTTAATATTGAAAGTAGTGGGTTCTTGGGGTCTAGCATCCCTTGAATTCTTGGACAACCGTTCTCGAGGCACACGCCTTTGAGTTGTGGTTGTTCCGTCTTTCGGTTTCCAAATTATTTTTTCTCAATTAGTTTTTTTAAAAAGACAATTTTTACTAATTAGATATTTTTATAATAAATTCTAATTATTCTTTCTTTAAAAAATATATTTCAAAATCATTATCAAATAAATATTTAAGATATTAAACTTTTCGAAAATTATACTTTATTTAAAACTTATTTTTTTAAGATATTAAACTTCTTTTCAAAACAATTAGTTATGATTAACTTTTCTCAAAAATTTTTACAATTGATTAATTTATTTTATATATGAAAATTAAAACTATTTTTCTTAATTAAAATTAAACTATCTTCCTAAAACAATTTCAAAAACATTTGAATTCTTGGATCTCGCCTTCCTTGAATTTCCGAGTGACCGCTCTCGAGGTGCACACCTTGAGTTGTGATCCTTCCAATCTTACTTTCTAGAATACCTAGCGTGCCTAGTCCGAGTACGCTAATCCATTCAAATTATTTTTTTTTAAATTAAATCACGAAAGAATCGAGTTCTTGGAGTCGCGCATTCCTCGAATTCGAGAATGACTACTATTGAGGCGTACGCCTTGAATAGTGTGTCGTTCGAACTTTCGTTTCTAAAATACCTCCTTTAATTATTTGGACAAGTATTTACTGTCCAACAAACATATTTTATAATTAATGGAATGAAAAAGGTGTCTTTGGGATCTAGCATTCCAACGATATCCCTACTATTTGGTTACGAGGCCGATGTCTCGCTTATCGAATAGTGGTCATTCCTCCTAAACATTTAACTCGTCTAACCTCGTTCCTCACCTTCGTGCGATCGAGTCTAAACCCTAGTATGTTTCTAAACCATACGTCAAATCCAAACTATTTTCTTGATTAAATTACGAAAGAATTGAGTTCTTGGAGTCTCGCACTCCTTGAATTCTTGAGTAAACACTCTTGGGGCGTATGCTTTAGGTTGTGGATTACTCGACCTTTCGTCTATAAAATATATGCCCTAACTATTTGGACAAATATCGTCATTGTCCATTCAAATACAATTTCATAATTAATTGAATGAAAAAGGTGTTGTTGGGATCTAGCATTCCAATAATATCCCGATTAATTGATTGCGAGGCTGACGTCTCGTTTATCGAGTAGTCGTCATTCTCCCTTAAAATATTCAATCCAACTCTCTTCTCTCGCACTCGTGCGATTGAAACTTTCTCAAACATATTTCGTAATTATTTGAATGAAAAAGGTGTTGTTGGGATCTAGTATTCCAATAATATCTCGATTAATTGATTGCGAGGTCGACGTCTCGTTTATCGAATAGTCGTCATTCTCCATCAAATTACCTAACCAAACTCCTCTTTCTCGCCCTCGTGCAATCGAAACCTTAAACCTATTCAAATATATCCTCTAACAAAAACATCCAATACGATAAACCTAATTCCTCGCCCTCGTGCGATTTCCAGCCCAAACACTCTTAGAGAGAACATTGTTTAGTCCATTCTTCCGCGCATAACAAACTCGTGCTTCAGCCTCCCCTAGCGAGCAGACAAGCCAATGTTTAGCAGTTAGAATGCGACCTAAACTCTCGTTCAATTCAATACACCTTTTTACCAAGAACATTGTTTAGTCCCGTCTTCCGCGCATATGAACTCGTGCTTCAGCCTCCCCTAGCGAGCAGACAAGCCAACGTTTAGCAGTTAGATTGTGACCTAAACACTTGTTTGTTTCCAAACCTTTTTTATCATAGTTAGCCGAACTACGACTGCTCTGATTTCTCATTTATCAATGAGAATACGTAGGCACAAGATTGCGATGATCTTGGCGAGCACATTCCCCTTTTTTTCCCGTAGTCCCACGAACTAGGAATGCTCTGATTTTCCACTTCTTACAAGTGAAGATACGTAGGCACAAGGGCCCCAATCCTTGGCGAGCACCCTATCTTATAAACCACCAATTTCCCCCATAGGATGAACCTTAGAAGAAAACTAACAAGCGTAGATAACTTTATTCTCGAATCGATCAAGAGGTTCCCGTTGAGTACAACAGACGTAGAGGGTGCTAATACCTTCCCTCTGCGTAATCGACTTCCGAACCTAGAACATTGGTTGCGATGACCATGTTCTTATCTCTTTAAAGGTTTTATCGATATTTTCCTATTCCTTCCTTGGAATGAATAAAGTTCGGTGGCGACTCTATTTCGAACGTATTTTCCGCGTCCATCGTGAGGATCGTATTTTTTGAGGTACGACAAATGGCGACTCTGCTGGGGAAACGCATTGCCCTATGCAAGAGAGAGTCAAGCCTAACTTGACTCGACTTGAGAGTGCTAACTTTGCTTAACTATTTTCTTTATGATGGTTTTCTCTTATTATTTATTTATTGCTTTCTCTTTCTATTGTATGCTGTTTATTGTATCTGCTTGTTGGATTATGGGATAACATTGCAAGTAAAGCTCTACACCCGAGCTTTGGAAAAAGAAGAGAGAAAACATAGTTTAGAATTGGTAGTAATTAGTGTTAGTCTCCAAGGACTCGCTCCTTGTGTGCCTAGCATGAAAGCTCCTCCAGAATATACCTTTTCGTAGATCCTATCGTAACGCAGCTAGCCTGTTGCATGAGTTGATTCATGAAGGGTCCGTGACTCTGGGAACCACTCTTAGAACCAGTTTCTATATTGGTAGTCGTGTAGTGTTAGTCTCTGAGGACCCCCTCCTTGTGTTCCTAGCATGAGGACTCCGCTCAGGAGAGACCCTATCGTACTCTCGTTATAATACAGCTAGCCTGTTGCGTGATGTTGATGTGATCGGTGTCCGTGATCCTGGGAACCTTATCCATCAACATAGAAGTTATCCCGTGAGTGGGTCTGTGGGTACAGAATCTAAAACTTGCCTTGTATAGTCTACCGGTTAGGGCACTTTGACCTGCTTATGTTTTCCTGGATCTCGTTTGTGCCTGCATTGCATTTGCATATCATCGCATTTGCATTTCATTTGCATTGCATATTTTCCCAAAACTAGAAAGCTCATCCATCCTTTGTCTATAATCCGCAGTTGATTTCCCGACACCCGTATCGGACTTGAAGCAACTTTGGGAAGAATCATGAACTCAGAAGAACATAACCAGTTTGTGTCAAGAGCAGATGTTGACTTGATGAAGAACCAGTTGGACCAACTTGTGGAAGCTATGTTAGCCTTGACAAGGAGAGAGAACAACCCTCAACGACCTATAGTCATCGAGAACGACATACCTCGGCCTGTGCGGATTCCTATTGAAGATCAGGTTATACAAGAGCGTCACACTATTCAGGATGAGCATGCCTCGTCTCATGATGCTATTGAATACCATAGCTTTGCATTCACTGCGCCGAATTCCCAAGGGGAAAGCCTGGTGGTAAATAATGAACGTCCTCAGGATGTTGAATTTGCTAAAAGATGTCGTGTGTTGGAAGAGAAAATTGAGGCCATGAAGGGGCGTGATACTTTTGAGCTGAATGCCTTGGACCTGTGTTTGGTACCCGGACTTGTAATACCTCCAAAGTTCAAAATGCCAAATTTTGAGAAGTACAAAGGAGATAGATGTCCGAAGCAACATTTGGTAATATTTTGCAGAAAAATGACCTCATATGCTCACAATGATAAACTTATGATTCACTGTTTCCAAGATAGTTTGAGTGGGGCATCGCTAAGTTGGTACATGCAGCTAGAAAGTGGCCATATCCAGTCGTGGTCAGACTTAGCCAATGCATTTGTGAAGCAATACCAATATAATCTTGATGTGGCTCCTAGCCGCAAACAGTTGCAAGACTTATCTCAAGAGGAAAACGAGTCCTTTAGAGGGTATGCTCAGAGATGGAGAGAAGTAGCTGCTCGCGTTCAACCACCGCTCTTAGACAGAGAATTGGTTGACATGTTCATAGATTCATTGCAAATCCCATATTTGGAAAAGATGATGGGCAATGGGACATCCAACTTCGCTGACTTGGTATCAGTAGGAGAACGCATCGAGAGTCATCTCAAGAGTGGAAAGGTCCAAGACGTCTCGAACATCCCAGCTAATGAAAATGAATCAATCATCAGCTCCCAAGAGGAAGAAGAGGATGAGATCAATACAATCTAGGACGCGCCACAAGCTCCATCCTCAGTACCTTATCCTCCGCACCCAAGCATCTCAACTGTTAAAAGCCAACAATCATATGGGTCTACCTGTGTGACTCCAATCTCTCCACATGGTCAATATCCTTCTGTCAATAGACGTCCCACTTACCAACAGCAGATTACACAGCAGCATGCTCCGCAACAACGACGTTACTATAATCAAAGACCAAAGAGACACTTTGATCCATTACCAATGCCATACAATCACGTGCTACCACGTTTGATTAGTAGTGGACTGATAGTGCCAAAGGGCTTGGATACTGTGATCCCACCATACCCACCAGGCTTTGACACCAATGCACGGTGTGGCTACCATGCTGGCGCAATGGGGCATTCAACAAACGATTGCAAACAGCTCAAAAATAAGGTTCAAGATCTGATTGAGTCCAAGCTAATCTCATTCACACCTCAAGGGTTTCATATTAACATCAAACCTTCATCTGGTCAAGTGAGTTCCTCAGTCCATGACATGGAAGAGGCTGCAGAGAGTAGATATGAAGAAGGTTATCATACTGGTCTCGATGAGCAAGAAGGGTAGCTCAACTGTGATGCAAGAGAGAAAAGTCCAGTTCCTCAATACTGGCAATTTCCATATTGTTTTTACGCATTTGTAGTTTCTTTTCTGTTATAGTGCTACTTGCTTTTAGACATTGTTTCTTATTAATGGTATTGTTAATGTGATAATTATGCATGTTTTTGATCAAATCCATTCGAATTCACTCACATTTTCTCACTTATTGCAAAAAATCACAAAAAAGAATTTTTTTCACTCCACTTCCTTTATCGCACTGTTGTTTAGCAAAGATTTGAGGGAGGATGACGAAAACGAAATAACCATAATTGCTGATAAGTATGCTTTTGGATAAAATCCCGCCGATGATGTACAGGCATTGTTTCAATCCCCAAACACTGGAGATATAAGGAGTTAATCCCTAGTAAACCACTTCGAGCCTAAAAGTAGGAGTTTCCTTCGGATATTCAAACCCTTAAACACTCAACCTGGGGCAGGGTAGTGTTTAGTTAACCCGTCTACACACTCAAATCATGAGACAAAATCCAAGACATGACGGTTGTTCACCAAAGATCGATGCCTTGGCAGTCACAGTCCTCCAACAAAATCCCAAAAAAAAAAAATCAAAAGCCTGCTAAGTCAAACACCTCGAAAGGAGACTTGGGCAAAAATCAAGGCAATCCCGATGGATCTGACAAGCAAAGTCAGTCCATGCAAAAGTTAGGGATCAAAAGAAAAACGAAAGAGGTCCTCAAACCCTCAACATAAACAAAATAAGATCAGTGGCCACCATATCAAGAACCAAAAAGGTCACTGACATCCATCAAAAAACAAAATAAGGGTGACTGCTATTTCAAGCATACCTTGAGTCATCAAGCTTACATCGCCAAGCTCCAAGTGCGTGTAGCATTAACTGAATGTAGGACTGGAGTTCATTACGAAGAATGGTTGGGTTAAAATTAATTTTTGAGCCTTATATCCTTTGTTTCTATAACCATGAACCAGACCACGTTACAACCCTCGAAAGACCTAATTGAGGCAGGATTTTATTCGGAAAGCATACTACAACAAGGTTGTGTAAACTGACTCCTACATATTTGCTAATCTTCTGTATTGGTGTCATATTATTGCAATATCTTCTACACACCAGCTAAATTAGCACTGCGTTTGGACTAATAATCCACTCGTCACACATTTTTACATCATTCCAATAAATGATCTTTTCAAAACTTGCATGACTGTCGCATTAAAATTACCATTTTTTGAATGAACAATTTTAAATTGCAAATTAGTACTCGACACAATGGAATTCTAACAAAGAGCAATTAAAGAGGAACCTGAACATTCGTTGGTACTGATACGAATCAAGACTACCTCGTGACCTTGTGAATTTGGGGCAAGTCCTTCCGAGGTTTAAAAAGAGGCATGTTGCTGCAAAATCTAAGACACTGGGGCAATCATCGTAGACCATGTCATGGTATAAACCTTTAAGAAAAAATTATCAAATACCCAGCAGACTGGGGCAGACTAGATTGAACAGGGGCAGTTCCCTTCTTGCATCCAAGTTGGTCAAGCAGATTGTGCAAGACGCTAGTAACTATTGAGTTCACAACAAGCGTCAAAAAACCTTGGGGCAGAGCAAAAGCATGACCAACAAGCATTGGTTAAGTCGTTATACTCGTACAATCAACAAGCATTGGTTAAGTTGCTACGCTCACACAGTCAACATGCTTTGGTTACGTCGCTGCGCTCAATATTTGCAAGCCATCAAGGCATATCATCCAGAAGCCGAGGTTCTTACAAGAACGAGTGCACAACTTCTGCAAAGGATCTAACTTGGGGCATCCATAAGCATCCATATTTGTCTTCTGACCATAGCATCATCAGATACCGAGTGTCGGGAAGTCAAATTCTTTCACCAAATAAAGTCCACTTCTGTTGGCATCCCATAAAACCTAAAAGTCCAATCTTTTATTGGCAACTACATAAAAGTCCACCTGGTTGGCATCATAACCCAAAAGTCCAACCCCGCTTGGCATCTCTTAAAGTCCAATTTGTATTGTCAACCATTAAAAGTCCAACCCCGCTTGGCATCTCCTAAAGTCCAATTTGTATTGGCAACCATTAAAAGTCCAACCCCGCTTGGCATATCTTAAAGTCCAATCCTTTATTGGCAACTACCAAAGTCCATCCTTGTTGGCACCTTCATAAAACCAATCTTCTGCTTGGATTCGCATATGCATCATATAATTGACATGTATCATACACATACATAGCATAATCGTTTCCTCTTTCAACCCCCGAGTTGATATGTATTTATTTTCTCGACCCCCGAGTTGATATTTGCCTTTTCCTCCTTCAACCCTGCGTTGATATTTTGTTTTTCTCGACCCCCGAGTCGATATTTTTCTTTACCTTCGACCCCCGAGTTGATATTCACCTTTCTTCAACCCCCAAGTCGATATTACCTTTATTTTTCTCGACCCCCGAGTTGATATTGCCTTTATTTTTTCTCGACTCCCGAGTCGATATTTGCTATTCTTCTTCAACCCTCAAGTTGACTTGTTGTTCTGATTTATCCTCGACCCCCGAGTCGATAGTATATTTGCTTTTTTTCAACCCCCGAGTTGATGTGCCAGTATACCTTGTGAACATTTTCACCTTGTTGCTCCAGATTCTCAACTAGAAATAAAGCTTTACCAGATCCAGTTACCCGGTTGCATTCTCATAAGCATTAGCATATCATTTGCATACGCATCTTACATTCCATAGTAGTTGCATTTTTAGTCGCATATTTGTGCATTATATCGCATACCATCGCTGTCCCCAGTGGCAAGGCATAGCAGGATCCAAGGACAATTTGCAAGCATCTTGGTCGTCCTTCCATCAAGTCGGCAGTGTTTCTTTGAACAAAGATGATACCCCGCATGTGCTTGTGGAATTTTTATTCCCCAGCAAGTCATTCTTCAACCATGCAGTTGATAATGATAATTCACAGCAGTTGTTGCTCTTATGGCTCCCCAAGCAGAGGTTACCTTAAAAAGTTTCTTAAAGGCTTTTCCCCTGCAGAGTTTAGACAACACATTTCCTCTGAAAGGAATTTGGGCCAACTATTCCCCAGCAAATTTATCATCCGAGATACTGTTTTGGTATCGCGAAGAACCTTATTGGATAAGAGACTGCTTCGACCACCCGAAGAAATCTCGTTTGTATTCTGAGATATTGCTTTGGTCTTGCGAAGAACCTTATTGGATAAGGGACTGCTTTGACCACCCAGAGAATATCAGGTTATCTCGTTCATCTTTTGCATCCTACCATCCCGGTTTGGTATATCTTATCCCTTTGCATTTTATTCTCTTGTCGGACAAATTTCGGGGTCTTCTTGTATCTAATTGACTTCTACCTTAAAATGAACGTCGTGCAGCTGTTCATTCTCTCAGGTTCAAGGCAATTAGATAGGGGCATCTGTTATACCCCAATTTTGTCCTACCTTTTTCAAAATTTTCATTTGCCCGACTTTGTTTTTAATTTACCTCGCTTATACAGCATAGCATATTTTTCAGCAAAAACGAGCATTTTCACTTTTTTAGCCCAATAAGAACGTGCCGTGTGGCATTTGTTTTTGTATATATTTATTTCACAATTTCATTTTTTTATGATATGTAATATATTTTTTGATATTAATTGATTAGATTAGATTTTAGAAGTAAGATTATTTAGAATAGAATTTAGAATTATTTAGATTTTTATTAAAAATAGATTGTTTTAATTAAGATAAATAGTTTTTTTTATTATTATTAAAATTAAATTAGAATTTCACTTTATTAGAATATAGAGTTATAGAATTTTATTAAGATAGACTAGAAATAAATTTATTTGTTTTTATTTAAAAGATAGGAGTAGATTATTTTAATTAGGTAATTAAATTTAGAAGCCATTAGTTTAGTTAGAATTTTTCTTTTTTTAATTAAAATAGATTAGACTTATATTTTATGGTTAACTAGATTTACTAAGATTTATTTAGTCTTAAGTTTTTAATTAGAATAGGTTTTAAATAGTTATTTTATTTTATTTTATTGAGTTAAGGAAATTAAAGGAGGGAGTTTAGAATGGGCGGAAGGCCCATATTTGGGGGAGCCCGTTAGGGTTTTGCTTGTGGTATATTTAATGGGGATAATTTCAGAAAAAGAGGAGGGAGATACTGTTCACTATCTCGGACAAAACGAAAATGGCCATCCCAAACCCTAATCAATTTCCGCTGTCGCTCAAAATCCCAACCCAGAAATAACCATATCATCTTCTCCTTTCCCTAAATCAAAGCGCCTATTTTTTCTCCTCCCTTCGTTTTTCCACCATCTCCGTCTCTCATCCACCCACCATCGATTTTATCTTCTTCTTCCCTTCACCAACCATTTTGAATCACCATCATAACCCTCTTCTCCTTCGAGTGTTTTCGCAACCCACTCTCAATAACTACCAACCGTGATTCTTCCCGCCATAATGCAAGTATCTCCCAACACCCTTCACCATTTTCGCAAATGGCACATCTTTAAGTAGTTCCAAGAGAAGTTGTCTCATACTTCTAAGTTTTGAAGCTGAGTTTCACAAATTTGTTGATTTGACTGACTCAGCTAATGAATTTGAGTATTGCGGGTCCACACTGGTAGATAAATACGATCTCGGCGACGCCGCCGTTAGGCCAAACACGCAAGCGGTTCTACAGCTTCGACCATAATATATGCCACAACGTTCAGGACAACGGTAACCCGAGCATTCTGTCGACGCTGTCATCCGTGACTTGTTCTGCACTTTTTCAGCTTGCGTACCATGATTTAATTGAGATTATGTTGGGTGGTATGTAATATCAACCATCATCTTGCTTTTACAGATTATGTGATGATTGATTTAATGTTTTTTATTTTAACTTCGTTGTGAGTTTGCATGTTTCTCTATTCCTTAATATGCATCAAGGCTTTATTGTGATATAATGTGGTCCGAGTAACTTTCACGTTCACGTGAGTTCTAGGCATCAGTTCAACAGGGGTTCTAGTATCGAAAGGGAAGTAGGTACTTGGAGTCATCACCACAAGACGGTAGAACCTCCAATGGTGCTGTTAAGAGGAACGGATAAATCGCAGACAAGCTGTTGTTTAGCTCAACTCAGTTGTCGTGGATTTCATTTTCACCGCGTATGTTTTCTATTTTGGTGTGGGTTGTTGATTTTGTGCAGGTTGCGGCATCGCCAGAATTTTGATTATGCAGCAGGAGCTTGAAGCATCAGGAACGCTACAGAATTCTACTAATCACCAAGGCATGAGCTGACCCAGTACAGGCTGCGTAGTCCGCTTTTAATCTTCGGTTGGTTTTGCTTTTATTTATGCCCCTGTTGGAATGCTATTGCTGATCTTTTATGTATTTGATTATGATGTCAGTAATGATTATTTATGCTGGCTGTTTCGAAATTGTCGCATAGTTTCTTGTATATTTATGAAGTACACATTGCAGTAATATTAACTGTTAATTTAAGCTTGATTCTTGTTGTTTGTTAGTGTTTCTTGTTGATGATTTGGACTGTGATTAATGACATCTCACCTACGATTTTGAGATGATTTTGGCAGAATGATACTACTCGTTTTAGAACATATTCTTGTGAGATTCTGTGGTAATTAGTTTAGAATTTTTGATTGCGTTTCGACTACGTTTGTGCTGGATTGTAGGTCGTAGTGAAATATGTTATTGCGGTGATTGTTTGTTTCTTCACTTTATTTGGATTTTGGTTTGTGCATTGAATAAGCTGAGATGTTTTTTCGCTTGTGTTGTTTTGTGTTAAACTGATTCAGGTTGTTTTACGCGTGTTTGATGTTGAGTCGTAATACTCAATATTTGTGCATAACTGATTCAAGATTGTCCTGTTACCGTTGTGTTGATTTCAAGCTACTTTGTTTTTTTTTCCATTCGATTTCGTTGCAATTTGTTGGATTTCAGCAATGATGTAAATAATGTAAAGTATATTTTATGGTGTTGGTCGGATAATTTGCAATTCGGATCACATTGATTTTTGGTGCTGGAACATTGTAAATTATAAATACATAGTTTCTGCTTACTGTTTACTTCATGGTGATATTTGTTTTTATGTTTAAGTTCATTGCTTATTGATGAATCATAGGTCGCTGTTAAGAACTGAATTGTGTGACCTTTGTTTCTTCTAATCAACATTGTGTGAATACTTGTTAATTCATGAGTTGGATTAGGATTGCAAAACATTCTCCTGCTATAAGTTGTAATTCTGGTACTGCTGACTTGGTAGAATATACGCGCATGAGTTTATTACAATCACAAAGCAAGTATAATGCACTTTTTATTTTACTTGTTCGATTATTATATACTGAATAAGTTAGACATATATGAATATTAGGTGTTAGTTTCGACCAACTAGTTTTTTTTTACTAAAACAGTGGCTAACGTTTAATTTTGTGTTTAGCATAAAAATGTAATAGATCTATTTATTCATCTATTTATTTTTTATTTATTTTTTCTCTTTCATATATATAAGTTTTTTTTAAAAATTTGGTGAATGTTACTAAGATTTTCAATACCATTTTATCAACAACTTTCAAATGCTAAATAAACAATTATCTTAGTTCAACACTAAGTACTATTAATTTTTTTTATTTATTTAATATTGAAAGTAGTGGGTTCTTGGGGTCTAGCATCCCTTGAATTCTTGGACAACCGTTCTCGAGGCGCACGCCTTTGAGTTGTGGTTGTTCCGTCTTTCGGTTTCCAAATTATTTTTTCTCAATTAGTTTTTTTAAAAAAACAATTTTTACTAATTAGATATTTTTATAATAAATTCTAATTATTCTTTCTTTAAAAAATATATTTCAAAATCATTATCAAATAAATATTTAAGATATTAAACTTTTCGAAAATTATACTTTATTTAAAACTTATTTTTTTAAGATATTAAACTTCTTTTCAAAGCAATTAGTTATGATTAACTTTTCTCAAAACTTTTTACAATTGATTAATTTATTTTATATATGAAAATTAAAACTATTTTTCTTAATTAAAATTAAACTATCTTCCTAAAACAATTTCAAAAACATTTGAATTCTTGGATCTCGCCTTCCTTGAATTTCCGAGTGACCGCTCTCGAGGTGCACACCTTGAGTTGTGATCCTTCCAATCTTACTTTCTAGAATACCTAGCGTGCCTAGTCCGAGTATGCTAATCCATTCAAATTATTTTTTTTATAAATTAAATCACGAAAGAATCGAGTTCTTGAAGTCGCGCATTCCTCGAATTCGAGAATTACTACTATTGAGGCGTACGCCTTGAATGGTGTGTCGTTCGAACTTTCGTTTCTAAAATACCTCCTTTAATTATTTGGACAAGTATTTACTGTCCAACAAACATATTTTATAATTAATGGAATGAAAAAGGTGTCGTTGGGATCTAGCATTCCAACGATATCCCTACTATTTGGTTACGAGGCTGACGTCTCGCTTATCGAATAGTGGTCATTCCTCCTAAACATTTAACTCGTCTAACCTCGTTCCTCACCTTCGTGCGATCGAGTATAAACCCTAGTATGTTTCTAAACCATACGTCAAATCCAAACTATTTTCTTGATTAAATTATGAAAGAATTGAGTTCTTGGAGTCTCGCACTCCTTGAATTCTTGAGTAAACACTCTTGGGGCGTACGCTTTAGGTTGTGGATTACTCGACCTTTCGTCTATAAAATATATGCCCTAAATATTTAGACAAATATTTGCATTATCCATTCAAATACAATTTCATAATTAATTGAATGAAAAAGGTGTTGTTGGGATCTAGCATTCCAATAATATCCCGATTAATTGATTGCGAGGCTGACGTCTCGTTTATCGAGTAGTCGTCATTCTCCCTTAAAATATTCAATCCAACTCTCTTCTCTCGCCCTCGTGCGATTGAAACTTTCTCAAACATATTCCATAATTATTTGAATGAAAAATGTGTTGTTGGGATCTAGCATTCCATTAATATCTCGATTAATTGATTGCGAGGTTGACGTCTCGTTTATCGAATAGTCGTCATTCTCCATCGAATTACCTAACCAAACTCCTCTTTCTCGCCCCCGTGCAATCGAAACCTTAAACCTATTCAAATATATCATCTAACAAAAACATCCAATACGATAAACCTAATTCCTCGCCCTCGTGCGATTTCCAGCCCAAACACTCTTAGAAAGAACATTGTTTAGTCCATTCTTCCGCGCATAACAAACTCGTGCTTCAGCCTCCCCTAGCGAGCAGACAAGCCAATGTTTAGCAGTTAGAATGCGACCTAAACTCTCGTTCAATTCAATACACCTTTTTACCAAGAACATTGTTTAGTCCCGTCTTCCGCGCATATGAACTCGTGCTTCAGCCTCCCCTAGCGAGCAGACAAGCCAATGTTTAGCAGTTAGATTGTGACCTAAACACTCGTTTGTTTCCAAACCTTTTTTACCGTAGTTAGTCGAACTACGGCTACTCTGATTTCTCATTTATCAATGAGAATACGTAGGCACAAGATTGCGATGATCTTGGCGAGCACATTCCCCTTTTTTCCCGTAGTCCCACGAACTACGAATGCTCTGATTTTCCACTTCTTACAAGTGAAGATACGTAGGCACAAGGGCCCCAATCCTTGGCGAGCACCCTATCTTATAAACCACCAATTTCCCCCACAGGAGAAACCTTAGAAGAAAACTAACAAGCATAGATAAATTTATTCTCGAATCGATCAAGAGGTTCCTGTTGAGTACAACGGACGTAGAGGGTGCTAATACCTTCCCTCTGCGTAATCGACTCCCGAACCTAGAACATTGGTTGCGATGACCATGTTCTTATCTCTTTAAAGGTTTTATCGATATTTTCCTATTCCTTCCTTGGAATGAATAAAGTTTGGTGGCGACTCTGTTTCGAACGTATTTTCTGCGTCCATCACGAGGATCGTATTTTTCGAGGTACGACAGTGATCGACCAGAGGTTTCCTCCAATCTTTGTCTGTCAGGCCTTCGACTGTAAAAATCTCAAAGGTTTCCTCGTCAGCGTAGCCAAATTTCGTGACTTCCAAGTCTGACGGTCTCAAACCCACGGACACAACCTTACCTTTGGCCTCAATTGCTTCTTGTAAGTTTTCCTTCGAGACCCTGTATCCTGAGGCAACTTGCGCCACATCGTTGGCTATCTGATTGTGTAGTCGTGGTATGTGTCGAATATTGCAGACTTCGAATTTTTTGAGTAGCCTGTTGGCTATCACGAAATACATAATGAGATTTTCTTTAACGCACTTGTACTCCTTTGTTAGCTGTTTTACAACCAACTCTGAATCTCCCATTATTTCGACTTGGGTTGCCCCCAATTCTAACAAAATTTCAAGTCCGGCGATCAAAGCTTCATATTCAACTTCGTTATTAGAACATAGGCCCTCAACTCTATACTTGAATTTTGTTGGAATTTTGTCAGGCGAAATGATCAACAGACCTATGCCTGTGCCGTTCTTATGACTAGACCCGTCGAAGTATAACTTCCAAGGCTTTAGTTCAACAATGTTCAGGGTACTTTCATTTATGTAGTGGTCGACAATAAAGTCTGCCACTATTTTCCCTTTGACCGTTTTCAATGGTCTATACGTTAATGAATACTCAGTTAATGCTAATGCAGATTTACCAATTCGACTATGCAAAATAGGTTTGGACAACATGTGCTTAATAATATCAAAATGTGACGAAATGTAAACATCAACTGGTTTTATATATTGCTTCAACTTCATACATGAGAAATACAAACATAAGCATAATTTCTCTATCTCACTATACCTAGTTTCTGCATCATTCAAAACTCTGCTAAGGTAGTAAATGGCTCTTTCGACGCCACTTCCATCCTCTTGAGCGAGCATGCTCCCTAGAGTTTTGTCTGACGCTGCTATGTACAGTCTCATGCTTTTATTTTGACATGGAGGTGAAAGGACCGGAGGATGAGTCAAGTAGTCTTTCATCTTTTCTAAAGCTTCTTGTTGATCTTTCGTCCATTCGAACTTCTCCTTGGTGGCTTGAAGCAATGGCGAGAAGGCCTGTGTTTTTCCACTGAGATTCGATATGAACCTTCTTAGGAAATTTATTTTGCCCAGCAAGGATTGAAGTTCCTTTTTGTTGGATGGCGCTTTCGCTTCCATGGTGGCCTTTGTTTTGTTTTGGTTGATTTTGATCCCCTTCTTGTGGACCATGAAACCCAGAAAATCTCATGCTTGTACGCAAAATGCACACTTAAGGGGATTCATCTTGAGGCCAAACTTCCTCATTCTCATGAAGGATTTGCGTAGATGTTCCACATGACCCTTTTAGCCGGCGCCGATTTTCGCAGTAGCGACACCGCCCGACTGTCTGCAGGTTCACATGACCCTATACTGGCCAAATGTTTGTCAAACTATCCTCTATCAATATGGTTTATAGGTGCTTTGAAGTATCCCTGATCTGCTTTGATGTTTTCGACAATGCCATCTGGTCTCCAGATGGCGATCCTCTGATGCATCGAAGATGGCACTGCCCCCACTCCATGGATCCATTCTCTTCCAAGTAATAGATTATAGTTGGCAGTGGTCTCCACCACCATGAAGACAGTCGGGCGGTGTCGCTACTGCGAAAATCGGCGCCGGCTAAACAGAAGAGTCTCCACCGTGCGTTATTTATCCCAAAGGAGGGAAAGGAAACGCTCGAAGTAAACCTACCGCAAAGACGGGAAAGGAATGGTCATCGCAACCAAATCCTGGATTCGGGAGTCGGTTACGCAAGGGGAAGGTATTAGCACCCCTCACGTCCGTCGTACTCGACGGGATCCACGCTTGTTTTCTAGTACGGATTGTTATTCTATCTATTCTACAGGTCTGGGGTTAAAAGAAAATAAAATGACTCGGCAAAGTATCGCACTTTATGCCTACGTATTCCCGTCTGGAACGAGAAATCAGAGTCAACGTAGTTCGCCTACCTACGAGAAAGGAGGGGAAGGTTGCTCGCTAGGATATCGCATCCTATGCCTACGTACTTTCATACAACATGAAAGATCAGAGCAAACGTAGTTCGGGCCACGTATGACACAAGTCTGTCTTGATTGTTTTTTATCCTTCTGAAAAAGGTTTTCTCCTGATTATGGGTCCAAGCGGACAAAAATGACGTTTTTTGATTGGTTTACAGTCTTTTACGCAAGAACTGTTTTTTATTGATGTTTATCCTTTTATTGTATTTTCTGATTGTTTTGAGAAAGAAGAGAGACAGCAACTCTATAACCTATGGTTGAAAAAAGGAATCAAAATCTACCCTAATGTTGTCATGCCTGGATGAGCACCTAATGTCTGTCATATTTCTCTCTTGCACAGAGAGAAACAGAGATCCTAGGGGATAAACGGAAAAGAAACAGCATATATACAGTAAAGCAGTAAAATGCATGAGATGCAGCAGTACAAGCGAGGCAAGGGAGTCCCACTCAACCTCGAACCTAGAAAAAAATGGGCAAAGTGAAACAACTTCACTTCAACCCTATGGGGAAAATTAACAAACAATACAGCAAAGGAAAATGAGGCCCCAAACCCAGCTCAGACAGCACACCAGCTCCTACAGCAGCAGCTTCAGAAAGCAGCAAACCCTAATTCAACAGTTGAGCAGCTTTGACATGAACCAACTTCTCCTTTATCAATCTTCAATGCAATGAACTTCATCCTCAATGGCTTCTATCTGCAAGGCAAGCACTTCAGAAGAGAATCACTTAACAGAATAAGTTGAATGCTAAACAGCTTATTGACAACCAAAGGAAGCCTATAAGTGTTTAACATTATGAGAGACAGGTTCCCTCAAAGTTCTACTTCCAAGATAAGCCACTTATCCCTCCAAAGGAGGGATGTGAATATCTTAGAAGGACTTGTAGTCATTGGGAGGAATGGAAGCAACGGAAGCTATCCATGTTTATGAAAGAATTTGTTTTATTCTAAGGCTCTGCCTATTTTCTCCTCTCTCTCCTAAGTCTTCAATCAGCTCCAAGCTCAAGCAATCTTCAAGCTTCAACCTTTGATTATTGTCCTCAATCTTCTCCTTTGATGCTTCATGCTTCCACAAGCCCAAACCAAGCCCATACCCCAAAAGAAAACCCAAAAGCCCAAGCAGACAGATAAAACCCCAAGTGGGCACACCAGAAAATCACACAATTTGCAAAATATACTAAAAATAATAAAATAGTATCTAAAATTCTAGGATTTATTCTAAGGGAGTCTCTATATCTACCCTATATACCCTATATGTCCCATACCCTGGTTCAAGCTAAAAACCCAAAAATAAAATGGTGGAATGCACCTATGTAAAGTTTGAATCCTAATTATACTATCCTAATGTTTTATAGTCAAAACTAATCAAGATTTAATCACAAAAATATGAAACAAATCTCTAAGGGAACTTAATTCTCTAATCTAGCTAGTACAAAAAGAACGGGATCAGAATACGAATTTAAATGTCTAAACGAAAATCATCAAAATGTATGTACAAACAATATGAAAATAAAAACAATTAAAATTCAAAAAATCACCATAAATGGAAAAAGGCCTAAAATACCATTTTTATTTTCTCACAATATTCTTGAGACAATTATTAAAATGCAGCAAAAATCCCCATATTAAAATGACCATTTTTGAATTTTTTTATGATTTATTTGGTGAATTATATACAAATGAAAAGAAAATAAGAATTTCAATTAGTATGAACACAAAGGGGGGGGCGCCAATAGCAATTTTATTTACATTGCAAGAAACATTGGGCCCAGGAGGGGGGTGCAGCCAGCAATGCGCTGGGCCCATGGTCAATTCAGAAAAAACAATACACAAGAAAAGAAAAGAAAAAAAACAAAACAAACGGGGGTGCAGTTAGCGAAACGTCCACTTGGTTATCCAAAATGGGCCCCAAACTGGGGGTGCAGCTAGCAACTCAAACAAGGCCCATGTCTGAATCCAGAACAACAACACAAAAAAACATGCGCACAGGGGTGTGAATAACCATGAAATTGCTTTGTATTTTTGGTTGGGCCTCCAATGGGGGGTGTAAGCAGTACTTACGCCAGGCCCATGCAACAATCTCTATCAGGGGTGGGGGGTTGTAACAAGTATAATGGGAGTATGGACAGAAATTGCCATTGGGCCTAAGCCCGAGTCCACTTCCACAATCAGCATTAACAAAAACCCTAAAAACGAAATCTTCTAACATTCAAACTTTCCATGTTACTGTTCACCCTCTTCTTCAGCAAACCCTAAACGGCGCCGCTACCATGCTCTCCCTCGCCTCTCTCTCGTTCAATCTTACAATCCTAAATCCATATCTCTCAGATTCATTCAAGATCCCCTAAATCTCAATCTCACATACCCTATCAACATCTCGTTGAGCCCCAAAACTCTCCCTTAGATCCTATCATCCTCACACAAAAACTTAACCTCAACCTAACACCTCACTATGCAAATCCACAAAAGAAAGAAGGAAGAGCAACACTAACCTGGTTGACGAGATTGACGAAGATCCTTGGATTTGACGGAAGCTCGATGGAGTTCTTGAAGTTGTATGGTGATCTATGAACAACAACGATCGCATGCGGTGCTTAACGCTCTTGCGAAGGATCTCCGCTGACTATCTTTGCAGGTTCCAGATGTAGATCTTGATGAAGCTTGCAAATAAACCGAACGATGATTGAAGACTTCTGGAGATAAGACACTTTGAAGATCTGGAGGTGCAAGAGCGAATCTGGAGATGAAGAGGAATCTAAGCGCAGAACAATGAAGATCGTGTGGATGTTGATGAACGATAATCTGAAGGCGTTCTTGATGATGATCTGGTGGATGAAGATTGCAAGAAAATATTGATGATCGCTGCTGATGAATTGGATCGAAAGTGGAGGATGATGGTGGAAGTTGAAGATCTTCTGGAAAAATGCTATGAAGGAGTGATGAATTTGGATCGGAGAAGATGAAGGTTGGACGGATTTCTGAGAATCAATGAAGAATATGAAGTTCCGGTGAGAATATGGCGTTTCCGGTGAAGATGGATGAAGGTGGAGGATGAAGATCCAAGGTGTTTGAATGGATTTTCTGGAAAAATCCAGATTCCGGTGGGTTGGCGGCGGTCGGAGACGGTTAGGGGGATCGGAGGTAGTTAGTCAGGGCGGCCGGCGGTCAATGCATGCCGGCCGGTGAGGATTCCGGCGAAGTGATGTGGTGGCAAGGGGGAAGCGTGCATGGGCTACACGTGTGGCTGGGGAGAGGCTGAGAGTGGACAAGTGGCAGGTTCTGGGTGAGAGAGAGTGTGAGGTGGAAGAAGAATTCTCTGCACGCGTGGCTGAGCTTATATACGACACGTGTCCTCTGCGAAAGAAAAAAACTTGGACTCTGACTTGGGCCTGATCTGGATAATTGCTGGCCCACTGGACTAATTCCTGGCTTAATGATGATTAGGACTAATTAAGACTAAAAAACCTAATTAAACCCTAAACTAAAATCAAAAATAAAATCTAATTAATCTCTAATTACCCTAATTAACTAAAACGAAAATTAAACATAAATCCCTAATTAAACTCTAATAAACCCTAATTAATCCTAAAAATGAAAATTAAAACTAAAACCTAATTAATCTGTAAAACATTCTAAAACTATTTTTTAATATCTACAAAAAACCTTTTTTTTTTTAACCCTATTTAAAATCTGAAAAAACAATTAAAAATCTAAAAAACCATACTATCTATTTTATTATTTTTCTACTCTTTTTAAAAGAAAAAAAACTATTTATCTATTAACTATTAAAAGAAACTTAGTTTCTAAAATTTGTTAAAAATCTTTAATATCTATTAATTTCTGTAAAAACCTATTAATTTCTAAAAAATGAAAAGAAAATTTATTTAACTCTAAAAAATAATATTAAAAAACCCTATAAAATCCAGAAAAATCCAATTAAGTGCATTAAAATCCAGAAAAATGACAGAAAAAAATCCTAAAAATGCCAGGAGGCCGATTAAACCGATTAAAACCCAATTACGCAACCGTAGCGGAACCCAGGCACCGAGATAGCCTGAAAACACCAGGAACGAGCCCCAATTCTTAACAAACTTTTATTCCAACCGGCCTGAACTGCCTGAAACACCAGGGGCTCTAATCCTGATAAAAGTCAATCTTGATTGATAAAAATGCCATGCGTGCCGTATGCAAATGCGAATGCAAAATGTATTGAAACATAAACCAGATAGGGAACCAGTTGGTCAAATTTTAGGGTGCAACAGGCGGGTAATGGTTCCGACCGTGACATTCACCTGAATGACCCCCATGGTCGAACCCACTTTTCCTTCATAGTTTGATAACACCATGTTGTGTGGCTTGGTGTCTGTCTCACTTTTCCCAATTTTGTTCAACAGAAAATGCGGCATTAGGTTTACCGTAGCGTCGCAATCCACCAATATTTTGTTAACTGGGACCTTCTCTATTTGTGTCGTAATATAAAGAGGCTTCATATGATTTTTCATCGCCTCTGTTGGCCGTTCAAAGAATGCGTTTTGCTCCTCGACGCAACCATTGTTCATCACATAATAGCATACCGGCTTATGAGCCGTTATTTCCCAATCCGTATATGTTGAAATCCTGTTAACTACGGAAATCCTGTCAAATTCCCTGGGTATTACTGATACTATGTTGACCAAAATATCCAACGTATCATCAGAGTCTTCATCAAAATTATCGGTCATTTCATCATCGACCAATTTCCTCTGTTCTTCGATCTGCGTTGGAAACAACTTTCTTCCTACAAGTGCCTTCCTGAACATCTTTGTTCGACCCTCATGTTCGATGGGGATGTTGGTACTGGATTGTGGTTGGTCCCTATGTGCACCTTCTCTGTGTGATTTTCTTTTTCTCTGCTCACGTCTCCATTGGGATCGAGACATGGGATTCTTTCCTTTATAATTTTCTGATACATGAGCAGCCCTCAAAGACTGAAATTCTTTTCGGTAGCTTAACGAAGAGCCTCGTTGCACTTCAAAGTTCTTCCACCTCTTCTGCCCTTGCTGCCTGTTCTCATTGGGCTTCGTCCACTTCCCATCAGTGGCCTCAGCATTGGGCTTAAAGCTAGTGGGTTTGTTCGTAGGAGGCCTCATGCGGGGGTCAGATCTTTGTTGAAGGCCTCTTCGAGGGTCGAATCTTGATCTTTCGTTATCTTGCCTCAGCCTTCGTGTTCGTTCTAGCTTTTGTGCGACCTTCTTGTCGAATATGGCGCTGCATAAGGGACAAAACATCACACTAGAACCTCTCTCCTGGAAACGGTGAAGGAAAGAAACAATAGATTCCTCCTGCTCTAGGTATGCTTCCCTAGTGTGTGTTTCCTGGTAGTTCGACTCACTGTCCGCTACCTCCTCATGTTGGGTGATTTGTACCATGTTAATTTCAACTTCTTTGGCCAGATTAAGCTTCTTCAGGCTTAACTCTACGCCTTTGGTGGCTTAATAAATTTTGACAAAGTCATCAGCCGTTTCTTTGGTCACTATCTCCCAACCCAGATTATTCCTATTGTTTGGGCTTTTGGTTTCATCCCTTTGGTCACAGTTATCAACTTCCATTTCGACACAGCTCCTTTGTCCGAAGCTCATGGTAACTTTCGCCATCACAACTTCGTCTATGGGATTGCCAGCAGCCTCTATTAGTTCGATTGAAAAGTCATATCCGTTAGCAACTTCGACCATATTAGCCTCGACTGGCTCTGTGTAATTTGCATCTGCCATTTGCAGAGGATCGGTGTCGACCTTCATCTGGCCACCAGCTTTCTCTCCGAACTTTAGACGTCCTTCCTGGATCGCATCTGAACAAGGTCCCTGAAAAGAAAACATTGAGACGTTTTATGACCCAAGAAATTATGATATTTACAAAACCCTCTTTTCTTCCTTTGTTCTATGGACGACATTTTGGCGCCAGGAGGTACTATCATTTGTCCGTCCTTAACTAACAAATCGAAGATTTCATCACATTTTGTGATGTCGAAAGTATATGTTTTCTTTGGGAACCTATCATTCTTTTCAGATTCGACATAACTCTTCCCTTGCGGAGGAGCTAGTACTTTGCATAAGTAAGGCGGTCCTTGTTTAAGTTCAGCAAGGTCCACTTCGCCGTCGTCGAAACTCACAGGCTCATCACACAGACCTTCGACATTCTCATTATATTCGACAAAAGCTACCTTTTTATTTTTATTAAACTTAGCCTTCTCGTCTTTGAGTCTTTCTAGTTGTCGAACTCGATCGGCTAGTTGGGTCATGTCCCTTAGATACTGGGTATCCAACTTTTTCCTAATAGAGTAGTCGAGACCCCCAGCGGCCATTTCGACCAACTCATGTTCAGGGACCTGCGTGAAGCATCTGGCTTTAAGCAACCGGAACCTATTAAGGTATTCCTCTATTGGCTCAGAAAACTTACGCTTCACACTAGCAAGTTCCTTTAAGCTAATTTTAGTCTGACCCATATATAACTGTTCATGGAACAAACACTCTAACTGGATCCAATTACACACCGTGTTAGGGGGAAGCGTTGTGAACCAGGTAAAGGCGTTCTTAGTAAGAGAACTTGGGAAGTATTTTATTCTAAGGCTTTCATCATTCGCTATCTCTCCAGCCTCGATTAGGTAACGAGCCACGTGTTCGACGGTAGATTCCGTGGTATCTCCTGAAAACTTAGTGAATTTGGGTACTTTCGTCCTATGAGGTAACTCCGCCTGAAGGATATAGTCTACTATAGGTAAAGTGTAGTTTGGCCTGGTGAAACCAGTGTTTAACCCATTTCTGGCCATAATTCTCTCTACCATGGCCGCTAGATTATTGTCGACGGCCACGTTGTTTCGACGAACCTGCTGGACTATATTGTCTGCGTCTTGGTTCCGATTTACAACCACCACTCCTGGGTTTCTTTCTCCCAAGCCACGGGGCTGGTTTTGCAAAGGCTCTTCCCTAAGCCCTTCGACTAACGGAGGGGCCATCCTTCCTTGGTTTCCTACGTCGACTTCTGCCATATTCGCCAAGTTGTCTCGTGGGGTATCCGCTACTGCGGCTTGGTTTCTGGTTAAGGAAGGTACCCCCATGAATTCATCCAATCTCGTTAATTGTACCGCCAATTGTTGATTGGTCTGAGTTGTATTTTGGATTAATGGTTGAAATATTTCACCCATGATTTGTGTCAAAGTCTGAACCATTTGTAGGTTACTTTCGTCCATCTGCTGTCTTAAACAAGCAACTAAGGTGTTGGTCAAATTGGGGCCTTGCGTCAAATACCCTAAACTCTGGCTTTGGGGGTTTCGACCCATGTTCACGCCTGACCCTGACCCTTGTAGCGGCGAAGCCATCGCCTGATCTGAGAATATGGGGGGTGCACTTTGGAGCCCCTGCATCATAGCGGTGGGCATCCCATATGGGGGATTTCTTGGTGACTGTGAAAAACCAAGGGGACCAAACTGCCTGGACGTTGAACTTCCTCCTAACAAAATCTGAGGATTCGATGTTTGATGACCAATATATTCCAACACTGGTTGAGTATAAGTGTTGCACCCCAAAATTTGACCAACATTTATTTATCCATCAAGTGTTTGAAAGTTGATGCCTTCATCAGAAAGTTCAAGAGATCTTCAGAAGAATTGGTTGAAACCAGAGTTGTGTGCCTCATAGCTTGAGAGTTGTGGGTGCTCCTCAGATGATTCTGAGACTTTGAGAATGAACTTGAAGCTTTGAGAAAGTTTTTGAGATGTCTTGAAAGCCATCATGAAGCCCAGAGAGATCATTATGCAAGAATTCAGAAGATTCAGCCATGAGTGGTGAAATTAGGGTTTTGACTGGGTCAACCCTAGGATAACTGAAGATTTGGAGAAGGTTGAGACCTAATCCAAGGGCCATGAGATCACGGAATGATTCATAGAGATGTTATAAAGATGATTCCTAGACCAACTCATCATGATTGAGGAGTTTGAGAAGTTTCAAGTTAGGGTTTCTGAGGATTGTCAGTGAAAAAACCCTAATTTGATCCCTATCTTCCAGGCCGTTTTAGCTCAAGATGTGATTGGTATCTCATCTTCACCACAACATGAATGTTGTAGAGATTATTCTTAGCTTTAATTTGAGTGGTGGAAGTCCTTGATAGGAGTTGCAGAGCTCAAGTTATGGTTTTGACAAATTACAGGTCAGCTGAGGTGTGTGAATCTGGGTCCTTGAAAGTCACCCAACTTGCAGACAACTTTTGCCCTAGTAGGATGATTCATATGATCTCTTGGTAAACATGAATGTTGAAGAGAATATTCTTAGCTTTCTATAGAGTACTAGAAGTCCTTGATAGGATTTGTAGAACTCAACTTATGGTTTGAACAAGACAGGGGTATTTTGGTCATTTGACAGTTATAGGTCATTTTAAGCAAAGGCCATATCTCCTATTTCCAAGCCTCAAATGGAAAAACTCAAAACATCAAAGTTGTTCAAAATGGCATTTTAAGCCTAGAAAAGAGGTCCTGAGTTGTTGGAAAAGCCCATAGCATGGAATGACAAAGTTTGGTAAATTTGAACTAAAAAAAGGCATATAAGTTAATTCAAGTCAAGTTGAAATTTGGTTTGGGAGATCTATGAATCCAAAATAGGTCATCCAATATACCATTTTGAGTGCAAATAAAATTCTAAAAACTTTGGTTTAAACAGAATTTTGGTTTGAGGCTCAAAAATGAAGGTTGCTTTGAAAATTGTAACTTGTATCTTAAGGCATCCTTGGAAGGTTCTACACAAGGCAAGTTTGGCCTGATTTTTGCACATATGATCTCAATATCTCCTGTAATGAGATTTTGACACAAGTTTACAAGGCCTAACTCATGAGATATGGTATGTTCAACTTGTCACCAAAGGAGAAAATCCAAGCTTTTCTAGTGGATTCTAGATGATTCTAGAAGCTTCCTTGGATTGCTATTTAAAGAGTACCTCATGGTGTGATGAGAGGTTGGTCAAGGTTGGAGAATTCAGTGGAGAAAGGGAGAGAAAGAGTGAGGTGCTCAAAGTTTCTTCAAAAGCAAGCAAGGCTCGAGTTGCTCATCACAGGCTTCAATCATCCAAGATAGTGCAAACAGAACTCTTATCTTCCATTAAAGATTAATCATGGAAGGTTGCAAGCTCTGAATTCATCTCTAGCATCACTCACCATCATCACTTGGCAGGTTGGTATGCTTCCCCATATCTCATTGTTTATGCACTTTCCATAGGGTTTCTAGGTGTAGAATGAATAGGCCAGGTCAAGAGATCATGTGCTGAGAATTAGAGAGCTCTGTGTAAGGATCCATGGCAGACCCTAGTTTCTTTCACTTTCAAGAATGAATCGTGTGTTGAGCATTAATTGATATGTTATGGTTCAGATTGGTGAGGGTAACATAAGGAACAAGTTTAGACTATTAGATTTGAGATTCATCAAGGTTGATCTCAGAAGAAAATGTTGGAACCCTAGTCTTGAAGCTTTCTGTTTAGATGATTTAGGAGGTTTCAGGGAAAACTACACGTATGGTCTTGTTCTTGGTGATTAGTAGATCATTTTTGATTTTGGAATTTTTGATTTTCATTGAATATTGAGGGAGAACGAGTGGAGTCAAGATTCGTGCATGGATGCTGTTTTTCCTGAAAACCCTAGTCTCATTTGGGACGATAAGCCACAGCCCTTGGATTACTCTGAGAAATTGACTTGATAATCTCATCCAACGGGCCAGATTCAAACTTGCAAATGGAGGGAGTCTGGAGCGCGCTAAACGCAGCGTTCCACTAATCAAAACGCGTCGTTTTGTCTAGTTGTTAGACTTGGGCTTCAGCAAATCATTTCTATCCCCACCCCCAGTTTGGCCCATCTCATGAAATGAACTAAGCGTGTCTGCTTTTCACACCCCCCTCCCCTTTAATTAATTCCTTTTATTTTTTAATTTCCTTTAATTTTCTTGCATATTAATAAATTCATAGAAAATAGGAAAATTGATATTTTTTAATTCTTGTTTTTTCTATAGGTTAATAAATTTGTCTAGAGAATTAATAAAAATAAAAATTCCATTTTATTTTTAGTTTAGTATTTTTAGTATATTTTCATTTAGATAGCTTTAAAATAGGTTTAGTTTGACACCTCATTTTGTAGAATTTCTTTTAGGACCTTCCCTTATGATTTTTAATTCATTCTTTTTGGTGTGATTAGATATTGAATCATAGTTCCCCATAGGATTTAATTCTTGATTTTTAGATTAAAATTTGATTAGTTTAATTAGGTTAGCATTAGGGTATCATAATTAGGGCTTAAGGATGCATAGGAGAAATAATTCATTTTCTGTGGAGAGTTTTGTCTTGTTTTTTTGGTATGTGTACATAGGGATGTTATAGGTAGATGTTATAGACCCTTGTGAATAATTGATAGAATTTTTCCCCTTGTTTTAATATTTTTAGGTATTTTCTGAAGTTGACTGATGGTTTTGACTGTTCTGTGGTTATCTGTTTATCTCTGGGGTTTATTTTGGGGAATTTGTTGTGGGGCTTAGTTTGTTTTGAGGATCTTGTTGAAGAGCATGATGAAAGAGAAGATTGAAGATCAAGACTCAGAGGCTCAGAGTTTAGAGATTATTCCATGTCTGTGAGGTTTGAGATCCTGAAGTTTGAGGGGAATTCATGGTACTTTCCTGAGGAAGGCACTATGAATGACTTTCATTCTTTCTTCTCACCTCTTTCTTAAGTATCCAATGATGTTGGAGCCAACTTGTGAGTTTAATTTCTCCTGAGGAGGAATGTAAACTGATCACAGTTGCTGAGCCACATGGGATACAATTCCTAAGTGGAAGCCTCCTAGTACTTTCCTGAGGAAGGTCCTATGGGTCTATTCACTTAGTTCCATTAGTTCATCTAGGATTTCTTAAGTATCCAATGATGTTGGAGCCAACTTGTGAGTTTAATTTCTCCTGAGGAGGAATACAAACTGATCACAGTTGTTGAGCCACATGGGATACAATTCCTAAGTGGAAGCCTCCTAGTACTTTCCTGAGGAAGGTCCTATGGGTCTATTCACTTAGTTCCACTAGTTCAGGTAGGATTTCTCAAGTATCCAGTGATGTTGGAGCCTTTATGTGAGTTTAGTTTCTCCTGAGGAGGAATGTAAACTGATCACAGTTGTTGAGCCACATAGGATATGATTCCTGAGTATAAGCCTCCTAGTGCTTTCCTGAGGAAGACACTATGAGTCTGCTTACTTAGCTCCCTTTCTTTGGTAAGCTTGTTTGAAGCCTGAAGGCTGGGATTGATTTCTCTTGTGTAGGGTGTTGCTTTAGGGCTTTGCTTTCTTCTGATTAGAGTTCTGTTTTAGGGTTAGGATTAGAGATTAGATGTAGATTCTTTCTTTCTCAAGCATGTGTTTTGTTTGCCTGACGGCACTTCATTTCTTCTATCTTTTTTATTGCAGTTTACTGTTTATTGCTTGATAGCATGTTGTTTATATTTCAGTATGATTACTGTTATTTCATGACTGGCTTGAGGTCAAGACGAGCTTGTGGAGGCTGAAGCCTCACACACATTTCCTCCCTCACTTGCATTGCATGCATTTTACTGTTAAGCTGATGCTTCGTCTGTTTGGTGTATCATTGACATGATACCTTAGGACTCTCATTTCCTTTGATAAGGATTTGATGATAGACTTTTAGGTTGAAACCTATGCATGACAACTTCTAGGAGTTCCCTGTTCAAACCTCAACCATAGGATGAATCCATGGCATGATAACAGTAGGACTTGATAGTCTCCCTCCTAGTTGGGCCTGTTCTCTTCTCATCTCAAAACAGTTTAAGATACAGTAATCATGAATGATTTCTTTCGTACGTTACGAGCCTTAAGCTATCCGAGAAAGGATTGTGGGAGAGTTTCTTTTCCATGGCCTGGATGTTTAGTATGGTACCCTTTGGGTGACATGCGACGCATTCACTCTCAGGTCATAGTCTCTAGTGCGGTTGAAATCGCAAACACAATAAAAAACACTTCTTTCAGGAAATAAACCATAGTTTCCCGAACTACGTTTGCTCTGATCTTCCATACAGTGTGGAAGTACGTAGGCATAGGATGCGACGTCCTAGCGAGCAACCTTCCCCATCTTCCCCCGTAGTTAGGCCGAACTACGTTGACTCTGATTTCTCATTCTCTGATGAGAATACGTAGGCATAAAGTGCGACGCTTTGCCGAGTCATTTTTCTTTTCTTTTTCAGCCAGCCTTGATAGGTAGATAGAATAAAACCAACCCGTCCAAGTAAACAAACAAGCGTGGATCCCGTCGAGTACGACGGACGTGAGGGGTGCTAATACCTTCCCCTTGCGTAACCGACTCCCGAACCCAGACAATGGTTGCGACGACCATGTCTTACCCTTTTTCGTCAGGTTTTTCAGATCGTTTCCTTTCCCGCTCTAAGGGATAAATAACGAAAGGTGGCGACTCTTCTGTCATGCCGGCACCTTATTTTCGCGCAAGCGACAGCTGGAGACTCTGTTGGGGACCGGAGAACCAGAATCTCTGGTTATTCGGTTCCCTATGAGAGTCAATCCTAGCGCGTGTATGTTTTCTTATTGGGTTGCGTTTATTTATCGCATTTTTACTTCTCGCACTTTACTTCCCGCATTTTATTTTCCAGTTTGATATGATTATCTGTGATGCTGTGGGAGAGGGATGTTACTATGAGTGAGAAGCCGGACCTGGGCTTGAGTATACACCTAGACATAGTTGCGGAGAAGTAGTAGACGAACCTGTCTGCTGAGCAGGCACAGTTCCCTACGAAAATCTGCGCTCAGACGAGATTCTTGCAGAGGTGCTCCTTTCCGGTCCTGAGGATCTGAGGGGAGTCCAGACGTGAGGATTGTCGACTCTGGGGACCGATAATTTGGAAGTCAGCTAAGTGAGGCCTCTTCATGACTTGACGATGCCACTCCTTCTGGGAATCGTATCGTCACTCATGAAAGTCTGTGACGCTGATGACCGCATAGGATGCCGTACCTTTGTCCGTGGATTAGGTCCATACCTGTGAGTGGAATCGGGATATTGCAGGAAACTTATACCTTCAGACTACCTGGTTTTCTTGACAGTGAATCAGTTATGTTGGTATCACGGTTCTCAGTCGCAGATTTGACTGTTCTTGACAGAGCAAGTTTTTGATCAGAGGATTTTTATCATCGGGTGTATGTCTGTTCCTGATAGAGCAGGTTTCGATCAAAGTATTGTCATCAGAGATTTGTCCTGGATGGAGCAGATTTTGAGTGGGGTCTGAAGATCTCATCAGCAGATGTTGTTTGTTCTTGATAGGGCAGATTTTGAGTGGGGTCTGAAGATCTCATCAGCAGCTGTGTGTTTGTTCTTGATAGGGCAGATTTTTGATTTGGGGTCTGAAGACTTCATCAGCGGACGTTTTCTGATCATACATCCGGGGTCCTTATTGTCAGACATTTGTTCTCGGCAGAGCAGAATTTTGATCTTGGTCCTATCAGATGGTTATTCTCAGCAGATCGGATTAGTGGTCTTGCACCGGGGTTTCCTTCTCATCAATGATTGTCGATACCGAATCTCCACAACAGCCACCTGAATATATTGTTGCATGCCTGCATTTTGCATTAGTTCGCATGATCATTCGCATTCCATTGACGTGTGTCTGTGACAGGTACCGTTTCCCCAATCCAGGATCTCTCGCCTCTTATTGTATTACTACAGCCTCTCACGGGAAGACTGTTGCATACGAATTCTCGATCCCTGATGCGTCAGAGTTGACTATCACTAATGCTATAGGCTTCCTGTGTATATGTGAGATTGATGTTTCCATGATTGGGCCCAGATTCCCCTCCTTATTATTATCAGCACTGGTACCAAGGCGCCAGGATCGGGGAAAATCTCTCAAGCACACAGACACATGCATACATCTGCATGAAGCATTTTTGCATGACATACATTCTGTTGCTTTTCCTAACCTTTAATGTTGCCAGGTTTTTCAGGTACACAGGTTCCGAGCTGCTTCCGATCTCCAGGATTGATCAAAGACTCATTCACCGCTACTCAACTCGCGCTAATCAGACAAGGATCATGGACTAGGTGCAGTCAGATGTTCAAGAGCTCCGTGAACGGATGGATCATTTTATGGAACTGATGCAGGTGGTCGCTAATGGTCAGGACCAGCTTCGTACTTTGGTTCAACCTCTGATCTCCAGGGTTGACAGTAATGGCATACTGCACGGCGGGGCTGTGCCTACTCCTCCTCCAGTGGATTCTCCACAGAATGTTGTTCCTGTTGCCGGGGGCAACGGCAGTGCTAACGGCAATCTGATGACTAATATCGGGCTTAATGCGGCAGGCGTCGGCAATGGTAGTCTGGGAGCCAATGTTAACATAGGGTCGGTCAACGGCAACGCTGGTGTTGGAAATCTGTTGGTACCTCAACTGTGGCTGGAGGACCATCAGGATGACGTATTCTCTCAGAGAGGTGTGGAAGCAGAGTTGAATGCTGAAGCTCGACTCAGGTTCAAAGCGCTGGAAGACAAGATGAGAGACATTGAAAATCAGAACACATTGGGCGTTGATATGTCCAAGCTCGGGTTGATTGCTGACTTTAAGGTGCCTCATAAATTCAAGGTGCCTGCCTTTGAGAAGTATAAGGGTACTACTTGCCCCCGTGTTCACCTTCGATCTTATTATAGAAAGATGTTCGCTTATTCTGACGATGAGAAGTTGCTGATGCACTTCTTCCAGGATAGTCTTTCTGGTCCATCTCTCGAATGGTATATGGGTTTAGAGCCCGCTACAGTGCGCACCTGGAAAGACCTCGCTGAAGCGTTCGTCCTCCACTATCAATACAATAGCGACTTGGCCCCCAACCGAGTTCAGCTTCAGAATCTCTCACAGCGGAACAATGAAAGCTTTAAAGAGTACGCCCAGCGGTGGCGTGAATTGGCTGCTCGGGTTCAACCGCCGATGGTTGAGCGTGAGCTAGTGCAAATGTTCGTGGCTACCCTTCCTGGAATCTACTATGAAAAGCTGGTCAGTGGCATGTCTGGGACATTCTCGGCTCTCATCACTATGGGCGAGCATGTTGAGAACGGTATAAAGATTGGAAAAATTCAGGGCGAATCATCCTCAGCTGGAGGAGGTAGTAAGAAACCCTACGCTGGCAAGCGTCGAGAAGGAGATGCCAGTGCTGTTACTAATGCTCGGAGAAAGGGCAAGGGCCCTCAGTAGCAGATTGCTAGCATAAATATCCCAGTTGCTCTACCGCAGCAGCAGCAGCAGCAGCAGAATCAGCAGGGGTATAGAAGATATCAGAATCGGGCTCCTCTGACAAATCATCATTTTGAAACTCCCCCTATGTCGTATGCACAGCTCTTACAAACGTTGCTTCAGCTTCAGTTAGTTCAAAAGAGGACAATGGCTCCCTTAACAGGGGCACCACCACCGGGGTATGATGCCAATGCTACTTGTGATTTCCATACTGGGGCACCGGGTCATACGATTGAGAATTGTAAAGCTTTTAAGCACAAAGTGCAGGACTTGGTGGACGCCAAGGTCATTAACTTTTCTGATAGCGTGCCCAACGTTACCAAAAACCCTATGCCTCATCATAAGGGAGGCGGAGTGAATGTCGTTATCACAGAAGAGAGTTCAGACTTGCTGATTAATGTCAAAGATTTGAAAACGCCGCTTAGTTTTGTCAAGGCCAAGTTGCTGAAGAAGGGCTTCTTTCCTGGATGCCGAGAGTTATGTATGGCTTGTGCTACACTTCCTGATGGGTGTGAGCAGCTGGTAGAAGGTATCCAAAGTCTGATGTCTGAGGGTATTTTGCAGTTCAACCGGAGCATAGAAAGTGCATCAGGGGAGGTCGTGCTGAAGCAGGCGGATGAAGTCGCTACCATTACTATTCCTCGTCACCCTATTACTATTTCTGCGCCCCGACCGCCTACAATTACTATCACCAGGGCCGGGCCAATCCCATTCGAAAGCACTAACGCCGTTCCATGGCATTACGGCGCCGAAGTCTATTGCAATGGTCAGAAGTTAGAGCTGGAGCCATACGGATCGACTGTGCAGAATCTTGCCGGGGTCAGTGGTATCACTCGAAGCGGTAGAGTGTTTGCGCCAGCAGAGGTTGCAGCAGAGAAAGTGGTCCGAGCTGACGCTGCAGAAAAGGGTAAAAGCAAAGCCATTGAGGAGGTCCCTTCTGGGGCAGAAAAAGATTTGCTAGTTAAAGATGCTGAAGAATTCATGCGGTTAATCAAGAAGAGCGACTACAAGATTGTAGATCATCTTCATCAGACTCCGTCAAAGATCTCTATTCTTAACTTGTTGCTGTGTTCTGAAGCGCACCGCAACGCATTACTGAAGGTATTGAACGCTGCCTACGTGCCGCAGGAGATATCAGTAAATCAGCTGGAAGAGGTGGTAGCCCATGTTAACGCTGGCAATGGGCTGGGATTCACGGATTTAGAGCTGACTCCTAAAGGGAGAGATCACAATAGCGCCTTGCACGTCTCGATAGAGTGCAGAGGCACGATCATGTCGCATGTCCTGATGGATACGGGTTCGTCGCTTAATGTGCTTCCGAAAAAGGAACTGATGAAGTTGGATACCCGTGGATTGCTTTGCACGCCCAGTGATCTGGTGGTGAAAGCCTTTGACGGAACTAAGCGCCACGTTTTCGGAGAGTTGACCCTGCCAATTCAAGTTGGTCCAGAGACGTTTGATACGGTTTTCTATATCATGGACATCATGCCTGCCTACAGTTGCCTTTTGGGCCGGCCATGGATCCATGCTGCTGGTGCCGTGACGTCCACACTGCATCAGAAGCTCAAATACGCTGTCGGGGGCAGCATAGTAACCGTCTGTGGTGAGGAGGACATTATGGTGAGCCACTTGTCATCCTTTAAATATGTTGAAATGGATGGCGAAATCCATGAAACTCTCTGCCAAGCATTTGAAACCGTCAAGGTGAAAGAGGTAGCTCCTGTCGTCGTAGGGAAGCAAGGGATGAATCTCTCCTCGTTTAAAGAAGCTCGGGCCGTTGTCGAAGCCGGTTCCACCCCAGGATGGGGGCATGTTTTGGATATACCAATCAAGTAGGATAAGTTTGGATTGGGGTATTCTCCTGAAGCTGAAGCTTCATCTTCTTCGTCTAGCATTTCGTCTCGTGGGAAGGGGCCGATCCTATTCACCAAGGGCGGAGTGATTTTCGAAGGCATCAACGCAGCGTCTGAGGACAACGGGGATAGTGATTGTGATCTTGACGCCTGGATACAACCAAGTAAGTGGGGCGAGCGCCTCAACAGTTGGACCATCAAGGAGATTATCCAGCTGACAAGTGAAGAGTAATGATTTGCTTTTTACAATCTTTGTACAACCCTATGTCCTACCCGGGGCATAGTGGTTTTATTGTCAGGGCCTTGTTGGATTATGTACATGCATTTTGTTAATAAATGAAAGGCGTTTTCTTCGTACTCAAACGTTGTGTTCTCTGTTATTCCTGTTTTATGTTTATTTCGAAAAACAGTAAAATGGCAACGAGGTTTGTGCTAACCTGCATATTCTTGCTTTAAATTTAACCCTTGTTATTGCAGGATCCACATAACAGATGACATCGACTCTGGACCCTCTACGGCTCACTACGACTTCGATTGCCCGATCTATCAAGCCGAGGATGAGATTGACGAAGACGAGGACCTTCCGGAAGAGTTGGCCCGCTTGTTGAGACAAGAAGAAAAGGTTATTCTGCCTCACGAGGAAGATATTGAGATTGTAAATCTGGGTTCCGAAGAGCTTGTCAGAAATGTCAGAATAGGGGTTGCGCTGCAGAATGATGTCAAGCATAGACTGGTCGAGATGCTTCGAGAGTATAGTGACGTCTTTGCTTGGTCATATGAAGATATGCCCGGACTTGACACAGACATCGTGGTTCATCGCTTGCCGTTGCGAGAAGATTGCCCTCCAGTAAAGCAGAAGCTTAGGAGGACGAGACCAGACATGGCTGTAAAAATCAAAGAAGAAGTCCAGAAGCAGTTGGACGCAGGATTTCTAGCCGTTACCACTTACCCTCCGTGGGTCGCCAACATAGTGCCTGTACCGAAGAAAGACGGTAAGGTACGCATGTGCGTCGATTATCGGGATTTGAATAGGGCGAGCCCTAAGGATGATTTCCCGTTGCCTCATATCGATGTGTTGGTCGACAATACAACCCAGTTTTCCGTGTTTTCATTCATGGATGGCTTCTCCGGTTACAATCAGATTAAGATGGCACCGGAGGACATGGAGAAAACGACGTTTATCACCCCCTGGGGAACATTTTGCTATAAGGTAATGCCCTTTGGTCTGAAGAACGCAGGGGCCACTTACCAGCGAGCAATGGTAACTTTGTTTCATGATATGATTCATCATGAGATCGAGGTCTATGTTGATGACATGATTGCAAAGTCCCAAACGGAGGAAGAGCATCTGGTCAACCTATTGAAGCTTTTTGAGAGGCTTAGGAAATTCAGGCTGAGGCTGAATCCTAACAAGTGCACTTTTGGAGTGCGGTCCGGAAAGTTACTAGGGTTTATCGTTAGTGAACGAGGTATTGAAGTTGATCCTGCGAAAATAAAAGCTATTCAAGAAATGCCAGCGCCGAGAACAGAAAAAGAAGTTCGTGGTTTCCTGGGCCGAATAAACTACATTGCAAGGTTTATTTCTCAGCTCACGACCACTTGTGAACCGATGTTCAAGCTCTTAAAGAAAGATCAGGCGATTACTTGGAATGAGGATTGCCAGAAGGCATTCGATAAAATAAAGAAGTATCTTCAAGAACCTCCAATCTTGATACCCCCAGTGGCTGGACGGCCATTAATCATGTACCTGACGGTTCTGGAGAATAGTATGGGGTGTGTTCTCGGTCAGCACGACGAGACGGGCAGAAAGGAGCATGCCATTTATTATTTGAGTAAAAAGTTCACTGAGTGTGAATCTCGATACTCGATACTGGAGAAGACGTGTTGTGCATTAGCTTGGGCCGCCAAACGTCTACGACAGTATATGCTCAACCACACCACTATGCTAATTTCGAAGATGGATCCGATCAAGTACGTCTTCGAGAAGCAGGCTCTTTCGGGCAGGATTGCCAGATGGCAGATGGTGTTAACGGAATATGATATTCAGTATGTCTCCCAGAAAGCCATTAAGGGAAGCGTATTGTCTGATTACCTTGCCGAACAGCCAATCGAAGACTACCAGCCGATGAAGTTCGAATTCCCTGACGAGGATATTATGTTTCTCAAAGCGAAGGATTGCGATGAGCCATTGCCCGATGAGGGGCCAGATAGGAAGTCTCAGTGGAAGTTGATATTCGACGGAGCGGTTAATTCCTATGGAAGTGGTATCGGGGCTATCATCACGACTCCTCACGGATCCCACATCCCGTTTACTGCGAGACTGACGTTTCCAGTTACCAACAATGAGGCAGAGTATGAAGCATGTATTATGGGTCTAGAAGAGGCAATTGATTTGAGAATCAAGAATCTAGACGTATATGGTGACTCAGCGCTTGTGATCAATCAAATTAAAGGGGAGTGGGAAACTCGTCAAGCGAATTTGGTGCCATACATGAATTATGCCAGGAGGCTGCTTCCGTTCTTCGATCGAGTGGAACTCCATCATGTACCCAGGGCTGAAAATCAGATGGCTGATGCCTTAGCCACGTTGGCTTCAATGTATAAAGTCAATCTTTGGAATGAAGCTCCAAGCATTGTTCTTTCGCGTCTTGCCAGACCGGCATTTGTCTTTGCAATCGAGGATGCCAATGACGGCAAGCCATGGTTCCACGACATCCAGACCTTCCTTATGACTAAGGAGTATCCTGCGGGTGCGTCTACCCAGGATAAGAAGACTCTGAGGAGGCTATCCGGAAACTTTTATCTCAATCCTGACGGAGTGTTGTATAAGAGAAACCACGATCTTGTGCTACTCAGATGTGTAGATGAGAAAGAGGCGAGTATGCTCATGGAAGAAGTCCATGAGGGCACATTTGGTACGCACGCCGGCGGGCATGCCATGACGAGAAAGATCCTGAGAGCAGGGTATTACTGGCTGACTATGGAGTCGGATTGCTTCAGATTCGCGAAGAAATGTCATAAATGCCAGATTTATGCTGACAAAGTTCATGTGCCGCCGTGCCCATTGAATGTCATGTCCTCCCCTTGGCCGTTCTCCATGTGGGGCATCGACATGATAGGCAAGATCGACCCCACTGCATCCAATGGTCATCGTTTCATTCTGGTAGCTATTGACTACTTCACCAAATGGGTGGAGGCAGCCTCGTATGCTAATGTGACCAAGCAGGTGGTAGCTAAATTCATAAAGAAGGACATCATCTGTCGCTATGGAATTCCCGAGCGGATCATTACTGATAATGGTTCGAATTTGAATAACAAGATGATGAAGGAGCTGTGCCAGAGCTTCAAGATTGAACACCACAACTCATCTCCTTATCGGCCGAAGATGAATGGCGCCGTTGAAGCCGCCAACAAGAACATCAAGAAGATTGTTCAGAAGATGGTCGTGACGTACAAAGATTGGCACGAGATGTTGTCGTTCGCCTTGCACGGTTATCGTACGACGGTGCGTACGTCGACCGGGGCAACTCCTTTCTCCTTGGTGTACGGTATGGAAGTTGTCCTGCCGTTAGAAGTGGAGATTCCTTCTTTGCGAGTTTTGGTTGATGTGAAACTCGACGAGGCAGAATGGATTACGAATCGCATGAACCAACTCATCCTGATGGACGAGAAGAGGTTAGCGTCGATTGCATTTGGTCTCCTGTACCAAAGCCGAATGAAGAAAGCTTACGATAAGAAGGTGCGTCCTAGAAGCTTTCAGACGGGTGATCTCGTCCTGAAGAAGATTCTTCCGCCACACTCCGATCACCGGGGCAAGTGGACTCCGAATTACGAAGGGCCGTATGTCGTCAGCAAGGTCTTCTCAGGAGGAGCTTTGTTGTTATCCACGATGGATGGTGAAGATTTTGCATCCCCGGTGAACGCGGACGCAGTTAAAAAATACTTTGCTTGAAAGAGACCCGCTGGACAAAAAAGAAAGAGTCCAGGCAAAAAAGGGGCATCCCGGCGAACCAAAAACAGAATAAAAGGTTCGGGCAAAAATTAGGGATATATTGAAAAAATGTACACCCGCGAAGTCGAAAACCTACACTGGGCGGCTTCGGTAAAAAGGGGTATCCCGGTGAACCGAAAACCCGTAAAGGGCGGTTCACGCAAAAGTTAGGGATTTGAATAAGCAAATGACTGCGTTCCGCGCATGGACTTTCATTGTTTAGTGGTTTGGAGGACCTGAGGGCCGTTCATCCGAATCAATCTCTTCCGAAGCTGAAGCGTCGGAGAAGTATCGAAGTCGAGTGGGTCTTAGAGGGATCAACTCATGGTGTTCGTCTACGCCTCGTTGCTGACATTTGTATATACTGATGTATATTTATGTTTTATTTTTGCGCGGCTTCCTCATTCCAGGAGCTTGCCTCTGTTGTAAAACATTTTTGCCCATTCAGGGGTCCATCATCAATAAAATGCATGTTATTCAGCAATCCTGTTTGCCTACATAACATTTATCTGTTTTGTTTGCGAATGAAAACGCCGATGTTTTTGATAAAATGCGCATACATAAACTTACGGGCCTAGGCCCATTGGTTGTTGAAACAATTAATTACTTGAGTGTTGTCACGAGATGATAACCTTGATAGGCCCCTTTGAGGAGGGTATCTTGTCGGTTTGTTTGTGTTGTTGCAGGTATAGCGCCTTCCAGAAGATGTGTCGTGCGCATCCCCGAAGCAGGGCAAGTCCTCCTTCTCCAGCAGTGTTCAGTGGTCTCTCCACCGCAGCATCTGAACGTAGAATAGTGAGCATTGATATGTCTTCCCCAGGTAGAGATGATTTTCTTCCCCGAGCAGACGCATCCTGAAGGAACGTCATCTTCTCAGCTGAGTCGCGCGCCGAAGCTCGTATTCTCCCCCAGCACCGGGTCACAAGTGCAGATTTCATAGAAATGTTCGGGTACCGAAGCTCGTGTTTTCCTCAGTAAAGTCGCCGCAACAGGTGTTCCCCCAGCACCGGGTCACAAGTGCAAGTCTTGTAGGAAGCTGTTCGTATGCCGAAGGATGCGGTAACTGATGGTGCCAGACTGAAGTCTCCAGCGGAATTGAGATTCCCCACCAGAGCCGTATTCTCTCCCGAAGTAGAATGACTTCTCTTCCCCCAGTAGAGTGTTGGAACAACTGATGTTGTATTCCCCTGCAGAGTTGCACTCTCCCCCGAAGTCAGATGATTCTTTCTTCCCCAGCGGAATTGAAATTCCTCATCAGAGTCGTACTCTCCAGTGAAGTAGAATGATTTCTCCCTCCCCGGCTGAGTCCGCAAACCCCCAGAAAAGCAGAATCCTTGGAAGCAGTTGGGACCTTGAGTGGATGTTCCCTAGCAGAGCGTGGGGCAGCTAATGCTATATTTCCCCAGAGTCGCACCCTCTCTAGCGAAGCAGAATGACTTCTCTTTCCTCAGCCGAGTTTGCAGATGTCCAAGAGAGCCGAGTCCTGGGAAGTTGATCAGATCATGATTGGTTTTTTCCCCAGTGGAGTGTTGAGCAGCTGAAGTTGTTTCCCCACAGAGTTATCATCCCCAGAAGAGTAGCCGAGACGGCCACGCAGTTTATTCTCGCGATTGATATCACTTTCATTTAGCAGGTCCAAGTTCTCGTAGAATTTCGTTCCCCTACAGCAATCAACTGAAGTTGTTTCCCTTGGAGCAGTCAACCGAAGATCATTTCCCCGGACGGAGTCCGATTGATATTAGCATGTCCACGTTCTCCTCAGCAGGATGATTCCTCTATCTGAGTAGTTCTTTCTCCTTGACAGGAGAATTCCCCTTCGGCATTTATTTTGCTGACGGGATCGCATCATTATGCATGATTGCATAGCATTTAGCATAAACGCATAGCATTCCACCGTGTGGGGCATGGCGCCGAAGCATATGCATCATAAGCATGATCTAGGTTATTATCATTCTTGTTTTACAGGTGTTCCACCAAAGGACCGGTTGCTCAGGATGATTCCTGACCTTCTCCCCAGCGAGGCCGCTTTCTTAAGATGATTCCTAAGACCCCGGTGTAATTCCCACAGCCGCTCGCTCAAGATGATTTTTGAGATCCCCAGCGAAGTCAGTTCAAAACAACTCTTGAATTCCTCAGCAGAGCCGTTTGCTTAAGATGATTCTTAAGACCTCAGTACAGCTTCCCGAGCTGGTTGCTTAGGATGATTCTTGAGCTCACCAGTAGCGTCCCCAGCAAGAGTTGCCCAGGAAGATTCCTGGAATATCCCTAGCAGAATAAAGTCTCCAGAATGGTTATCAGTTCAGGATGATTCTTGAAGGTGCCCGACGGAGTTCGTTCGTTCAAGATGATTCTTGAAGTCCTTAGCAGCGCGATATGTTTGCCCCAACAGTGATGTCTAATCTGAAGATTGACTTCGTAAAACGCCTGAAGGCGATATCAGAATGTTCCTGTGGATTCAGATTTCCTCGTTGATGAATCAACGTGTGTCTGAAGACAAAGTTCAAAAGTTTGTAAATGCAACTTTTGTATGCAAGGTGATCTGTGTTGGCCTGGAGACCAAGTCAGTTATCCTGAGGTGATGATTGACGGCGATCAAGTGAATAGTGTTACTTCTGACTGAAGTCGAAGATGTTTCTCCAGCTGAAACGGAGTTTTGCCTGAAGGCAAAGTGTTTGAATCCCCGTAGAGTCATGAATGGCTCAGGATACCATTTCTCTGACTGAAGTCGCAGATTTCCCAAGCTGAAGCGAAGGTGCCTGAAGGCAAGGTTACCCCCAAGGTCATGAATGACCTAGGATTCATTTTTTCGGACTGAAGGCCGAAGTATATCCCTGACTGAAGTCTCGGATACTCTATAGCAGAGGCGGAGTTGCCTGAAGGCAGATCCATGTATCCTTGAAGGCCAAGGACCATTTCTTCAGACTGAAGTTGAAGATACCTCCTGCGGAGTTGCCATCCTTGAAGGCCAAGGATGCTTATCTTCAGAAATACTTGAAGAGCTTTTCTAGCTGAAGCTGGAAGTGGCCAGGGGCCAGGGTTTCATATAGTTCTGATGTTGAAGTTCTACAGCGGGATCATTGTGCAGTAGTACCCCGATGTTCGTTATGGTTCTGAGGGTGAACCCCATATCAGAGTGTGCTCGGTTAAGCCTCCCATTCCCAGCGGAGTAGTTTCAAATACGCAAGGGTACCTTTTGTTCCATTTACCAGGGGTGAACCCCGGGCTAGATTTGTTCAGTGTTGTATTTTGTCCGGCGGCGAGGTTGGATGTTTGTTCGACGGCGAGGTTGAATGTTTGTCCGGCGGCGAGGTTGGATGTTTGTTCGACGGCGAGGTTGGATGTTTGTTCGACGACGAGGTTGGATGTTTGTTCGACGGCGAGGTCGGATGTTTGTTCGACGGCGAGGTTGGATGTTTGTTCGACGGCGAGGTTGGATGTTTGTTCGACGACGAGGTTGGATGTTTGTTCGACGGCGAGGTTGGATGTTTGTTCGACGGCGAGGTTGGATGTTTGTTCGACGGCGAGGTTGGATGTTTGTTCGACGGCGAGGTTGAATGTTTTGTTTCCGACGACGAGGTTGGATGTTTGTTCGACGGCGAGGTTGAATGTTTGCTCGACGGCGATGTCAGACTCTTTAAATCCCCAGCAGAGATGATGTTTGTACGACGACGATGTCGAGTGTCTCTCATAGCGATGTTTGTTTCCGACGGCGATGTCAGATTCAGTTTTCCAGCGGTGATGCTGGGCATGTCAAGTTGATCCAGTCTTCTGACGGCGATGTTGGGTGATGCAGATCCTCTAGTTCTCCAGCGGCGATGCGGGGTATTTTGTCAGATGTAGTTCTCCAGCGGCGATGCGGGGTATTTTGTCAGATGTAGTTCTCCAGCGGTGATGCGGGGTATTTTGTCAGATTTAGTTCTCCAGCGGCGAGGCGGGATGTTTTGGTTGCCTGAAGACGATGTCAGAAGAAGTTAACATGGATAACTGACGGTGATGTCAGATCAGTATTTCCCCAGCTAGTTGCCATGCAGCTGGTATTGCAGTATTCGAAGATTTGTTCCCCGCAGAGTATCGTGTGCTCGTGCAGTTGGCAAATTTTCGGGTTTACCGGTATTCAATCGTCTCGCACCTTGATTGGTTGAGAGTCGTTCGCTTCTCACCCAGTCAGGTTCAAGCCGTTTGAATAGGGGCAGCTGTTGCACCCCAAAATTTGACCAACATTTATTTATCCATCAAGTGTTTGAAAGTTGATGCCTTCATCATAAAGTTCAAGAGATCTTCAGAAGAATTGGTTGAAACCAGAGTTGTGTGCCTCATAGCTTGAGAGTTGTGGGTGCTCCTCAGATGATTCTGAGACTTTGAGAATGAACTTGAAGCTTTGAGAAAGTTTATGAGATGTCTTGAAAGCCATCATGAAGCCCAGAGAGGTCATTATGCAAGAATTCAGAAGATTCAGCCATGAGTGGTGAAATTAGGGTTTTGACTGGGTCAACCCTAGGATAACTGAAGATTTGGAGAAGGTTGAGACCTAATCCAAGGGCCATGAGATCACTGAATGATGCATAGAGATGTTATAAAGATGATTCCTAGACCAACTCATCATGATTGAGGAGTTTGAGAAGTTTCAAGTTAGGGTTTCTGAGGATTGTCAGTGAAAAAACCCTAATTTGATCCCTATCTTCCAGGCAGTTTTAGCTCAAGATGTGATTGGTATCTCATATTCCCCACAACATGAATGTTGTAGAGCTTGTTCTTAGCTTTAATTTGAGTGGTGGAAGTCCTTGATAGGAGTTGCAGAGCTCAAGTTATGGTTTTGACAAATTACAGGTCAGCTGAGGTGTGTGAATCTGGGTCCTTGAAAGTCACCCAACTTGCAGACAACTTTTGCCCTAGTAGGATGATTCCTATGATCTCTTGGTCAACATGAATGTTGAAGAGAATATTCTTAGCTTTCTATAGAGTACTAGAAGTCCTTGATAGGATTTGTAGAACTCAACTTATGGTTTGAACAAGACAGGGGTATTTTGGTCATTTGACAGTTATAGGTCATTTTAAGCAAAGGCCATATCTCCTATTTCCAAGCCTCAAATGGAAAAACTCAAAACATCAAAGTTGTTCAAAATGGCATTTTAAGCCTAGAAAAGAGGTCCTGAGTTGTTGGAAAAGCCCATAGCATGGAATGACAAAGTTTGGTAAATTTGAACTTAAAAAAGGCATATAAGTTAATTCAAGTCAAGTTGAAATTTGGTTTGGGAGATCTATGAATCCAAAATAGGTCATCCAATATACCATTTTGAGTGAAAATAACATTCTAAAAACTTTGGTTTAAACAGAATTTTGATTTGAGGCTCAAAAATGAAGGTTGCTTTGAAAATTGTAACTTGTATCTTAAGGCATCCTTGGAAGGTTCTACACAAGGCAAGTTTGGCCTGATTTTTGCACATATGATCTCAATATCTCCTGTAATGAGATTTTGACACAAGTTTACAAGGCCTAACTCATGAGATATGGTATGTTCAACTTGTCACCAAAGCAGAAAATCCAAGCTTTTCTAGTGGATTCTAGATGATTCTAGAAGCTTCCTTGGATTGCTATTTAAAGAGTACCTCATGGTGTGATGAGAGGTTGGTCAAGGTTGGAGAATTCAGTGGAGAAAGGGAGAGAAAGAGTGAGGTGCTCAAAGTTTCTTCAAAAGCAAGCAAGGCTCGAGTTGCTCATCACAGGCTTCAATCATCCAAGATAGTGCAAACAGAACTCTTATCTTCCATTAAAGATTAATCATGGAAGGTTGCAAGCTCTGAATTCATCTCTAGCATCACTCACCATCATCACTTGGCAGGTTGGTATGCTTCCCCATATCTCATTGTTTATGCACTTTCCATAGGGTTTCTAGGTGTAGAATGAATAGGCCAGGTCAAGAGATCATGTGCTGAGAATTAGAGAGCTCTGTGTAAGGATCCATGGCAGACCCTAGTTTCTTTCACTTTCAAGAATGAATCGTGTGTTGAGCATTAATTGATATGTTATGGTTCAGATTGGTGAGGGTAACATAAGGAACAAGTTTAGACTATTAGATTTGAGATTCATCAAGGTTGATCTCAGAAGAAAATGTTGGAACCCTAGTCTTGAAGCTTTCTGTTTGGATGATTTAGGAGGTTTCAGGGAAAACTACACGTATGGTCTTGTTCTTGGTGATTAGTAGATCATTTTTGATTTTGGAATTTTTGATTTTCATTGAATATTGAGGGAGAACGAGTGGAGTCAAGATTCGTGCATGGATGCTGTTTTTCCTGAAAACCCTAGTCTCATTTGGGACGATAAGCCACAGCCCTTGGATTACTCTGAGAAATTGACTTGATAATCTCATCCAACGGGCCAGATTCAAACTTGCAAATGGTGGGAGTCTGGAGCGTGCTAAACGCAGCGTTCCACTAATCAAAACGCGTCGTTTTGTCTAGTTATTAGACTTGGGCTTCAGCAAATCATTTCTATCCCCACCCCCCAGTTTGGCCCATCTCATGAAATGAACTAAGCGTGTCTGCTTTTCACACCCCCTCCCCTTTAATTAATTCCTTTTATTTTTTAATTTCCTTTAATTTTCTTGCATTTTAATAAATTCATAGAAAATAGGAAAATTGATATTTTTTAATTCTTGTTTTTTCTATAGGTTAATAAATTTGTCTAGAGAATTAATAAAAATAAAAATTCCATTTTATTTTTAGTTTAGTATTTTTAGTATATTTTTCATTTAGATAGCTTTAAAATAGGTTTAGTTTGACACCTCATTTTGTAGAATTTCTTTTAGGACCTTCCCTTATGATTTTTAATTCATTCTTTTTGGTGTGATTAGATATTGAATCATAGTTCCCCATAGGATTTAATTCTTGATTTTTAGATTAAAATTTGATTAGTTTAATTAGGTTAGCATTAGGGTATCATAATTAGGGCTTAAGGATGCATAGGAGAAATAATTCATTTTCTGTGGAGAGTTTTGTCTTGTTTTTTTGGTATGTGTACATAGGGATGTTATAGGTAGATGTTATAGACCCTTGTGAATAATTGATAGAATTTTTCCCCTTGTTTTAATATTTTTAGGTATTTTCTGAAGTTGACTGATGGTTTTGACTGTTCTGTGGTTATCTGTTTATCTCTGGGGTTTATTTTGGGGAATTTGTTGTGGGGCTTAGTTTGTTTTGAGGATCTTGTTGAAGAGCATTATGAAAGAGAAGATTGAAGATCAAGACTCAGAGGCTCAGAGTTTAGAGATTATTCCCTGTCTGTGAGGTTTGAGATCCTGAAGTTTGAGGGGAATTCATGGTACTTTCCTGAGGAAGGCACTATGAATGACTTTCATTCTTTCTTCTCACCTCTTTCTTAAGTATCCAATGATGTTGGAGCCAACTTGTGAGTTTAATTTCTCCTGAGGAGGAATGTAAACTGATCACAGTTGCTGAGCCACATGGGATACAATTCCTAAGTGGAAGCCTCCTAGTACTTTCCTGAGGAAGGTCCTATGGGTCTATTCACTTAGTTCCATTAGTTCATCTAGGATTTCTTAAGTATCCAATGATGTTGGAGCCAACTTGTGAGTTTAATTTCTCCTGAGGAGGAATACAAACTGATCACAGTTGTTGAGCCACATGGGATACAATTCCTAAGTGGAAGCCTCCTAGTACTTTCCTGAGGAAGGTCCTATGGGTCTATTCACTTAGTTCCACTAGTTCAGGTAGGATTTCTCAAGTATCCAGTGATGTTGGAGCCTTCATGTGAGTTTAGTTTCTCCTGAAGAGGAATGTAAACTGATCACAGTTGTTGAGCCACATAGGATATGATTCCTGAGTATAAGCCTCCTAGTGCTTTCCTGAGGAAGACACTATGAGTCTGCTTACTTAGCTCCCTTTCTTTGGTAAGCTAATTTGAAGCCTGAAGGCTGGGATTGATTTCTCTTGTGTAGGGTGTTGCTTTAGGGCTTTGCTTTCTTCTGATTAGAGTTATGTTTTAGGGTTAGGATTAGAGATTAGATGTAGATTCTTTCTTTCTCAAGCATGTGTTTTGTTTGCCTGACGGCACTTCATTTCTTCTATCTTTTTTATTGCAGTTTACTGTTTATTGCTTGATAGCATGTTGTTTATATTTCAATATGATTACTGTTATTTCATGACTGGCTTGAGGTCGAGACGAGCTTGTGGAGGCTGAAGCCCCACACACATTTCCTCCCTCACTTGCATTGCATGCATTTTACTGTTAAGCTGATGCTTCGTCTGTTTGGTGTATCATTGACATGATCCCTTAGGACTCTCATTTCCTTTGATAAGGATTTGATGATAGACTTTTAGGTTGAAACCTATGCATGACAACTTCTAGGAGTTCCCTGTTCAAACCTCAACCATAGGATGAATCCATGGCATGATAACAGTAGGACTTGATAGTCTCCCTCCTAGTTGGGCCTGTTCTCTTCTCATCTCAAAACAGTTTAAGATACAGTAATCATGAATGATTTCTTTCGTACGTTACGAGCCTTAAGCTATCCGAGAAAGGATTGTGGGAGAGTTTCTTTTCCATGGTCTGGATGTTTAGTATGGTACCCTTTGGGTGACATGTGACGCATTCACTCTCAGGTCATAGTCTCTAGTGCGGTTGAAATCGCAAACACAATAAAAAACACTTCTTTCAGGAAATAAACCGTAGTTTCCCGAACTACGTTTGCTCTGATCTTCCATACAGTGTGGAAGTACGTAGGCATATGATGCGACGTCCTAGCGAGCAACCTTCCCCATCTTCCCCCGTAGTTAGGCCGAACTACGTTGACTCTGATTTCTCATTCTCTGATGAGAATACGTAGGCATAAAGTGCGACGCTTTGCCGAGTCATTTTTCTTTTCTTTTTCAGCCAGCCTTGATAGGTAGATAGAATAAAACCAACCCGTCCAAGTAAACAAACAAGCATGGATCCCGTCGAGTACGACGGACGTGAGGGGTGCTAATACCTTCCCCTTGCGTAACCGACTCCCGAACCCAGACAATGGTTGCGACGACCATGTCTTACCCTTTTTCGTCAGGTTTTTCCGATCGTTTCCTTTCCCGCTCTGAGGGATAAATAACGAAAGGTGGCGACTCTTTTGTCATGCCGGCACCTTATTTTCGCGCAAGCGACAATAAGGTCTTATCACTGTCGATCCAGCCCCCAAGTACGGAAGGTGTCAGTACCGGCCTCACCGGAAGCACCGTTTGTTCTCCAGTCGACGGTATCGGAGGGGGAACTCCCTCGTCTCTTACTCCCTCATGGGAACCATCTCCTTGATGGTTGGGGTTATCTGGCTGGTTCGTATCCGTAGCCATGTTCCTAATGTTTCGTCTTGGTCGTGTCTCTTCGTTTACATCGGCAATTTTACCACTTCTTAGTAACATAAAAATGTACCTCTCACGAAAAAGGACTAGTACGACTGCAGAATTTTTATAAGTTTAGTTTTATGAAACAGATTTCTAGCACGGTCCCACCAGGTGTGCCATTTTGTTTCCCTTGAAAATCGGAAAACAACCGCTGATCTTCCAAATCTAACTTTGGTGACTCACAGGATCGATCAGATTGATCCTAGGACATGTGCTAAAAGGTTTGTTTTTGTTTTAAAAGTCTATTCAAGTTCCACACTCGAACAGTATTGGGGTGACAGATTCTTAAAGAACACCTATTCGACTACGGGATAACTTAAAGGTAAAATAAAGCTTTCAATAAAAGAGAAGAGAGTTTGTTGGGAGAGGTGAAGTTAGATTGAGGACGAAGAGAAAAGAATTGCATAGGAAGGGGAAAAATAAAGTAAGGAGAAAAGGTGTAAAGACAATAAAAGACTTTGTAAAGTTTAAAGTAAAACAAGTAAATTGCATTAAGTTAAAAGATGGTGTGTTTACATCACGTACATTCTCTACAATACCCGTTTTCTCTACACTCAGATACTTGGAGTAATTTTAAGAGTAATTTGTACAATAGTAAATTACAACACACTTTGGATATGTCTAAGACACCCTATTTATAGTAGTAAAAAATAACCTCTAATAACCTCCATCATCACCTCCTTTCGCCATTTGTCACGAATGCATGGACCTACTGCTCATAAGGTGACACGTGTCTCCCTCAATATTCAACAAGCAAAACCGTTCCCTCAAATTTTTGAATTTCAAATCCTTCGACGAACCATCCCTAACAGCAAGCGGTCAAACTCCTGGCTTCTGGGTGAGTTCTTCGACTTCTTCTTTTGGCTGCTTTGCCTCTTTCGACCACTCTCTCGTTCTCAACCTATCTTTGACCCTTTTATCTTGAATTCCTTCCTTCTACATGAGGCGTCGAATTTAGGAGCTAACAGTATGTTGTGATCAATTATAACTTTCCTCTAGCACAAAAAACAACGTTTTAAGACACAACTTCAATGGTTTTTATGCGTTAACTTTGAAAATATTTTAGCTCAAGTTTGAATGATATTTTTTGAGCTTTTAAGTGATATATGTTGGTGCAAAGGTGAATAAATGATGAACAAAGGAAATATTCTATTAAGAAAATGACGGCTACACAACTCACTTAACATTACAATGATTGCAACCCTATTTATAAGCTAAAACTAGGGTTACTAGAATAAGATAAAAATACTAAAATACCCTCTAACAAACTTAGGGGCTAAGTAATAGTACAACTAAATATGAATTACTTCTAATACCATCCCTTAATTCATATTCCATCAAAACTTGTAACACCAATTCCATCCCTTAGTCTAAGAAATTGATCAGTCTTGATAGCTTTTGTCAGAGCATCTGCCAACTGTTTCTGAGTGCTGCAGTATACAACTTCTAACACTCCAGTTTGAACTTGATGTCTCAGAAAATGATACTTGGTCTCAATATGCTTGTTTCTCCCATGCAACACTACGTTTCTAGCAAGATTGATTGCAGACTTGTTGTCAATCATCAGCTTCAGAGGTTTGTTTATTTTAATCTTCAGATCCTGCAACAGATTCAGAATCCACACAACTTGGCATGCAGTAACAACACCTGTAATGTATTCAGCTTCACAGGTTGATAACGCCATAACAGGTTACTTCTTGGAACACCAAGAAATGGGACCTCCCAGAAATTTGAACAAGTACCCAAAGGTACTTCTTCTGTCAACTCTGTCTCCACACTAATCAGAATCTGAATAACTCAGAGGTTCTGACTCATTCTTTCTTCCAAAAAGAAATAACACTCCATACTTCAGAGTTCCCTTGATATACCTCAGAATCCTAACAACAACTTGGTAATGGGACCACTTAGGTTTACTCATGAACCTACTAACCATCCCAATAAAATAGCAAATATCAGGTCTGGTATTGCACAGATACCTTAGAGAACCAACCAACTATTTGAAGGTTGTAGCGTCCACATCCTTTCCATCAGAGTCAGAATCCAGTTTTTGATTTGTATCAGAAGGTGTGACAGCAATCTTACAATTCTTCAGTTCAAATCTCTTCAAAAGTTCTAATTCATACTTGAGCTGATGCAAAATGATACCTTTCTCAGAATATCTGAACTCCATCCCTAGAAAGTATGTCATTTTGCCTAGATCAGTCATTTCGAATTCATTCATCAGAACTTTCTTGAACTTGGCTATCTCCTGTTCAAAACTTCCAGTCAGTAGTATGTCATCAACATATAAACATACCAGAGTCATATTGCCTTCAGAAGTATGCTGAACATAAACACTGTACTCCATCTCACATTTCTGAAATCCTTGCTTCTTGAAAAATGAATCAATCTTCTGATTCCAAGCTCTGGGCGCTTGTTTCAGTCCATATAAAGCTTTGTATAATTTGTACACCATCCCTTCCTGATTCTATTTCACAAATCCAGGAGGTTGTGACACGTAAACTTCTTCTTCTAATGGACTGTTCAGAAATGCATATTTTACATCTAAATGCATCAGAGGCCAATTCCTGTTAGCAGCTATTGCAATCACCATTCTGATTGTTTCATGTCTTGCTACAAGTGCAAACACTTCAGAATAATCCAGCCCAGGTTTCTGTAGAATTCCTATGGCTACCAACCTTGCTTTATGTTTGCCAATTGAACCATCTGGCTTTAACTTCTGCTTGAAAACCCATCTGACGTTGATGGCTTTCTTGTCTTTTGGAAGTTCTGTCAGCTTCCAAGTCTTATTTCTCTCTATAACATCAAGTTCTTCTTTCATGGCCTTCAGCCAGAGCTTCTGCTTAAGAGCCTCTTCTGTACTTATGGGTTCAGAGTCTACTATCATGGCACACTGAATAACTTCTCCTTTAGAGTCTACTTCAGTGTCTTGCAACATGTCAAATTCTGCATATCTTCTGGGGACGTTTCTTATTCTTTGTGGTCTCTGAACTTGTCCAGAGTCTTGAGCTTCAAATGATTGACTTCCTCCAGAGCTTTGACCATCTTCAGAGTCTGGCATATTTCCAGAGTCTGAATTGCCACTAGAATCTGGATTGCCATCAGAGTCTGGATCATCAGAGTCACCTTCATCTTCTGAGTCTTCTCCAGAGTCTGAATCACTATCAGAGTCAGAGTCAACGTCAGAGTTTACTCCAACTTCAGAAATTCTTAACTCTGACCTTTCTTCAGAAGTTCTAACATCAGAATCAGATTGAGACTTATCCCAATTCTAAACTTCTGATTCCTTCACAATCACATCTCTGCTGAATTCAATTTTATTAGTTTCTGGACAATATAGCTTGTATGCACCTGTACTGTGGTACCCTATCAGAATCATCACTTTGCTTCTATCATCCAGCTTCTGTCTTCTGACTTCTGGAACATGTTTATAGCAAACAGAACCAAACACCTTCAGATGACTAACACTTTGCTTATCTCTAGTCCACTTCTGTATTTGAACTATTTCCTTCAAATTCTTCGTAGGACATCAGTTGAGTACATACATTGCAGTGGCAACAACTTCTCCCCAGAGCTTATGAGGAAGCTTCTTCTCCTTTAGCATGCTTCTCACCATATCAAGCAAAATGCGGTTTCTTCTTTCAGCAAGACCATTGTGTTGAGGAGTATAAGGAGCAGTAACCTCATGCTCAATTCCATTCTCCTCACAGAACTTCTGGAACTCTTTGGAGTTATACTCACCTCCACCGTTAGTTCTAAGAATCTTTAACTTCTGACCACTCTGATTCTCAGCCTTCATTCTAAACTTCTTGAATTCATCAAACACCTCGTGTTTAAACTTAATAAGGGATACCCATGTCATTCTTGTGAATTCATCAACAAACAACACAAAGTATTTATTCCCTCCAATTGATGCTACTGAAAATGGACCACACACATCAGAATGTACAATTCCCAAGGCATGTTTTGCTCTCGGAGCAGCTTCTGACTCAAATGGCAATCGTGGTTGTTTTCCTTCCACGCAAACTTTGCATGACTTTTCAGGCTTCTTAATTGCAGAAATTCCATGTACCAACTTCTTTGAATTCAAATGTTTTAAGCTTTTGAAATTCAAATGACCGAATCTTCTGTGCCACAGCTCACTCTCCTTCTCAGCACTTGTTGCACTAAGACATTCCGAGTCTGCAGTTCTGATATTCACCTTAAATGTCCTATTCCTTCCCTGTTCTGACTCCATAATCAACTTCTGATTGCAGTCATACAGCTTCAGAAGATTGTCCTTCATAGTAACTGAAAAACCTTTCTCAATTAATTGTCCCACACTCATCAGATTGCTTCTGATGCCAGGTACATACCACACGTTCTGAATCAATGTTGTTTTCCTATTGTTCATAATCACTCTGACATTTCCTATACCTTCTGCGTTAAGATATTTGTCATCAGCACATCTGATCTTTGTTCTCTTTTCAGAGTCAAAGTCAACCAACCATTTCTTGTTTCCAGTAAGATGATTTGAACATCCAGTGTCCATATACCACCAGTCTATCAGATCCATATCATCAGATTCAGAGGCCATCAATAGCACAGATTCGTCATCAGAACTTCTGGCTATATTTGCTTCTTCTGATTTTCTCTCATTGTTTGACCAACAATCTCTAGCAAAGTGACCAAACTTCTTACAACAGTAACATTGAATTTTCTTCTTGTCATACTTCTCTTTTCCCTTCTGAGCATTCTTTTGTCTATCAGAGGTTGAGCTTTCTGACTTCTGACCACCATCAGAACTTCTCCTGGCTTCTAACTGCTTCTGATACCTCCTATCAGAAGTTACTTTCAGAGCTTGCTGCTCTACATCCTTTTCAGAAGTTCTCTCAGTCAAACGCAACTCTTGCGCTTATAGACTGCTCTGCAGCTCTTCAATTCTCATGGTGCTCAGATCTTTGTAATGTTCTATTGCTACCATAATGTAATCAAATTGAGAGGTAAGGGATCTCAATACTTTCTCCATGATTGCTTCTTCAGAAAGAGTTTCTCCACACGCCTTCATCTCATTAGTGATCAGAATCATTCTGGAGATGTATTCAGAAACTTTCTCATTATTCTTCATGTTGAGATTCTCATATTGCTTTCTCAAGGACTGAAGCTTCACCTTCTTCACTGATGCGTCACCACCATAACATCTCACCAGTGTGTCCCACGCAACCTTTGCTGTCGTTGAATCTGCAATCTTCTCAAACACATTTACATACACACATTGATGAATGAAGAACAATGCTTTCTGATCCTTCTTCCTTACTTCCTTCTGCGTGTTTTTTTGTTCATCTGTCGCATCTGCCGCTACCGGAACATAACCATCAGTGACAATATCTAGAACATCTTGAGCACCGAACAATACACGCATTTGGATCATCCAACGATTCTAGTTTTTACCGTTAAATACTGGAAGTTTAGTGTTCATGTTGCCGTTTTCGTTCATCTTCTACCTTGCACAGTACACTCAGATTTCTCACACAGTGTTTCCTAACCCACAGAATTAAAAATTATGATCATATTTGTTCAAGATTCAACACGAATCTAAGAAACAAAATCAAACACACAAGGCCTCACGTTCACTCGTGTTTCCCAATGAATCCGAACCGGAGCTCTAGATACCAATTGTTGGTGCAAAGGTGAATAAATGATGAACAGAGGAAATATTCTATTAAGAAAATGACGGCTACACAACTCACTTAACATTACAATGATTGCAACCCTATTTATAAGCTAAAACTAGGGTTATTAGAATAAGATAAAAATATTAAAATACCCTCTAACAAACTTATGGGTTAAGTAATAGTACAACTAAATATGAATTACTTCTAATAATATAAGAGATGAATCATGATATTTTATAGACCAAGACTTTAACATAAACGTTGAAGATCTTTGTCAATTAAACTTTGAAAATCTATGTCAATTGCATTTGATCAATTAATGTCATCATCTTTATCTTTTTTTGTTGATGTCAGTATTGTCATTCTCTTTTTCTTCTTTTATTGATTTATTTTTCTTTATCAAAATCTTAGCCAATATTAAGGAGATATTTTTTTCACATATCTTTGACTATTGAACTATCTTTTAGCAGTCAAAAGTTGTTATCAAAATCAAGTCAAATATTATCATCATCAAGACTAAATATTTACTTTTTATGTCTTGGATTACTTCTTACAAATACATTGTTCACATTATTCTAGAACATCTGTGTAATAAATAAAACAAAGCTCAATTCTACCTGCCAAACCATTTTGACAAATAAAACTAATATTTATTTATAAATATTAAAATATTACACTTCTAAAATTATTAAAGCCACGATCAATGAAACAAGTTTTTTTTACAAATTTATTCTTTCATTATTTCTTTACTTTATTATGTATTTTTTTAATCAAGTAATTTGAATAATTTCTTTTAACACTTATTAGAAGAATTAAGAGATCTATATCTAATGAACATAATTGAAGAAAAAAAATCACAACTTATAATTGACCCTTAGCTAACTAAACTTCAACAACCATATTAAAAATAATAATATTAACTAGTTTTAAATTAATTAACTTTAGCAGTAACTATTACAAAAATATGAAACATCTTCTAGAAGCACTATTATACAAACTCAACCACCACAAAACGGAAATATCACAAAAATATCAAAATTTGTCGGTATTAAAATAACCAACATTATTATTTTTTGTGTACAACGAAAAAGCCAAAGCCACACAAAATAAACAACTTTTCAAATATTATTAGTTTAATATCAAAAACACAAAATAAAATAACAATCCGACAATTCTCTGCCACCTTCTTCTGTTCACAAATCCCTTTCATTTCTATTTCTATCTCTGCGTTCTCTTTCCTCTCTGCGCTCAGATCCTCTTTCAAAGAGGGTTTGTGCTGCAATCTCTAGGGTTTCCACCATCATCGGAACTTCGAATTCTCTTCGCTTTTCCACAATTCGAAGTTTCGAGTAACACCATTCCATTTCCCAATTGGTTTTCCCCGGTTAATCTTTAACCCCATAGGGTTTCGGTGTCTTGAAGAGAACAATGACGCAGAAAATTCAGCTCAAGAAGGTCTTATTCTCTCCCTTTCTATCTCTCTAATTCGAGAAATAGTTACGTTATAATGAGAATTGGGACATCTGGTGGTAGAAAAACGGTTTCGAATATCAAGGGTTTTTCAGTTTTTTTGTTATCTTTTTATTTTTACTCATTTGACTCATCATACTGTGCAGGATTCTAAAGAGTTGGAGTTTTTCACTGAGTATGGGGAAGCCAACAGATACAAGATTCTTGAGATTATTGGGAAGGGTAGCTATGGAGTTGTTTGCGCGGCGATTGACACACACACTGGGGAAAAGGTTGCGATAAAGAAGATTCAGGATGCCTTTGAGCATATTTCTGATGCTGTTAGAATACTTCGTGAAGTCAAGTTGCTGAGGCTTTTAAGACACCCTGATATTGTTGATATTAAGAGGATCATGTTGCCACCATCAAAGAGAGAGTTTAGAGATATTTATGTGGTGTTTGAGCTTATGGAGTCTGATCTCCATCAAGTCATCAAAGCTAATGATGACTTGACGCGTGAACACCATCAGTTTTTTCTTTATCAGATGCTACGTGCGTTGAAGTATATGCATTCGGGTATGTGCTGGTCTTTGTTTCTCATTGTTAGGACTGGATATGCATTCTCTGTGATTTTTGTTATTGCTGTCAAATTTGGCTTTAAACTACTTCTAAATAAGTTTTATGTTTGGTTGCAGCTAATGTGTACCACAGAGATCTTAAGCCTAAGAATATACTGGCAAACGCCAATTGCAAGCTCAAAATCTGTGACTTTGGACTTGCAAGAGTTTCATTTAGTGATGCTCCAACATCAATATTTTGGACGGTATGCAGTGTCATTTATACTCCCAAGAATGATTTTTTTTATGCTTATGTAATCATTTGTGATGCTTCTTGCAGGACTATGTTGCTACAAGATGGTATAGAGCCCCAGAGCTGTGTGGATCATTTTCTTCTAAGGTATTAGTCTAGCTAGGAGATGTATATCTTAATTCTTCTATGACTATTGTTTTACTTGACCAATATGGCATGGGTCCATCTGCACTTATAATAGAGAAACAATCAATTTCATTGATATTATTATCAAGACATGTAACACCATTATGACTAATAATTTAATCTATTTGGCTACTTTAGCATGCTAGGGTTCTTTTGAGTGTTCCTATGATAATGTGCCTTAGCCCTTAGCTTTCTTAAATTTTATGTTAACCTGTTTACTGTACCCAGAGAACTAGATATTATTGTTTCTTTTTGGTTTTGAGACTCTGAAAGACTTACTTTTCCTAACAATATAAAGTTGTGGTTGTTGGAACTATGAAGTTGAGCGTGGCATGTTCATGTTCAATGCTGAGCCGCGTAATATAAAATATTGTATATTTCTTAATCAATGAAACATCATTTAGTTAAATATTGAGTAAAAATTGACCTGCCAGAAGAACGGCGGAGGAAACTAGATTTGAACTTATTATATATATTTTTAATCAAATAGGCAATAATAGAATATTGAAAGTTCAATGGTGGCTTCACTGTTGCATTTATTTCTATACATGAAATGCCTTCTATGTTTTTTTTTTTATCAGTGTTGTCAAATATCAATATCGGAAAATATCGGATCATCAAAAAACCGATTTGAGAAATATCGGACCGCGTAGCGGGCAAATATCGGAAGCCGCAAAGCGGTTAAAACAGCAATAAGAACACAAAAAGTTGAAAATTTAAATAGAAAATTTCAAATCCATTAACTACAACAGAAAAGCCACAAAAAGAATTTTAAAAGGAATTAAAACTCAAAATGTTAAATAGTTCGAACTAATAATGTCTAGTTCTTCTAAGTCTAACTAATGATAAAAGATTTAACTATTCTCTTTTTCACCTTCCCCAACATAATCATAATTCTCCTTTTCAGATAGTGAGGCATATCCTTTAGCTTGTTCAATTGAATTATCTGAATTAATATCCTCAAATTCTGCTTCTAATTATTCGATGATAGGATCTTCCACTTTAATCACTTGTTGCTTTCCCTTAGTGCCAACATCATTAGGGTTGGGAGTTACGTTTCTCTTTTTAGTTGTTTGCCTAGTATATCTTGTAGGCTCTCCAACTCCTCAAGCTCTATAAACAGCTTCCCAATTAAGGGCATCCTCATCATTCTGGTGAAGAAGTGTAAAAGCTTGAAGAAATGAAGAAGAGAAGCAAAATAGTTGAAGGAAGAGCAGTCAACGAATGAATTAATAGGACAAATGAACAGGTAGGTATCTATAATACTAGGCACCGACTCAGTATGAAAAAAGAGGAAGAAAGAACAGGTATATGAAGAACTAGGCACGACTCATAGCCCTCATTTTCCTTTTTCAATGTTTCCACCTCTTCACCTTACCCTCTTTAATGTTTCTACTTTCCCACCTCCTCACCTTACCCTCTTTAATGTTTCTGAAAGTGATTTATTCTAAAAAGAAAAAATATGGCTTCCAATATTTCGTTCATAACCGGTATACCGGAAAATCTCCGATATCGCGAGCATCACGAAATTGAAATGTTATACCGGCTTTCGTATCAGATAGTCAAAATTCCGATATGCAATACCGGTATACCGGTGCTATACTGGATATTTAACAACACTGTTTTTGATCAAAACGCCTTCTGTGTGTTAGTAAACTGTAATGCCTAGATATAATAATTATTATTCAAGGAAGACTATTGTTTTCTCCGGAATGTTGAATTTTCTTTTGTACCGGTAAATGTATTGTCGATTGATCTCTTTGTTTCCTTTGAGTGGTATGGTTGGAGTGTGTAATTCTGCTGTAAAATTCTGATATTGTTGGCATTTTGTCTGCAGTACACACCAGCAATTGATATATGGAGCATTGGATGCATTTTTGCTGAGGTGCTGTTGGGAAAGCCACTGTTTCCTGGTAAAAGTGTCGTGCATCAGTTAGATTTGATTACTGACCTTCTTGGGACACCATCGCCTGAAACTATTACAGGAGTATGGACTAATCTTAGCATATTCATTTTTTTATTTGATTTAATTTGTACGTAGTTGATATTTTCTTTCACGAAACTATATTCCTATTTAACTAGTATTTGACTCCTCCTTTGTAAATTTTGCAGGTTAGAAATGATAATGCAAGGAAGTACTTGTCGGGAATGCGGAAGAAACCTCCTGTGCCATTTGAACACAAATTCTCAAATGCTGACCCATTGGCACTTCACCTTTTGCAGAGGCTTCTAGCCTTTGATCCAAAGGATCGACCAACTGCCGAACAGGTATATGTTTATCTATATTGTCATGTGGCACGTCAAAGCCCCATGTATGCAGTCCTCCCTCTAGACTCTTAAAAGCAAAAACAACTGATTGTGCATTGCCCTTTCTCTTCATTTAATTTTTTTGATGTAATAAAAAGTATCAATGTGTTCTCAAAACTACCCTTTCTCTTAATTTAGTTTTTTATTGAAACTTCTCTCATGACAGTATTAATTAATAAAATGTTATTTTAGAATGATAAAATTAAATATGGTATTTCTTACATTCAAGTCTATCAAATATGACTTTGTGTGTGTGTTCATTCATATTTAAGTCTAGAGGGAGTTTCTATTTAGTGTTCCTCAAAAACTATCCTTGAGATGTTGTCTTTGTTTATTGTAAACCTGACGGAATCCATCTTCCTTTCTGTTGGCAGGCGCTAGCTGATCCTTACTTCAAGGGCTTGGCAAAAGTTGAAAGAGAACCTTCTTGTAAGCCAATCTCAAAATTGGAATTTGAGTTTGAGAGGAGACGGATAACAAAGGACGATGTTAGGGAACTAGTATATCGGGAAATACTGGAGTATCATCCTCAACTGCTCAAAGATTACATGAATGGAACTGAAACCGCCAATTTCCTCTATCCTAGGTCAATATACACTTCTATTGATTATATTTGATCTTCGTTTCCATTTTTCTGACGTTGTTATTGATGCATGTATAATGAATGTTTATATGCAATGCAAATTATTTATATATATTCTCCTCCATCCAGTGCAATAGATCAATTAAGAAAGCAATTTGCTTATCTTGAGGAAAATGATGGTAAAAGTGGACCTGTGCCTGCTCCTGAAAGGAAGCATGTCTCCGTTCCAAGGTAAGATCAATAAGAACCTAAAACAGTGGCCTATCCCCTTGCTGTTTTTAACATTTATTGATTGGTTACATGTTGAGTTTGTCATATAATAATTCCTTTTTTGCAGGTCCACTGTTCACCCTAGTTCGATTCTCCCTAGTATGCAGTCAACCCATGCTTTGTATGATAACAAGCAAATGGCAGAAGAGACATCTAATAAGAGTTTTAAAGGAGTTGGAGAAAATTCTGGAAATCAGATGAGGATGGTACAGTCCCCACCACGGGTGCCAGGTATACAACTTATATGATATTTATTATAGTATGATCTGTTAATGTCTTTAGGAATTATGATAGGACTGCATTTCTATTTAGGTTATATCTCATCTCATGTATATAAATAGTTGTTTTCAACTTTTTTGTTCAATATTATGAGAAATATTCATATTCAATACAGCTATGATTTGGTATTTGCTTACCTATTTGAGGAGGGAGGTGTTAAGAGTCCCACATCAGACAATATATGGCATGAACATGTGTTTATAAGTGGGGGTAATCCTCACTCTACCAGCCGGTTTTGTAGGGTTGAGTTAGGCCCAACCACGTTTCTTAACAGGAGGATTACATTGAAGAGTTTAATTGAAGCAATAAAAGTAGATAGAAAGAGGAGATGCAATCCTCCTTAAATAGCTGAGAAAAGCTATTGTCCCCATTTGCAGATTGATCTAGGTTTTGATAATTGTTACGTTATTTAGGATATTGTCTCTTTTTTTCTTTCTTTAGGTATTTTATCTCTGATTAAATATTTATATTCTACTAAGGTTAAGTATCTAATTGGGTTTAGGCATTTTTTAAAATTAGGATTTTTATGTTCTGAATACCGTTTAGGTGCCTTATGTAATTTAGGTTTTAATGATTAATTAGAATACAGATTTCTTCTTTGGAAAGTATTTGATTGATTTGGAGGACTACTATAAGAATATTTGCAGTTCACCATTAGAGTACACTGTCAAAAGCCAGCGCTTTTGGGTTAATTGTCCTTTCATCAATCCGGATTTGTATAGCGAGGTCTAGATAAGGTTTGGCTCAACACTAACCTACTACTGCCCATCAGCATATAAAATTAACTAATTGCTCGATTTGACATCCATAATGGCATGGTTCTGCAACATGAAGTTGAATATGATACTACTCTGATGTTATATATTTGCTGTTTTACTGTCTCTGTAAAGAAAACATCATTGCTGAACAATTTTTCTTTTCTTGCCACAGCTAAGCCAGGGAGAGTTGTAGGCCCAGTTCTACTCTATGAATACGAGAGAATCGCAAAATCTTCCAACGACCCAAGGATGGTTTATCCAAGTACTACTCAATCAGTCTCTACTCACAATGTCTTTAGTACCCATTCCTCAAACCCAAAGACTACATCAAACACACGCAAGGACTTTTCACAAGACAAGAATGAATTCCAATCCCAGCAGTACAACTTACAAGTTGCACCAACCACTGATTTGAACAATTACCCATACCGCCGGCGAGGCAATAACAATAACCTAAATGATCATGTAACATCTATGGATGCAAAACTGCTGCAGACACAATCTCATCTTGACGTAGTTGGTGCTGCAGCAGTAGCCGTTGCCACTCAGAGTCAGAGGTATTCAAGGGGTATTCAGTATAGTTTGTCTTAGGCTTGGAGGTCATCATTAGAGTTAAACCTACTATGCTTTATAGCTCAGAATTAGTGAGAATGAAGCCTATTAACTTTAGTTGGGATTAGGTTTTCATTTTTTACTTTCAGATTGCCATCCTTGTAATTATATGTGTACAATATTCAATTGATTAATGAAGAAAATTGACTGTTTCTCCATCTTGTTTCAAGGGTTACTATAAGAAATATTGAAGCTCAGTGAGCCCAGATTTAACTAGCTTAAAGTCTCCTCAAAGAGATTAGTTCTAAGTTTTGTCTCTCACCCAAACTATATTAGACTTGTTTAAAAATGACCTAGCATTTCAAAATACATGTATATTATGACAAGAGTTGATTAATGAATTTTACTGTAAAGGCTAAATCTTGATTACATACAATTAACCCAATCTTGTTTTCCTGCAGTCATGCACTCAGAAAGTCTAGATTTTGAGGGTGGTTTATTAATCCCTTTAAATTTGATTTATTGGGCTTACTGTGTGGCTGTATGAATTCTTTGACAGTAGGGAACCTAGATCTTATCCCACGTCTACATTTCGAAATCCCAAGTAAAGTATCATGGGTAAAATCTAATTTTATTTTTCTTGTTATACTTTTCTCCAAAATTTCATATTACATTGTGTTAGAACATTATGTCAATATTCAAATATAAGGGGATGAATTTGAAAAAATTTCTTAAATCAAGTCTCACATTGTGTGTTAGTTGAAAAAACTTCTTAGTCCTACATTGCTTAGGTGAGAGATATTTCATTCTTCACTTCATTATATAAGAAAATTATCTATTTCATTTCAAAATACACCAAAAATTAATTTTGAGCTTTTTCTTCCTCACACACACAACCATGCGTCTTTCGAATTGTCAAAGTGCCAACTTTTCTCCATTTCTTTCTACTCGTTGATTTTTCCGAGTCTTTTCTTGAATTCTCTTTTAGAGAATTATGTTAATTTCTCTTCATTTGAGTTGAGAAATTATAAATATTAATTTTTGGATTCTCTTTGGAGAATTATTTGAACTTCTTTGTTTGAGAAATTATTTTTAATGGTCAAATGACCATTATAGAATTCTCTTTAGAGAGTTATTGGAATTTTTCTTGATTTGAGAAATTATTACGACTGGTCGTTATACCAGATACTACAAGTGGTTTTTATATCATATTCGAATGGTCTTTATACCATTAGAGAGTGTATTTCTAGACCGATTATCTATTGTGCAAGTAGTAATCGTACAATATAGAACTGAGCTGTTTTATCCTGAAGGCGGCGCAATAGTTCGTCTGATTTGCATAATTTTGGGCAGTGTCACGAAACATTTTAAAGAGAGCAACTTAGTCCGCGACTCTACCAGGTAATTTCTTCTGTGGCTAATTTTCAAAACCGTGAAACAACAATTTTAAGACGTTTCAAACTGCCATGGTGTTGCGGTGGAAATAGGATCACAAACTATTAATGAGTTTGAATCGCAATTCAATTCACAACCACTCTTTGATTTATCCGAAGGAAAAGGTCAAAAGAGGGAAAACCTATTTTTGCATCGTAAACACAATGCGGGGAAAGATCTAGGGTTCGGGGGTTGGTTAAATTTAGGGAAGGTATTAGCACCCTAAACTTCTGTAGTACTCTACAGGAACCTTTTGTTCAATGCTTACTATTTGCTTTATTCATTTGCTTAAGGTATATGTACAAGGGATTAAAAGTGAGAAAAGAGACCTAAGGGGTTAATTCTAAGTTTACTCGGCAAGACATCGCATCTTGTGCCTACGTATCCTTACGGGAGTGGAATCAGAGTAATCGTAGTTCCCCTCAAAAGGGAGGTTAGAGACTTCTTGACTGTGGTCAAGGTCTCAAGGGGAATAAACGCATCTTAAGGACACGCTTACGTGGAGTGTAGAAACTCCAAATCTCTACGTTGAATTGTTAAGTTGTAATTAGGGTTAAATTAGGTTAGGGATTCCACGGCGGGAAACCCTAAAATGAGCGCGGCGGCTCTTTGACCTAATGCTAGGGGTAAAATTATAATTTTGCCTGCGGCGAGGCATTTGTGAAAATTAGGGTTTGTAGTTTGTAGTTTTTAGGATTTGAAATTGAATGTGTGAAGTTTCACGGACTATCGGCGCGGCGGCCAAACGGCTAGACCTAATCCTTCGGATGTGTAGTGTGACTGGAATATTGATAAATGTGTGAGATAAATGAATTGTAAACAGAAGTGAAAGTCATGCAAACAGCAATTTAAAGGCAGAAATTTAAAGCGCGATTATTGGTTTGCGGGGTTACATATGAGAAGCAGTTACAATAATAATAAAACTTAAATAAAACGCCACGCAATAGTAGTAAACATGAGCTGCAAATGATGAACACCGTTAGTAAACAAGGTTGGACAATGATTGGACGAATTAGGAGGAAAAATACAATATTGGAAGTTTTTGTTGTTTTGAAAAAAAGATGTTAAATGAATTTATACATAAAAAAGGAGTAATGTTAATTAGAAAAATATTTTAACTTTAATCTAACAAAAAATTTTAACTTAGATATTTTAAGAAAGATTTTTAAGTTATTTATTATAGGAAAAGAGGTTTTTTATTTTATTACAAAAAAAGGTTTTAGAGTTTTTATTTATTTTAAAAACAGTTTTTTTTTTATTTACAAAAGAAAGGTTTTTTTTTTTTTTTTAAAAATAATTCTTAATTATAATACAATTTAAAAACAAATAAAACAAATAATTTAAAAAACAAAATAAAAAATAAAACATAAAAGGGGGTTGGGCCGGTCATCACACCCGGACCCAACCCGGTTGGTGAGTCATAAGAAACGAAAAGCAGTTTTAGGGTTTCAGAACCCTAATGCCCTCTTCGCGGCGCCGTTATCACTTCGTCTTCTTCGCTTTGCCTTCGTTACTCTCATTGCCCGTTTCTTCTTCCTCTCCTTAACCTGAAATAAAACATGAAACTCGTGATGAAAATGCATCGTGGCTCACATTTATGATGAGAATAGCCGATGATGAAGATGTTCTGAGGCTGAGAGTTGATTTGCCGTTAGCGTTTGTTCGCGGTTGGTCCGTTTCGTCGCTTTGATGTTCTCCGCCGTTGTTTACGAAGACGATGATGAGGGTTTCCTCTGAGTCTCAGCTGCGCCGTCTAGGGTTTGCGATCTTCGTTAGGGTTTCAACTCCTCCTCGCATCAGGTTGTATTCCCCTTTTTATAGTTTCTTTTTATCTCTCTTTCTGGGCCTTAAACTGAGATTTGATTCTATAGTGATATTATTTGATTCGGTTTTGTTTGGGTTTTTCCAGATTGAATTCAAATATGATGCTTTCTGATACGATTAGGATCTTGTTTCTTCTTTTGGAACCTGATTTGGGGTTTTGTGCTGATATGATCTTCTGATTCGATTGGATTTCATTAATTTGCTTGATTGCTCTATACTGATTCGTTTTTGACTGACTTGTTTGATTGATTTGTTTGATTGATTCAGATTGACTCAAATTGATTCAGATTGGTTCAGATTGACTCAAATTGATTCAGATTGGTTCAGATTGACTCAAATTGATTCAGATTGGTTCCAATGGAGATGTTTCCTGATGCATTTGGATCTGACTTGAAACTTTCCCTTGCCAGCTCGATTGTGTTTGATCATTTTCTGATTGGGTTGCCTTTACTTGATCTGTTTGATATCGGGATTAATTTATTTTGTCCTGTTTGAATTCAATTTGGACTGTACTGATGCGTTTTCGATTTGGCAATTTTTGATGCAGTTAGCTTTTCCTCTTCTTCTTTCAGAGAATGGATGCTGATGCTTCGACTTAAGTTAGAGCGGCCGAGTGAAGGTTATTGGCGATGATGACCTTAGGGTCTGAGTCAGTTGATTTGGATGCCTTAGTGGTAATGACCTTCGGCGTGAACAACAATTACCGTATGTCCCGTAGTTCGATGTTTGGTAGGGAAGTAGTAGCGGCTCCGGCCGTGGCTCTCCCAGCCACTCGAACGCTTATGCCCGATGATGATTAGCTGAGGGCTGATGTAACTTTGAATTTCTTCGTTGTCCATTGTTTTTATGCAGTTTGAACCGATTGGCTGGCCTGGTATCTCATGCGTGATTGTGGCGTGAATCCCTGCTTTTGTATTGTGATTAACTTGTGGATTCATTTCGATGTTCAGTTTAGTGTGGTCATTCCTGTCCCGCTGCTGATGATTCTTAGCTTGCAAATGTCTGTTTTTCTATGATGTTTGTGACCCGTCTTGATGGCTTAGTTTAGATTTCCAGCAATTGGATCTTTCTGTGACATTTTAGCAGCAGTCCTGTTCTTATGTTTTTCGTGATGCTTGATATTGAAACCTCTTGATATTGCTTTGTAGATATTGATGTTGCTGAGTCAAACGCTGCCGAGGATGGTCACATGGTAATGATGACCACTGGTCTGAACCCTCTGCGTTACTTCTGATTTGATTCTCCAATTCTCAGGTGCTGAACTGTGATTATGATGCGTATGTCCCCTTTTCACCGATGCAGTTGCCGTTGATTCTCACTTGGTGTAGGCTGGTATTTGGACTGATGCGTATATTGTTGGGCTATGATGTTCATAACTGAGCCTATGCCCTGCATTCCCAATTTTCCAATGTGACCTTCTTATTTGGTTTGGGAAATGCCGCAAACTGTTATGGCGTGTTATCGGAAATACTAACTGTTGCTTTGATTCTCCTTCTGCAGACGTTAGGCTGGATGCCTTTTGTCCCTGGGCTCGAACTTTTTCGCAGCTTGGCCTTACCATGATGCCTTTGACAGCACTATTGTTTGTGGTTATTCATTGATGCTTGGAGTTCCTTTATGAGTTCGTTTTGGGGCAGCTTGGTTTTCGTTCTGAACCATCTTGCTGCGATTTGATGCAGCCTTGGCTTCATTTCACTCTTCTTGTTCTGTTTGAACTTGGTTTTTCATGAACTTGCCTATGTGGTTCAGAGTTACTGCAGTTTGATGCAGTTTTGGCTTGCATTTCAGTTTGAATTTCCGCTTACTTGTGGCATCTTATGCACTGTCTTGTTTTTGACTTTCTGTCATCAATTTGTACTGATGCAAATGTGGAATTTCAGGTGTTGGAAATTTCGGGGCCAAAGCGACTCAGACCTGCCGGCATCCGGGTCTGAGTCCAAATTTGCCTATGTTGCCTTATTCTCGTATCAGTTTGGAAATCCAATCACGGCAAAACGAATCAATCCCGCTTCTTCTATTACTTCTGTCTCTCGGATGTCCCGCAACGATTAAGAACAGGTGTTACCTGATCTGACGCCTACGGCGCGGATCGGTAACGGGGGTAGGACGCAGCTTCGGTTGTGCCACTCCCGGCACTCGATGATGACATTGTTCTGAGAGTGTCGAAAAAACTTCTAACATTTTTCTGTACTGTTTGTTTTCTTTTGATGTGCAGGTTAGCTGAGGATTCGTGGAGAAGTTCAAATACAACATGAAGACCTTTAGATACTCTTAGGATTTAGGATAGATGCCTTAGGATTGAGAATTTTAATGTACTTCCTTGTAACAGTACTTTGTAAAATATGAAGCAACATCCACATTCTTGTATGATAGCATTATTTATGAAATAAAATTCTCAAAGTTTTGAATTTATTTATATTTTGTTCTTAGTTAAAAAATATAAACAATTGTGAATAAATCCACAAGTATTTAAATTCGTTAACATAGGCATAAAACATAAATGTTCCCAAGTGGTATTCTTATTGGTGCACTCGTCTCAATTGTAATCCTAATCTCATCATCTGATTAAAAATGTTAACCAACCATTTCAATACCAAACACCTATGGGCACCGTAATCACACATTTTCAGCATCAACAGTAACACTACTCGTAATTAAATTCCAACTGACCAAACCGCTAAAATCTCAATATGATCAGAACTGGTGATAGATAAATGCCTCAAAACCAATACGTATCAAATGCCTCAGAATTTTAATAACAGCCCGTCTTCAAGGAATTGGTAGAGTTTGCGTAAAATGAACAAAATACCCCTGGGACCAAATCTGCAAAACAAAACCCCTTCATAGCTTGTTAGTGGTTAGCAAATGTACATATGAGATGCTATGCGAAATGACTGACTAAATATGAGGGTAAAATTTGGGGTATTACAGTTGCCCCTATTTAAATAGCTACACCGGACGATTTGAGTGACAGAGACTCGAGGAATCATGGTGGAGAGATTTAAATATAGATAACCGAAAATTTTGCCCTTATATGCGACGATATGCAATGCTATGGACAAAACGGGAACAGCTTAATGCAGATGATGCCATGAATATGATATGATGCGTATGAATGCGAAAATGCTGACGAATACGACGACACAGGGACAGACGCTACGAGAAGAACACACTGGGGAAAACGACGCGCTGGGACACAGTACAACACTGGGGAATTCTAGAATGATGTTCAACTGGTGCGAACACGACCAATTGTCATTTTTAGAAAAGGAACGAGATTCTCAAATGGAGATGGCACCTATGAGATGGCCTCCACTGGGGGAATCTTAAAAATAAAACTGTACGATTGTAAGATTGATTACAAAATGCTGGAGCATTGAGCAAAGAATAACATCCAAGCATTCTGTAAACTATCTCTCGTGACAGGATCAAACGGACCTTTCGGAAATCCGTATCAAATATACAGGGTAAAGACCGGCTGTATGCCAAAATAAATGGACTTTGATGGGAAATGCCCTGATAAGCTTCTCGAGGGAGAACTGCCACTTATCGTTGGAAGGGACCTATATACCAAAGCGGATAAGCACTCAAATAAAGAGGCTGTTGCTTATCGGATGAATAAATCTTCTCGCATTTGAGGTCGGCGCCTGGAATACGATTCTGATTCTTCTCTTACTGAAGGATAAATAAACTTCTTCATGCTTCAAGATCGTGCTCTCCTGATCATAAAAAGGGTAAACTGAACTTCCTCATACTTCAGAATCGTGCTCTCCTGAATATGAAACTGGATGACTGAATATACTCATACTTCAGAATCGTGCTCTCCTGAATATGAAACTGGATGACTGAATATACTCATACTTCAGAATCGTGCTCTCCTGAATATGAACATGGCTAATTGAACTTCCTCATAACTCAGAATCGTGCTCTCCTGAATATGATTCGGTTGTAAATGAATTTTTTCATACTTCAGAATCGTGCTCTCCTGAATATGAAAGTGGATAATCGAACTTCCTCATAACTCAGAATCGTGCTCTCCTGAATATGATTCGGCTCTTGAAATTTCTTCATTCTTCAGAATCGTGCTCTCCTGAAAAACGGCCAATTGAACTTCCTCATAACTCAGAATCGTGCTCTCCTGAATATGATTCTGCTCAAACCTCCCCGTATCTCAAGATCGTGCTCTCCTGAATACGATTTGGTTCACACCTCAAGACGGCAGGTAAATGGAAGCCCAACTGCTCCATGGAGATGGCCATTTGCTGCGAGTCATAACGAGGATAGGATCGACTTCTTAGGTGAGAAATGTCGTATGTTGATGCGGTAAGATGTAAAGTATAAAGGGTTGTAACATGTAGGATTGTAAAGTGTTGTACTGATATATTTTCCAGGCGTGAACTGTCGTGTATCTGTAAAGGATTGTAGTTGATTTTCTTGAAAGATAGTGCAAAATAAATGCATATCCGGGTACAGTGGTAAACTTCTCGGGCGAGAACAGTCGCGTATCTGCCATGGTATGGTGAACATCTTTAGATGGTGCAAAATAAATGCACGTCCGATTGGACTCGACGACCGACAAAGCTGAGATTCGATCTAGGATCGAGCTAGAAAGAAGACTGGTAATCAAGACTCCATCGAGGGAAACGATCTCGAAGGGTAAATATCTTATCCTGGTAAGGAAAGATAGCTGAAGTAACCGTCATCCACGAGGATCGAGCTCCGTGGGGAAACTGGAAACGAGTAAGTATTTTATGCTTAGGGCTGACAATCTATTTGAAGAGAATGGACGAACCCAGTTACTCGGCGGTAACGACCAATGATGGAGACACAATGAACCTGTGCATGCTAACGCGTATGTTAATGAATATGTTAATATGAATGTATGTTAATGTTTATGTATGCAAGATGTTATGTAATGAGTATGTAATGAGTATGTAATGAATATGTAATGAGTATGTAATGAGTATGTAATGAATATGTAATGAATATGTAATGAATATGTAATGAATATGTAATGAAATAGGCATGTGATGCTTATGCCCTTGCGTATACTGACGAAACAGACTAGAGACAGGACGAGAGATGAAATAAACATCTCGACGGAAATACCCTGCATTCTCTGCAACCAATACGTCAATCATGGGTAAGAAAGATCAATGGTAGAACCAAATCTGGTTTTAAAGTTCTGAATTCTCTGGGGAGAAGGTAATCTGCTTGGGTGCACAGTATCACATCTTCACATGGGGAGAAGAAAACCTATGGGACACGTTCGAGTTACCCAAGAAAAAGTTGTCAGCTTATAGTCTCTCTGGGGACTGTGATGAGGCAATAAGTTAGGAGCCCGTTGCAACACTGAGATTTACTGGGGAACGAAGGCCGCCGTGAGTAAAATCCGTCGGGTGCATGAAGAAAAGTTGTGAAACCACATGGCCTTGATCTTGAAGGACCTTATAGTAGTCGCCATTTGTTTCCTTTAAAAACATGGTGCCCCAGGATACTTGCGTTGCGAGGTAGGGTCATCTCAAGAGGATTTTAAAGAGAACACCGAGTCCGGTTGCCCCATTGTTCTCAAACTCTTTGAGAGATTTGTCAGGTCTCGACGTAACTGGCACAAATTAATCGTGTTACGACGAAATCTTTGGGAAATAGCTCTTAAGAACGTCAGACTCGCGTTGGTAAGCGAATTGGGAAACTGCCTGCCCCTGTTCAGCAGGATCTTCAAGTTCCACGGGTTATGTTCATATGTAAATCTCTAAGATATCAAGCAAAGTCGTCATGCCTGAAATGCCTATCTTGAGCTTGTCAATGCACACATATATTTGTCTTGAATGTTTTGTTTTGAAAAAGATATCGCCATAACTTGTGACCGAAATCACTAATCGGGATATAAGTTTTAATTATAATGCCAACATGAATTTTTTCTGAGCATAGCTCGTAGGAGTCAGGAAACGTGGTCTTGTCGAGTATGCTTTCAACCGAAGTCCTACTTCAATTAGGTCTTTTAAAGGTTGTATCGTGGCTTGGTTCACGGTTTAAGAAACAAAGGATAAAGGCTCAAAGTTATATTTGTACCCACCCATTCTTCGTGATGTTCTCCAATCCTAATTCAGTTAACCGGATACGAACGCTCATATCTCAAGCGGATTTGCTATGGTCGAGAACTTATCAAGGCTTTGGACATGGCAGTCACTCACCTATTTCTTTTGGCAATTGGTCACACGACCTTGTTCTTTATAGGGGTTCTAAAAACTACTGGTTTGTTGTTCTTATTCCCTAACTTTTGCCTGGACAACGTCTTTTGATTTGACTTTGGAGTCCAGCGGGATGCCCCAGTTTTGCCTAAGTCTCCTTCATAGGTTTTGACTTAGCGGGCTTTTATTATTTTTTGAATATTCTTTTATGCACAAGTCGTGTAAATCTTTCGAAAGGCTCGTGACTGCCCCACTCCTTAGGTAACCGAGGGATAGTCATTGTATTGGACTTCTTAAGATGATAAGGATAAATTCTCGAAGGTTTGTTCTTCCTTTTTGAGGATCTAAGCGCTCGATCGGTTTAACTGAAACCTACCCTGCCCCAGGTTAGGATGAAGGTTCTTAAAAGGAAAGAAAAAACTCTACTTCAAGGCTCAAAGAGGTTAACTAGGGATTAACATCCTTATATCTCCAGTGTTTGGGATTTGAAACAATGCCTTACATCATCAGCGGGTTTCAATCGAAAGCATACGACAAGAAATCTGACGTTTTAGGTTCGTCATCCTCCTCCCAATTCTCTATCAGAACAAGAGATCGGGTAAAGTTGGCATTATAATTTATGAAAAATATGTTTTGAATGAGTGAAACGAATGGACTTATTCAAGACAAACATATGCGTTGCATTAATCAATCAAAGATAAACAAATTCGTACATGCTAAATATGCTTAATCAAAGAGAAATGCATATAAATAAACAAATGAACTTTCGAAAAAAATCCTTCTAAATGTTTATGAAATCTTGCATTCAAACGTAACAGTTTCCTTTGGCGGAGCCTCAATGGAAAGGACGTCTGGCTTATGATCACTATGAGTCGTCATGGCTTGCCCCAGTTATGCTGGTCACATCTTCAACAGTTTTCAGTCGTTGCTTCAAAATAACTTTCCCAGATTCTTTGTTGATCCCGGTCATATCATCTTGAGGGTTACTGAAATGAAGCGGGCTAGGCCTTTGAATAATTACTGGATTCGACTGATTTGCCACAGGAGTAGCATGCTTTGCAGAATTCGAACCCGACAAGTGAGGGACCCCGAGAGGAGTCTCGATCTTCGGCTGAGCATTGCTAAAAGACAACTTCTTCGCTTCTAGCAAATCTCTGACAACTTTCTTAAGAGCATAGCAATTCTCTAGATCATGGCCGGGCGCACCCTCATGAAATAAACAATGAGCGGTAGCGTTGTAACTTGCAGGAAATGGATTAGGTGGAGGACCCAAAGCACGGGTGGTAATCAGACCTTGCTGTACCAAATGGGGGTATAACTCAGTGAAAGTCATCGGAATTGGAGGACAAGGCTTATACTGACTCTTACGGGGATAAGGAACCTGATCCTGTGATTGCTGGTGAACAGGAGCGTTGGGCACTCGTTGACTGTCGACAAGAACTTGCATAGGCGAATAACCGGAAGGTTGTCGATAAACTGGTGCCTGATATACCGGAGCTGACTGTACAGGCTGGCATGCAGGAAACTGCTGATCGAAAGGAGGTGCAACAGTAGCTACATAGGGTTGTTGAACATATAGAAACGGATAACCTTGAACATAACTCTGCTGATATTGTAAAGGTTGAGGAGTAGCCTTTTTGCGATTCCTTGAACGTGTAGGTCCTTTACCATGGTCGGAGTTAGGAGTTTTGCACTTTGGAGGGGTAGCTCGTCGAACTGGTCGAGCACTGGGAGGCACCAAACCGGATTGAAGACCGTGAGGAGGTACATTCTCGACAGTAACAGCTGGTTGAGGCTCCATAACGGTATTAGTCTTAGAAACAACAGTAGACTGAGCATCCACCTTCTCACTAAGAGCTCGTAACATCTCCAAAATCTGCCCTACACTTCCTCGAAGATCTTCGAATTCATGGCTGACACGGTTGATCTCTTGGTTTTGATCTTCCATTCTTTTGAAGGGTCGTATTGATGCAGAGAACTCAGGGTGACAAAACTGGAGGGTGAGAGAACCAAGTATGAGAAATCGGGAGACACATGCAATGCAAAAGTATGATGCTAAAATGTGAATGCAAATGGAGATTTCATGGAATTCAAACATTTATGAATGTCGTGGGGTACCAAGGAAATCTTTTTCTTGTTTTTTCATTTTATTTTTTTATTTATGGTACCCCGCGATATCCATAAATGATATTTGAACTCCATAAAATACAATGCAATGAGATGCTTTATGGATGCAATGCATGAAAACACACAAAGTCCTAGGTTAAAGGAACGTGAGCGGAGTCAAGGTCTACCCATCCCAAAAGGAGTGTACTATAGGTTAGTTGTACCTGCCGAACAAGGTTCTAAAAAGTGCCCAAAGTCATCAGCCCATCTTTCGGATATTATCAACCTTCCAATTGACTCGGGGGTGAATAATATTCTCAAGAGAACCTCTTTCGAGTGTAGTATCGCGTAGCAGCCGTTGTAGGATTACTCCCACATAGCTCCCGCACTACGTCCTAAATAAGGCCAAGGTGGTGTTAAGGTACTACGGTCCTCAATATCACAGACTCCAATCGACCATGGAAAAAGTTTTCGCGATTACTCGTTCAACCGAACCATTTTCGAAGAGGTCTCAACTGAGCGGTGATTCTCGAATCAGCTTGGTCGGGATTCACTCCCTATAAGCCTCATCGAATATATCCCCATCCTATAATAATGTCACTAGTCCGGGCGTAGGACTTATCTCACAGCACAAGGAACAGTCCCACCATGAAAGCATAAATATATACATGCAAATGAATAATAACACAGATAGTAATAAATATGAACAAATTAGGGATAACCCTCAAAAGTTTAGCAAGTCCCCAGTGAAGTCGCCATTTTCTGTTGCGGTGGAAATAGGATCACAAACTATTAATGAGTTTGAATCGCAATTCAATTCACAACCACTCTTTGATTTATCCGAAGGAAAAGGTCAAAAGAGGGAAAACCTATTTTTGCATCGTAAACACAATGCGGGGAAAGATCTAGGGTTCGGGGGTTGGTTAAATTTAGGGAAGGTATTAGCACCCTAAACTTCTGTAGTACTCTACAGGAACCTTTTGTTCAATGCTTACTATTTGCTTTATTCATTTGCTTAAGGTATATGTACAAGGGATTAAAAGTGAGAAAAGAGACCTAAGGGGTTAATTCTAAGTTTACTCGGCAAGACATCGCATCTTGTGCCTACGTATCCTTACGGGAGTGGAATCAGAGTAATCGTAGTTCCCCTCAAAAGGGAGGTTAGAGACTTCTTGACTGTGGTCAAGGTCTCAAGGGGAATAAACGCATCTTAAGGACACGCTTACGTGGAGTGTAGAAACTCCAAATCTCTACGTTGAATTGTTAAGTTGTAATTAGGGTTAAATTAGGTTAGGGATTCCACGACGGGAAACCCTAAAATGAGCGCGACGGCCTTTGACCTAATGCTAGGGGTAAAATTATAATTTTGCCTGCGGCGAGGCATTTGTGAAAATTAGGGTTTGTAGTTTGTAGTTTTTAGGATTTGAAATTGAATGTGTGAAGTTTCACGGACTATCGGCGCGGCGGCCAAACGGCTAGACCTAATCCTTCGGATGTGTAGTGTGACTGGAATATTGATAAATGTGTGAGATAAATGAATTGTAAACAGAAGTGAAAGTCATGCAAACAGCAATTTAAAGGCAGAAATTTAAAGCGCGATTATTGGTTTGCGGGGTTACATATGAGAAGCAGTTACAATAATAATAAAACTTAAATAAAACGCCACGCAATAGTAGTAAACATGAGCTGCAAATGATGAACACCGTTAGTAAACAAGGTTGGACAATGATTGGACGAATTAGGAGGAAAAATAAAATATTGGAAGTTTTTGTTGTTTTGAAAAAAAGATGTTAAATGAATTTATACATAAAAAAGGAGTAATGTTAATTAGAAAAATATTTTAACTTTAATCTAACAAAAAATTTTAACTTAGATATTTTAAGAAAGATTTTTAAGTTATTTATTATAGGAAAAGAGGTTTTTTATTTTATTACAAAAAAAGGTTTTAGAGTTTTTATTTATTTTAAAAACAGTTTTTTTTTTATTTACAAAAGAAAGGTTTTTTTTTTAAAAAAATAATTCTTAATTATAATACAATTTAAAAACAAATAAAACAAATAATTTAAAAAACAAAATAAAAAATAAAACATAAAAGGGGGTTGGGCCGGTCATCACACCCGGACCCAACCCGGTTGGTGAGTCATAAGAAACGAAAAGCAGTTTTAGGGTTTCAGAACCCTAATGCCCTCTTCGCGGCGCCGTTATCACTTCGTCTTCTTCGCTTTGCCTTCGTTACTCTCATTGCCCGTTTCTTCTTCCTCTCCTTAACCTGAAATAAAACATGAAACTCGTGATGAAAATGCATCGTGGCTCACATTTATGATGAGAATAGCCGATGATGAAGATGTTCTGAGGCTGAGAGTTGATTTGCCGTTAGCGTTTGTTCGCGGTTGGTCCGTTTCGTCGCTTTGATGTTCTCCGCCGTTGTTTACGAAGACGATGATGAGGGTTTCCTCTGAGTCTCAGCTGCGCCGTCTAGGGTTTGCGATCTTCGTTAGGGTTTCAACTCCTCCTCGCATCAGGTTGTATTCCCCTTTTTATAGTTTCTTTTTATCTCTCTTTCTGGGCCTTAAACTGAGATTTGATTCTATAGTGATATTATTTGATTCGGTTTTGTTTGGGTTTTTCCAGATTGAATTCAAATATGATGCTTTCTGATACGATTAGGATCTTGTTTCTTCTTTTGGAACCTGATTTGGGGTTTTGTGCTGATATGATCTTCTGATTCGATTGGATTTCATTAATTTGCTTGATTGCTCTATACTGATTCGTTTTTGACTGACTTGTTTGATTGATTTGTTTGATTGATTCAGATTGACTCAAATTGATTCAGATTGGTTCAGATTGACTCAAATTGATTCAGATTGGTTCAGATTGACTCAAATTGATTCAGATTGGTTCCAATGGAGATGTTTCCTGATGCATTTGGATCTGACTTGAAACTTTCCCTTGCCAGCTCGATTGTGTTTGATCATTTTCTGATTGGGTTGCCTTTACTTGATCTGTTTGATATCGGGATTAATTTATTTTGTCCTGTTTGAATTCAATTTGGACTGTACTGATGCGTTTTCGATTTGGCAATTTTTGATGCAGTTAGCTTTTCCTCTTCTTCTTTCAGAGAATGGATGCTGATGCTTCGACTTAAGTTAGAGCGGCCGAGTGAAGGTTATTGGCGATGATGACCTTAGGGTCTGAGTCAGTTGATTTGGATGCCTTAGTGGTAATGACCTTCGGCGTGAACAACAATTACCGTATGTCCCGTAGTTCGATGTTTGGTAGGGAAGTAGTAGCGGCTCCGGCCGTGGCTCTCCCAGCCACTCGAACGCTTATGCCCGATGATGATTAGCTGAGGGCTGATGTAACTTTGAATTTCTTCGTTGTCCATTGTTTTTATGCAGTTTGAACCGATTGGCTGGCCTGGTATCTCATGCGTGATTGTGGCGTGAATCCCTGCTTTTGTATTGTGATTAACTTGTGGATTCATTTCGATGTTCAGTTTAGTGTGGTCATTCCTGTCCCGCTGCTGATGATTCTTAGCTTGCAAATGTCTGTTTTTCTATGATGTTTGTGACCCGTCTTGATGGCTTAGTTTAGATTTCCAGCAATTGGATCTTTCTGTGACATTTTAGCAGCAGTCCTGTTCTTATGTTTTTCGTGATGCTTGATATTGAAACCTCTTGATATTGCTTTGTAGATATTGATGTTGCTGAGTCAAACGCTGCCGAGGATGGTCACATGGTAATGATGACCACTGGTCTGAACCCTCTGCGTTACTTCTGATTTGATTCTCCAATTCTCAGGTGCTGAACTGTGATTATGATGCGTATGTCCCCTTTTCACCGATGCAGTTGCCGTTGATTCTCACTTGGTGTAGGCTGGTATTTGGACTGATGCGTATATTGTTGGGCTATGATGTTCATAACTGAGCCTATGCCCTGCATTCCCAATTTTCCAATGTGACCTTCTTATTTGGTTTGGGAAATGCCGCAAACTGTTATGGCGTGTTATCGGAAATACTAACTGTTGCTTTGATTCTCCTTCTGCAGACGTTAGGCTGGATGCCTTTTGTCCCTGGGCTCGAACTTTTTCGCAGCTTGGCCTTACCATGATGCCTTTGACAGCACTATTGTTTGTGGTTATTCATTGATGCTTGGAGTTCCTTTATGAGTTCGTTTTGGGGCAGCTTGGTTTTCGTTCTGAACCATCTTGCTGCGATTTGATGCAGCCTTGGCTTCATTTCACTCTTCTTGTTCTGTTTGAACTTGGTTTTTCATGAACTTGCCTATGTGGTTCAGAGTTACTGCAGTTTGATGCAGTTTTGGCTTGCATTTCAGTTTGAATTTCCGCTTACTTGTGGCATCTTATGCACTGTCTTGTTTTTGACTTTCTGTCATCAATTTGTACTGATGCAAATGTGGAATTTCAGGTGTTGGAAATTTCGGGGCCAAAGCGACTCAGACCTGCCGGCATCCGGGTCTGAGTCCAAATTTGCCTATGTTGCCTTATTCTCGTATCAGTTTGGAAATCCAATCACGGCAAAACGAATCAATCCCGCTTCTTCTATTACTTCTGTCTCTCGGATGTCCCGCAACGATTAAGAACAGGTGTTACCTGATCTGACGCCTACGGCGCGGATCGGTAACGGGGGTAGGACGTAGCTTCGGTTGTGCCACTCCCGGCACTCGATGATGACATTGTTCTGAGAGTGTCGAAAAAACTTCTAACATTTTTCTGTACTGTTTGTTTTCTTTTGATGTGCAGGTTAGCTGAGGATTCGTGGAGAAGTTCAAATACAACATGAAGACCTTTAGATACTCTTAGGATTTAGGATAGATGCCTTAGGATTGAGAATTTTAATGTACTTCCTTGTAACAGTACTTTGTAAAATATGAAGCAACATCCACATTCTTGTATGATAGCATTATTTATGAAATAAAATTCTCAAAGTTTTGAATTTATTTATATTTTGTTCTTAGTTAAAAAATATAAACAATTGTGAATAAATCCACAAGTATTTAAATTCGTTAACATAGGCATAAAACATAAATGTTCCCAAGTGGTATTCTTATTGGTGCACTCGTCTCAATTGTAATCCTAATCTCATCATCTGATTAAAAATGTTAACCAACCATTTCAATACCAAACACCTATGGGCACCGTAATCACACATTTTCAGCATCAACAGTAACACTACTCGTAATTAAATTCCAACTGACCAAACCGCTAAAATCTCAATATGATCAGAACTGGTGATAGATAAATGCCTCAAAACCAATACGTATCAAATGCCTCAGAATTTTAATAACAGCCCGTCTTCAAGGAATTGGTAGAATTTGCGTAAAATGAACAAAATACCCCTGGGACCAAATCTGCAAAACAAAATCCCTTCATAGCTTGTTAGTGGTTAGCAAATGTACATATGAGATGCTATGCGAAATGACTGACTAAATATGAGGGTAAAATTTGGGGTATTATACATGGCTACCGAAGAAATTATTGGTACTTCTGCGGCTGTTCTCTCTGAAAATGCTGACAACAAAACTTATAATTTTTTGAAAAAAAGGTTGCCAACATTCTGACTGATGATATTCCCGTTGCTCCCTATGGATCAACCAAGCAAATTAACGGTAAGAAATCTATGTATTCTGATGGAACACTTAATAGTGTTGAAGGTGAATTTGCTGCACATATTAAAGCGAACGATTTTCAGCTCAGAAAAGAAATCGCCTTATGGAAAGAGAATGATCATCTCTACAAAATTATATTTTTAATGGACTCGCATATGATATGCAATACTGCAAAACAAGTTTGAGAGGCTCTGCAAAAGAAGTATGACACATTGAGGAAGCTGGAATAAAGAAGTATGTCGTTAGCCGCTGCCTAAAGTATCAAATGGTATAAATGAAAGGTGTGTGGAGGCTCAATGTTATAAACTTCAAAAGATTGCTTATAAGATCATCACAAAAGGTATGTGCTTAGATGAACAATTCCAAATTGCTTTTATTATTGATAAATTTCCCCTAGTTTGGAAGTTTTTAAAAATTCTGTTTCACCACAAAACAAAAGAATTTTTTTAATTGAGAGTCTGATTATTCGCCTTCGAGTTGAAGAAGAATCTTAGAAACATGATCAAAGAGAAAAAGTCTTGATTGTTTCAAACAACAACAAAAAATTCGGTGTAGTTCTGAAGCCATTTGGCAAATGATTAAAGAATCAAAACCGCAATGTTGTGAATTGAATTAAGAATGAGAACCCTTCAAGGGTCCTAATTACTCCAATTGATATGCAAAAATACCACCATAAAGAAATGAACTGGTGTTTTGTCTTGCTTAAATTATGGAAAATCAGGTCATATGATTAAGAAATGAAAGATCGAGTTTAAACCTTGTGTTTCCTCTAATGTATAGGTTAACTTGATTGATAGGCAATTTATTGCTTTGATCACTAAAATCTAGATGATTGGTGAATATGAAGGTTGATGGATGGACATTGACTCTTCTCGTTATAACTGTTATGATCATGCAATGTTTAAAGCATTCACGAATAAAAAAGTGTTGTTGGGAGTTGTCCACACCACTAATGTTGTCGGAATTGGAGAAGTGGAATATTGTCCAACTTTGAAAGGACTTTAATCTTGAAGGATGTCATGTATACCTCAGAGATTATAAAGAATCTTGTTTCTGGTTTTCTTCTAAATAAGACAAAGTTTAGTTAGTCTATTGGGATAGATTTGTACATAATCACTAAAAATGATATTTTTGTGAAATTACTATGTTTAAGACTTTTGTTAATGAAATTGAAATTCAATTTAGTAACAAGATTAAGATGCTTCATAGTGATAGAGGAGTTGGATATTGTTTCAGTTTATTTAATAGTTTTATATTAAACATGGAACTGTACATGAAACGACTGCACCATACTCTCCTGAAATGAATGGTAAAACAGAAAGAAAGAATAGAACTCTTGCTGAACTTGTTGCAATTATGTTGAATTCTGGTGCCACTCCTCACTGGTTGGGGGAAAGTTTTATTGACTATTTTCTATGTCCTAAATAGAGTTCCCAAGTCAAAAAGTAAGATCTCTCATTATGAGATATTAAAGAAAAGACAACCAAAGTTGTCTTATTTAAGAACTTGGGGTTGTTTGACTTATGTCAGAATTTTGGATCCGAAGCGAGTCAAACTCACTAGTAGAGCCTATGAATGAGTATTCATTAGGCCTACAGCAAATAGTAAAGCATATAAGTGTTATGACATAAATGCTAAAGTGATCATAGAATGAATGATGTTGAATTCTATGAAGAAGAATTTTCTTTCAAATCGACAAATAGTGGGGGCACTGAATTGAATCACATTCTTGTGATAAGAAGCACTGAGCTTCGACGAAGTTAACGAGTAAGAGTTGCTAAAGAATATGGACCCGATTATGCGGCCTATACAGTATAGGAAAATCCAACAAATCTTTAAGAAGCTCTGTCATCTCTCTGGATGCAGATTTATGGCAAAAAGATATTAATGATGAGATAGATTCTCTAGAATCTAACAGGATTTGGTACTTAGTAGACTCGCCTCTTGGTTGCAAACCAATCGGTTGTAAATGGATTTTGATAAAGAAAATAAAACCTGACAAAACTACGGATAAGTACAAGGCTCGCCTTGTAGCCAAGGGTTTTAGGTAAAGAGAAAATATAGATTTCTTCGATGCTTTTTCTCTAGTAACTAGAATTACATCCATTCGAGTACTAATTTCAATTGTTGCTATTTATAACTTAATAGTACATAAAATGGATGTAAAAGACAACTTTTTTAAATGGTGACTTAGAAGAAGAAGTTTATGTAGACCAACCGAAAGGGTTTGTGATTCATGGATAAGAAAACAAGGTCTGTAAGTTAGATAAGTCTCTGCATGGTCTAAAACAAGCTCCAAAGCAATGACATGAAAAGTTTGATAACTTAATAATATCTAATGAGTACAAAGTGAATGAAAGTGACAAATGCGTTTATTACAAATCTGAGAATCACATTTGCACTATCGTATATCTCTATGTAGACGATCTACTCATATTTGGATAAAAAATTTAGGCCATTAATGATGTGAAATCATTGTTGAGTAACAACTTTGATATGAAAGGCCTCGGAGAAGCGAGCGTGATTATTTGTATCAAGACCATGACATCTGAGTGTAGCACCCTAAAATTTGCCCATCCCTTTTCTCATATATTGGCTTATGTTTCACATCATTTTACATTGGCATTTATACATAGCATTGATCTTAGACAGGGGATCAAGATATCTTATTCAACGCTCAAGAGAAGAGTTTCTTCTTTAAAGCCCAAGAAAGGGGTTCATGCTCAACCTTGTGGAATCTCAAGTCACAAGGTTTTCACCATCATCAAGACATGTCTCACAACCATTTGAATTAAAGATTCAAGCATTGATCTCCTCCTCCTATCTTGTGGATAACTGGTTAGGGTTTTGGTTCAAAGGAGATTTGTGGTTAGTTTCTTGGGCAAGACATGATTCTAAAGCTCAACACACACCTTGAAGGTCCTCTACATTGATTATTTGTCTTCACAAACCATCACAAGGGCTTCAATCAGTGGAAAAGACTCTAGGGTTTCATGTGGTCAACAAAAGTCAACTGTGGTTCAATGGGGTCAAAATATTGGATTTCAAGGTCAACCAAGGGTAGGTTATGTGCTTTAAAGTGATTTCATGTGTTTGGAACAAGTAAAGTCAAGAGGAAACATAAAATCAGGAAATTGGTTGAATTAGGGTTTTAGTGAAATTTTTTTAAGTGTGGAAAACCCTAGATTCTAGCCATTTTGCAACTTCCATAACTTTCTCATCTTTGATCCAATAGAGGAAAACTTGTTATAAAATTAAAGAGGACATCATTAACTACAAGTTTGTATAAGGAACCAAGTCCAAAAGATCCATAGTTTGAGAGGTATGATGAGGTAAAGTTGAGAAAATCAAGATTTTGTCATTTCAATACTTAAAATTTTTTATGAGTATAAAAATTCAGCTTGAAGCACCTATTTTCAAGCCTACCTTACATGATGATACAAGATTCAAATGACTTTTCCTTGAACATGAAAGTTGTAGAGTAACCTCCAAACTTTCTTTTGAGTACTAGGACTCCTCCATTAGATGTATAGAACTCAAGTTATAAGGTCACCAAGTTAGGGTTTTCATTATGCCAAATTTAACAAGTGGTTTGCCAACTTAATGAACCAATCTTCCAAGGATTTTTTCACTATGATCAAGGATCCAATTCAACTTTCACCAAACACCAAAGTTTTAGATTATTCTTCAAGCTTTCTAATCATAGTTAGAACTCCTCATTTGAACCACTGTACCTCAAATTATGGTGCTTGCAATTCTAGGTGTTAAAGTTTGTAAGTTTGGAAAATGTCTTGAAACCACTAAGTGTTTTGAGCTAGTTTGTGGACAACATTGCAAAGTGAAATTTCACATAGTTTGAAGCCTTATTTTATTTAACATTCAACATGAAATTTTTTCTATGTGATTTCTACTTCATGATGGTATCAAGTTCAAAGCATTTAAAATCATACTCACCAAGATATGATGATGTAAAGTAGGATGATCCATTTGATTTCAAGAGCATTGTATCATTTTGGTTCTTAAGTATTGGGCGATCTCTTTTTACATGATCATATGCACATCAATACTACACGCCATGACATCAAAATAGTTTCTCAAAATGGCCAAACATGACATGAACAAACCATGCACACCTCATGCACTCTTTTGCTAAACTTGGAAAGGAATATAATACAGTAATTCTGGACCACGTTTCCTTTCATTCCACTCCTTACACACTCCCATTTTGCTCAACCATTACAGCCTCACAATGGTAGAACCCGTGTGCTCTCCATGATGCTCATTCTTGGCAAGTTTCAAAAACAAACTTTCCACTTGGTATTGGGCCTAAAAAAATCCCATAACCCATCTTATATAAGGAATACCAACCCTAAGAACCGAACACACTTCATTTTTTGGCTGCCTTTTAGATCAGAAAAGCTCTTTATCTCTCAAGGTTTTCTCTCTTTGAAACCCCATAAATCTTCAAGTTCTCTGGAAATTGTGACTTGATCTTTCATCTTGGAAGCATAAGGGATTGTTATCAAAAGATTTCTTGAAGTTTAGCTGGTGTTTGAAGGGTCAACAGAGCCTCTCCGTTAGGTAACATTCATGTTCCTTTTGCTCTTGTTTTAGGCCATGGTTAGGATTTGTATTGGTGATTCTGAAGCCCTACAATGATGTAGGCAATGTTTTCATGCTTGTTGTGTTGATTTGATTAAGTTTCAGAGTGAACATCAAACTTTCGTGCTTGTTTTTCATGATGTTAGAGCCCTTTTAAATAAGAAATAAAGCCAGATTTGGAATCCTCATGAGTTTCTCTTCATTTTGGTGTTTATTTTGTGCATTTTGATGATGTTTGAGCTTGAGCCCCGGTGATGCCTCCCAGAGAAGATGACCGGAGCCCTAGCTCCGGTGTCTCTGCGTGAATGAGTTTGAAATGTCAATTGCTTGCGTGGCTGATGATGTGGTTGTTGACTGCATGCGTGGCTTGGAACATTTTGAGCTGACGATGACTGGGATGAGTGAAACGGTGCGTTTCACTTGTGGGAGCCAACCCTTTTTGTTTGTTTCTGAACAAGTTAACCTTGGGCTTAGTGACTTGATTTTCACACCCCCAAAATTTTGGGCCCATGCGCATGATAACTGGAAACCAGTTCTTCTAGTTATTACTAATGCACCCTCCCCCTTTTGTCTTTCTATTTTATTCATTTTCTTTCTAGTTACTATTCTGATTTTATTTAAATAGTTCTAATGTCCTAAATTTCCAAAAAAATATGTTTTAGATACTTTGATCTTTTATTTTATTTTTATTTTCCATTTATTTTGCTATTTTGTTTTGGAATTAAAATGTGAAGTTCTTTTCCATGTTTACCCTTGAATTAGGGTTTGTAGTTTTGATGCCTTTTGATCACCTTTTTGAACCAATTTTTCTCACATGTTTGGAAACTTAATTGATGCATATTTAGATGTGGTTTTCATGCTCTGATGATCATTCCTTGGATGTTTCCCATTTGGTTTTATTTAGTCCTCGATTCATAACAAGTTTGAACTTGTGCTTTTCTTTTGATGGTGCATTCATGCAACTCTTGTTGAGATCTCTTCTATGCTTATTCTTGATTATTTTAACATGAGTTTTAGCTTTGGTTTAATTTTTGTATGATCATCTAAGTGCTTCAAATTGATTTTCAATGTGATGATGTTTGAACATGAACTTGCCTAATGCTTGACCTAATTTTAGAACTTGCTTCTTAAATGGATTTTATTTGTGGTTCATGATTCTTGTGTAGTTCAAATGACTTGATTAAGGTTCTGATATTCATGTTATGTGTCCATTGTATGATCATTTCCCACTCCTCTATTCACATGTTCTCTTGTATGGATGATTTAGGTGTTTCCTTGAGCATGGTTTGAACTTGATCTTTCTTTAACTTGCTTGATGTCTTGGTTTTGGATATGAATTGAATCATTTGAGTTTGCTTCTAACCTTCATGATATGGTGTGCATTACCTGATCAATTTTCACTTTGTACATTACTTGAATACATGTTTTCATTTGAAGATGATCATGGTATGAACTTACCTAGTTTTGATGCATGTTTGAACTTGATACTTGTTGTTTCTTCTTGATATCCATGAGTTGATATTTGAAATGATGTTCATGTTTGTGTTACTTCCCCTACTTGGTTCTACACCCTAATCTCACATGTTTGATCATTTGAGTTGTGTTTTGGTATGAGCTAGTTGTTTGAATATTGATGAGATGCATGTGTGACACTCTTTGTGTTTTCTTCTTTGATCTTTGAATGAAGTTGGCATGATATGATACTACTACTGCCCACCTTGTTTTCCATCTCATTTTATTTCATTACACCTTGTTTGATGATTGATAATACCTCTGAAGGTGAGAAAATACTTAGAAGGGGGGGGGGGGGGTTGAATAAGTATGAAGATTAAAACTTAGAAATAAAAACTCAAGTATTTTTATCCTGGTTCGTTGAACTCAACTACTCCAGTCCACCATTCCTAGAGTGATTTGCCTTTCTCAATCAAGGACTTAATCCACTATTTAATCAACTGATTACAATAGTTAACACTTAGAACAACTGTTCAAAGTCTTCTCAAGAACTACTGATCCTAACTGGATCTTCTTAAGGTTTACAATCAAATGTAATACAAATACAAGTGTTTAAATTGCTTCTAGAAAGCTTTATCACAACTATGATTTTTCATTTAAATATTAAGAACAAAGAAATTAATTCTTGAAAGAATATGAATAGTATGAGAGCTTTGAATATTGATTTCTTTTGGATAAAACGTCAAGTGAAGAAGATGGGTGAAGACTTGCTTTTATAGGCAGCTGATCCAAGGAGAGCTTCACGTTGAGAAGAGTGTCCAAAAGGTCTGAGCCTTTTTGTCTTCACATCAAGTTACTTTTCCTAGAAGAAGAAAGCACAGAAAAATCCTTTTTGTCTGTGTTCTTGTGTCTAGCATTAATAAGGAAAGAGTCGTTTGGATCATTCCAACGGATATAATCTTTGAATAATTCTTCTTCAATTTTCAGCAAATTTCATCAGAGTCTCATTTGATCAGAGCCTTCTGATGTTGATCAGAGTTTTGCTGAATCAGAGTCTTTTGCAGCAGGTGTGCTTTTAGCGTGTTTAAGATCAGAGCATATTTGAGTCAGATCCTCAGTACTGGCAGCTTTAGTACTTTCAGAATCTTCTGTAGTAACTATGCTTTGAAAACTCTTCATACAGAATTCTTCTTTGGTTCAGATGCTTCTGACTTGCTTCAGATTCTTCTGGAGCTTCTGCTTCAGATCCTTCTGGAGCTTCTGCTTCAGATCCTTCTGGAGGCTACGCTCAGGATCTTCTGTTGGCAGCATTCAGAATCTTCTAATGGATGCATCTGGCGCTTCAGAGTCTAGCAAATTTCTTATGTTCAATTCTGATTTGCTTCTGGAGTGTTAATTCCTTTACTATATGCAGTAAAAACTCTCAAGTAAATTTTAGAGTATATAATTCTTAATTACAAAATTTCATAATAGTTATCATCAAAACATAGAGATATTATTAAGAACCAATCTGTGTTCTAACAATCTCCCCCTTTTTGATGATGACAAAAACATCAGAAATTTTGTTTAATTTAAAATATAATAATTATAACTCCCCCTGAGATGATGAATCTCCCCCTGAATTAAATACAAATAAGGAATAGAAACTTCCCTTTTTGTCTTGAGTATTTTTCAGAGTTAGAGCTTGATTGTTCTTTAACATTTGAGAGTCAGATTGTCTTGCAAATTTCAAAGTCAGAGTTTGATAATTGTCAAAAGATCTGAGAGTCTCAGAGTTTCTTTTACAGAGTGTACTTATCAAATGTTCTGAAATACTCAGATTTAATGTTAGATAAAATAGATATGTCTGAAGTTTCATTCTGGTGAAGTTTAATTAAACAGTTCAGATCTATATTTTCTCCCCCTTTTTTGTCATAAGCAAAAAGTAAAAACTTTGAAAAGACAAATAAAAGGAAACAGTAAAAGAGATAGATCAAGTGGAGAAAACTTGGAAACATTCATTCATTCAATGCAGAGCAAGAGTACACACATCAGAAGATAGTCAAAATACATAAGCAAACATCAGATGCAAAAACATCAGAATGAAAAAAAATGAAAAGCTAAGAGTGTTTTGACAAAAGCATCTTCAACAGATCCGTGATCTCAGAAGAGGACTGTTCTTGTTTTGACATCCACTTAGCCATTGTTTCATTCTTCTGATCCTGTTGAGACATCCACTGAGTCATGTCTTCAGACTTCTTATCCTGATTTGCCATCCATGACTTGATTTCTGATTGACCAGCTTCCAGAACAACAATCTTATCCTCAAGAACTGGATGTTCTTTCTTAATCTCAGATGAAGAAGGTTGAACAGTTTCTGAAGCTTGAACAGAGTCAATTTCCATGGGGTCTTTGGAGCTTGGAGCATTAGAGCCAGAAGGATGTTCTATCAGAGTCATGGCCAAAGGGTTGTCTTCAGATGTAGATTCAGCATTCTCTTCTGATGATGATGGAGCATCTGTAAGAAGCAGTGGTCCAGATCTCTTAACAGTCCAGAACAGACTTCTTGCAGCTTCAACAAATCTGAGCTTCGCATCATCAGAACAGACGTTCTTCAGATTTGATGCTACAGTGTTGAATTTGTTGATGAAGCCATTCCAGATGACATCAGATTCTTTTGCATCCATTGTTGCTGAACACTTCCTCTGTACAGTACCTAAATACTTTTGTATTTCTTGCAAAAAACATGTAAATAAATGATCAACATTTAGTCTAGGTCTGGGGTGTAACAGAGTCTCCAATGTTATTGGTTTTGGTTGGGGAGTAGGTGGAAATATGGATTTGTGAATGGAGATCAGAGGAGGAGGGTAGTATGGTATGAAAGGAATTTCAGGGGATTTGGCAGGTTTTGATCTGTTTAAGGCATTCAACAGATTTGGTTTTGCTTTGGTATGATAGGAAACCACATCAAAGGGTTTATTAGAGTAAGGTTGGAAAGAAGATTTTGCAGGTGTATCAGAAGCAGCAAGTTTATCAGATGGAACAGGTTTAGCAGAAGTAACAGCTTTTGCAGATTTAGCAGAGTATGACATTGTAGCTAATGAACCTACTTCTGACATAGATTGAATATAGGTTAGAAGCACAAATGGTAGGATAATTGTAAGTTTGGGTTTGAAGGGAGTGATAGGGTCAGATGGTTCAACTCTGTCATAGAAATCTTTGAGTTTGAAACCATAGGAAAGATTGTGAAGATAAGATGAGAAACGGTCGCACGAGGCAGAAGTTATAGATGTTCTTGGTGTAGATGTGGGGGTAGGATTTGGAATGAGGATTTCAGATGATGATTTAAGTGTGGGAGTAGGATCTGAAATAAGAACTTCAGAAGATACAGGGGGTTCTGGTTGGTTTACCTCAGAATCTCTGTGAGAGGGGGATATCAGAAAATCTGGGTGTATATCAGATTCTGAGGAATTGGATGAAGTGGTTGGTGTGCAGGAGGTAGAGGACACTTGAAAGACAATTTTCAGAGGTGTAACATCAAGAACTTCTGTCTCAGGGATGTTGGTTTCAGATGGATTGGTTGATTCTGAAGGTTTTTCAGAAGGTTTTGATGGGGGTTCAGATGTGGGTGGTTCTGATGTGATTGGTTCAGAAGTAACTGGTACAGATGCATTGGGTTCAGATGTTTTGGATGGTGGATTTTCTGACTGTGGTTGTTTCTCTTGTTGTTGTGTTTGAGGTTCAGATGATTTTTGTTGTTGATGTTCAGAGTCTTTTTCTGATAGAGGTTCAGATTGTTTTTCTTGTTGTTTTTCTTGTGGTTGTTGTTGTTGTTCAGATGGCTTTTCTTTGAGTTGTTCAGATGGTTTTTGTTGTGCAGATGGTTTTTCTGGTTGTTGTTGTTCTGTGGGTTGTTTTTCTGATGGTTGTTGTTGTGGTACAAATTGCTTTGTTGGTATTTGTGGAGTCTGAATTTGTGGTTTTGTTGTTGTTGGTTTTGGTACAAATGATTGTTTAACAGGTGAGATGGAAATAGGATTAGAAGATTTTTGGGGGGATGGAATAGAAACATGAGATGGAGCAGTTACAAATTGTTTTTGTGTAGGGGGTGGTTTTGGAATAGACTTAAGAGTTGAATCATTTATAACAATAGTATTTGCAGAAGATACAGAAGATTTGGTACCTTTAATCTTGATGCGTTTAGCAGGAACAGGAGGTGTGTCTCCAGATTCTTTCCTCTTTAGCAGCTTCTGTGGCTTCTCAGCAACCTTGGGCTTCTTCTGAACAGGTGCAACTTCTGCTTCTGATTGAGTTCTCTTTCTTGGTGTCTCTTCTACTACAACAGGCAATGGTTGCCTTGCTCTCTTTATAATATCAGCAGGAATAGGCTTTCCTTCTGCCTTGCAATCATCAATATATCTTACTATAATTTCCCTTGGTTCTTCAGCATAGAACAAAGGGTAGTCATCTACAGGGGTTCTCTTCTGACTAAGTTCATTAATATTCAGCTTCTTGGGTGCTGTTGTGAGTTCTTCTACTATTTTTAGTCTCTGAAGACTTTTGGCATTCAAAGGCTTTCCAAGAATGAATTCCAGTTCTTCTGTGACTCCAGCAGCATACAGAGCAGTTACAAGTCCATTTTCTGTTAGAAGATCTGAGATTAACCTTCCAAAAGGAATCCAGGTTCTGATCTTCTGACCTTTTTCTTTCACATATTCTCTAGAGGCATTTATATGATTCCATAGATGCATAAACAGAATATATGGAAGATCTACCTTGGTGCTCTGACTTAAGCAATACATAAAGTAGAGCTGTTCATTGTTGACATAGTCTGGAGAGTTTGTAGACTTTCTGTGATGAATGCATCCCATTAAAATCTTAGCCCAGATCTTGTAGTCAGGCTTCAGATCTTTGAACTTATTAGAAGCTTGTCCAGCAGTCATCACTTCCTCATATACTTCATCCATATCTACACGCCCAGCTGGCAAGTGTGATACTCCATCTGTTTCCTCATATCCAATGAGTTTCCTAATCAGATGTTCTGTTATGATTATCTCTTTTCCCAGAACAGAAGATAAAATGAACTTAGGGTATACAGAAGCATGTATCCAGAATTCTTTTACCAGAAGGGGGTAGACTGGTCCAAAAAGTCTGTCAAAATACTTCACCCATCCTTGAGCATCTATAATGGAGCGAAACTCAAACCCATTCTCAGCAAGTGAATCAAATTCCACCATTGATTCACAGAGAACCTCCAGTTTTTCAACAGGTGTTAGCAATGTTCTCTTTGGTGGTGTATAAGGAGTTACACCCATATTAGCAGAAGTGACTGCAGCCATGGTAGATTGAAATTGTGCAGCAGTTGAAGATGAAGTTGCCATTGAAGATGAGTTTGTCAAACGCTTAGGGTTTTTGTGAAGAGAGAAGAGAAGACAGAAATGCATAAAAGGTTTGAGATGTGAAAAGTGTGAAAATGAAGAGAAATGATGTATTTATACTAAACACTTAGGCATAAAAACAGTCAGAAGAAAGCACGTTCACACAAAGCATTTAATGAAAAAGAATAAAATCATTTCAAGCATTTATTGATTCTGACAATTTGGGGGGAAAATCAAGATTTTCACTATTCAAACTTCACCTCAAACGTCTCTTCAGTAGTGTACACGCCACCTTTGCAGATTTGGAGTGACACGTGTTTGCTTGCATGTGCTTCTGAATTCTCTTGAGAAAGTAAACGTTAACCAACGTTCAGATCCTTTGAGGATTGTTAGTTCAGAGTTTCACAAGAAAATAATTAAAGAAAATGAATAAGTAATCAGAAGAAATACTTCAAAGAATTAGGCATTTTTGCATATGTAAAATTTGCTTCTGACAAATATCATTCTGGACAAAAATCCATACCAATATTTTTCAGAATAAATTTGAATCTATCTTCAACAAGGGGTTTTGTGAAAATATCTGCCCATTGGTGATCTGTATCAACAAAGGCTAAATTTATGATTCCCTTCTGAACATAGTCTCTGATGAAATGATGCTTAATTTCTATATGTTTTGCCTTAGAGTGTAAAATGGGATTTTTAGACAAACATATAACAGAAGTATTATCACAGAAGATAGAAATGTTACTTTCAAATATTTGATAATCTTCTAGCTGACTTTTCATCCAGAGCATCTGCGTGCTACATCCAGCAGCAACAATATATTCTGCCTCTGTGGTTGAAAGTGCAATTGTAGGTTGCTTCTTGCTGTACCAAGAGATTAGATTTCTTCCTAGAAATTGGCAACTTCCAGAAGTACTTTTCCTTTCCACTCTGTCTCCAGCGTAGTCAGCATCACAGAATCCAACTAATTTGAAATCATCAGATTTTCTGTAGCACAAACCCACATTAGAAGTACCTTTCAGATACCTTAGAATCCTCTTGACAGCTGTCAAGTGTGATTCTCTAGGATCTGATTGGAATCTAGCACACAGGCATACACTGAACAATATGTTAGGTCTAGAAGCAGTTAAGTAAAGAAGAGATCCTATCATACCTCTGTAGAGTTTCTGATCTACTTTCTTACTTACCTCTTCCTTGCCTAGTGAACTGGTTGGATGCATGGGAGTCTTGGCCAGCTTACTATCAGTCATGTTAAATTTCTTTAGAAGTTCTTTTACATATTTGGTCTGATGTATGTAAGTGCACTCTGGAGTTTGGTTGACTTGAATTCCTAGAAAGAATCTCAGTTCTTCCATCATGCTCATTTCAAATTCTGCCTGCATACATTGAGCAAACTCCTTTCCCAGCATAGTATTGGTAGATCCAAATATTATATCATCCACATAAATTTGACAAATTAGAAGATCTTTCTTAAATGATTTACAAAAGAGTGTTGTGTCCACTTTGCCTCTGATGAAATTTTTCTCCAGAAGAAAATTGCTCAATCTCTCATACCAAGCTCTGGGAGCTTGTTTTAAACCATATAGAGATTTCTTTAGTTTGAAAACATGATCTGGAAATTTTTCACTCTCAAAACCAGGAGGTTGATGGACATAAACTTATTCTTCTATAATACCATTTAGAAAGGCACTTTTAACATCCATCTGATACAGAGTGATGTTATTTTGTGCAGCAAATGAAATAAGAAGGCGTATAGATTCTAACCTTGCCACTGAAGCATAAGTTTCAGTGTAATCAATACCTTCTTGTTGACTGTACCCTTGAGCAACAAGCCTTGCCTTATTTCTTTCAACTTCTCCTTTCTCATTTAGCTTATTTCTGAAGACCCATTTTGTTCCAATTATATTGAAGCCTTTTGGTCTTTGAACTAAATCCCACACATCATTTCTGGTGAATTGATTTAACTCTTCTTGCATGGCAATAATCCAATCATTGTCTTGCAGAGCTTCATCTATAGAAGTTGGTTCAATTACTGACACCAGTCCAAATAATGATGCTTAAGATGATCTTAGAAAGGATCTTGTTCTGATGGGATCATCATTCTTTCCAATAATAACATTCTCTGGATGAGAAGCTTTGATTCTGGAAGATGATCCTCTAATAGTTGATTCTTCAGAAATGTTTAAATTGTTCATCTGAGAAGTTAAAGGAATAGCATCTGGCGTTGCTTCTGGTTCCTTTACTTGAGCTTTGTCTGCCTCTAGGACTTCAGAGTCTGTGAAGACTACTTCTCTATCTGCAGAGTTTTCAGACTGCTTTGGCTTTTTATTGCCAAGCTTATCATCAAATCTAACATGAATAGATTCTTCCACAATCTGTGTCTCAGTGTTGTATACTCTGTAGCCTTTAGAGCGTTCAGAATATCCAAGCATGAAACACTTCTGTGCTTTGGAATCAAACTTGTTCAGATTTTCTTTAGTATTTAACACATAACAAATACATCCAAAAGGATGAAAATATGAAATGTTGGGCTTTCTGTTCTTCCACAGTTCATATGGAGTCTTCTCCAGAAGAGGTCTTACAGACACTCTGTTCTGAATGTAACAGGCTGTGTTAATTGCTTCTGCCCAAAAGTGTTTTGCCAGATTAGCCTCATTGATCATGGTTCTGGCCATTTCTTGCAGAGTTCTGTTTTTCCTCTCTACAACCCCATTTTGTTGTGGAGTTCTAGGACAGGAAAAATCATGAGCAATGCCATTTTCATTAAAATATTTTTCAAAAAATTTATTTTCAAATTCACCACCATGATCACTTCTGACTTTTATAATTTTGAAATCTTCTTCATTTTGGACTTGCTTGCAGAAGTCAAAGAACACAGAATGTGACTCATCCTTGTGTTTTAAGAACTTTACCCATGTCCATCTACTATAGTCATCAACAATGACTAATCCATACTTCTTGCCTCTGATGGATGCAGTTTTCACTGGTCCAAACAGATCAATATGAAGTAATTCTAGTGGTCTGGAAGTAGAAACAACATTTTTTGATTTAAAAGATGATTTTGAAAACTTCCCTTTTTGGCATGCTTCACAAAGAGCATCTGAGGTAAACTTCAGATTAGGAAGTCCTCTGACAAGATTAAGTTTATTAATTTGAGATATACGTCTCATATTAATATGCCCCTATCTTCTGTGCCAGACCCATTGCTCTTCATTAACAGACAAGAGGCATTTAACATTCTGAACCTTAAGTTCTGAAAGATTTATTTTATAAATGTTGTTTTTCCTCTTACCACTAAATAGGATAGAGCCATCCTTTTGACTAATAGCTTTACAATATTTTTGACTAAAGGTAATATCATAACCATTGTCACTTAATTTACTTATGGACAATAAGTTATGCTTTAACCCTTCAACAAGTAAAACATTAGTAATAGAGGGAAGTTTACCATTTCCAATGGTGCCAGATCCAATGATCTTGCCCTTCTGGTTCCCTCCAAATTTCACATCACCTCCAGATCTAAGCTCCAGGCTTTGGAACATAGACCTTTCTCCTGTCATGTGTTGTGAGCATCCAGAGTCCAGGTACCATGATTGGCGTCCTGACTTTGCTGCTAAGAACATCTGCAACAGGAATTATTTTACTTTTAGGTACCCATATCTTCTTGGGTCCTTTAGGGTTAGTTGTTCTGAAGGTTTGTCTAAACTTCTGTTTTTCAACATAAGGTTTATTCTGACTAGCCTTAGATTTAAACACATGAATATTCTTTTCAGAGCGTGTTTGTTCAATATCATTCAAGTGACCAAATTTAAAGTGTGAATATAAAGGAGTTTTCTTGATGATAATTTTATCAACAGGTTTTGGATTTAAATCCTTTCCAGAGGAGGATTCATATCCAATTCCTTTTCTGTTATTTCTGCTAACTCCATAGATCATAGAATCCATTTTGCTTCTGTCTATGCTTTTAGCAAGAAACTTCTGAAAGCTATAATCATATTTTTCCAAAATATTTTTGCATTCAGATTCAGTTTCAGAATCAGAGTTTTGTTGAGCTAATTCAGAATCATTTTTCAATTTTAAATTCTTTTCATTTAGCTCAGCTACTTCTGATTTGAGAATATTATTCTCAGATACAAGATTACTTTGACGCTTCTTGTATTTGAGCTTAATATTGTTATAGATTTTTAGAACTTCTGATAACACTTTGATAAGCTCTTCTTTAGTGAGTTTAGCCATTACCTCTTCAGCGTCAGAGTCAGATTCATATCCTGAAGTTCCTTCCTCTTGATCTTCTATGTCTGCCATCAAAGCTACATTGGCACATTCCTCTTCTGACTCAGATTCAGATTCAGATGTATCTGAATCATCCTAGGTGGCCATTAGAACCTTTTTCTTCTTATCAAATTTTCTTTTAGGCTTTTCTTTCAGCACCTTTGGACATTCATTTTTGTAATGTCCAGGTTCTTTACATTCATAACAAACAACCTCCTTTTTGCCAGATCTTCTGTGTCCAGAAGATTCTTTTCTTTGGTCAGGCTTCCTGAAGTTTCTGAACTTCTTTCCTTTATGCTTCCAGAGTTTGTTTATTCTTCTGGACAACATGGATAGTTCATCTTCATCTTCAGATGAGGATTCTTCAGAGCTTTCCTCTATTACCTGCAACGCTTTAGCAGATTTATTAGATTTTAAAGCAATAGATTTACCTTTCTTTTGAGGTTCATCTTCCTCAAGTTCAATTTCATGACTTCTTAGTGAACTGATCAGTTCCTCCAAGGAGATCTTGTTCAGATCTTTAGCCATTTTCAGCACTGTCACCATAGGTCTCCATCTGGTAGGTAAGCTTCTAATGATCTTTTTCACATGATCAGCAGTAGAGTATCCTTTATCCAGAACCTTTAGTCCAACTGTAAGTATTTGAAATCTGGAGAACATAGCTTCAACAGATTCAGAGTCTTCCATCTTGAAGGCTTCATACTTCTGGATCAGAGCCAGAGCCTTTGTTTCCTTGACTTGAGAGTTTCCCTCATGAGTCATCTTTAAGGATTCAAACATGTCAAATGCAGTTTCCCTGTTTGTAATTTTTTCATACTCAGTGTGAGATATTGCATTCAACAATATTGTTCTGGCCTTGTGGTGATTTCTAAATTCTTTCTTCTGAGTATCTGTCATAGATTTTCTGTCTATTTTCTTGCCATTCCCATCAGTGGGATGAACATGTCCATCTATGACCAGATCCCATAAATCAACATCATATCCAAGGAAAAAGCTTTCAATCCTGTCTTTCCAATAATCAAATTTCTCCCCATCAAACATAGGGGGTTTGGTGCTGATTCTGTCCCTTTCTTCATATTTGTTGTTAGTGTTAGACATTGTATTATCAGCCATAGTAACAACCAAATATATATCAAAGTTTTTCTCACTGGATCTTTACTGTCACTGTGAAGTGGTAGCACACACAGAACCGGAGCTTTGATGCCAACTGAAGGTGAGAAAATACTTAGAAGGGGGGGGGGGGGTTGAATAAGTATGAAGATTAAAACTTAGAAATAAAAACTCAAGTATTTTTATCCTGGTTCGTTGAACTCAACTACTCCAGTCCACCCTTCCTAGAGTGATTTGCCTTTCTCAATCAAGGACTTAATCCACTATTTAATCAACTGATTACAATAGTTAACACTTAGAACAACTGTTCAAAGTCTTCTCAAGAACTACTGATCCTAACTGGATCTTCTTAAGGTTTACAATCAAATGTAATACAAATACAAGTGTTTAAATTGCTCCTAGAAAGCTTTATCACAACTGTGATTTTTCACTTAAATATTAAGAACAAAGAAATTAATTCTTGAAAGAATATGAATAGTATGAGAGCTTTGAATATTGATTTCTTTTGGATAAAACGTCAAGTGAAGAAGATGGGTGAAGACTTGCTTTTATAGGCAGCTGATCCAAGGAGAGCTTCACGTTGAGAAGAGTGTCCAAAAGGTCTGAGCCTTTTTGTCTTCACATCAAGTGACATTTCCTAGAATAAGAAAGCACAGAAAAATCCTTTTTGTCTATGTTCTTGTGTCTAGCATTAATAAGGAAAGAGTCGTTTGGATCATTCCAACGGATATAATCTTTGAATAATTCTTCTTCAATTTTCAGCAAATTTCATCAGAGTCTCATTTGATTAGAGCCTTCTGATGTTGATCAGAGTTTTGCTGAATCAGAGTCTTCTGCAGGAGGTGTGCTTTTAGCGTGTTTAAGATCAGAGCATATTTGAGTCAGATCCTCAGTACTGGCAGCTTTAGTACTTTCAGAATCTTCTGTTGTAACTATGCTTTGAAAACTCTTCATACATAATTCTTCTTTGGTTCAGATGCTTCTGACTTGCTTCAGATTCTTCTGGAGCTTCTGCTTCAGATCCTTCTGGAGGCTACGCTCAGGATCTTCTGTTGGTAGCATTCAGGATCTTCTAATGGATGCATCTGGCGCTTCAGAGTCTAGAAAATTTCTTATGTTCAATTCTGATTTCTTCTGGAGTGTTAATTCCTTTACTATCTACAGTAAAAACTCTCAAGCAAATTTTAGAGTATATAATTCTTAATTACAAAATTTCATAATAGTTATCATCAAAACATAGAGATATTATTAAGAACCAATCTGTGTTCTAACAACCTCTTGTTGGACTTTGAGTCACTTGTGTGTGTTTAGGCACTTTGTTTTGCCATTTTGTTTTGACTCTCCATCCTTGAGTTTAGTTTGGCATGTGAGCCCATTCTTATTACTTTGACATGTGTTGCACCCTAAAATTTGACCAACCGATTCTCCTATCTGACTCGTGGTTTAAATTCATATTCGCAAATCAGACGCATGACATTTGTGCATAGACAGAGGATATCAGGGTTACAACTTGGTTTTCATTTACTAGATGGCAGATCCAGTCCAGATCACCAGGGTTTTATTTTCGGGAAATTGTGCGCTTCTCGGGGATTTGTAGCTTGCATAGTGATTTTGGGATATTCTGATGCCCGGGGTTCTCTGTTCGATTCGATCTGGTCTCGTGCGCTCTTTTATGGTGGTCATTTGCATTTGTCTGCATTTTCAGGGTTTAATAGACTTTTGTGGATTTTAAATAGGCATTTTAATCATTTTTAGGATTTAAATAGATTTTTTTAGAATTTTAAATAGCTTAAATCTCTTTTTAGAATTTTATATGGATTTTTAAATAGATTTAATAGTTTTTTAATCATTTTTAGAATATAAAAGATTTTAAATAGTTTTAATTGTTTTAGATAATATAGAAAATATTATAGATTTTTCTTTTATGTTAATAGGAATTTTTAATAGTTTTTAATAGAAATAATAGAGTTTGTGTTAATGGAGCTTTAATCTTTTAATAGATTTTTCTTATTAGTTTTAAATAGGATTTTAATAGTTTTAAATAATATTAGAAATTAAATAGAGATTATTAGAATTTTTTGTTAATATAGGTTTAAGTAGATATTAATCACCTTTTAGATTTAATTAGGATTTAATCTTTTAGTGAGGGTCAATTGAGTTCATTGTTTTAGAGTTAGTTAGGTTTAATTTTTGATTAATTTTTAATTAGGTCTAAGCATTTTTAATTCAGAATTATTAATTAGTTTTTTTCAGTTTTTTTTAGGGTTTTTTGTCCAGTTTTTCGTTGGGCCCAGGAAGCAGTTTTTTGAAGCCCAAGTCATTTTTGCAATCCAGTTTTTTGTTCAGAATTCTGCAACTGCCACTTGTCAGCATAAAAGCTGATCCACACGTCCACGCGAGGCCCCACCACCTCACACTCTCCCTCAGCCCAGAATCTCACACGCGTCCCACTCAGACCCTAACTCTCTCTTCTGCCACACGTCCAGCCACGTGTCTTCCCCTAGTCTCTCCCACTCACGCGTGTCACCACCACAGCCCTTCACCTGAGCATCACCGGGACCTCGTCGCCGGCCATGCATCCGCCCTGATCCCCATACCGCCGGCCACCCTAACGCCTTCCGACCACCGCAACAGCTCGCCGGAGCTTGTTCTCTACCCAAAAATTCACAGAAACATTTCTTCTCCGATCTTCCTCCATCCAACTTCGTCTTCACCTCGCCGGAAAACTCATCCTTCGCCGGAAACTTCAAGAGCAATTTTCCAGATTCTTCATCCAAGCTTGCATCAGTTCATCATCGCAATCTCCAGAAATTCAACCTTCAATCAGCTCCAGTCCAATCTTCTTCAACGACCTTCGTATCCCCAGAAACTTCAACGAACCTCCTCCTTTAACCTTCAAGAACTCGTCACCTTCATCGCTCTTCAAGAACGATTTCCCAGAAACACGCATCAAACCTTCAAACATCGTCAAAATCAACCAACTTCAAGCAAGTCTTCTTCCCACTTCGTTTTTCCAGAAACTCCTTGGTGTTCTTCAACCGCGTCTCAAGAACGCCATCCAAGCTTCTTGCTGTTCAAGACTTCCGTTGATCTTTGTCAGTTCTTGAGAGCTCCGTCGAAGGTCGTAACCGCCGCCATGGATCTGTGAAGGTCATCTGAGAAATACCCTGGGTTCTTCGTGGATCTCAACGTGTCAACACCTCCAGGTTTTTGTTTCTTCCAACTCTTCTTTTAGATGTTTTAGATTACGAATCTGTTAGGAGTTGTGTTGGCATTTAGGTTTAGAGGTTCTTGATAGTTTAAACGAAGGGGATTTTGGTGAGATCTGGATTTGAGGTTAGGTTTTAGTTGAGGTTTTTTGTGAGAATGTGCGTGAGGTTGAGAGAGTTCAGAGAGGATGAAAGGTTGAAGACGACGGATAGGTTAGTTTGGGTGAACAGTGATCAGGGGAATGGGGAAGGAGGTAGGGTTTTGTTGGTAGGGTTTCGGACTAGGGTTTGGATTGGGCCAGGCCCAAATGTGTTTGCTGAACCACACTCCCCGTTTTACTCATCCCCCCCAGGCGTGTGAGAGACAGAATGAATGTGGACTGGGCCTTGTGCCCAATGCTATTCGCACCCCCCTTGTGCGTAAGCCCAGTGAGAATGAATAGAAAAACCTGCTAACTGCACCCCCTGCGTTTTTTTTCTTCTTTTATTCTTTTAGTGGATTTTTGATAGCAGTGGGCCTGCGCCTTTTGCTAGGCGCACCCCCCCATTTTGGCCCACTTAGGGTTTTAACTGAAAAATATGCTGTTTGAACCCCCTCCCATTTTATTCCAAATTTTGTGTTTTTAATTTCTTTTCATATTTCTTTGCATCTTGTAAAATTCATAAGAAAATAAAAACAATTGATTTTTGAGTTCTTGTTTTTTCTACCACTTCATGAAAATGTCTAGAAAATTAAATAAAAATAAAAATGCCATTTTATTTTTGTTTACTATTTTTGGTATATTTTCCATTTAAATGACCTTTTTAATATTTTTTAGTGCATGCATATTATTAGAAAATTCATAAAAAATAGTAGATTCGATCAAATAATTCCATTCTTTTGTCTGTAGACTTGTAATTCAATGTAGAATTTTATAGTACAAAAACATTAGCTTAATCATGCATTTTCATTTTAATTGCATTTTTTGTATTGTTTTGATATTGAATAATTGGTTTGTGGATATGTCTGCTTTGTTGATTTTGGTTCTTTAATCTGGTAATGAGTTTTGCTCTGATTTGTTAGTATGTTGTCATAGAGCCATGTAGGTTCCCATTAGATTTTTGATAGATTTTTGTAGGGTATTCTGTTATTTTTTGTCTGAGCTTGAGGATAGGAGCAGTCTTGATGGCTTCAGACTTTGAAGTTCAATTGTGGTTGAACTTCAGAGATAGTTTTTTGTGGTTTGAGGATCTGTGGTTTCTTCTTGAAGATGGAGGCTGGATGAAGTCTTGTTGGAGCTTGCAAGGATGCAGTGGATTGAGGCCTAGTCTAGGAGCTTGTTCTCTGTTTGTGAGGTTCGAGATCCTGAAGTTTGAAGGGAGTTTATGGTACTTTCCTGAGGAAGGCACTATGAATGACTTTCATTCTTTCTTCTCACCTCTTTATTAAGTATCCAATGATGCTGGAGCCTTCATGTGAGTTTAATTTCTCCTGAGGAGGAATGTAAACTGATCACAGTTGTCGAGCCGCATAGGATATGACTCCTGAGTGGTAACCTCCTGGTACTTTCCCGAGGAAGGCACTATGAGTTTGTCTGCTTAGCTCCCTCTCTTTGGTAAGCTTGTTCTGAAGCTTGGAGACTGGGATTGATTCCGCTTGCTTAGGGTTTTGATTAGAGTTTTTGGTTAGATCTTTGCTTAAGGTGTTGCATAGGGTTTTGTTTAGAGATAGATTAGGAATTTGTTTCAGGGATGTTAGGGGCCCTGCTCAGGGTTTTTGTTTAAGCTTTTGATAGGAGTTTATCAGGTTAGCTAGCCTTCTCTTTGTGTTGTTTGACTTGTATGGTGTTATGTTGCATTAGACTTAGGAATTCATCTAGATAGTTCTGAGGTAGGTGCATCTTAGAAGTAGGCTTTGTGTGCATGAGAAGTTGAGGTGGTCCTCCTTCTGCTTGTATGTTATTGAGTGGCTTTGCTTGTTGGTATTTGGTAGAGCTGAGCTCCCCTTACCTCTGTGGTTTGCGGCCTTTGCGCCTTGCTTGTTTAGTTGTTGCATTCATGCACATTTTTAATATTTCTTTACTTTGTAGTATTTCCCGTTTGCTGTTTAGTCCTGTTGCCATGATCCCTTAGGAGCTCTGACTTCTCCGCTGCGGAGTCGTTATGATAGACATTAGGATGGTCAACCAGGCATGATAGCTGTAGGTAGATTCCCCTTCTCCAGCTATAGTTTAGGGTGTCTTTTCCCTTTCCTTTCAGTAGGAGCTTTTGAGTAGCTTGTGTCGTAGTTAGCCGAACTACAGCTGCTCTGATTCCTCGTACCAGATGAGGATATGTAGGCATAGGATGCGATATCCTAGCGAGCACACTAACAACTAACCTTTGTTCTCTCGCGGCTGTGCGATCGAGACTTTCCCGCTGACGACTAATTGTTATCCCTTTTCTCTTGCCCGAGTGCATTTGAGACCAGATCGTAGTTGTAGGTTCCCGAACCTTTAGAACCAGTTTGTTTTCTCACTGCTGTGTGAGAACCCCCAGGTTAGCCGTAGTTAGTCGAACTACGTTTGCTCTGATCTTCCATGCTGTGTGGAAGTATGTAGGCACAGGACGCGATGTCCTGGCGAGCAATCTTTCCCCCGTTTAGATGTAGGTAGTCGAACTACGTTGACTCTGACTTTCCCATTGCACGAGGGAGTACGTAGGCCCAGAACACCGTATGTTCTGTCGAGTCCTGTCTTTTTATTTTCTTTTCAGACCGACCATTAGCGTAGATAGATAACACACCCTTTTCCTATAAACACCAAGCGTGGATCCCATCGAGTACGATGGACGTGAGGGGTGCTAATACCTTCCCCTTGCGTAACCGACTCCCGAATCCAGGTTTTGGTTGCGATGACCATACCTTTTCCCGTCTTCGCGAGGTTTACTTCGAGCGTTTCCTTTCCCGCTCTGAGGGATAAATAACGCACGGTGGCGACTCTCCTGTCAAGCCGGCGCCGATTTTCGCAGTAGCGACTCTGCTGGGGACTTATAGCATCTAGGGACTTTTCCCATCCCTTATGCTGGGACCGTTTCCCATCCCCTACGCGAGTCAATCCTAGCGCTTGGGTGTTTATTTGTTGGGTGTTGTGCATATGTGTTTTATCTTTTCCGCACTTTACTTTTCTGTACCTTTACCTTTCCGCATTTATTTTCCAGCATTATATTATTGTGATTATTGCTGTGGGCAAGGGAGGTTACTGTGAGTGAGAAGCCGGACCTGGGCTTGAGTATGCACCTAGATATAGTTGTGGAGAGTAGTAGACGAACCTGTCTGCTGAGCAGGCACAGTTCCATACGAAATCTACGCTCAGACGAGATTCTCGCAGAGGTGCTCCTTTCCGGTCCTGAGGATCTGAGGGGAGTCCAGACGTGAGGATTGTCGACTCTGGGGACCGATCATTTGGAAGTCAGCTAAGTGAGGCCTCTTCATGACTCGATGATGCCACTCCTTCTGGGAATCGTATCGTCATTCATGAAAGTCTGTGACGCTGATGACCGCATAGGATGCCGTACCTTTGTCCGTGGATTAGGTCTATCATACCTGTGAGAGGGATTGGGTTATTGCAGGAAAACTGGCCTTCAGAAACCCTGATTCAGCAGTTATCAGATGGTGTTCTTGATTCATCTCCTGGTGTGTTGTCTAGGTCAGATGGGTTTCTCATCTGAGGTTGATGCTATTATCAGATGGTTTTCTCGTCAGATACAGAGGTTCAGATGGATTTCTTACCAGGGGATTGATATTTTGAGTATCAGATGATAGTTAGTGTCATGAGGTTCTGGTGCCTGTGGTGGTTTTCTGTTCTTGATCACAGAGATGTTCCTCTTCAGGCTACAGCATAGCCCCTGTGTTCACAGATTGCATTATTTATCATACTGCATCATTGCATTACCATTTGCATCCAACTAACGTGTGTGTATTGCAGGTACATATTTTCCCTTCCAGTTCTGGTGTTTGTTTCCTAGCAAGACATGGAAGCCACAAAGAGAGTGTTACCCTACAAGTTTCCGTCTCCGGATATCAGTCTGTTGTTAGAGTTGATTACTATTGCTAAGAAGAGGGTAATGGGTGACTTCAGAAAGAGATATGGGAGGATTCTGACCTATGTTTATCAGCCATCGGCCTACGAGATCAGCGGCATTTATACCCTGTTACAGTTTTATGATGCGGAGCTCAGGTGTTTTGTATTTCCCGACTTTGTTTTGGCTCATACCCTGGAGGAGTATTCTGCACTCTTGGACATACCGATCCGCGAGCAGATGCCTTTCTATCGTACGGACGTTGAGCCTAATCTGACTGAGCTTTCTGCCATCCTGTACTTAAGAGAATCTGAGCTGACAGGGGAGATGATCAGAAGAGGAGATGTATGGGGGTTTCCGTTGGATGTCTTGGTGGAGAAGGCTCGGGAGTATGCCCAGAAGGGTGGCTGGGTTGTTTTTGACGTCATCCTTGCTGTATGTGTTTATGGCATCGTGTTGTTCCCAAACATTCCTGATTTTGTTGACTCAGATGCCTTCTATATTTTGGCTGCGAAGAACCCAGTTCCTACTTTGCTGGGAGATATCCACCATTCAACTCACTACCAGAATGAAAAGCGGCGAGGAAGGAATGTGTCTTGTTGTGTACCTCTCCTGTGCAGGTGGTTCACCGGTCATATGCCTAAGTCAGGCCCTTTCGTCACCTCTATTGATTCTCTAGGATGGCCGGAGCGCTTGATGGGGTTGACTTCTAAGGATGTGGTATGGGTTAACGAAGAGGTATTCGGAGTTGAGGTCATACTCAAATGCGAAGGGTTCCCGAATGTTCCGTTAATAGGAAGGAAAGGGTGTGTCAATTACAACCCTTCCTTATTGATCAGGAAATTTGGGTATGTACCTCAGGGAGCGCCGAAGCCCGAGGAGATACAGGAATCTCTGTATCTCACTAGGGCAATAGGGAAAGAGATGCTGACCAAGCTTGAGAAGGCATGGAAGAACTTGCACAAGAGAGGGAAGCCTTCAGGTAGCAGAGGGGATATTCGAGTTCCTGGCCCGTATGTGGAATGGATTCGTGAGCGAGCTACGAAATTCCTTATGCCTTATCTAGCGGTTCAGCCATTGCATCCTTCTCCGGTGGAGAAGCCTACCACTGTAGACATACAGGTATACAAGCAGCTGATGGCGGAGAAAGAAGAGCTAGCGAAGGATAAAGAGGCTTTAGAGCAGGAGAATGCCCAGCTTCGTCATGAAAAGATTGAAACAGGATATTTTTCCAAGCAACAGGCTGAAACTCTGAAACATCTGAAGACCACGTTATTGGAGTTGACTGAAACCAAGAAGCGTCTGGAGTTAGATGTAGACTCAGTTAGCAGTGTATTGGCTACTAAGAAGCAAGAGCTGGAAAGGGCCTACACGAAGCTAGCCAAGTTCAGAGAGCACTGGGATCTCACTATGGCCAAGCGCAAAGGACGGGAAGAAGAGCTAAAGACACAGGTTGCTCAGTTAGAAGAACAGGTCAAAGTGAAGACTGAAGAGCTTGAAGAAGAAGCATGCCGCCGATATGAGGCCGAACGCAAGCTGATTGATGCCATGAAGAATCTGGAGGATTTTCAGCACAGAGCAGATGCCAAGAGACCCAAACCTGGGGACGGTGCCAATGACAAGGCTTGGGAAGACTTTGTCAGAGACATCCAGGGAACGGTCAGAAAAAGGGATCAGTTGATAGAAGGTTTGGTTTATCGGCCGGATCACGCAGAGACAAAGAAGATGGTTGAGGACTTCCGCAACCGTACCCGTACTTGATTTTTCTCTTGTATTCCGTTGTGTTGAGATCACCACCAGGCATGTTGGCTGGGATCCTCCTTTATCATATCAGTTGTATGAAGCATAGTTATGTAACATCTTAACAAGACTGTTATTCTAATAAATATATGAGGGTTTTTCTAAATATTGTCTTTATGGTTTATCTCGTCTTGCTACCACTGACACTGGAATTGGAGGGGAAATATCTCCAATGCACACATGCACGTTAGCATTTTTGTATTTCTGTTTGCATAAATCATATTGCATAGCATTTCTCTAGCAGGCCAGAGCACTTATCCAGCCTTTGTTTTCACCAGAGGGTGATTCTCGGGGAATTGTTTAAGGCAAGAGTGGAGTGTCGAAGGCGACCAAGGGGCTGAAGCAGATGTGAGCAGAATCAAGCAGTGTAGTCAGTTACAGGTAATTGGTAGCTATGGCTGAAGGCAATTTCCAGGCTCCTAACACTTTGACAAGGTTTACTATGGCGTCCAACCATCAGTATGATTCTATGGAAGACTTCCCGAACAACCTTGCTGCAGACCAAGTCGTACAGCCTACTGTCCAGAACCGAGATCGGCATGAGCCGTTTGTTGCCCGAAATGAACGTCCTGCTCCTGCTAACAACCAAGGCGTTGCTTTCCCTGTGATGAATTACCGGAGAGATATTCCAATGGCCAGGATGGTAGATCCAAGAGCTCTCGAAAATGGTAGAAGACTCCGAGCGTTGGAAGAAGGAATGAAAGCCTTGGAATTGAAAGATGCTGTTAACCTGGATGCTGTGGACATGTGTTTGGTTCTTGACCTGGTGTTGCCTTACAAGTTCAAAGTGCCGAAGTTCGAAAAGTACACGGGAGATAGCTGTCCGAAGCTGCATTTGATGATGTTCTGTCGAAGGATGACTTCGTTTGTGCGAAATGACAAATTAATGATCCATTGCTTTCAGTATAGCCTGACTGGGGCATCGTTGAGATGGTATGTGCAGTTAGAGAGTAATCAAATTCGATCATGGGCGGATTTAGCCAGAGTTTTCATGAAGCAGTACGATTACAACCTGGATTTGGCTCCTAGTCTTGTGCATCTGCAAGAATTATCCCAGGCGGAGAATGAATCATTCAGAGGGTATTTGCGAAGATGGAAAGAATTGGCTGCTAGTGTTCAACCACCGCTTCCGGAAAGAGAAATGGTTGACATCTTCTTGGGTACTCTGAAAGGCCATTATTTTGACAAATTGTTCGGTTGCACAAACTTTGTGGGCCTGATGAGAATGGGAGAGCTTGTTGAGAGAGGACTCAAGAGTGGAAAGTTTCGAGATGTCCCTTACGTCCCAGTTGATAAGATTGAGTCAGTTGTCAGTTCTCAAGAAGAGTGGGAAGAAGGAGATGACGTCATCTCAGAATCTCTAGCATCTCAGGATCGGTTTTCAGACACTTCAAGTCAACGATCATCCTATCGTCGATCGCGTCAGCATGCCCCACGAAGACCAAGGAAACCTGAAAGGCAGTTTACTCAGCTACCGGTGTCATACAGTCAGTTGTTGCCAGATCTGGTCAAAAGTGGATTGATAGTGCCGAAAGAGACTAAGCCGGTGATTCCACCGTATCCTCCAGGTTTTGATGCCAGCGCCCGCTGTGAGTACCATGTTGGGGCACAGGGGCATTCAACCAATGATTGTAAGGTGCTTAGAAGCCAGGTTCAAGATCTGTTAGACTCTAGCCGTATTTGCATCACTCCTCAGGGTTTTGTTCAGATTAATGATTTTCCATCCTCCAGTTGTGTGGGTTCGTCAGTTAATGTCATGGAAGACTCCACAGGAAGTGTGTGCTCTGAAGATTGTCAATCGGAGAGTTCAGTTGAATATGGGAGAAGTTTCTAGAGGTTTCCGCGCCGGGTGCCGCATCTGTTTTCTCTGCCTAACCCGTTTAGCTTTTATGCACTAGTGTTTGCCGACCACCACCAGGATTGTTGGCTGGGGTCACTGTATTCATACTCATTTGTGCCTACGTGATGCTTTTGTTGGTTATACATGGGTGGGAGATGTTCGTCTGTGTGCTCATAGCTTGAGTTTCTATTTACCTTGTTATGAATATGTGTTTGCTTTCCGCATTGCATTATCGTTTAAACAGGTACATCAGAACCGTGGGTCTTATTTCCTCATCGTCCAGTTTGTTGCAGGAATTCCTTCAGAGATATGGAACAGAATCAGTTTGAATTGATTGAAGTCCGAAGCCAGTTGGGGCAGATGATGAGAGATATGCAAGAGATGCGTCTGGAACAGAAGATTCTCAAAGAGGAGAATAGTCAGCTGAAGACCCAAATGAGCTTGATCATGGAAGTAGTCAAGAATGTGCTTAGGAAAGAAGACGATCAGCTATTTGAAGCCGCAATGAAGAAGCTCGCGCCACCCGTGCATGTGGAACCTGAGCAGCAGCAACAAAGGGTGCATCCGTCTCAACGAAGGGTTCATGAGGGGAAGCCAAAGAGGATATTTGAGGCGCCACCTACAACATATGCTGAGCTCTTGCAGACTTTATTGAGGTTTAATCTGGTGGAGAAGAGAACGTTGGATCCACCCACAGGAGCGATTCCTCACGGGTACGATGCCAGTAAGCAATGTGAGTTTCATTCTGGGGCATTCGGACATGACATCGAGGGTTGTCATGCTTTTAAGCACAATGTTCAAGACCTGATTGACTCGCACGATATTGAATTCACGCCGAGCGGCGTAGCTGTACGTATTGCTCCTGTCCCAGTCGATGCTAAGATGACAGATGTTCCTAAAGCTGCAGTGGGTCAGAAGCGTATCCTGGACTCTACAGTGTCAGAATCTCCATGCCCACAACTGTTGCCTATTCTTGGGGCAGATCTGAGAAAGAAGATGGCTAAGCATAAGGAGGGCTTTAATCAGTACAGTGAAAGTCAAGAAACCGATGTTGCATTTGCTACGAAGGGTGTTCAAGAGTCAACCCGATACCAGCAACAACAACAACGATCTCAACAGTGGAAAAGGCAGCAGTATGCCAATCAGCGAAAAGCTCAAAATCAGAAGCCATTGAGGGTATTTAAGGTGCCTCCGATGCCGTATGCCGAACTTCTTCAGGAGTTGCTACGGTTGCAGTTGGTTGAGAAGAGGAAGTTAGCTCCACTGACAGGTACGCCTCCAGCAGGTCATGATAACAAGGAGCACTGTGATTTCCATTCAGGAGCACAAGGGCACAACATTGAAGATTGTCTGGCCTTCAAGCACAAAGTGCAGGATCTACTTGATAGTGCAGCAATCAGCTTCGGGCAGGGAAGTCCCAAAATCATTTGAATGAAGGAGGAAGGGCTCTATAATTTGGTTGAGTCGTTAAAAGCAGATCAGGACAACATCGAATTGTCTCTAATAAAGATAGCTGGTTCAGCAGCAGGACAAATGTGAAAGCCCGGTTCTCGGAAGCTAGCATTTTTTCTTGTTTTATCTTGTCATGTCTTTACATTTGTAGTTTCTTTCCTGTTTGAATTTGCAATGTTGTTTGTAAAACTTGTTGTTTTCATTCAATTGATGATAATGAAATAAATATGCATGTTTTGATTGAATCCAGTCGTGTTCACTAATTGTTTTTACAAATGTCCAACGCTGGGTTAAGAAGGATCTGGGGAGGATGACGAAAATGAACGACGTGCAAAATTCCGATTGTATGCTTTTGAAATAAAACCTGTTGATGATGTACATGCATTGTTTCAAATCCCTAAACACCGGAGTTATAAGGAAGATAATCCCTTGTCAACCCCTTTGAGCCTAGTAGTAGGAGTTCTTTCTGAAAGCGAAAAACCCTCAATCTTAACCTGGGGCAGGGTAGGTGTTAGTTAATTTGACCGAGCGTCCAAATTGCAAAAGGAGTGTCCGTTCGAGGATCAATCACGTCCCTAGAGGTCGTGCCTAAAAGACCACAATGGTTCAATCAAGAGTGGGGCAGTCATGTCATTCCCCAAAGAGTCAAACAACCAGTGTCACACGACTTGTTCGAAAGAAAAAACGAAGAAAAAAAGAGAATCAAAAGCCCGCTAAGTCAAGAAAACTTCAAAACAAATGACTTAGGCAAAAATGAGGGCAACCCGCTGGACTTAAAAAAAAAATAAAAAAAATCAAAAGAAACTCAAAAGGAGTCAGTCCAGGCAAAAGTTAGGGATATGAAAAGAAAAAGAAGAAAAGGATAAAAAGAAAAATCCTCAAAGGAAATACGAGTCGTGTGACCTCAAGTGTCAAAGACGAAAAGTGAGTGGCTGTCACTCCGAAAACTCATAGTTTCTCGAACTATCACTCCTATCTTTCAACCTCTGAGAGGTGAGCGCTAAGGTTGAATTAGCTGAACGTAGGATGGGAGAACATCAAGGAGAACGGGTGGGTTAAAACAAACTTTGAGCCTTTATCCTTTCCTTCAAAACCATGAACCTGACCACATTACAACCTTCAAAAGTCCTAATTGAAACAGGTTGTTTCGAAAGCATACTCCGGTAAAGGTCGCGTCGATTCTGACTCCTAAAAGGGTTCCCCTTACCACGTTGGTACTGATGTTGATATTCTTCATAAATGTTTGTGCATTATATGCCATAAACTGTTTTTTCCTTTTCCCAGTGAACAAATTGGATGTCAAAGCTGTCATATGTGTTGCATTAATACATCTTTTACGCAGAACAACTTGTTTTACTTGCGAGTGAGCGCTTGACAGCAGAAAAGTTTCCTACAGTGCAAATGTATGGTCAGGATAGAATGCAGAACGCTCGAATGTTCCGAGAGCAGGGACAAGCTACTATTGTGATCCCCAGTCAGGTCAGCCTTTCGAAGTCAGTCACCCTGGGGCAATCAGGTTGAGATCCGGTGAGTACGCCATAGTCAGGAGGTACTGCTCTAAATCAGATAATCAGGAGCGAGGTCATCGCAGTCAGGGGCAGGCCATCTTAAGAGCGCAGAGGTTGCTCTTTATTCGAGAAGCATTTGATGTGAAGCATCTCTTCGAAGTTCAGAATATTGGGGCGTGTCATATCAGACCATCAGGGCTCAGTTTTTCAGATTTCCTTTCGAGGACTATCCCCACAGAGGTCCCGCAGGCTGAGGCATATCAGAAGCGAAAGGATTGTTCTTCTCCGTATCAGCAGGGTTATTCAGAGCTATTCGAGTAGACTCAGCCAATTTTCAGGAGCGAGGCGAATGTCGGGAAGTCGTGTTACTATCCCGTGAGTCTTCAATCAGAAAACTGTGGATTCAGGCAGAGTGTTTTCCAGCGTCAGTTGTACCTGACCCATCACGGATAGCCTAAGAGTTCAAATCCATGTTGGCAATCACTGTGAGGCCCATCCGTGTTAGCGCATCAGTTTCCAAATCCAATTTTCGGCAATACGCGGGAAGACTCCGTCCATTTTCTCCAGCAAAGTCCAATTTGTCAGTGGCACGGGTGAGCTATCCCCAGAGGAGTCCAATCATACTCGACACGTCTGCTATTTCACAGCGGAGTCATATTCCCCAGCAGGGTATTACTTCGTCGATGGTGTTCGGTTAAGTTCCCAATATCCCCAGCGGATTTGATGTCACTCTTCCAGCATTTATTTGCTGGAATGATTCCGTGATATTCGGTTTATCCCCAGCGGAGTTGGCTTCGTCTTCAGCATTTATTTTGCTGAAGTGGTTTTCTGTACCCAGCTTTCTCCGGCAGCTCGAGCCTGCATCAGCATATTGCATGCATCATCATACTTGCATCATACTTGCATGTCATTTTCAAAATGCGTAGCATTTCCATCCTGAATGGAGCATTACGCCATAGAAAGATTCAAACATATGCATAGGCATACGAAGCATAAGTCAGGTTTTCTACCAGCCTCACATGGCGCGCGAATTACTCTGTGATCAGTTCAGGGGCATTTATCCAGCAGCAGTGTTCAGACGATTCAGCGGTTTATTTGTATCTCAGATCACACAACAGTTATGCTTCGATCAATCAGTCATCTGGTATCGGCAGGCTTTTCTTCCCGTCAATTCATATTGACGATGTGTTCCTCCAATAAGTGGATTTCTCCGTCTATCATTAGACGTCTTGAGTTCAAATGTTGTTTTCTTTCCGTCTATCAGTAGACGATGTGAAGTTGCGAGAGATTTTCAGTGGGGTTCAAGACGGGGTTCCTCAAGCAAGTGGCTTTTCTTTCCGTCTATCAGTAGACGATGTGAAGTTTCAGGTTATTGTTCAGCGGGTTTCTTATTGTCAGATCATACAGATGGGGCGTTTCCCCAGCGAGTCTTCTCCGGATATCTTTAGATGTTGAGGGGTTTCAAAACAATATTTCGGATAGTGGTTTTCTTTCTGTTTATTGGATGAGAGGACGTTTCAAGAGGGACTTTTCTGACTGTCAATCCTTATTGATGTCGAGGCTCTTCGAAGAATGTTCAGTTTTCGTGATTGTCGATTCTTATTGACGACATGGTTCTTTAAAGGTGGTTTTCTTCCCGTCGGTCCATACTGACGATGTGGCCCCTTCAAGGATATTGATCTTCCCATCAATTCCCGTAGACAGAAGGATTCTGAAATTCGAGGGATGGTGTTGAATTGCGTAGGGCGTCTTTCCGTCTATCCTTAGACGATGTGAGTATGGAGATTATTTCTTCCCGTCTATCCTTAGACGATGTGAATTGATTTGTTTCATCAATCAGGATGATCCCGTCTATCCTTAAACGATGTGAATGGATTTGTTTCATCAATCAGGATGATCCCGTCTATCCTTAGACAATGTGAGTGTGGAGATTAATGGTGTCTTCCCGTCTACCCTTAGACGATGTGAGTATGGAGATTATTTCTTCCCGTCTATCCTTAGACGATGTGAATTGATTTGTTTCATCAATCAGGATGATCCCGTCTATCCTTAGACGATGTGAATGGATTTGTTTCATCAATAAGGATGATCCCGTCTATCCTTAGACGATGTGACTGTGGAGATTAATGGTGTGTTCCCGTCTACCCTTAGACGATGTGAGTATGGAGATTATTTCTTCCCGTCTATCCTTAGACGATGTGAATTGATTTGTTTCATCAATCAGGATGATTCCGTCTACCTTTAGACGATGTGAGTGTGGAGATTATGAATTTCTTCCTGTCTATCCTTAGACGATGTGAATATTGATTTGTTTCATCAATCAGGATGATTCCGTCTACCTTTAGACGATGTGAGTTGGGAGATTATTTCTTCCCGTCTATCCTTAGACGATGTGAATATTGATTTGTTTCATCAATCAGGATGATCCCGTCTATCCTTAGACGATGTGAGTATGGAGATTAACGGTGTCTTGCCGTCTATCCTTAGACGATGTGAGTATTGAATTTTTCCTTCAAGAGGTGGGTATCTTTCCGTCTATCCTTAGACGATGTGAGTATTGGTGTTTCCTACATTCAGGGTGTCTTCCCGTCCATCTTTGGACGATGTGAGTATATTTCTCTTCCTGCCTATCAGTAGGCAATGTGAAAGGATCAGGTGTTTTTTTGCAACCCTCAGGGTTTGCTATAGGGGGTATCACAGGTAATTGGCGTTAAAATCAGGGTTTCTTTTACCAGATGATTGATCAGTTTGGTGCCGTAATGACTGGACTCGGTTTTCAGGATTTTATTCCCCAAGCAGTTTACAGTATATGCTCGCGGTTGGAAAATTTTCGGGTTTTATTTGTATTCAACCGTCTCGTACCTCCGAATGTTTGAAGGCTGAGCGCTCTTCAAACCCTTCAGGTCCAAGTCGCTTGAATAGGGGCAGCTGTTGCAGCCTAAAATTTGACCAACCGGTTCTCCTATCTGACTCGTGGTTTAAATTCATATTCGCAAATCAGACGCATGACATTTGTGCATAGACAGAGGATATCAGGGTTACAGCTTGGTTTTCATTTACTAGATGGCAGATCCAGTCCAGATCATCAGGGTTTTATTTTCGGGAAATTGTGCGCTCCTCGGGGATTTGTAGCTTGCATAGTGATTTTGGGATATTCTGATGCCCGGGGTTCTCTGTTCGATTCAATCTGGTCTCGTGCGCTCTTTTATGGTGGTCATTTGCATTTGTCTGCATTTTCAGGGTTTAATAGACTTTTGTGGATTTTAAATAGGCATTTTAATCATTTTTAGGATTTAAATAGATTTTTTTAGAATTTTAAATAGCTTAAATATCTTTTTAGAATTTTATATGGATTTTTAAATAGATTTAATAGTTTTTTAATCATTTTTAGAATATAAAAGATTTTAAATAGTTTTAATTGTTTTAGATAATATAGAAAATATTATAGATTTTTCTTTTATGTTAATAGGAATTTTTAATAGTTTTTAATAGAAATAATAGAGTTTGTGTTAATGGAGCTTTAATCTTTTAATAGATTTTTCTTATTAGTTTTAAATAGGATTTTAATAGTTTTAAATAATATTAGAAATTAAATAGAGATTATTAGAATTTTTTGTTAATATAGGTTTAAGTAGATATTAATCACCTTTTAGATTTAATTAGGATTTAATCTTTTAGTGAGGGGTCAATTGAGTTCATTGTTTTAGAGTTAGTTAGGTTTAATTTTTGATTAATTTTTAATTAGGTCTAAGCATTTTTAATTCAGAATTATTAATCAGTTTTTTTCAGTTTTTTTAGGGTTTTTTGTCCAGTTTTTCGTTGGGCCCAGGAAGCAGTTTTTTGAAGCCCAAGTCATTTTTGCAATCCAGTTTTTTGTTCAGAATTCTGCAACTGCCACTTGTCAGCATAAAAGCTGATCCACACGTCCACGCGAGGCCCCACCACCTCACACTCTCCCTCAGCCAAGAATCTCACACGCGTCCCACTCAGACCCTAACTCTCTCTTCTGCCACACGTCCAACCACGTGTCTTCCCCCAGTCTCTCCCACTCACGCGTGTCACCACCACAGCCCTTCACCTGAGCATCACCGGGACCTCGTCGCCGGCCATGCATCCGCCCTGATCCCCATACCGCCGGCCACCCTAACGCCTTCCGACCACCGCAACAGCTCGCCGGAGCTTGTTCTCTACCCAGAAATTCACAGAAACATTTCTTCTCCGATCTTCCTCCATCCAACTTCGTCTTCACCTCGCCGGAAAACTCATCCTTCGCCGGAAACTTCAAGAGCAATTTTCCAGATTCTTCATCCAAGCTTGCATCAGTTCATCATTGCAATCTCCAGAAATTCAACCTTCAATCAGCTCCAGTCCAATCTTCTTCAACGACCTTCGTATCCCCAGAAACTTCAACGAACCTCCTCCTTCAACCTTCAAGAACTCGTCACCTTCATCGCTCTTCAAGAACGATTTCCCAGAAACACGCATCAAACCTTCAAACATCGTCAAAATCAACCAACTTCAAGTAAGTCTTCTTCCCACTTCGTTTTTCCAGAAACTCCTTGGTGTTCTTCAACCGCGTCTCAAGAACGCCATCCAAGCTTCTTGCTGTTCAAGACTTCCGTTGATCTTCGTCAGTTCTTGAGAGCTCCGTCGAAGGTCGTAACCACCGCCATGGATCTGTGAAGGTTATCTGAGAAATACGCCTGGGTTCTTCGTGGATCTCAACGTGTCAACACCTCCAGGTTTTTGTTTCTTCCAACTCTTCTTTTAGATGTTTTAGATTACGAATCTGTTAGGAGTTGTGTTGGCATTTAGGTTTAGAGGTTCTTGATAGTTTAAACGAAGGGGATTTTGGTGAGATCTGGATTTGAGGTTAGGTTTTAGTTGAGGTTTTTTGTGAGAATGTGCGTGAGGTTGAGAGAGTTCAGAGAGGATGAAAGGTTGAAGACGACGGCTAGGTTAGTTTGGGTGAACAATGATCAGGGGAATGGGGAAGGAGGTAGGGTTTTGTTGGTAGGGTTTCGGACTAGGGTTTGGATTGGGCCAGGCCCAAATGTGTTTGCTGAACCACACTCCCCGTTTTACTCATCCCCCCCAGGCGTGTGAGAGACAGAATGAATGTGGACTGGGCCTTGTGCCCAATGCTATTCGCACCCCCCTTGTGCGTAAGCCCAGTGAGAATGAATAGAAAAACCTGCTAACTGCACCCCTTGCGTTTTTTTTCTTCTTTTATTTTTTAGTGGATTTCTGATAGCAGTGGGCCTGCGCCTTTTGCTAGGCGCACCCCCCCATTTTGGCCCACTTAGGGTTTTAACTGAAAAATATGCTGTTTGAACCCCCCTCCCATTTTATTCCAAATTTTGTGTTTTTAATTTCTTTTCATATTTCTTTGCATCTTGTAAAATTCATAAGAAAATAAAAACAATTGATTTTTGAGTTCTTGCTTTTTCTACCACTTCATGAAAATGTCTAGAAAATTAAATAAAAATAAAAATGCCATTTTATTTTTGTTTACTATTTTTGGTATATTTTCCATTTAAATGACCTTTTTAATATTTTTTAGTGCATGCATATTATTAGAAAATTCATAAAAAATAGTAGATTCGATCAAATAATTCCATTCTTTTGTCTGTAGACTCGTAATTCAATGTAGAATTTTATAGTACAAAAACATTAGCTTAATCATTCATTTTCATTTTAATTGCATTTTTTGTATTGTTTTGATATTGAATAATTGGTTTGTGGATATGTCTGCTTTGTTGATTTTGGTTCTTTCATCTGGTAATGAGTTTTGCTTTGATTTGTTAGTATGTTGTCATAGAGCCATGTAGGTTCCCATTAGATTTTTGATAGATTTTTGTAGGGTATTCTGTTATTTTTTGTCTGAGCTTGAGGATAGGAGCAGTCTTGATGGCTTCAGACTTTGAAGTTCAACTGTGGTTGAAATTCAGAGATAGTTTTTTGTGGTTTGAGGATCTGTGGTTTCTTCTTGAAGATGGAGGCTGGATGAAGTCTTGTTGGAGCTTGCAAGGATGCAGTGGATTGAGGCCTAGTCTAGGAGCTTGTTCTCTATTTGTGAGGTTCGAGATCCTGAAGTTTGAAGGGAGTTTATGGTACTTTCCTGAGGAAGGCACTATGAATGACTTTCATTCTTTCTTCTCACCTCTTTCTTAAGTATCCAATGATGCTGGAGCCTTCATGTGAGTTTAATTTCTCCTGAGGAGGAATGTAAACTGATCACAGTTGTTGAGCCGCATGGGATACGATTCCTAAGTGGAAGCCTCCTAGTACTTTCCTGAGGAAGGTCCTATGGGTCTATTCACTTAGCTCCCTTAGTTTATCTAGGATTTCTTAAGTATCCAATGATGTTGGAGCCAAATTGTGAGTTTAATTTCTCCTGAGGAGGAATGTAAACTGATCACAGTTGTTGAGCCACATAGGATACGATTCCTAAGTGTCAGCCTCCTAGTACTTTCCTGAGGAAGGTCCTATGGGTCTGCTCACTTAGTTCCCTTAGTTCAGATAGGCCTTCTCAAGTATCCAATGATGCCGGAGCCTTCATGTGAGTTTAATTTCTCCTGAGGAGGAATGTAAACTGATCACAGTTGTCGAGCCGCATAGGATATGACTCCTGAGTGGTAACCTCCTGGTACTTTCCCGAGGAAGGCACTATGAGTTTGTCTGCTTAGCTCCCTCTCTTTGGTAAGCTTGTTCTGAAGCTTGGAGACTGGGATTGATTCCGCTTGCTTAGGGTTTTGATTAGAGTTTTTGCTTAGATCTTTGCTTAAGGTGTTGCATAGGGTTTTGTTTAGAGATAGATTAGGAATTTGTTTCAGGGATGTTAGGGGCCCTGCTCAGGGTTTTTGTTTAAGCTTTTGATAGGAGTTTATCAGGTTAGCTTGCCTTCTCTTTGTGTTGTTTGACTTGTATGGTGTTATGTTGCATTAGACTTAGGAATTCATCTAGATAGTTCTGAGGTAGGTGCATCTTAGAAGTAGGCTTTGTGTGCATTAGAAGTTGAGGTGGTCCTCCTTCTGCTTGTATGTTATTGAGTGGCTTTGCTTGTTGGTATTTGGTAGAGCTGAGCTCCCCTTACCTCTGTGGTTTGCGGCCTTTGCGCCTTGCTTGTTTAGTTGTCACATTCATGCACATTTTTAATATTTCTTTACTTTGTAGTATTTCCCGTTTGCTGTTTAGTCCTGTTGCCATGATCCCTTAGGAGCTCTGACTTCTCCGCTGCGGAGTCGTTATGATAGACATTAGGATGGTCAACCAGGCATGATAGCAGTAGGTAGATTCCCCTTCTCCAGCTATAGTTTAGGGTGTCTTTTCCCTTTCCTTTCAGTAGGAGCTTTTGAGTAGCTTGTGTCGTAGTTAGCCGAACTACAGCTGCTCTGATTCCTCGTACCAGATGAGGATATGTAGGCATAGGATGCGATATCCTAGCGAGCACACTAACAACTAACCTTTGTTCTCTCGCGGCTGTGCGATCGAGACTTTCCCGCTGACGACTAATTGTTATCCCTTTTCTCTTGCCCGAGTGCATTTGAGACCAGATCGTAGTTGTAGGTTCCCGAACCTTTAGAACCAGTTTGTTTTCTCACTGCTGTGTGAGAACCCCCAGGTTAGCCGTAGTTAGTTGAACTACGTTTGCTCTGATCTTCCATGCTGTGTGGAAGTACGTAGGCACAGGACGCGATGTCCTGGCGAGCAATCTTTCCCCCGTTTAGATGTAGGTAGTCGAACTACGTTGACTCTGACTTTCCCATTGCACGAGGGAGTACGTAGGCCCAGAACACCGTATGTTCTGTCGAGTCCTGTCTTTTTATTTTCTTTTCAGACCGACCATTAGCGTAGATAGATAACACACCCTTTTCCTATAAACACCAAGCGTGGATCCCATCGAGTACGATGGACGTGAGGGGTGCTAATACCTTCCCCTTGCGTAACCGACTCCCGAATCCAGGTTTTGGTTGCGATGACCATACCTTTTCCCGTCTTCGCGGGGTTTACTTCGAGCGTTTCCTTTCCCGCTCTGAGGGATAAATAACGCACGGTGGTGACTCTCCTGTCAAGCCGGCGCCGATTTTCGCAGTAGCGACAGCTGGCGACTCTGCTGGGGACTTATAGCATCTAGAGACTTTTCCCATCCCTTATGCTGGGACCGTTTCCCATCCCCTACGCGAGTCAATCCTAGCGCTTGGGTGTTTATTTGTTGGGTGTTGTGCATATGTGTTTTATCTTTTCCGCACTTTACTTTTCTGTACCTTTACCTTTCCGCATTTATTTTCCAGCATTATATTATTGTGATTATTGCTGTGGGCAAGGGAGGTTACTGTGAGTGAGAAGCCGGACCTGGGCTTGAGTATGCACCTAGATATAGTTGTGGAGAGTAGTAGACGAACCTGTCTGCTGAGCAGGCACAGTTCCTTACGAAATCTACGCTCAGACGAGATTCTCGCAGAGGTGCTCCTTTCCGGTCCTGAGGATCTGAGGGGAGTCCATACGTGAGGATTGTCGACTCTGGGGACCGATCAGTTGGAAGTCAGCGCCGGCGCCGATTTTCGCAGTAGCGACAACATGTTGTTGATATCTGTGATCATTGATTGATGCTTGCTTGATGCTTTTCCTTTGAACTTTCATGTATGTTCTTCATCTTGCATTTCTTTTCCTTCTACTGTCATCTTCTCTCTCTTTTTGGAACTTGTTTAAGTTTCATCTTTGTTTTAATTTGTGATTGAATTGGATAGTGTTTACTTGTGCTTGGTCACATGATCCCTTAGGATTCCTAGTCCTACTTAATTTTTGATTAAGGTGGGAGTAGGAAAGACATTAGGCTTTCAATCCTTTGCATGATAAATATTAGGATAGTCCCTTCTTGACCTCAACTATAGGTCCATCATTTGTATGATAATATTAGTTAGACTTCCCTTTTATCCTAACTTAAGGATCATTTTGTATGATAATATTAGGGTTTTCAGTTTCCATTTAGTGTTTTCTTTTGTGTCCTCTCTTCTCATCTCAAACAACTCTAAGACACTTAATAAAGAATGATGAACATTATACGCCATGAGCCTTAAGTATATGGGAAATGATGAGTGCGGGGTTTCTACTCACCTGTCTAGAGTATTTAGTGTATACCTTTTAGGTGATATGCGACGCATTCGCTCATATATCACAGTCTTTAGTGCAACGTGAATCTCAAACAAATTCAATTCACTTCTCTAAAAAATCTTAAACCAAATTCAAACCTTTTTATCCTTTGGGATTGTGTTTCAAAATCATTTTCAAAAAAGAGTATGTTACTTCCGTTCTATCGCAAACAAGCATCGACCCTAACTGCTGGAATAGGAACTTAACGTCGCTCATAAAAAACACTTAGCCAACTAGTGGTCTAGTTTACCCAAACTACGTTTGCTCTGATTTCTCATACAAGATGATTATACGTAGGCACAAGAAGGCGATGTCTTGACGAGCAACCTTCCCCCATCACCCGTAGTTTTCCGAACTACGTTGACTCTGACTTTCCCATTGCACGAGGGAATACGTAGGCATAGAGAGGCGATGTCCTATCGAGTCTCCTTTTTTATTTTCTCTCTCCCGTTTCCGTTTAGAAGTAGCTTTTAAATAACACACCCTTTGATTAGACAATAAGCGTGGATCTCGTTGAGTACAACGGACGTGAGGGGTGCTAATACCTTCCCCTTGCGTAACTGACTCCCGAACCCAAGATTTGGTTGCGATGACCTTGTCTTCTTCTTTATTTTAGGTTTTCTTTGATCGTTTTATTTCCCCCTCTGTAGGATAAATAAAGTTCGGTGGCGAATCTTCTATTTGTTTCCACCAGTTATTTTTCGCAGTTGCGACAGCTGGCAACTCTGCTGGGGACATTCTGGTTCCCTATGCGAGTCAATCCTAGCGCTTATCTGTTTTATATCCTTGGGTGCTTATATTGGTGCATATGTATGTTTTATTTGTATATTTATTGTTGTATATTATTGCATTTGCATTTTACTTTCTGCACTTTATCATTGTAATCATATTATGCTATTGTGTTGTTGGGTGGGTTGTTCCATGAGAGATAAGCCCAATACTCAGGCTTGAGTATACACCTAGGATTAGTGTGGAGAGTAGTGTGGACTTGTGTGACATTTAGTCACACAAGAGTTTTCACGAAATTTGGGTCCAGACGAGGTTTTCTTTGGAGACATCCTATCCTGTGCATTTAGGACAGTTGAGGGGGTGTTGAATTAGAAAGCTAACGACTCTGGAGACTGTTCATTAGGAAGTCAATTGAGACCTCCTTGGTTGACTATGATGCCAAACTAGAAATGGTGAACGTATCATCGTTTCTCGACCTGAGAGTCCGTGATACTGACGACTTGCATAGGATGCCGTACCTTTCAAGACTAGAACCTACCTGTGAGTGGGATGGGTTTTGCAGGAAACTTTGACCTCCAACCAACCCGGTTTTCTGATTTTCTTGTCAGAGCAGACTTTTGACCTTGGCTATTGTGGTTTTCTGTCATCTTGGTATTCTGGATTTATGGTTTTTCTTATTGGAGCAAAGCTCTGGTTATATTCAGTCAGCAACACAACAACATTGGATACTTTTCTCCCCTTGTCTGCATTTGCATAATCATCCTGCATCTTAACATCACATGTGTATGTATTTTCAGATTTCTTATCTCTCCTTAGATTCTGGTCCTAATTTTCTTTGAAGATGGAAGTAGAGAGAAGGAAGGTCACTTTGTACAAGTTTCTATTACCAGAGTTGGGATCTTTATTTGGTCTAATTGCTATGGCTGATCCTAGAACTCTTGAGGTATTCAGAAGAGACAATGAGAGAATTTTGAGCCTTGTCCGTAAAGTCACTAGTTATGAGCAGGGAGCTATCCTCACTTTGCTCCAGTTTTATGACCCTCCACTGCGTTGCTTCACTTTTCCAGACTATGTGTTAGTTTCTACTTTGGAGGAGTTTGCTTTTATTTTGGGAGTTCCAATCCTGATTTCTACAAAACTCTTCTCACATGAAACATCTCACACATAAGCTTGACCCTTCCGAGTCAACTGAGTCAATGGTGTTAGACGATGACACGAATCTAGAAGGGGGGGGGGGTTGAATAGACCCCAATTAAAATATCAGTCGGCGCTACCAATAAAAATTGGTTTTAAAAATATTTGATATGCGGAAGCGGCCATGGAAAAATTACCATCTATAACGAACCGTTATTAGAAGACCGGATATGCGTCTACCCTATGGAAATGATAATGAGCAAAGAGAATCACCACACTAGTCACACTATTAATTGATTAATATCACTAATTAGTAAGACTAGTTCCAATGCCTCAAAATGCCAACAAATTATATGGACAACACAAGAGAATTTTGGTTTAGACAATTTATCAAACACTTGGCGTGTGTAGCACTTAAAGTGAGTTTTGCCTTGAGTAAGTAGCTCTTAGCTTCCTTGTACAATAAAATATTGTACTAGAGTAAAAAATAATGTTCAACACTTACTCAAACCAATACTAAATTTGATAGAATTGTTTGTACTAAAATTACTCAATTATTAAGCAAAAATGAAAGTGCAGAAAATAAAAGGCACAAAGATTTGTTGAGGCAGTTCCCCCGCCGTCCTCGCTTTGGGGTACGTCTGCCCTCAATTCTAACAATAGAATTGAGATCATATACTATAGATATCACCTGTTGTAGTTGAAACGTTTATACAAGAATAGACAAGCAAATATACAAACAAACTCTCTTGTTGTTGAAAATGCTCTCTCTTCTTGTTCCTTGATTCGAGTCGAATCAAGTCCTTCGATTGTTATGAATAGACCTCCGATTACAGCCCCTTTGTTGAACAACCTTACAATCTTCAAACCCCAGCCCGACTGATCTCAAACACAAACTAATCGAACCCGAACCTCTCCTTAACGATTCACCGATTGCTGCTACTAGATTGACGAAACCCACCACTCCTCAATCACCTTCGCTCAGCTGAATGTTTGTCGAGAAGATTCGTGCCAAAAAACCCCCAAATTCACAGAATCTTGGAGGACAAAACCCTCAAGGTTTTATTCAAGAAAAACCTGCCAAGAAACTCAACCCGAATCATATTCCCAATCAATGACTTTGGACGTTATCACCTTGAAACAAACCACAATTGTTGCACCCCAAAATTTGCCCAACATTTCTTTACCTAGCTTATGTTTCATTTCATTCACATTAGCATTATCATTTGCATTTCATTGACATGGGTGCAAGAGATCAAGAGGTATGATTACCAATCAAGAGCTATACAAGACCGTGAGGCTAGCCAAGAGGCTTATTCAGGTGTTCAAGGGTTGATATCCTTACCAGAGAAGTTAAAAGATCCTCAGAGAGAGTGATTGAAGCCAAGTGTGTAGGTCTCCTAACTTGAGAGTTGTGGAAAGCCATCGGATGATTCTGAGGCCATGAAGTTGGACTTGAGGTCTTGAGAGAGCTCATGAGAAGTTTTGAAGATCACTTTGAGGCCTAGACAGGTCATTGTGCAAGATTAAGAAGACTCAACCATGAGTGGTGCAATTAGGGTTTGACTGGGTCAACCCTAAGTCAACTAATGATTTGAAGGAGGTTGAGACCTAATTCAAGATCCAGGTGATCATGGATTGATACATTGAGATGTTATAAGGATGATTCCAAGGTTAAATCATCATGATTGAAGAATTTGAGAAGTTTCAGGCTAGGGTTTCTAAGACTTGACAGTGTAAAATCCCCTAGCTTGACCCCTGACTTCCAGGCTATTTAACTCAAGGTAGGATTGTCATCTCATCTTGACCCTAACTTGATGGTTGTAGGTCATGATCTTAGCTTTAATTTGAGTATTAGAAGTCCTTGATAGGGTTTATAGAACTCAAGTTATGAGCCAGACAAGTTACAGGTCATCTAAGGCATGTGAATTTGGAGCTTGAAAGTTACCCAACTTGCATGACACTTTTGCCCTAGAAGGATGATTCCTATGAATTTTTGGTCAACATGAATGTTGTTCCTTATCCTCTTAGCTTTCTATAGAGTACTAGAAGTCCATGATTGGATTTGTAGAACTCAAGTTATGGCTTTGACAAGTCAAGGGTATTTTGGGTATTTGGACATTACAAGTCATTTTGGATCATAAGCCAATTCCATCATCTTGCAAGCCTCAAATGGATTTTTGTTCAACATGAAAGTTTCTCGAAATGATGTTTTTAGCTTAGCCAAGTATCAATAGTCCATTGATATGGATTATATCAAGCATTGGTTGAAGAAAATTCACATAAACGCCATTTTAATGAATTAAAAGGTGAAAATTCAAAATAATTGGAAATAACATGTTTTCAAGTCAAATTTGTGGTCATTTTGCCATTTGGAAGATTTCTTCATAAGTAAGAAACATATCAAACACACTCCATGGATTGAAATCAAGGGAGGGAAACCATTCCATTACATTCCACAAGTGTTAAGTGAATCATTTGGTCTGAGTTTGAAGAAGGAACAAAGCTAAAACTTGCATACCAACATTGAATTTTCGGAAGAGAGTGAAAATCAAAAATCCACAATTGGGCTTGGTTTGGGCCTCCAAAGTATTTGAACAAAATATAAATAAGATATGGATTAGTTTAGGAAGCTTCTAGTGCAGAATTCTGGTGAGAAGCCATTGGAGCAAAGTGAAGAAAAAAGCTTGAAAGTGAGTTTTTGTTTTTGAGAAGAAGGAGAGGGTTGTGTAACCCTAATGCACTAAATCCACATATATCCCCTCTTTTCATTTACGTTTTTTTTTTTAACTTTTTATTTTTTATCTGTTTTAGTAATTCATGACTTAATAATAATAAAGATTATCATACTTGTTTTGCTTAATTAATTAAGTAATTTTTTTATAATAAATTTAAAAAAAAAAAAAAAAAAACTAAAAAGCTAAAAAGTCATTCATCATAAAAATAGAATTTAAGTTTTGATTAATTTGAAAAAATCTAATTGTGAATTCATTTTAATAAAATAAACACATTTCACTTAACATTAAAAACTTTTTAACATAAAAATTAAAAACATTTTTTAATGAAAATAAAATTTAAAACAAATTTTTCTTAATAAAAAAACCTTAAAATTAAAACATTTTCTTAATTAAATTAAAACATTTTTTTGTAAGTAAAACATAAAATAAAATAAGTTCTCTTTTAAAAATGCAAAATTAACTTTTCTTTTAAATAAAACTCAAAAAAGTAAAATCTTGATTGAGGCGTCTCAATTTCTGTATAACCCTCGTCATTATCTCGTTCGCTTCTGCTTATTAATCTGTCATTGGATTGTGTTGTCGCTTTTCAGTTGTAATCATGCGATGTTATCGTCGCTTATTATGTCGCTTATTTTATCTGTTTTTTGGGTTTGTAATTGTGCGAGTAATCGTCGCAGTTATTTATTTTTGGCATTGTTTTTGGGATTTGTAATTTACGCGAGTGATCGTCGCGATGTTTTCTTTATTGCTTTCATTATTTCCGCATTTCAATTCCTTCCATATAATAAGTCTTAGTCATTTGCATTAATTTACCGTTAATCCTCCGAAGGATTAGGTCTAGCCGTTTGACCGCCGAGTCAATAGTCCTAACCTTGACCGTTTCAAAACCTTAATAGCCTAGGCGTCCCGCCGTGGACGAAAATGCCCTTTACCCTAGCATTAGGTCAAAGAGTCGCCATACTCTGTTTTAGGGTTTCCCGGCGTGGAACATTTAGTCAAGCCTAATTTAATTAACAACTTTCAACATAGAAATAGAAGTTTCAAGACTCCGCGTAAGCGTTTCCTTAAGAAATGCTTACTCCCCATTTGAAACCTTGACCACAGTCAAGAAGTTGCTAACCTCCCTTTTGATGGGAACTACGATTACTCTGATTCCATTCCCTGTCCAGGATACATAGGCACAAGATGCGAATCTTGCCGAGTAAACTTAGGACTAACCCTTAGGTCTTTCAGTCACTCTATCCCTTAGCTCATCATATATACTTAAAGCAAATAATAAACCAAAAATAGTAAAAAAATAAACAAAAGGTTCCTGTAGAGTACTACAGAAGTTTAGGGTGCTAGTACCTTCCCTAAGCTTAACCAACCCCTTACCTAGGTCTCTCCCCACATTGTTTACGATGCAAAAATAGGTTTTCCTTCATTTGACCTTTTCCTTCGGATAAATCAAAGTCGGTTGTGAATCAAAAATTGTGATTCAAACTAATTAATAGTTTGGTATCCTATTTCCACCGCAACAGAAAATGGCGACTTCACTAGGGACGCCATAATTTTTAAGGGTTACCCCTATTTTGTTTTATTTTGCCATTTGCTTCGTTATTTATTTTCTTTTATATATATCTATTGTAATTTGCTTGGGGGGTATCTTTTTTATGAGATAAGTCCTACACCCGTACTTGAGTGAACTTATTATAGAAGGTGATATATTCGACGAGGCTTATAGGGAGTTGAATCCCGACCAAGCCGACTTGAGAATCACCGCTCAGTTGAGGCCCTTTTGAAAGGTAGTTCTGTTGAACGAGTAATCGTGAAAACACTTACTATCTTCGATGGGAGCCTATAATACTGGGGACCGTAGTTACCTTAACACCACCTTGGCCTTATATAGGACGTAATGCGGGAACTATGAGGGAGTAATCCCAAAACAGTTGCTACGCGATACTAAACTCAAAAGAGGTTCTTTTGAGAATATTATTAACCGCCGAGTCAATTGGGAAATTGATAATATTCGAAAGATGGACTGATGACTTTGGACACCGATTTAGAACCCTTGTTCTGTAGGTACAATTAACGCTATAGTACATACCTTTGTGGGAGGGGTAGACCTTAACTCCGCTCATATACCTTTAACCTAAGACTTTGTACATGTGCATTGCATCCATAAAGCATCACATGGCATTACTTTTCATGGAATTCAAACTTTATTTATGAATATTGAAGGATACCATGGATTAAAATAGAAAAACACTTTGAAATATTCTTTTAAGAGTCTTAAGTTGGATGACCTAAGGAAGTTAGGAGCTTTAGTCCAAGATCAAGAAGGATTCAGAAACAAGTATAGAGGTCGTTATCTTTGTTGAAACTTCAAGTAGACAAAGGACTTCTCTCTGCTTCGCTACAGTTCTACGATCCAAATTATCTTTACCTTACATTCCTCAGATTATCAGCTCTTGCCTACCCTAGAAGAGTACTCTCAATTGGCGGGGTTACCTATGTTGGATGGATCTTCTTTCCCTTTCTTGTAGGTGAACCCTAAAGAACAAGACCTTTGCTAAAGCCATATCTTCAAGGTTATCCGACATCAAGGACATTAATGACTAACAATTGTGGAGACTTTTTCAACATACCCTCGCTTGGTTTTGATGAAGGATTTATTTTCCTCTGACTCTCGATCTACCTTTCGAAGATAGGCTCATCCTCGGAAAGGCCCAGCTAAAAGAATCGATTAAGGAGCAGAATACGAAGCTTCCTTAGGGCTTTATTAGCTTTTATTTAGCTATTTTCATTAAGAATTTCTTTTAAGAATATTATTTGTAATTCATTTTCAAATAAACAATAAAATTTTCTTTGGTATTCCGCGATATTCGTAAATATTTGGATTCCATGAAATCGTTCATCCGCATTTTGCATCTTTAGCATCATATTTTTCATTGCATGTGTCTCTCGGTTTCTCATACTCGGTTCTCTCACCTTCCAGTTTCGTCACCCTGGGACCTCCGCATCAGTACAACACTAGAGTCTAAGCTCGGAAAAGGATGGAAGAGCAAAATCAAGAGATCGACCGTGTCAGCCATGAACTCGAAGATCTTCGAGGAAGTGTGGGGCAAATTATGGAGATACTACAAGCTCTTAATGCAAAGATGGATACTTAGGCCACTGTTGTTTCTGAGACTACCAATAATGTTTTGGGTCCTCAACCAGCTGTTACTGTCGAGAATATACCTCCTCAGGGTCGTCAATCCAGTTCGGTGCATCCTACTATTGCTCAACCAGTTCGACGAGTTACTCCTCCGAAGTGAAAAACTCCGAGCGTTGACCACCATAAAAGAGCTACACGTCCGAGGAATCGCTTGATGGCTGCTCATCAACATCAGCAGAATTATGTTTAAGGTTATCCGGTTCAGTATGCTCAACAACCCTATGTAGCTACTGTTGCACCTCCTTTCAATCGACAGGTTCCTACATATCAGCCTGTGCAACCGACTCCGGTCTATCAGCATCCGGTTTATCAACAGCCTCCTGTTTATTAGCCTACACAAACTTCTGTCAACTGTCAATGAACGCCCACCGCTCTAGCCCATCAAAATCCGAGGAATCAGACACCTCACCAAAATGCTCCGATTAGGAGACAATACAAGCCTTGTCTGTCGATTCCGATGACGTTCACCGAGTTATATCCTTACTTAGTGCGGCGAGGTTTGATCACTACCCGAGCAATGGGTCCGCCTCGTAATCCTTTGCCTTCCAATTACAACGCCGCCGCTCATTGTTTATTTCATGAGGGGGCGCCCGGACATGATTTGGAAAATTGTTATGCTCTGGAGGATATTGTCAGAGATTTGTTGGAACAGAAGATATTGTCTTTCGATGATCCTCAGCCAAAGGTCAAGACTCGTCTAAAGGTTTTCAACATATCTCAACCAATTACTTCTCTTGTGAATCTGCCAAAACTGGTAGTTATTCAGAAGCCTAGTCCATTTTATTTCAGCAGTCCTCAAGATGATGTGACCCCGATCGACCAAGAATCTGGGAAAGTTAGTCTGAAGGAAGACTCGAAGACTGATACTGAAGCATTGACAGATATAACTGGGGCAAGCAAGGTGGTTCACAATGATCATATTCCCCATGTCATTGAGGCTTCGCCAGAGGAAACCACTACTACCATGCCGGTCTTAGATACAAAGACTTCATAAACACATTTTGAAGGACTTTGAGACAATTCATTTTGTTATTTATATGTTTTATTTTCTTTGATTAAGCATAATTAGTATGTACGAACTTGTTTATTTTGGAATGATTAATGCATATGTTTGTCTTGAATAAATCCATTCGTTTCACTCACAAAAAATGTTTTTTTCCATAATCTATAATGCCAACTTTACCCGATCTCTTGTTTGATAGAAAATTGGGAGGAGGATGATGAACCAAAACGTCAAATCTCTTGTCGTACGCTTTCGGTTGAAACCTGCTGATGATGTAAGGCATTGTTTCAAATCCTAAACACTGGAGACATAAGGTGATAATCCCTCTTTAACCCCTTTGAGTCGTGAAGTAAGAGTTTTCTTCTTTGCCAAACATAAAAAAAACCCTTTACTCTAACCTGGGACAGGGTAGTTTTTCAGTTAAATTGATCGAGCGCTCAGACTCTAAAAAAGGAGGAGCGAACCTTCGAGAATCTATCCTTAACATCTTAGGAAGTTAGAAGTCAATGACTATCCCTCTACTACCAAAAGAGTGGGGCATTCACGAGCCTTTCAAAAGAGTCACACGACTTAGTCAACAAAATATATATATATATATATATATATATATATATATATATATATATATATATATATATATATATATATATATATATATATATATATATATATATATATATATATATATATATATATATATATATATATATATATATATATATATATATATATATATATATATATATATATATATATATATATATATATATATATATATATATATATATATATATATATATATATATATATATATATATATATATATATATATATATATATATATATATATATATATATATATATATATATATATATATATATATATATATATATATATATATATATATATATATATATATATATATATATATATATATATATATATATATATATATATATATATATATATATATATATATATATATATATATATATATATATATATATATATATATATATATATATATATATATATATATATATATATATATATATATATATATATATATATATATATATATATATATATATATATATATATATATATATATATATATATATATATATATATATATATATATATATATATAGCCCGCTAAGTCAAAACCTACGAAGGAGACTTATGCAAAACTGGGGCATCCCGCTGGACTCCAAAGTCAAATCAAAAGAATGCCGTCCAGGCAAAAGTTAGAGAATACAAGTAAAAACAACAAAGGGGTTACAATAAGTGATCCCCAATAAAGATCAAAGTGGTGAGATTCAAAAACCAAAAGACGATAGGTGAGTGACTCCCATGACCAAAGCCTTGATGAGTTCTCGACCCTATCAAATGAATGCCCGTATTCGGTTAACTGAGTTAGGATTGGAAAACATCACGAAGAATGGGTGGGTGCAAATAACTTTGAGCCTTTATCCTTTGTTTCTTAAACCATGAACCAAGCCACGATACAGCCTTTAAAAGACCTAATTGAAGCATGATTTCTTTTGAAAGCATACTCAACAAGATAACGTTTCCTGACTCCTACGAGCTATACTCAATTTAATACTGGCATTACAAATCAAATTCATATCCTGACTATGTGATTTCGGTCACGAATTATAGCGATATCCTTTTTCAAAATAAAAACAAAATTTTCAAGAAAAATATACATGTTGCATTGACAATTTCAGGATTAGCAGTTCGTGCGTGTTGATTTTTGCTTGATATATTAAAAACTTACATACATACATCCACAATGGAACTTGAAGATCCTGCTAAACAGGGGTAGGTGGTTTCCAAATCGTGTACTGATGCGAACCTGGCGTACTTAAGAGCTGTTCTTGTAAACTCAGTCATCACACGGTTGATCCGTGCCAGTTACGTCGAGATCTGACAAATCTCTCCAAGAGTTTGAAAACAGTGGGGCAATCGAACCCTATGTTCTCTGTAAAATCCTCTCGAGATGAATTTCTCACAAAGCAGGTACTCTGGGGCATGATACTTTTTAAAATGGCAACTACTAAAAAGTCCATTGAGATCAAAATTAGCTTCGTTTCACAATATTCTTCATGCACCCGATGAATCTTACTCCCGACGGTCTTTATTCCCCAGTAAATCTCATCATTGCAGAAACACGTCTAAACCATTGCCTCAACACAGTCCCCAGAGGGACTTTAAGCCAACACAATCCCTAGAGAGACTTTAAACTAACAGTCCCCAGAGAGACTTTAAGCTGACCTAGTCCCCAGCGAGACTTTAAGCTGACGACACTTTGGACCGAGCCAGTGATCTCCCAGATAGCAGAGATCTTACCAGCATCTTCCCAATGATAGTCCCCAACGAGACTTTAAGCTGTCCACACTTTTGGGATCCATCCGATAAATCCCCAGTGACTCTCAAGACTGCAGAGATATCCTGGTATCCTCCATGTGATATATGTTCTGGAAGACCCATCCTCGGTGGAATTATCTGTTCCTCGGTGAAATTGCCTTACCTTCCTCAGGAATATTCCCCAAGAGATTGCCATATTCTCCCCAAGAAGTCAAGATACAGTCCCCAGGAATGTCTGTTGATTTCCCCCCAGTAAGTCCAACGAACTCTCCTCAGGGAAGTTTGATATATTTTATCCCCAGTGGGATGTACCTTTTCTCCAGGAAGGTGAGGTGCTATTCCCAGGAAGTTGCTACACTATCTCCATGAAACTGCCTAGCTCCACATCTCCCCACGAAGTGGATATTTATTTTATCCCCGGAAGTCTCTGATCCCAAGAGTTCTTGGGCTGATTATAGTTCATGATAGCAATCCCTCCCGTGAAGTCATGACATCGTATCCCCATGCGGAGGTCATGGATCCCCAGTTGAAGTCATGATATCGTACTCTCTAGTGAAGCCGTATCATATCCCCATGTGGATGTCATGATATTTTCTTCCCAGGGAAGTTAGAACTTTGAAGCAAGATTTGGTTCTACCATCAACTCTTCTTATCCTTCGATAGATGTACTGTTGCAGAGGTCACCGGGTATCCCCGTCGAGATGTTTATTTCATCTTATTTTTTCGTCTTCTCATCTGTTTTGTCAGCATATGCATGAGCCTAAGCATTGCATACTCATTGCATGACATTTTCATACACATTAACATACACATTAGTATACACTTTGGCATGCGCATTAGCATTTACATTGTTTTGCTATCCGTGTCATCCTTTATCGTTACCGACGAGTAATTGGGTTTGTCAGCTCTCTCTGAGTAGATTGTCAGCCCTAAGCATAAAATACTTGTTTGTTCCAAGTTTCCCCACAGTGTTCAACCCTCGTGGACGATGGTTATTTCTGTTACCTTTCTGCGCTAGGATAAGTTAGTCCCCATTCGAGTTCGTTTCCTCAATGGAGTGTTGTTTGTTAGTTCTTTCTAGCGCAATTCTAGATCGAACTTCGGGCCCGTCTGTCATTGAACCTACTTGGGCGTGCATTTATTTTGCACTATCCCACCAGAGAATCCTATCATCATTATCACATTACACTTTACATAACACTCTACAATCGATCTTCTCGTACAAGAAGTTCTTACGTTACACTTTGTGATCTCGATGTTTGTCATCATCACAACTCTCTTTACAATTTACACTTTGTGATCTCGATGTTTGTCATCATCAGAACTCTCTTTACAATTTACACTTTGTGATCTCGATGTTTGTCATCATCACAACTTTCTTTACAATTTACATTACAATGATCTCGATGTTTGTCATCATCACAACTTTCCTTACAATTTACATTACAGTGATCTCGATGTTTGTCATCATCACAACTTTCTTTACAATTTACATTACATGTCACCACCTCTACAAGCAATGCTCATCCGAGAAGCTTATCCTTGCTACTTTTTTCATATGAGCAGTATTTCTCGCCTGAGAAGCTTATCCTATCTTCATCATGAGGAGTAGCAAGTGGCCATATCTATCAAGAAGCTGGTTCCATTTCCTTTATCATAGTGAAGAAAGGGAAGGTTTAAACCGAATCGTATTCAGGAGAGTGGGAATCTTGAAGTATGAGGAAGTTCATTTTATCCTTTAGTAAAAGAAGGAGCTGAATCGTATTCAGGAGAGTGTGAATCTTGAAGTATGAGGAAGTTCATTTTATCCTTTAGTAAAAGAAGGAGCTGAATCGTATTTAGGAGAGTATGAATCTTGAAGTATGAGGAAGTTCATTTTATCCTTTAGTAAAAGAAGGAGCTGAATCGTATTCAGGAGAGTATAAATCTTGAAGTATGAGGAAGTTCATTTTATCCTTTAGTAAAAGAAGAAGCTCAATCATGTTCTGATCATGGAAGCTTATATTATCAGATGAGCGATAATCCCCTCCATTGGAGCTTATCAATCAATTTTTCATTTATTATCCACAGATAAACAACAGTCTCTTTATTTGAGAGCTTATCCAGTTTGGCATATAAGTCCCTTCCGACGATAAGTGGCAGTTCTCTCTCGAGAAAGCTTATCAGGGCATTTCATATTTAAGACCATTTATTTTGGCATACAACCGGTTTTACCCTGTATATTTTCTACAGATTCCTAAATTTTGTTTGATCCTGTCACGAGGGAGAGTGTCCAGAAGCTCGGATGTTATTCTTTGCTCAATGCTCCAGCATTCTGGTAATTGATCCTACAGTCGTGCAAATCCAGTTTTACTTTTTACTCTAGAGTATCAGCTGGTCACGCCTGAGCCTGTTGAACATTTACTCTTAGATATTCCCCAGTGGAGGTCGTCTCATCGGTGCCATATCCATTGAGGATCCCGTTCTTACCATTCCCTCTAAAGGTGACAATTGGGCATGCTAGCGCCAGTTGGCCATCACTTTAGATTTCCCTGTGTCGTGCTGTTTCCCCAGTGCGTCATATCCCCTAGTGTGGTTCGTTTGTCGCGTCTGTCCCCTGTGTCGTCGTGTTGTCTGCATCTTTGCATTTCCATCATATGTATCATACTACATTCATGGCATTGTCAACATTACAATTTGGCTCGTTTTGTCCATAGCATTGCATCTCACTACATCTAAGGGCAAAATTTTCGGTTATCTATATTTTAATCCCTCCACCATGATTTCTCGAGCCTTCGTCGCTCAAATCATCCGGTGAAGCTATTTAAATAGGGGCAACTGTAACACCCCAAATTTTTCCATAAGATTTGTCATTTCATCTCGCATTTCATTGCATTTTTTGCATTACAATTAACCATTCACTAACAAGTTTGTGTAGTTGGTTGACTTTTGCAGGAAACAGTCATGTGGCGCACTCTCTAGCGTATGAAGGGTAAAATGGTCATTTGTTCGCAGTCGGCTGTCAATTTTTGAATCTGGGCTATAGTCAGGAAATTTGAGCCGTTTGAATCCGTTGATGTGAATTGGGGCCGAGGTGTAGTTGGAACTGTTCGGTTGAGAAAGATGTGAGTTGTTCGAAAATAAATCGATTGAAGTTAGCCGGGGAATATGGGGATTTGAGTTTAATCAGACAGTTTGGATTTATCCGGATAAAGTTGCTTATTTGAATGGTCGGAAGATTTAATCGGAAGTTATGTCGGGAATGAGATTAATCGGTTAAACTGGAATGACTAGGAATTAATTTCAATATTCATTTCCTATTTTAAATTAATGTCATCAATCATGTGTCATTTTTTTACATTTATCATATTTCATTTTTTATTTAATTTCATGGCATTTTAAATTAATCTTATTTCATCTTTTTAAATTAATTTCATTTTTAAATCAATCATATTTTTTTAAAATCAATTTCCTTTCATTTTTAAAATCAATCTTATTTCATTTTTTAACTTTTGTTTTCATTTCATTTCATTTTTAAATCGGGTTTCTCATTTCAATTGATTTTATTTTCATTTCATTTGTAAAATAAAAAAACATGCATTTAAATAATGGTTTTTCATTTCATTTCATAAAAAGAAAATAATAATAATAAAGATTTTTATTAGAAATAATAATTATTTTTTATTACAAAAAATAATAAATAAATTACAAAAATATATTACATTTTTCTAAAATTCCTAAAAATAATAAATAAATTACAAAAATTCTTCCAATTTTCTTTGACTTTTCTGACTTTTCCGATTATTTCTTTGAACCTGCAAAAATAAACAAAGGCAAGCAAAATTTAATCGGTTAGAATTTTATCCGACACCCTCAGAGCATTGTCATCATCGGGTGCGTCGGGAGGGTAACAGATTGCTCCGAAACCAACTCCCGACTCCTTTCCGACACTTCGGTAAATCCGGTAACATATGTTCTTATTTTTCCGAGGCAACCGAGAGAGAGATAAAGAAGTGCTTTTTGAAAAAAGTTGATTTGTAAAAAGTGCTTATTGAAAAAGCACTTATTTGAAAAAGTGTTTTTTTTCCAGAAAAGCGTTTTGCCAAACAAGCCTTAACGCGTTTTCCGGAAAATCACAAAGCCCATGGATCAACACAAAAGTTCCAGCCACAACTTTCGCAACAGGCTGAACATCGCATCCATACGGTCTCACCAACAAACAAGAAATCTAGAAAAGTCATACAAACAATCGTGAATATCGCAAGCGAGCCCAAAGCGCAACAAACCCAACTTCGAGTCAAAGTAAAACTAACAACATATCTGCGACTTTGAAAATCACAATGAATCAAGCCAACATGCGAGTTATCCCCGAAACCATCAGCCAGTAATTTCCGGAGAAAAACACTCCGTTAAGCCACAACGAATCCAGCCTAAAATCCATCACAAAGAAGGATAAATAAATATCATCAGGATCCAAAAACCCTAGGACACAAAGGAAACAACAACGGAGGCTCAGAGGATCAATAGATCCGTCATCATCACCACCAAGGTTCAGAAGAAGCATCTTGCTTCATCATCATCACCTCTGAGCATTGAAAGAAGAAGAGAAGCATCCGAAAACACAAAAGCAAGAAGCGACGGCGGCTCAGTGAATCCGAGCACGGATCATCATCATCATCGCCAGGAAGAGGGGTATCGAAACTTCACCGTTAACGCCATCAAAACGAAAGGAGAGAAGAGTCTTTCATGGCGGCTGTGAGTTCGACACTACCACAGTTATTTATCTGTTTTTTGGGTTTGTAATTGTGCGAGTAATCGTCGCAGTTATTTATTTTTGGCATTGTTTTTGGGATTTGTAATTTACGCGAGTGATCGTCGCGATGTTTTCTTTATTGCTTTCATTATTTCCGTATTTCATTTCCTTCCATATAATAACTCTTAGTCATTTGCATTAATTTACCGTTAATCCTCCGAAGGATTAGGTCTAGCCGTTTGACCGCCGAGTCAATAGTCCTAACCTTGACCGTTTCAAAACCTTAATAGCCTAGGCGTCCCGCCGTGGACGAAAATGCCCTTTACCCTAGCATTAGGTCAAAGAGTCGCCGTACTCTGTTTTAGGGTTTCCCGGCGTGGAACATTTAGTCAACCTTAATTTAATTAACAACTTTCAACGTAGAAATAGGAGTTTCAAGACTCCGCGTAAGCGTTTCCTTAAGAAATGCTTACTCCCCATTTGAAACCTTGACCACAGTCAAGAAGTTGCTAACCTCCCTTTTGAGGGGAACTACGATTACTCTGATTCCATTCCCTGTCCAGGATACATAGGCACAAGATGCAAATCTTGCCGAGTAAACTTAGGACTAACCCTTAGGTCTTTCAGTCACTCTATCCCTTAGCTCAGCATATATACTTAAAGCAAATAATAAACCAAAAATAGTAAAAAATAAACAAAAGGTTCCTGTAGAGTACTATAGAAGTTTAGGGTGCTAGTACCTTCCCTAAGCTTAACCAACCCCTTACCTAGGTCTCTCCCCGCATTGTTTACGATGCAAAAATAGATTTTCCTTCATTTGACCTTTTCCTTCGGATAAATCAAAGTCGGTTGTGAATCAAAAATTGTGATTCAAACTAATTAATAGTTTGGTATCCTATTTCCACCGCAACATTGTGCAACATAAACTTCTTCATTAATATAACCGTTAAGGAATGCACTTTTTACGTCCATTTGAAATAGCTTAAAGTTTTTCGCACAAGCGAAGGCAAGTAAAAGGCGTATAGCCTCGAGTCGGGCAACCGACGCATAAGTCTCCTCATAGTCGATGCCTTCCTCTTGGTTATACCCTTGCACGACTAAACGTGTCTTATTGCGGGTTATTACCCTGTTTTCGTCCAACTTGTTCCTAAACACCCATCGGGTGCCGATTACTCGATGACCTCGCGGAGGAGGGACAAGGTCCCCAACCTCATTTCTCTTGAACTAATTAAGTTTATCTTGCATAGATAAAAACCAGTGCTCATCGAGTAAGGCGTCTTTAGGTTTTTTAGGTTCCATTTGTGAAACGAAAGCGAAGTGATAATAGAAATTACTTATCTTAGACCGGTTTCCTCATGGCGGTAGACCATATTTTGTAGACGGATGAACTTCCTCGGTTTCCTCATGGAGGTCATCTTTCTCCTCCTCAACTTTGGCTTGGTCGGGTTGATTAATTCCCAGCTCGGCACCTTTGAGTATGTCTTCCGTAGATGTACCTGCACCATGAACGACACTACCTTTTCCGATGTCTCTCGGATAAGATTCATCAAAAGTTACGTGTACAGACTCTTCAATGGTAAGTAATCTCTTATTATAAATTCTATAAGATTTACTTGACTGAGAGCATCCGAGGAAGATACCTTCGTCATCCTTGGAATCAAACTTGCCTAAGTTTTCCTTTCCATTATTCAACACAAAACATTTGCAACCAAAGACATGTAGGTGAGATACATTTGGCTTGCGCCCTTTTAAAAGTTCATACGGTGTTTTATTTAAGATGGGGCGGATGAGCACCCTATTTAAAACATAACATGCCGTACTTATGGCGTCGGCCCAAAAATATTTAGGTAACGCACTTTCATTGATCATTGTTCTTCCCAATTCTTCTAAAATATGATTTTTGCGCTCCACAACCCCATTTTATTGAGGAGTACGTGGAGCGGAGAAGTTGTGATCAATTCTGTGTTTACCGCAATATTCTTCAAACAAATAGTTTTCAAACTCACCTCCATGGTCACTCCTAATTACTACAATGTTTGTGTTTAATTTATTTTGAGAAAGCTTAGCAAATCTTTCAAAGGCGGCGAATGTATCGCTCTTGCTAGCCAAAAAGATAGTCCAACAGAATCTAGAAAAATCATCAACTATTACAAAACTGTAATAGTTACCACCTAGGCTTTTAATTCTAGATGGCCCAAATAAATCCATATGGAGAAGCTCGAGAGGTCTCTTAGTTGAAACAATATTTTTGGATTTAAAAGAGATCCTCGTTTGCTTTCCCATTTGGCAAGCATCACAAAGGTGATCCTTGGTGAACTTTATTTTGGGCAGACCTAGGACTAGATCTTTGGAAACTACCTTGTTAAGCAAGTCAAAGTTGACATGTGCTAAATGCCTATGCCATAACCATGAGTCCTTACTCATTGTCATGAGACATTTGTCACTTGTCAAAGATACTTCATTCAAGTCTAGCATATAGACATTGTTTACTCTTAGGCCATTAAACACACTCTTCATTTCATCATTATAAACAAATTTGCAACATTCTTTTGAAAATGATACATTGTATCCTTTGTCGCATAATTGGCTAATGCTAATGAGATTATGTTTAAGACCCTCGACAAGCAATACATCAGATATAGTAGTGGAAGAAGGGTTACCTACACTACCTTTACCAAGTATTGCACCGCGATTGTTATCTCCATATGTTACATACCCCTTCTTCTTTGACACGAAGTCGATGAAAAGAGATATGTCTCCTGTCATGTGTCTTGACCAGCCACTATCAAGAACCCATTTTCTCTCGGTGGTCTCAACACGTTGTACTTGTCGCTACTCGAAAAATGCAACGACGGGGAGGCAAAAAGAAAGACAGAAGAGTCGCCACCGAACTTTATTTATCCCATGAGGGGAAAGGAAAATATCGAGAAAACGTTAACAAAGAACAGATAAGATGGTCTCGCAACCAAGAACAGGTTCGGAAGCTGGTTATGCAAAGGGAAGGTATGAGCACCCCTCACATCCATCGTACTCGATGGGAACCATTTGTTTGTCATATGTCTGAAGGTATTTACTTAAAAGATATTGCTTATAAGAGTGTTCATAGGGGAGAGAGAAGGATTAGAAATGGGGAAAGGAAAAATAAAGGGGGAGAAAAGACTCGGTAGGACTTCGCGGTCCTAGGCCTACGGTAAATGTCAAGCACTCGGGATAGGAGAAGGCCTACGCCTGACCACTCCACGACCATTCAAGTTTTTGTTGTAAAAAAGAAGTTTGAAAATGCACTCGGTACGGGACCGAGGTTTTAGGATAAAAGATTGCAAAAAGAAGTTGGAAAAGAAATATGTCTTCATATTGAAAGACGAGTATCGAAACCACCCAAACTACAGTGAGTATCCTGACACTCGGAGAGGAAGAAGTCTACACTCAATCCTCTCTCTTTAATTCAATACAAAGAGAACTTTTATTAAATGGTATTTTGAAAATGCACTCGGTACGGGACCGAGGTTTTTGGGAGAAAAAGGGTTGTGGATACAGACATGACTTCGTATTGAAAGACGAGTATCAAAACCACCCACACTACAGTGAGCATCCCGACACTCGGGGAGGAAAAAGACTATTATTAATCCTCTCTTTTTAATTTAATACAAAGAGAATTTTATTTCTTATTGAAAATGGTTTGACAATGTTTTTGAATCGAATCGGGACAAATGTAACGCTAAACTATCATAGCTCGACTTATGGGGGAAGCCAAACTATAAGAGGTCACATATTGATTTCCGTGCTAAGGACAAGATAGAGAAACGATATTGAGGAACGTTCTCCAATTGAATTGTGTCGCACGGGCCAAAAACAGTGGGATCTCGTCTTAATCGCAAACAAAATGTCGATTAATCGAAGGTAGCCTATCGCGATCCCAAAGTAAAGAAAATGACCCAAATGGTCATTTTCCATAGATTTGAAATCGTGAAGGTTATCAACTCCGAAAATCTGACGCTTGCGGATACAAGACTTCATTGATTCAAATAGTCAAAATAAAATCGAAAGCATAAGAAATGTGAGGAAAGAAAGAAGGTGAGAAAAAAGGTGGTCTCAGATCCAACTTCATTTATCAATAATTTGACTTAATAATGGTTTACAAAGGTCTCGTCATCGACCCAAAACAAATGAAAATGGGGCAAAATGCCCAATAACAAATGCAAAATAAAATTACCTCTAAAATAAAAATACTACTAAAATTCTAAATAAGAAATGTTAAGAAATTTAATAAAACTCTAAATAGAAAAAGTTAAGAAATTTAATAAAACTCTAAAATAGAAAAAAGTAATATATATAAATTACTAAAAGAAAACTAATATATAAAATAAAAATAACATATAATACATAATAAATAATAATAATATATGTACATAATATATACAAAATAATAATATTTACATTTTAAAAAAAAAGAAGATAAAACAGAGGGGTATATGTTAATGGCAACGTGGGGTGAGAAACCCAACGAATGAACATAGGCTTGCCCAAGATCAACAACAGTAAATAGATAAAAAAAAACGTAAAGAATTCCTCTTCCTCTGAAACGAAACATCAACGCCTCCATGAAAACTAAACTAAGTCCTCTCCGCCTTCGTCACTCTCGTTCTCTTTCAAATCAAACCTTTTCTCAACAATCTTTCATCTCGTTCTTCTGTTGGCCTTGGCGGAGTTATGGTTTTGAGTTAGGAATTGAAAAACGGTTTGGAGGAAATGGGTTTGGATTTGGGTTGCAGAAATGGGTTTCAAAAGCTTTCCGGGTTGTTAGTTGGAGATGGAATGTTGTGTGTAGTTGAGGTTAATTCGCGGTTTCGATGGTTATGGAAATGGATGTCGAGTGTGTTTTTCGGAAGTTGGGTTAGCGGAAAAGGGGTACGATTTGGTTGAGGAAGATGGGAAAAATGGGTTTCGGTTGATTCAGAAGAGGTTGTGAGTATTGGGAGTTTCGCTGTTAAAAAAAGACGAAGGAGGAGGCGGGTTGTCGTAATGGGTTTTCTGTGATGCGAATAAGTCCCCTAGTTTATTACGACTTGCAGGAGTTTTTTTTTTGTTGTGGAAGGGAAAAGAAGTTTTGGATAAGATGAAGTTTAGCGGACGGGTTTGGTTGTTGTGTTCGACTGGTTTGTTTCTACTGAACAATGGAAGATGGTTATGGGTAATGGAATGTTGTTTTGAGAAGAGGTTGAGCTGAGTGAGGGTGGCTGGTTTGTTGATGTTTGTTTTGTTCATTTGAAGGTGACGAGTTTGAAGGTCATGGAGGTCGAGGTTGTTGAAGTTATTGATGATGAGTTGAAGGAAGAAGATGGTGGTTCGATAGTGATGAAGTTTTTTCACGGAAGCTTTTGAAGGTTAATGATGTTGAGTTTGAGATGAAGAAGATCTGGAAATTGAAGAGGGTGATTGAAGGTGTTTGGATGGGTTGGTCTTTGAAGAAGAATTTATCGAAAAAGTGGTTGAGTCAAAAAAATGGTTGAGAACGTTGAGGACGAGTTTTGGTTGAGGGAAGGTTGAGGTTTCTGGTTTCAGAGATTTTGTTTGAAGGTGGCGGCTGGGGTTGATTCCTTTGGGATTAGGGTTGTCTCCCTTCTGAAGGAGATGATGAATAGGGTCTTATACCCTACAAAAATGACACGTGGCACAACAACTTTTTTTTTGAATTTTTTCTGATTAATAATTACTGATCATGATTAATGACAAATAATACTGATTAATGAATAATTATTAAAAACTAACTAATAATGAATATAATTAATAAATGCTGAATAAAACCTATAACTAATTAACTAATGAAATAAACTAAACTAACAATTCTGACTATAAAATAATTTAATTCTATTAACATTAATTTTAAACCTAATTAATATTTACTTCTATAAACCTAAATAATTCTAACTACTATCAAAACAATATCCTAAAAAATACTAAACTAAATAAACAAATAAAAGAAAATAATTCTAATAAAATGAAAAATATAAAAATTAAAACTATTAAAAAATCTAATAACTTAAAAAAAACTCTAATTAAAAAAAATCTATTTTCTAAAAAACAACTTTAATTCTAGAAATTTATAAAATGAAAAGAAAATTCTAAAAATCTAATTTCTAGTAAAACTAAATGAACTAAGAAAATAAAATCTAAATTTAAACTCTATGCTAAATGAAAAATAAATAACTATTCTAATTCTAAATAATAATATAAAAACCTATTTAATATTTCTAAAAAAACAATATTTTAAACTTAATTAAATTAGATAAATGATAAAACAAAAATAATAAACAAAAATATATACAGAAAATTAATATTTGAAAAAAAGATGAGAAAACAAAAATGGGATAAGATTTATAAAAATACCCTTTGACCACGTGTCACGCTCCTATTTGGGCAAGATAGTCGAGATTTGAAAAATGCCCAATCGGGGGTGGACAAGTGTCTAAACGGCATGAAATTGAGTGAAAAATGCAAAAATAGAAAATGCGAAAATATTTACAAAAGGGAAGGACAAATTTAGGGTATGACAGATGCCCCTATCTAATCGGCTTAAACCTAGTAAGATGAAATGCTATGGCATTCATTCTTTCAAGGTAGAAGATGATTAGATATAGAAGACCCTGAATTTGTCTGAAAAATAAAAATAAATGATGTGCCCCTGGCTGGGCCGAATTTTGTCTTGATATCCTTTGAACTTCGTGAGAGAAACCCACGGTCTTGCAAGAGATGTCCCTGACCGGGCTGATGGTTACTTTGAAACTCAAAAGTTGCACAACTTCGTGGGGAACTCCCACGGTCTTGCGGAAATGCCCCTGACTGGGCTGATAAGTTGTCTTGGAAATCTTCGAGATTAATCCTGGATCTGAGCTCGCATATGTGAATGCTTGATGATAACGATGTTCCATAAATAGAGATGCAAATGCAAATGCTAACACGCGGAGATACAAGAGCTGGAAATATATGATATGATTCTGGATATGCATATGATGCAAGATGATTATGAAGTCGAATGCAATGCGTATGATGCATATGATTGCAGATGGGTAATGGTAATGCAGGTGCTGACATGGAGGACTTTGGGTAGTTGCCAATGCGGATTGGACTTTGGGTTGGAGGTACTAGATGAGGGCTGGTATTCGAAGGGTAGGCTACCAGACAAGTACTGGTGGCGAAAGGTTAAGCCGTCAAAAGAAAACTGACTTTGTGGTTTGCCAGATGAGAGCTGAACTTTAGAATGAGGTTTACCAGACAAGGACTGGTTAAATGGTAGGCTAAAGGAAGGGTGACCAGATGGGAGTTGGTTTAAAAGCTGACATATACTAGACGAGAATTGGTATTTAGCGAAGGGTTGACCAGACAAGGACTGGTTTAAAGGTTTTCCAGACAAGAAATGGACTTTGGAGGTTCTGGTTTGTTTTGATAGGTGACAGATTTAGGCTGTGGGATGAAGAATCCGATGACAGCAAGGCCTTTTCGGAAGTTTAAGGTTATTTGGGTGAGGTGACGGTACGATTCCCTGACACTCGTTTTGAACTCAACAGTTGCTGATGAGGATGAATTTGCTTGAGTAACTTGCCATGAGACGACCTCGAGATGGCTTACCCCAGAGTTTGTACCACAGAAGGATTCATCATTGTTAAACCGACTCTCGATGGTTGGCTTCAATATACTCTTTGGAGTAACTTGTTCTTGAAAGAGCGTTGAAGCGACTTAACTTATCCTGATTGAACATTGGAGGGATCTATCCTCGAGTCAAAGAAACTCTGGGTGGCCTTCCCCTGATTAGTGAAGTCTCGAGATGATTCACTTTTGATCAACTGCTTCTTGAATGATTTACCCCATATTCAACCGGTGCCTGGGGATTTGCCTCAGACTGACTGATTCCAGATTTGCGGGATGACAATGCCCCAGATCCATAGGGCTACCAAGTATACTTGATTCGGATCCAGACTGCTGAATGATCTAGTCCTGTTTGATTGCTCTCTGTTGGAATTTTCCTTGATGTCAACTACTGGCTTGCAATTAAAATTGTTTGTTCACGAATGGTAATCTCAATGCAAAGTTCATGCAAGTTTAGAAAGAAATGTCATTTATTATGTGTCGTGATAGTGAGACAAATGGACCGTTAGTCCAGACGTTGTGCTAACTTGATTGGTGCGAAAGATATAGCAAGGATAATGACACCAATGCTGATGATTAACAAATATGTGAGGAGTCAGTTTACACAACCTTGCGATAATATGCTTTCAGAATAAACCCCGCCTCAATTAGGTCTTTCAAGGGTTGTAACATGGTCTGGCTCACGGTTTAAAAAACAAAGGATATTAGGCTCAAAGTATTGATTTTAACCAACCCCTTCTTCTTGATGATCTCCATACCTACGTTCAATTAATTCTGCACCTGCTTAACGATGTAAGCTTGATAGTTCAAGGTTTGCTCGACGTGGTAGTCACCTTATCTTGGTTTTGATGAATGTCATTGAATCTTTTGGGTGACCACTAAATCTTATTTTGTTTTTGCTGAGGGTTTGAGAACCTCTTTTAATTTCTTTATTGATCCCTAACTTTTGCATGGACTGATTTTGCTTGTCAGATCCATCGGGGTTGCCTTGATTTTTGCCTAAGTCCCCTTTGAGGTGCTTGACTTAACAGGTGTCATACCCCAAATTTTGACCCCTTAGATCTTCATCATCATTTTAGGATCATACTCATTTAATTATCTAACCTTAACCCGTTTCAAGTTTGTCTTTGTTAAGATACAGGAATTAGGGTTCCATACAGCCAAAATCGAGGTTTCGAGGGTTAATCAGTCAACGTTTTGGATTGGTTCTCCTTGAGATAGGTCTCTACATCATCAAATATATTCCATTGGATCAAGTATGAATCCAATTTGAGGTTGTCACCCAGGAATCAAGAACAGTGCAGTTCAGGGTACCCGATTAGGGTTTTCGAGAAGGAAAAGTCAACTGTGGTTTGACTTTTGATTTAAAAGATGTTACAATAGTGGGATCATGATCCATAAAGTTCATATGGCTTAGTGAAGTATACTAAAAAAGTTTCAAGGCCTCAAAAGGCCCGAAGCATCAACAGTCGACTCGGTAGTCACCGATCGATCGTTCGGTTGGCCGAAAAGTCAACTCTTCACTCATAAGGAATTTGACCTCAAGATATGAATAAAAAATGTTCCTAATTACATATTTCACCTACCTATAAAATTTCACGACCATTGGATTAAGGATTGAGGAGTAATCGCAAAAGTCGAGAATTATGGTTTTGAAAGGGGCAAGACCATAACTCCTTAACCACACACCCAATTGAGTTGGTTCAAATCTCATTGGAAAGCTCTTGACAAGTCCTACAAAAGTCCAAAAGTGGTCCATGAGCAGAAAATTCATAGATTTGGAGTTATGACCAAATTCATTACAAGAGGGAAAAGTAACTTAGAAAAATTTCACTTTTAGGCTTGTTTTTCCAGCAACTTTGAGAGGTTTTTTTGCCAAGTTCCTTTGGGAATCTGAAACTCATGAAAACATGAAAGTTGTAGAGCTACATGAGGGCTTTCCAAAATGTAGCAGAACTCCTCCATATCCCTTATGAGCTGAGAGTTATGAGTTTAACAAATTGAGATTTTAACACTTGAGTCCCACATTGTCAATTTTTCACAAACTCATCTTTTGACCACCTGAGCTATTCTCAGCCCTTGGATCTTATTTCTATCTGATATTTAGAGGATTTGAATAGGAGAAATGTAGCAAATAAGGAGGTTTAGCAAATCTTGCAACTTGGAGGCAAGTGGGAATATTTTAATCCAAAAAGGGAAGAAAGAGAAACTTTTGGCACACTTGCAGCAAACAGCCCCATATTGCCTAGCCACTCTAATCACCATTATGTCATCCATAACACTTGAGCAATGCATCAGTTGAGCCAAGGATTTGAATTTTGCAGCTGCACCAAACCCTCAAGCAAAGTTATCTTTTTCAAAATCCCTCCAAAAGTGCCAAGTTACAAATCTGTCCTCACCCTTCATTTTTCCTATAAATAGAGGCTCTCTCTATGTCATTTACACACCAGAGCACTCTTAGAACCAAGAGAAAACCACAACTCTCACTCCTTTCTTGCTTGCCTCATTTTCAAAATTCCAAGTTTCTTCAAAAATCTGTCTTGGGCAGTTGGCTTCCCCAATCCATTTCCACACATTCCAAACCACCAAAAACCATCTGCACAATCCATAAATGGTGTATGGAAGGTGTTCATACTCTTAAACCACTCAAAAACACCATTCTCCCAAAAGTCAACCTTCAAACCAAACAAGTTTGACCTTATACTCAAAATCTGCCAAACCTCTATCCAGACCTGTTTTCATCATTCTAACCATCCACACACCTTTGATATATAATGCCTCAACTGTCCATAACATAAAGCAACCTCCTCCTCATTTATTTTGAGAGTTGTCACAAGTTCTTCACATTTCCTTCAAGTGCAAGAAAGCTGTTTTCATCAAAGTATTGGTTGGACATCAGTTGGAGTGTTTTCATGGTTCTCTTTATTGCAGCAAGCTTGTGTGGAGGTCTACAAGAGGTTGGTAGTTACCATCCCTTTCATTTCTGTCATGAACATATTGGACATGCTTGGTGTTTAATTGCAAAATGTGGTCTATATGCAAATCTGCCAGTTTTTGTGCTTGTTTTGATCCTATCATGTCTAAGTTGTTTGTTAACCTTTTCATGATGTATCTGTGCACCTAAGTCATGTTTGAACTTTAGGTTTTTTTAGCTCACAACTGTTGTGCATGTTTGGTTGGAATATCAAGTTTGTTTTCAAGAACATTTTGATGTTAGTTGTGTTTGGGCCTAACATGATTCTTGATATATTTGATCTGCTGCTGCTTGAGTCTAGCATAGGGTAGTTTTCTATGATAGATGTATGTGTATGCCTTTCTCAAACCTGTTGCCTTGTTGTTGTACCTTTGAAGAAGTTGCATATACCATGAACAATGTATGTCATTCTGTTGTGAACCTGCTAGACAACCTCTTTGGATCATTTTGAGTACTTGCATCTTTGTATCATGCATTTTTCTCTTGAGAAACAAATTGCCATGATGATTTGTTAATCTTGCAACTGGTGTGCATTAGAGATATCAGGACTGACTTATTTGTGCCACCCCCGCCTTTCTGCAAAATTCATACTTGCTGCCGTGATACATAGTTGGAATTTAATGCTTGCCATGCTAAGTGTATATCTATTTGAACCTTCTGCTTGAGGCTTGGCATATGCTTGTTAACATGAAAATGTGGTATCCAATATGTCTTAACATTATCTTGTGCATTTCACATCACTTGCTATCAACATGAAGTTCTTGTTAGGAGTATGTCTAGATTCTTGCTTGTAACCTTTCCTTTTTCAAGGCTTGATGTGAGTTTGATATGTTTGGCATGTTTTTACTTTGAAAACCAAGTGCAACTGTTATGTATGAATTTACATGTTGGACCAATTTGTTAATTGCTAGTCATGAGTACTTTTTGCTAAAGCTGTCAAGATGAACCATGTTGCTTGAACTGATGCATTTCCTTAAGTTGGTTGTTTTTTAGAGGCATGACAAGATTTGTATATGTGGGACCTGTTTGAGTTTTACTTTTTCCTGCTACATGTCTTTCTGTCAGTTCTGTTTTCTATTCCAAATTAATATGCCATCACTTGTGTTAAGTTCTTGCATCTTGTTGAAACTTTGATTGTATGTGCATAAATCATGCTGTGTATGATAAGTATCTAGACTGCATTATGATTGTTTCCATTTGCCAACAGCATTTTAAGCATGTTATTCAAACCATGACAGTCACACACCAATTTCTGTTTAGAGGCATCTTTGCATAAATTTTGCACCCAAATCCCATGAACAATATATTTTTGGTTTGAGCATACCATTACATGTCAACAATTCCTTCTGTCATGAGCTGGAGTTAATACTTTGCATACCAAGCATTTTTTGCAACTTACATGACAACTTTTGGTTTGGAACTGTTTATGTTTGACCTAGGCATCTAGGATCATTAGATAACATGTTTATAAGATGTGCACTTTTTCATTTGATCATGATCCCTCTTATTTTGAACTATGGCCATCATCATGCATTTTCAAGGCATTTTGTGCAACTTGCATGTCAATTTTTGATTAGACTTGCTTTGGTATGACTTTTTTGCATCAGAATCATTGGTCTATGTATTTAGGATTTGTGCATACCTTTACATGTCATTAAATCCAACTGTCATGAGTTGTAGATACTCTAATGCATTTCTAAGCTTCAACTTGCATTTGCATTCGAATTTTGAAATGTGTGCATCATCTTGAAAAACTAAAATCACCACTGAATTCCTTATGAAATTTCACTCAAGATAGACTAAAATTTTGTTGCATTTGGTTGAGTATTGATGAAGTTATGATGTTGTCGTTTCCATGTTGATGCTTGTTCTCATGCTTCTTGCCTTGCCCAGATTTTCATGCTTTGTTAAGTATTTAAATTTTAGGGGTGGAAAAATACACAGATGTATCGCCACCCCAGTGGTTAAACCCGCGTATTCTCATGCTCCTTTCACCTGCTTGTCCTGGGTTCGATCCACAATGGAGATCAACCCTTTTTGTTTTTTCATATTTGCCTTGTTTTCATTATGTTGTGTATTTCTTTCCTTTCACTTCCAAACGTGCGCCTTGGCTCAGCTGGCATGATTTTAAGTTGGTATTCAAAGGGTGGTGGGTTCAACACCCACCAGGCGCCTCCCCCTCTTTTTATCACTAATTGCTTTTTGTTTTCTTATTTAATTGTTTTTAATTTTTAAAAATCATAACTTCTTCGTTTTTTATTATTTTTGAGTGGTTATTTTTGCGTTGGTCTCGTATTTGTATATATTTTCATGTGGTGCATTAATATTCTAGGATTTCATTTGTGAAAACAATTTTGCATTGAAAACACTCATATTTCTTTTTAGGGTTTTTACCCTCCTAATCGTTTCAAGCTTTTGATTCATTCTTCTCCTGTTTGTTGTTGTGCTTAATGTGAGCTCTATGTTTGTCAAACCCTTGATGTAATTGTAATTGGTTGTTACTTGTAAGCATGATGTTTGATTCATTTGCTTTCAATGTTATATCCCCATGTTTGACTTATTTGCATTGGTCGTTACCTTCGTCTTTGTCAAGATTTTGCTTAAGTCTTTATCATTCATTGAGTCTTGTAAGAACTCATCTTTGCTTGCCTATTGTCATACGCTTGCATGCTTTGGTTGTAACCATTCCTCTTATTTGACGTACTTGCTTTTTGTAATATGCTTGTATATGTTTGGTTGTAACCATGTTTCTTATACTCATCCTGTTTGATGGTTATGCTTTGTTATGTTTAGTTTCCCCAAGTGATGGAACTCTTTAGTTCTCATCCAAGTTGCCTCCCCTTCCATCCTTCCAAAGGAAAGTCTCTCTGTTGACCTTTGGGTCATATATAGCTCATCTCCCTCCCTCGACTTCGTTAAGTCATTCATACACCTAGTTAAGTTAGAACCTGTCCATTGGAATTTGCTTAAGTCTAAAAAGCCTACCCCTTGTTAAGAGTGCTATTTCAATTAGAACTTAGGATAGAGTTTGTTAACTCTATGTAAGAATCATTGTCATGATTACTTACTCCCCTCTTGGCTTTTGTCAAAGTCATTTCCTTTGAGTGTATAACTTAGATCTAGAGAGTTTCTTGAAACTCTACACAAGCATTGTAATGTTTGTTCCCCCTTGAACCTTGATCATAATCAAGTGTTCTTCAAACCTAGTGAGGTGAACTACGATTGCTCTGATTCTATCCTAGTTAGGATACGTAGGCAGAAGACGCGATGTCTTTGCGAGCAGACTTAGTGTATATATCTCTAGGTTTTAACCTACACCTTTTTACCCAAGCCATAGCAAACACTTAGCAAGCTTAGCATACAAACAAACAAAAGGTTCCTGTAGAGTACTACAAATGTTTATGATGTGAAATACCTACCCTATGCATAACCAACCCCCGATCCCCGAATCTCTTAGCGTTGTTGTAACATCATGCAAAAGGTTCTTTCTCTCTTTAGACCTTTCCTTTGGATAAATTAAAGTCCGGTTGTGAATTCAATGAATTAAAGATTCAAGTTAATTCAATAGCTTGATATCCTATTCTCACCGCAACAACAGGCTTTTGATTTTTTTGATTTTGTTGGAGGATGGTGACTTCCATGTCATGGGACATTGATGAACAATCATCATGTCTTTGGATTTTTCTTTGTTGATTTGAGTGCGTAGTTGGGTTAACTAAAAAACTACCCTGCCCCAGGTTGAATGTAAGGATTTGAATATCTGAAGGAAACTCCTACTTCTAGGCTCGAAGTGGTTGACTAGGGATTAACTCCTTATATCTCCAGTGTTTATGAGTATTTCATTTTCGTCATCCTCCCTCTAATATTGCTAAACAATAGTGAAAAAGTGGAGTGGATAAAAAATGTATGTGTCTGTGATTGTGATAAGTGGAAAAAATGAGTGAATACGACGTGACTGATTCGGAAAATGCATAATCACTTCATTACCATTCAAAACAACAATGTTTAAAAACAAGTAGCAATTAACAGGAAAGAAACTGCAAATGCGAATGATAAAAAAGTTCCCAAGGACTGCCAATGTTGAGGATGTCTACCTGTCTGGACCACTAGATTTTGTAGATGACCCTTGAAATCTTTGAGCATAGACAGTTGAGAGGTTGACATGAACGACCAAACCTCCTTCTGGAAAGGAAAGGTACCCTTTATCAATCAGCTGCTGCACTTTCGCTTGGAAGGCTTTGCATTCTTCAGTCGAGTGCCCCATGGATCCACCATGATATCCACACTGAACATTGGGATTGTACCCAGGAGGGTAAGGTTCTGGCACAGGCTTAAGAGTTTTAGGCTCCACCAATGAGTTTTGAATCAGATGCGGGAGAAGTTGACTGTGCGACATAGGGACTAGATGAAGAGGAGCAGTCCTTCTTTCCAGGTTGTTGCTGGGCCTATTCTGATTACGGCGCTGATTTGGATGACCTCGGCCATGGGCTCGTTGGTTTGCATGAGGAGCAATTCATGGCTTGTGAGATGAAGCTTTAGACATGGCTGATTTCCCAAAAGGATAACATGGCACTGAAAGTGATGCCTGATGAGCAGACGAGGGACCATAGAGTTTTACTGGTACATCGTGAGAATACTCAACGTTTTCTATGAGTGCATTGGTTTCATCCTTCTCTTCCTCATGGAAATCATCGAAAGATTCAATCTCACTGGTCTGGTTGCCTGAGGCATCTTGGATTTGTCCGCTTTTGAGGTAGCTTTCGATGCGCTCTCCTACAATCACAAGGTCAGAAAAGCTTGATGGCGTACAACCAGCCATTCTTTCAAGATAAGAGCCATGAAAAATGTTGATGAACATGTCAATCAGTTCCTTGTCCGATAGTGGTGGTTGCACTCTTGCTGCGAATTCTCTTCACTGCTGTGCATATCCCTTAAAAGATTCATTTTCATTCTGAGATAAGTTTTGCAACTGCACGCGGACGGGAGGAGTGTCTAGATTGAACTGGTAAAACTTTAGAAAAGCGCTAGCTAGGTCTCTCCATGATTTGATATGGCTTCTTTCTAAATCCGTGTACCAACTTAATGATTCCTCACTCAGACTTTCTTGAAAACAGTGAATCATCAACTTATTGTCATGAGTGTAAGGGGTCATTTTTCGACAGTACATCACCAAATGACGCCTTGGGCAACTAAAGCCTGTGTACTTCTTGAAGTTGGGTATCTTGAATCTCGGAGGAATCACCAAGTCTAGCACTAGACACGTATCTGTAGCATCGAGGCCGAGCGTATCAGGCACTTTCATAGCTTGAATTGTATCCTCAAGGGCACAAAGATTTTCTTCCATGGGATCAATCAGTGGCATCCTCTGAGGTCGAGTAGTAATGTTTACTTGCGAAGGATGGTCACTCGGCGGAAGATCATATAGTGGATTATTCGTCACAGTAAATCCTAGTGGGGGATCAATATTCTGGCGATCATTCTCTGACATGGCTATCTCAACTTACTTTGTCTAACTGGCCTTTCAAGGCGTCTATGCTCCTCTTTCGTCAAACGCTTCAACAGCTCTCACAAATTCAATGGAAGTGTCGGGTAATCAACTGCGGGTTATAAACAGATGATGGGTAAGGTCTTTGTATCTTGGTCAGGGAAGAAAATGCAAAATGATGCAGAGATGCTTATGCAAATGCAATGGAATGAGTGCACACGAGAACATATCCATATCAAGGATTAAGGTCACAAATCCTGCAAGACAACATAGCAAGATATCCCTCACCTCGGGTGGACAATCTACTGGTTTATAAGAGGGTATCCCAAAGGTTTTTTTAAACAAAGTCCCATGCACTAACCCTCAAAAGTTTTCCATCAGAACAACGATTTGTAAGACAGTAATCCCTTTAAAGGATGAGCACAGAGTTATGTCTTAGTAACCTTCGGAATAAGGTTCTACAAAAGGTCCTCAGAGTCACAGACTCCCAGGTCGGAAATAAAGACGCCATTACGACTACACGTAACACATAATCATCCCAAAGGGGTCTTATCTGAGCGGTGGAATTCAAACCAACTCAACGAGTCCTAAGTCTCGTAAATTAGAAAGAAACCACCTCCTAATCTTAGTGTATACTAGAAAGCTCGGGTAGGAAGCCTTTATCCTTACAAACAAACCCAATAAACCCGACAGTTAGAGAATAAAGCATAAACAAATAAAGCAAATAAAAACACAAACATGACAAACAAATTAGGCTTGGTTTTCTAGGTGTCCCCATCAGATTCGCCAGCTGTCGCTACTCGAAAAATGCAACGACGGGGAGGCGAAAAGAAAGACAGAAAAGTTGCCACCGAACTTTATTTATCCCATGAGGGAAAGGAAAATATCGAGAAAACCTTAAGAAAGAACGAACAAGATGGTCTCGCAACCAAGAATAGGTTCGGAAGCCGGTTATGCAAAGGGAAGGTATTAGCACCCCTCGCATCCATCGTACTCGATGGGAACCATTTGTTTGTCATATGTGTGAAGGTATTTGCTTAAAATATATTGCTTATAAGAGTGTTCCTAGGGGAGAGAGAAGGATTAGAAACGGGGAAAGGAAAGATAAAGGGGGAGAAAAGACTCGGTAGGACTTTGCGGTCATAGGCCTACGTATTCTCAACAGATATGAGAAAGTCAGAGTCAACGTAGTTCAGGGAACTACAAATATAAGAGAGGAATGTGCTCGACAAGGATTATGGCCCTAGTGCCTACATATCTTTACTTATAAGAAGCAAAGAATCAGAGCAGCCGTAGTTCAGCCTACGGTTTGCAGATGAGTTTCGGTAAATGCTGCTATCGTGCGCATTCTAGCAGTTTAGGTGTTTTACTGCTCGCATGTGAGGAGACTTAAGTGTTACCTGTTTGCGGTAAAACGGACGTATCATGCCTTTCTAGGAAAGGGTGGAAAAGAGAAAAGGGTACTCGCTAGGATTTTCGCAATCCTATGCCTACGTGCTACTACGAGTAACTGGTGTTTTTATGGATGATGTTATCGTGCGCATTCTAGCAGTTTAGGTGTTTTGTTGCTCGCATGTGAGGAGACTTAAGCGTTACCTGTTTGCGGTAGAACGGACGTAACATATCCTTTTTGAAAGACTGGTTTTCGCCATGCGAGGCAAGAAGTCATGTTTGATTGGTGAGATTGCTTTTAGGGGTGAGATAGGTCCTCGGATAAGAACCCCTTGCGGGTAGTACCCAATTCTTTATCTCAAAGTTTTGCTATGAAAATGGTGTGGTGAACGTTGCGTCTTCATATTGAAAGATGAGTATCAAGACCACACACACTACAGTGAGTATCCTGACACTCGGAGAGGAAGAAGTCTACACTTAATCCTCTCTCTTTAATTCAATGCAAAGAGAACTTCATTCTCTTATTAAAGTGTTTTTGGTTTTGAATGGTAAGTGCTTTGCGACAATAAACCCTACGGTAAATGTCAAGCACTCGGGATAGGAGAAGGCCTACGCCTAACCACTCCACGACCATTCAAGTTTTTGTTGTAAGAAAGAAGTTTGAAAATGCACTCTATACGGGACCGAGGTTTTAGGATAAAAGATTGCGAAAATAAGTTGGAAAAGAAATATGTCTTCATATTGAAAGACGAGTATCGAGACCACCCACACTACAGTGAGTATCCTGACACTCGGAGAGGAAGAAGTCTACATTCAATCCTCTCTCTCTTTAATTCAATATAAAGAGAACTTTTATTAAAGGGTATTTTGAAAATGCACTCGGTACGGGACCGAGGTTTTTGGGAGAAAAAGGGTTGTGGATACAGACGCGTCTTCATATTGAAAGACGAGTATCAAAACCACCCACACTACAGTGAGCATCCCGACACTCGAGGAGGAAGAAGACTACACTTAATGCTCTCTTTTTAATTCAATACACAGAGAATTTTATTTCTTATTGAAAATGGTTTGACAATGTTTTTGAATCGAATCGGGACAAATGTAACGCTAAACCGTCATAGCTCGACTTATGAGGGAAGCCAAACTATAAGAGGTCGCGTATTGATTTCCGTGCTAAGGACAAATAGAGAAACGATATTGAGGAACGTTCTCCAATTGAATCGTGTTGCACGGGCCAAAAACAGTGGGATCTCGTCTTAATCGCAAACAAAATGTCGATTAATCGAAGGTATCCTATCGCGATCCCAAAGTAAAGAAAATGACCCAAATGGTCATTTTCCATAGATTTGAAATCGGGAAGGTTATCAACTCCGAAAATATGACGCTTGCGGATACAAGACTTCATCGATCCAAATAGTCAAAATAAAATCGAAAGAATAAGAAATGTGAGGAAAGAAAGAAGGTGAGAAAAGAGGCGGTCTCAGATCCAATGTCATTTATCAATAGTTTGACTTAATAATGGTTTGCGGAGGTCTCGTCATCGACCCAAAACAAATGAAAATGGGGCAAAATGCCCAGTAACAAATGCGAAATAAAATTACCTCTAAAATAAAAATACTACTAAAATTCTAAATAATAAATGTTAAGAAATTTAATAAAACTCTAAATAGAAAAAGTTAAGAAATTTAATAAAACTCTAAAATAGAAAAAAGTAATATATATATATATATATATATATATATATAAAATACTAAAAGAAAACTAATATATAAAATAAAAATAACATATAATACATAATAAATAATAATAATAATAATATATGTACATAATATATACAAAAATAATAATATTTACATTTAAAAAAAAAAGATAAAACAGAGGGGTATATGTTAATAGAAATGTGGGGTGAGAAGCCCAACGGATGAACATGGGCTTGCCCAAGATCAACAACAGTAAATAGATTAAAAAAAACGTAAAGAATTCCTCTTCCTCTGAAACGAAACATCAACGCCTCCATGAAAACTAAACTAAGTCCTCTCCGCCTTCATCACTCTCGTTCTCTTTCAAATCAAACCTTTTCTCAGCAATCTTTCATCTCGTTCTTCTGTTGTGTCGCTACTGTGAAAAAGGTGCCGGCAATGACAGAAGAGTCACCACCGTTTGTTATTTATCCCAACGAGGGAAAGGAAACGATCAGAGAAAACCCGACGAAAACAGGAGAAGACAGGTCATCGCAACCATGTCTCGGGTTCGGGAGTCGGTTACCCAAGGGGAAGGTATTAGCACCCCTCACGTCTATCGTACTTGACGGAATCCACGCTTGTTGTCTATCTAAAGGGTGTGTTTATCTATCTAACTAAAGGTCTCAGGGACAAAATAAAAGAAAAGTGACTCGACAGAGCATCGCGGCTCTGGGCCTACGTATTCCCTCGTGCAATGGGAAAGTCAGAGTCAACGTAGTTCGGCTAACTACGGATGAAAGGGGGAAGGTTGCTCGCCAAGATATCGCGTCTTATGCCTACGTATTCTCATCTGGTATGAGAAATCAGAGCAAACGTAGTTCGGGCAAATAAGAACACCGGTTGGTTCAAAGGTTTTTACCCGAGTAGGGTTAACAATCAATCCTAGCAGTTAGGTGTATGCAGCTCGACCTTTGGAGACTTAAGCATTACCTGTTTACGGTAGAACTAAGATTTAACAAAACTCTTTTTACGAAAAAGGTTTTCCGTTATTAAGGGTTCCAAAGGACAAAATGAAGTTTGATCATTTGTTTTTTTGTGTCTTTTAAAAGAAGAAGTGTTTTTGAATTGTTTGTAATTCATATTGCACTAAAGACTATGACTTGGGAGAGAATGTGTTGCACATCACCCAAAGGGTGAACACTAAACACTCTAGGCCATCAAGAGGAAACCCCCCAATCACCATTTCCCAAGTACTTAAGGCTCGTAGCGTACAATATTCATTAGCCTTTATTAAGTATTTTGAAGTTGTTTTGAGATGAGAAAGAGAAGGGACAAACTAAAGGGAACTAGTTCAAACCTAGTAGTTGTCATGCAAGATGAACCTATAATTGAGGTTAAAGGGAATTCTACTTAATATTCTCATACATGGGTTGAAACCTAGTGTCTATCACAATCATCCTTAAATAAGGAGATTGGAAGTCCTAAGGGAGCATGGTAAGAAAAGAGAAGAAAAGAACAACATGAAATAGGAATGAATGAATGCATATGCAATGCAACATACAAGCAAAGGGAGGAAATAGTGTGGGGTGAACACCTCCACAAGCTCATCTCAACCTTTATTAATGCAAGAAAAGAATGCACAAAGAGAAAATAACACACAAGCAAAGGGAGGAAATAGTGTGGGGTGAACACCTCCACAAGCACATCTCAATCTTTATTAATGATAGTAAGAAATAAAGAGAAAGAAGGAGAGGGTTTAATGAGATGATGGGAGGCAAAGTGAGAACCAAGGGAACTCATAAGGGCTACTCAACCAAACATACTACATCCATTATGCACACAAATCACACAAATGGTCCTCAAAGGCTCACTACTTATGGCATGCTTCAAATTCCTCCAAAGGAGGGATTAAACTTCCATAAAGAGGATCCTAAAGTCCTAGGACAGAATTATAGATGAGGGTAGAATGTACTCAAAGTACATGAAACAAAATATGTAAAAGAGTGCAAGCAAATCATGACAAAAGGAGTGTAAACATTCACATACATGCATATATGGAACCCTAAAAGATAGGTCAAAAGAAGTACAAACTTAAACAAGTTGAAAACCAAATGAGGACCTATAATTTAACATACAAACACTTCAATATGTCCACAACATGAATCCACAAGCATTAGTAGTTCAAAGAATGCACAAAGTCCTTTTACAAGGCAAACTAGTTCACTAGCTAGGGTAAACATCACACAAAGATAGCACAAAATGGAAATTACATTAAAAATAGAAAACATATCCAAAAAATTTCCAAATGAAATCCTAAATGACCCCTAAGGTGTTAGGAACCAGAGGTCAAAAGTGTGGGAACTAAATCCAAGCACAACTATGCAAACAAAATTGAAATTCTAAAGGATACCCTAAATGCAAGGGTGAATCGAGGGTCCTAAAAATCACACTAAAACCCTAATGAAATCTACACAAGCCAGGGGAAAAATGGTCTAAAAAAATCACATAACATGTCAAGAATGTGAGAAACAAGAATCAGACATTGATATGAAGAAATCATCAAGAAATGAAATTAAAATCAACAAGGATGCATTTTTAATCCATTTAAAACACCTCAAGAATGAAAAATCAATTTTAATTGAAAATTGGCTCAAAAAATTAATTGGAAAATTTGTAAAATCAATTAACATGATAAAGTGTATGAAAATATTTTTTCCATGATTTTTAGAGGATTTGAGGTATTTTTTATGAATTAAACTCAAACTAAAATAAAAATGGAAAAAAAGAAAGAAAAGAAAATAAAAATGGAAAAAGCGCGTGACAAATAGTAAATTATTTCAGTTATCTTTTTGGGCCAGACATGCAGGGGGTGCAAATAGGAGAGAAGGCCCATGATCCAAATTCAATTCAGAGTTAATGAAACGGTTCGTTTCATTAAAACAACGTGGCAGGCCAATTGGTCAACATGAGGATCAGATGAGATCATGGCCGTTGGTTTGGGATAGGTCAAAAGGTCAGAGCCTGAGGTGGCATCCACGTAAGCACGCCTGAACTGAAACCAAACGCCGAAGCCACTGTGCTCCGGTCATCTTCTCCGGTTGAACCAAAACGTAGGTGGATCAAAACCTAATCAAAATCAATAATTCTTGAGTCTAAATTCATCTACGCGTTGCACTGATCACTAATCCAGCTTTAGTTTTCATTAATCTCTCCTAAATCAAGCTATACGAATCAAATCAATTTCAAGCAACATCCAAGAATTGTCAAGAACAACAATCAAACCTATCCAGAAATGATCTATGGTGCTAGGGGATCATGAATCTATGAAAATGGCACATGATTATTGCTTAAACAGAGAGATTTTTGGAAAGATAAGTTACCTAACGGAGCACCTCCATTGGGTCTAGATTTTGTGTTGAAGCTCTTGCAAAACCACCCAAAATCGTTCTATAATCTTCAATGGACCTAAAGGAATCCTTCAATTGGCTTGAATTGGCTTGGATTTGGATTTCACTTCTTCACTTTTCTCTCAACTCGTGTAACTGAATTTCCCTCCAATTTTGCTCCAAAATCACCCCTGAAGCTTTGTGAATGATCTGAGAATTATATACAATGGATCCAGATTGAATGGAGGCCCAAGTAAGGATTGTTTGTGGCAATTGAGAAAATCCAATTTTTGATTTTGAAGCTTGAAATTCACGACTGTTTTTGGCTCAAACAACTCCAAACTTGATTCAAACTCATTGCTTGTGATGTAAGGAAATCCAATGGACAAGATTAGCTCCTTGTTTTGATCTTATGGTGAGATTTGGATATGTTACTTCAATGTGAAGCAACCTTAAAATTAACCATGAAAATGACCTCAAAAATCCATTCTGATCTGTGCATTGTGTTTAGTATATTCAAGGCACTTAAAAAATGCACAAACATGTTATGGTATGGTTTAAAATGAATTCAATTCAAAGTCATGGCTTTTAAGTACTTTCTCATGGAAATTCCTTCACCAATTCTCATATACAAGCCATATCCATGACGAGTGATTGTTTGGAGATGAAATTGAGCTCATTTGGAGCAAGTTTTATGTTGGAAAAAGTTCCATTTGAAGTGTGCAAAGTTGTGAAATTGACCTTAACCAAAATGACCTATAATCAAAGTTTCCCAAACTACCCCTACCTTGCAAGCTTCATATCTTGAGCTCTGTAAATCAGATGAAGGACTTCTAGTACTTTTTGGAAATCTAAGATCATAAGGAACAACTTTCATGTTTGGGTCAAAGTGCGGAGAAACATCCTTCTAGGTCAAAAATGTCTTGGAAGTTGGTTGACTTTTGTTGACCAAAATCACATTCATTTGAGGACCCATAACTTGTCAGCCTCATAACTTGAGTTATAGAAACCCCATGGATGAGTTCTAGTACTCAAAAGAAAGCTAGAAACATGCTCTACAAGTTTCATGTTGTAGTCAAGATGAGATGAAACTTGTATCTTGAGATATGTTGTCTTGAAGTTGGGTACTAAACAGGGGATTTTACACTGACAAACTTAGAAACCCTAGCTTAGAAACTTCTCACACTCTTGATTCTTCTTGATTTGATCTTGGAATACCATATTAGATATCTCAACATAATATTCCATGATCACAAAGACTTGGAATTGAGTCTTAATCTCCTTCAACTTCACAGTTGACTTAGGGTTGACCAGATGAAAACCCTAGCTGTACCACCTTTGACTGTGGCTTCTTGCACTTGATATAATGACTTGAACAAGCTCCTGAATGACCCTCAAGACATTCAATGAGCTTCCACAATACTCTTCATACATGACCATGGACTCAATATCATCTGATGATCTTCTCATGGCCTCCAAGATAGGAGGTGAACCATATTCATTCATTTGCTCATTCAAAGAACTTTGATTTTCTTCTGATGATGATATGCTCTTGATAGCTTGAATAAGACCTCTTGCTTAGGCTTGGATACTTTGCGTGATCTTATATTTCTAGGCACCTTTCTTGATTCCCTGTACATGAATCATGTTATGCAAAATGCAAATGTTAATGCTATGAGAATGTAATGAAACATAAACCAAGTTAAAAAAGGTTGGGAAAATTTTGGGGTGCAACATGTTGGCCTTGGATGAGTTAGGAATTGAAAAACGGTTTGGAGGAAATGGGTTTGGATTTGGGTTGCAGAAATGGGTTTCAAAAGCTTTCCGGGTTATTAGTTGGAGATGGAATGTTGTGTGTGGTTGAGGTTGATTCGCGGTTTCGATGTTATGGAAATGGATGTCGAGTGGGTTTTTCGGAAGTTGGGTTAGCGGAAAAGGGGTACTATTTGGTTGAGGAAGATGGGAAAAATGGGTTTCGGTTGATTCAGAAGAGGTTGTGAGGATTGGGAGTTTCGCTGTTAAAAAAAATGAAGGAGGAGGCGGGTTGTCGTAATGGGTTTTTTGTGATGCAAATAAGTCCCCCTGTTTATTACGACTTACATGGTTTTTTTTGTTGTGGAAGGGAAAAGAAGTTTTGGATAAGATGAAGTTTAGAGGACGGGTTTGGTTGTTGTGTTCAACTGGTTTGTTTCTGCTGAACAATGGAAGATGGTTATGGGTAATGGAAGGTTGTTTTGAGAAGAGGTTGAGGTGAGTGAGGGTGGTTGGTTTGTTGATGTTTATTTTGTTCATTTGAAGGTGACGAGTTTGAAGGTCATGGAGGTCGAGGTTGTTGAAGTTGTTGATGATGAGTTGAAGGAAGAAGATGGTGGTTCGATAGTGATGAAGTTTTTTCGCGGAAGCTTTTGAAGGTTAATGATGTTGAGTTTGAGATGAAGAAGATCTGGAAATTGAAGTGGGTGGTTGAAGGTGTTTGGATGGGTTGGCCTTTGAAGAAGAGTTTATCGAAAAAATTGTTGAGTCGAAAAAATGGTTGAGAACGTTGAGGACGAGTTTTTGTTGAGGGAAGGTTGAGGTTTCTGGTTTCAGAGATTTTGTTTGAAGGTGGCGGCTAGGGTTGATTCCTTTGGGATTAGGGTTGTCTCCCTTATGAAGGAGATGATGAATAAGGTCTTATACCCTACAAAAATGACACGTGGCACAACAACTTTTTTTTGAATTTTTTCTGATTATTAATTACTGATGATGATTAATGACAAATAATACTGATTAATAAATAACTATTAAAAACTAACTAATAATGACTATAATTAATAAATGCTGAATAAAACCTATAACTAATTAACTAATGAAATAAACTAAACTAACAATTCTGACTATAAAATAAATTAATTCTCTTAACATTAATTTTAAACCTAATTAATATTTACTTATATAAACCTAAATAATTCTAACTACTATCAAAACAATATCCTAAAAAAAACCTAAACTAAATAAACAAATAAAAGCAAATAATTCTAATAAAATGAAAAATCTAAAAATTAAAACTATTAAAAAACTCTAATAACTTTAAAAAACTCTAATTAAAAAAAATCTATTTTCTAAAAAACAACTTTAATTCTAGAAATTTATAAAATGAAAAGAAAACTCTAAAAATCTATTTTCTAGTAAAACTAAATGAACTAAGTAAATAAAATCTAAATTTAAACTCTATGCTAAATGAAAAATAAATAATTATTCTAATTCTAAATAATAATATAAAAACCTATTTAATATTTCTAAAAAAACAATATTCTAAACTTAATTAAATTAGATATCACAGAAGTCTTAAGAAATGTGTTGAGAAAAGAAGGCGATAATGTGCCTGAAGCTGTAGCAGAGATGGTTATTCCACCCTTACCTGTGGAGTCTCTCCCAAAGTGTGATGTGCCTCAAATATCTTCTACACAACCTGAGGTTCCAGAATTTCCCCGTCAGCAGTTACATCCTGTTCCTAAAGGCAATCCTAGGATTAAGAGGTATGGTCAAAGAACGAAACAGCTCGACAGGATCTTTGACCAGATCCCTATGACTTATGCTCAGTTGTTGCAACTCTTGCTTCAACTTCGATTGGTCAAACTTCGGACTCTATCTTCATTGCCTGATAAGTTACCACCAGGCTATGATGTAAGTGCTCATTGTGATTTCCATTCTGGGGCACCGGGGTATAATGTGGAGAACTGCAAAGCTTTTAAGCACAAAGTTCAGGATTTAATCAATTCAAAAGCATTTGAGTTCACGCCAAGCGGCGAGCTTATTCTAGTTGTTGCAGAGGAGAGGGATATTCCTACTTTCTCCCCTGAAGTTGCATCAGGTCAAGAGGGTATCTTACAATTTATGATTTCAGAATCTCCACGCCCACAGCTATTGCCTGTTCCTAGGCCAAGTCTGAGAATGAAAGTGCCTGAGCATAAGGAACATCCTAATCAGTGCCAACAACCTCATGTTGCTCAGCAACGATATAATCAGCACCAAAATAAGAAGATGTTTCGCAATAATGCTTCTCGTCACTTGGTTCCTATGTCGTACAGTCAGCTTCTGCCACATTTGATTCAACACTCATTGGTGGAGCCCAAGACTCTCAAGCCGGTGCCAGAGCCATACCCTCCTGGGTATGATCCCAATGCGCAATGTGAATATCATGGAGGATCTATAGGACATTTAACTGAAGATTGCAGACCCCTTCGAGCAAAAGTGCAACAATTGATTGACGAAAAGTGCATCCTTTTCGGAAGGAAAGTTGGTGGTGTACGTCAACTTCTCAGCTGTTTAAGTTTGAATATTTCAAGTCATCTCCTCAGTCATGACATTTTTAATTTTTGTACTGCATTGTCGTTTGTATTTTTCATTGTTTGTTAATGTTTTGTTTGCATGTAAGACTTGTTAGTTTTTGAATGATGATCATAATGCAATAAGTATGTTTCTCTTGAAGTAATCCATTCGTGTTCACTCATATATATATATATATATATATATATATATATATATATATATATATATATATATATATATATATATATATATATATATATATATATATATATATATATATATATATATATATATATATATATATATATATATATATATATATATATATATATATATATATATATATATATATATATATATATATATATATATATATATATATATATATATATATATATATATATATATATATATATATATATATATATATATATATATATATATATATATATATATATATATATATATATATATATATATATATATATATATATATATTTGTGCATTGCAATACCAACTTTCTTGCTTAAACTCCTTGAGGGAGGATGATGAAGCGAAAACGCAAACTTTCTGGTTGTATGCTTTTGGATAAAACCTTGCTGATGATATACATGCATTGCTTCAAATCCCTAAACACCAGAGATATAAGGATGATAATCCCTTGTCAACCACTTTTGAGCCTAGTTGTAAGAGTTTCATTCTGAAAACGAAAAACCCGCAATCTTAACCTGGGCCAGGGTAGGTGTCAGTTAATTCGACCGAACATCCAAATTGCAGAAGGAGTGTCCCCGTTCGAGGATCAATCACACTTGTAGAGGTCGTACCTAAATAAACCACAGTGGTTATGCCTCACCGACCAAGGAGTGAAACAGTCACAATCCTTTTAACAAGTCAAAAAAGCTGTTGTCACATGATTTGTTCTCGAAAAAAAGAGAAAAGAAAAGAAAAAGAAAAATAAGAAGCTCGCTAAGTCGATAACTTGAAAACAAGTGGGTTAGGAAAAATTGGGGCATCCCGCTGGACTTTGAGATCAAAAGGTATACTCAAAAGAGCCAGTCCAGGAAAAAATAGGGAATTAAAAAAAAATGATGATGAAAAGCAAGTCGTGTGACTCCAGGCACCAAAGACGAAAAGCGAGTGACTGCCACTCCGAAAACTTGTGGTTTCCTAGACCATCACTCTTGTCATCCAACCTTTGAGAGGTGAGCGTTGGTGTCGACTTAGCTGAACATAGGACTGGAGAACATCAAGGACAGTGGGTGGGTTAAAACAAACTTTGAGCCTTGTATCCTTTCTTTCAAACCATGAACCTGACCATGTTACAACCTTTAAAGTCCTAATTGAAGAAGGGTTTATTTTGAAGGCGTACTTCAACTAGATAACGTTCTTGACTCCCACGAGTTATGCTAAAAGACTTCGTTGGTATTGCACGTGCATGGTTTCATTTCAAAAATCAGTATTGCATTTTAACTAGTGACTTGCTCACTAAGTGTGGCGATATCTTTTAAGCAAAAACTTCAAGAGTAGCATGTGCGTTGCATTAGAATTTTCATTCTCAGAATAAACATTTTCTGCTTGCATACATGTATTTGGCATCAATGAGGTTTACATAATGGACGTCAAAAGAACTCTTGTCCTGTCAAGAGGAAATTCTTGGACAAATATGTTGAGGAGCGTGAGGTTAAATGGTTCAGTCAGAAGTTGCCAATCTGGGGCAATTATGTCAAGAAGTTTCCCCCAAGTTCAGTTGATCTGGGGCAGCTACGTCAGGAAGTTCCCCAACATTCATTTAGTATGGGGAAGTTATGTCAAGAAGCTCCCCAAAGTTCGGTTAATCTGGGGCAGCTACGTCAGGAGGTTCCCCAAAATCCAGTTAGTATGGGGCGGTTATGTCGAGAAGTATCTCTAAGGATTGGTTAATCCGGGGCAATAAAATTGAGAGTCAGCAAATCTCTTCAAAGGTCGATCAGACAGGGGCGAAGTTACTTCGAAGGCTCATTTTGAAACAGATCATTTCAAGAACGTGAAGTCTCCAGCAAGCTAGCATATTTGGTCATTTCCCCAAACAGAGAAGTGAGACTGGCATTATCCCCTAGTGGAGTGGGTATCATATTGGGTTATTATGTTTTCTCTCCCGGCTGAAGTCGCCAGTGGCAGTTGGTTTCCTCACCAGGTCACAGCCTCTTTGTCCTCGGTGTTTCCCCAACAAAGGTAATTCCTCATAGAGATGCAGAAGATCAAATCTCAGTGATCTTCCCCAGAAGTCGTCTGTTGCTCCTACTGTCCCGCAGAATGGAAGTTTGGTTGGGATATTGAGCAGAGTTGTGATCCCAGGGACATTTAAGTTTTTCATCCCCAACGGAGTTGGCTTCACCTCTTCAACATTTATTTTGCTGGAGTGGTTCTTTCACATCCAGTTATCCCCAGCGGAGTTGGCTTCGTCTCTTCAGCATTTATTTTGCTGTAGTGGTTCTTTTGCATCTAGCTTTCCCCAGCAGCCCGAGCCGGCATCTGCATCTTTGCATATAGTTATCATATTTGCATCATCTTTTCATTTCATCCTCAAATGCGTAGCATTTCCATTTCGTATGGAGCATTACGCCATAGAAAAATTCAAACATATGCATGCAAAGCATAAGCCAGTTTTTGTTAGCCTTCCGTGGCAACCTAAATCACTCTTCAATCAAGATAGTGACATATCAACAGTCTGGTTCAGTCGGCTTATCTGCTTCCTTTTGGGTTCCAGATCATACGTCAGTCATGCTTTGTCTGTCAGCCCTCTGATGATGACATCTCCAAGCAGATTTTCTTTGTCCGTCAGCCCTCTGATGATGATATCTCCAAACAGATTTTTTTTCCGTCAGCCCTTTGATGATGAAATCTCCGAGCAGTTTTTCTTTGTCCGTCAGCCCTCTGATGATGACATCCCCAGTAGATATTTTTCTCTCCGTCTATCCTTAGACGATGCGAGATTTAGATATGGTTTTCTCTCCGTCTACCCTTAGACGATGTGAGTTTTGGATATTTTTCTTCTCGTCTACCCTTAGGCGATGTGACTTTGGATATTTCTTCCCGTCTACCCTTAGACGATGTGAGTTTTGGATATTTTTCTTCCCGTCTACCCTTAGACAATGTGACTTTGGATATGTTTCTTCCCGTCTACCCTTAGACGATGTGAGTTTTGGATATTTTTCTTCCCGTCTACCCTTAGACGACGTGACTTTGGATATTTCTTTCCGTCTACCCTTAGACGATGTGAGTTGTGGATATTTTTCTTCCCGTCTACCCTTAGACGATGTGACTTTGGATATGTTTCTTCCCGTCTACCCTTAGACGATGTGAGTTTTGGATATTTTTCTTCCCGTCTACCCTTAGACGATGTGACTTTGGATATTTCTTTCCGTCTACCCTTAGACGATGTGAGTTTTGGATATTTTTCTTCGTGTCTACCCTTAAACGATGTGACTTTGGATATGGTTCTTCCCGTCTATTCTTAGACGATGTGAGTTTTGGATATGGTTTTCTCTCCGTCTACCCTTAGACGATGCGAGTTTTGGATATGATTTTTCTCTCCGTCTATCCTTAGACGATGCGAGTCTTGGTTATGATGTTCCTTCCCGTCTACCCTTAGACGATGCGATCTTGGATATGGATATGTTTTCTTCCCATCTACCATTAGACGATGTGACTTTGGATATTTCTTCCCGTCTACCCTTAGACGACGTGACGGTTTCCTCTCCGTCTACCCTTAGACGATGCGAGATTTGGATATTGTTTTCTCTTCGTCTATCCTTAGACGATGTGATATTTTCAGATATGGTTTTCTCTCCGTCTATCCTTAGACGATGCGAGTTTTGGATAAGATCTTCTCAACTTCGAGTTGAGCCGGCCTTCGGGTTCGATGCCTGTTTTTATTTAACAGATGCCTGACAGCAAGATCAGATGTTCTTCTCAACTTCGGGTTGAGCCGGCCTTCGGGTTCGATGCCTGTTTGTTTAACAGATGCCTGACGGTGAATTCAGATGTTCTTACCGGCTTAGTGTCGTTGCCTGTATGTTAGCATATGTTATTCTCGACTGCGTGTTGATGTTTTCTTATTGGTGATGAGTTAGCTAATTTTCCTGCAACTTTCAGATACATTTCTCAGGTGAGCCTGATTGACATATTCTACAGTTTACATCCTGATCAGACTGCAAATTTCTAAGTTCCCTTTTGTATTCAAGCACCTTTTACTGCGAATGTATGAAAGCGATTGCTTTTCATCCCTTCAGGTCCAAGCTCTTTGAATAGGGGCAGTTGTTGCACCCTAAAATTTGCCCACCCGTTTTCTAACTTTAGCTGGCTTTTGCTTCGTTTTCATCTGCATATCATTTAGGTTGCATTTTGCCATTGTTATCATCCGGATTGAATTTATCAGAATTTTAACCGCTTTGCTCACATTTCAGGCGATTCAAATCAATTCAAACGAGAAGCTCAGTGTCGAAATTTAGCGAAAGTCACTCTCCTTTTGATGATTCAATCTGTGTCGATAATTTGGCGCATTTCGGTGCTTGCCCGTTTTTCCATGGCATTTTGCATTTTTATGGCTATTTTTGTTTTATATTTAATTATGTAGAAAATGCTTTGAATAGGTTTTATTATAGTTTTTAGAAATAGATATTATTTTTAGGATAAAATTTAGGTTGTTAGGTTTTTATTGGAGTTGAATAGAATTATGTTTGTTTCTATTAGAATATAGATTTTTATAGAATTTTTAAATAGTTTAGATTATTTCATTTTTAATAGAAAATAGGAAATAGAGATTAAAATAGGTTTTTTTAAATTATCAGTTTTTATAGAATATTTTTATTAATTGTTTTTAATATTAATAGTTTAGAAATAGGTTTATTAGTTAATTATTCATTTTCAATATTATTAAGATTTTTATTTTTAGTATTAAACTAGGATTTATTTTAGTTATTTAGTTAGGATTTTGTTTGTTTAGTTAGATTGTATTAATTAACATCAGCATTTTTTTTTAATTATCATCGTTCATCATTTTGTTTCATTAGTCAGCATACTCATTAATCATTAGCATTTAATTTAAGTCATTTTTGATCAGCAATTATATGAGATTAACCAGGTCATTAAGCCGGACATGTGTCAAGCTAGTAGTATATATACTACTGTTCATGTTCTTCCCCAGACAACCCTAGAATCTGCAGCCGCCTACCATTATTCCATTCTTCATCCTTCTCCATCAACACTTCAACCTACCCTCCTTTCAAACTGTATTCATCAACGTTCAAAACAAAACAACCACCAGTTGAAACCCATAAAAGCTGCACCTCATCTTCATCACCTTCAATTTCATGTTCAAGAACCAACATCACCATTAACCACTTTCTATTGTTCTGCAAAAATCATCACACAACTCCATGAAAACGCATCCAACAAAACCTTCAAACTTCATCAGTTCAACCACTTCAAAACCAAACTCCATAACCTTCAACAATCCGAAAACCAACCCATCTTCAAAAATCTGCCAAGAGCCCTCAAACCTTCCTTTTGTTCATAACTGCAACTCACCATTACAACTTCAACTTTCTCATTTCACAAAAATAATAGAACAGAACCATAACTTTCTCATCTCACCTCCTCGTTCAATTCAGTTTCAAGCTCCATCAACAGACCCAAACTTCTTCATCATTCTCAGATTTAAACCTTCATTGTTCATAAACTCTAAATCTTCAACTACCCCAAAACCCTTTGCAACCGTTCTTCTCCGCCTGTGAAAACCCATTTCTCCTCACTGTTCATCGCCGTTTTCTTCTTCACTCAAATTTTCAGCGAAACTCCAAACCACTCATTTCATCCTCAACCTGTAACATCAACAACAACCCAGATCGTAACTTACCCCGGTAAACCCAGAAATTCTTCAATCACCATTCTTCAAACATCCTTCATCACTCAACCTACATCAAACTTCATCCTCGTCACCCAGTTCGAACCTCTCACGACCCAGATCTCCTCCCACATGACAAAACATCATCACCATTTACAACCTCAACCCGTTTCGTACTTCATCGTGACTGAAGCATAAACGAACATGGAGATGAATTTTGATTTGGAACAAAAAAAATAGTTGAGAGAGAAAGGCGCGGGACCAAAAGCGTGAATAGAGAGGAGATGGGAACGAAGAAGAAAACACTTGCCTTTTTTTTGCTGTTTTGTTTTTAAATTGGTCTGCTGATTTAGGCCTAGGCCCACCTGGTTTCTTTGTTTGCTGCACCCCCCTGGACTTCACAACCCCTGGCTCCTTCTTTTGGTGAGTTCTTGGGCTTATTCCTAAGCCCATTTGGATCCATACCCCCCGTCCCTTTTTCATACCCAGTCTGGTTTGATTTTCATTGTATTATGTAAATATGTATATTATTATTTGTTATGATTTGTATATTAGTTTTTAGAACAAAATATTATTATTTCCTTTTTTACCTTTTTTAGAATATATTACATGTTAGTATATTATTTTCTTTTAGAGCTTTATATTATTTTCTATATTAGTTTTATTAATATTACTTTAGAACTTTATATATTTTCTTTTAGAAACTCTTATATAGTTTACCTTAGAATTTTATAACATTTTCTAATTTCATTTTCTTTTAGCATTTTTGATTCATATTTTATATTATAATTTATATTATTATCTTTTTAGAAGTTGAATTCCATTTTTCTTTTGTTATTGGGCATTTTGTCCCATTTTCATCTGTTTAGGTCGATGACGAGACCTCCGTAATTCATTACCAGTCAAATTATTGATGAATAATGTTGGATCCGAGACCACCTCTTTTCTCTCCTCATTTCTTCCTCTTTTTGATTTTATTTTGACTTTCTGTGATCGATGAAGTCTTGTATCCGTAAGACGAGATCCCATTATGTTTTGGTCTATGCGACACAATTCAATTGGAGAATGATCCTCAATACCATTTCTCTATCTTGTCCATAGCACGAATATCAATACGCGACCTCCTATAGCTTGACTTCCCTTGTAAGTCGAGCTACGATGGTTCAGCGTCACATTGGTCCCGATTCGAATCATCATCATCAAGGATCAAAGAGAAGAAGCTTGGAAATGAACATGCACGCAAGATCAAAGGACAACGAAAATACTCATGTTTAGTGTAACACCCTTTTTCCCAAAGTACTCATGTTTAGGATCTGAGTCGCCGTACTCATGTTTAGTGTAACACCCTTTTTCTACCCTAAAATTATTAAGGTAAAATTACACAAATATTAGAGTGAATAAATAAATTTCATTAAAAAGCCACAAAAGGGCGTGCACTTCTCAAAGTCAACAAAATAGGTCCATACTCCGTAACTACGGGTTTTCCCAAAGTACATCAAACAACATAAAACAACGGAACATAAAGCATAAATCAAGGTTTCTCCTCAAAAGGGAAAATAAGTAAAATAACCCACTGATATAAAATCAACTCAAAAAACCCAACCCGATGTTACATATCAGAGCAAGACCCTCTAAGCAACTAAATCAGCTAATAACTCAAAACTCCAAAAATGACTCCTCGACGGCGTCCACGGCTAATTTTGCTCATCTGCACGTTACCCACGTGGAGGTAACATTCAAACAGGCAGGGTGAGTAAAACAGTTCATAATAATCAATGTATAATAATTAATGCATAAACAACATCATAATTTTATTCAACACATTCATATTACTCAAATATGCCTCAAAGGCCACAACGTCGTAATTCATACAAAAAGACTCATAAATGCAATGCGACACAACTCAATGCATGTGGTACCAGTCATCACAGCGTGATGGACACTGGGCCATCAACCCTCCATAGATCCCCATCAATATGATCGGCTCTACTAGAGAACCGGAGCACATCAAATACTTCACATCCGCATAGTGGGATTGAAGCCAAAGTAATCGAGGTCCTGAACCGAAGTCCGGATGCATATGAATGCATGATGCACACGTCACAATAATCCTCATAATAAAATCATAGGTGCATCATCATTCATCATATTCGTCATATTCATCAAACGTCGTAACTCATCCATATAGTCATCATCATCATCACATAAATCGTCATATTTCACATAACTCATCATAATAATCATCATCATCACATAAATCATCATATCTCATGTTATCACATAATTCATCATAATAATCATCATCATCACATAATTCATCATATCTCATGTTATCACATAATTCATCATAATAATCATCATCATCACATAATTCACCATATCTCATGTTATCACATAATTCATCATAATAATCATTATCATCACATGATTCATCATATAATTCATCATAATAATCACGTACCAATCACATATTAGCTCATAGTCATCCTCATGTTAGCCCATCATATTATCACATATTATCACACATTAATTCATAATACTACCCCATATTATCTCATATTAATTCCTCAAATTATACTCGCGGTAATCCTCACACTATCGCCTATCAATCACATAATTCCTCACTGTCATACTCATGTTAACTCATCTCAGAAATCTCAGAATCAAACATCAAGGCATCGCTGTAAAACGATCAAATTTCGCGAACTCTGCTACATTCGCTGGTTTGCTCGCTAGGCGAGTCCGTAGCGAGTCTTCGCTGGCATGCTCGCTAGGCGAGTCTGTGGCGAGTCTTTGTTGGCATGCTCACTAGGAGAATAGTGCGATGACAGCAAAAATCTACTATGACCAGAACTGATTTCTACCCAAAAACTCATACGATTCACACACCCCATGCCCCCAAAACATCCCTAAATCATCCCTAAGATCATACGGCGATAACGGCACAAAATCTATGGTTTGTTAGGCTAACCCGACAATATTTGCACTTCCTAAATCACTATTTCCCTGCAATTGCTCTGAGTGCATCAGAGCTACTCACATTTGAACATTCCCATTCCTACAGGGTCAAACATATAACAATCCAAGGTTTTGGCCACGAAGGCCTAAGGTTTCCCTTTCTCTTATCAATATTCAGTGTTACATACCACTAGCTATAATCTCAGAGTCGTACAGTCAATTCCCCTAATTCTCCCAAATCAACCCCAAAATACCTTAAATCATAAACCAACCATAAACACATCTAAAGGCATACATAGAAAATCATGAACAACGATACTCCCCATACCTTAGTCGATTCGCAGCTTTCACGATTAACTTTGGGATCTTCTGCCTCTAACCTTTCCTTCAGAGCTCTGGCCACCAAACTTTCACGGTTAACACAAATGAATTCTAATTTCCCTTCAGAACTCAATTTTTGCCAAACCTAGTCTTGGGCCTCACAAATTGGGCTTTTCCCTCATTACTCTTACTAACTCCTCCAAATGCCCAAATTACCCTTATTCCTCTTATATTTATTTTAATTCATAATAATATTAATAAATCCATATTACATACTATTATTCCAAAATAAATACTCCACAAAGCATAATTCCTCAATAATTCACAAAGCCACCGAAAAACACCGAAATCGAATATTCTCAATTAAAATTTGGGGTGTTACATTTAGCATCCCACCGTGGACATTCTCTACCATAACAATCTCAACGTAGATTCAAGACTCGCCACACTCCATGTAAGTACTTCCCTATGAATGATTACATCCCTTTGGAACCTTGACCACAGTCAAGAGTTCCTCCCCCTAGTTAGGGGAACTACGGTTGCTCTGATTCCATTCCCGTCAGGATACATAGGCACGAGATGTGATGTCTTTGCGAGCAAACTTTGTACGTGCTTTATATACTCTATATATTTACCCTTAGCACTTTTCCCTTAGCAAGAAACTTTAGCATAACACAAATACTAACAAGAGGTTCCTGTAGAGTACTACAAATGTTTAGGATTTGAAATACCTACCCTAGGCATAACCAACCCTCGAAACTTTAGATCTCTTAGCTTCATTTGTCACGTAACGCAAAAGTTTTTTCTTTCTTTAAACCTTTGCTTTGGATAAATTAAAGTCCGATTGTGAATTGTAAGAATTAAGATTCAAGTTAGTCAATAGCTTGGTATCACGATTCTCGCCGCAACAGAAATGACGACTTCACTAGGGACCTCCCCTAAAAGGGTTAAGCCCACCTTGTTTATATTTGTGTTTGTTATATGTTTTCTTGCTGGTATGCTTGTATATATTTATCTATTTGTACATATATCTGTTCGTGCCTGGGATGTTTTTGTATGTAGGGTTGTTACCTTGAGTGGTGAACGTAAGTCTTATACCCGGACTTGAGTGTACTTATGATAGGAAGGTGGTATATTCAAGAAGGCTTACAGGGAGTTGATTCCCGACCAACCTGACTTGAGAAACCACCACTCAGTGGAGGCCCTCTTTGGAGTAGTTTTGTTGAACGAGTATTCGTGAAAACATTACTACTTTCAATATAGGAGCCTGTGACACTAAGGACCTTTAGTTACCTTTTATCCCCACTTGACCTTTTAGGACGTAGTGCGATGACTATGAGGGAGTAGTCCCGGAGTAGTTGATACGCGATACTACACTCAGATGAGACTTTCTTGAGAATATTATTGATTTCCAAGTAGTTAGTGTGTCGATAATATTCGAAAGATGGGTCAATGACTTTCAGAACTTTGTTAGAACCCGCTGCGTAGGTGCTTTGCCCATAGTACACGCCCTATGGTTGGTTCTTTACCCAGACCTCATGTTGTGATCTTGAACCTTTGATCATGTTATGTGTGTTTTGCATAGCATTACATTGCATTTGCATCTTTGCATGGTTCATTGCATACCTCTGCTTGTCCAGTCGCTCATCTTCAGCTGTCTTCATCTTCCAATGTGCCTTTGAGTCGTCAAACTGATTCCTCGACACCGATATCAGACTAGGGCCAACTATAGACGCAAGATGTCAGAGCAAGAAGTACATAACACAGAAATCCGAATGGAGATTGATGAGCTGAAATCAGGCATGACTAAGCTCAACGAGATGCTTCAAGTACTTATTGTCAGAGGAGAGCCATCTCAGAGGACCGTCATTCAGGAAGTTTCTAGTGTTGATCCTCCTCCTGTTCAAATACCGCCTTCAACTTGGCCAGAGTTTGGTTTACCTCCAAACTACTCTCCACCCCTTGCATCTACTGTTATGATTGGTCAGACTATCAGACCAGTTTTTCAAGCTCCCGTCTTTGCTGAGCCCAGACCTATGGTCCACACTGTTGCCCAGAATGGCCGAGCTCCCTTTGAGACTCCTTTCTTTGACTATAATGCTTCTAGTGCTCAAGGAGAAGACCATGAAGATTTTGTTGAGTCTGAGATTGTCCGTGATCAGTTTCAGAACATAGACAAGAGACTCAAGGCCGTCGAAGGTAATGATTTCTTCAACGTTGATGCAGACAAGATGTGCTTAGTTTCTGGCCTCGTTATGCCTGCTAAGTTTAAGACTCCTGAGTTCGTGAAATATAAGGGTCACTCATGTCCAAGAGCCCATCTAGTCATGTACTTCCAAACGATGTCAGCCTACACCGATAATCAGAAGCTGCTAATCCACTACTTTCAGGACAGCTTGAGCGGTTTTTTTCTCAAATGGTATATGAACTTAGAGCATATCAGCATCCACTGCTTCTAGGATCTCGCCAATGCTTTTATGAGGCAGTACAAATACAATCTGGACATGGCTCCTGATCACCGTCAACTTCAAAATATGTATCAGAATGAGAGAGAGTCATTCAAAGAGTACGCCCAGCGATGGAGAGAGTTAGCTTCCCAGGTTGAACCCCCTCTAGCAGAGAAGGAGCTAACTGGAATGTTCATGGATACTATGTCCCATCTTTATTGGGAAAAGATGATTGGGAGTGTATCTTCAAGCTTTACAGATCTGGTGACTATTGGCCAAAGGTTAGAAGAAGGACTGAAAAATGTTAAGGTATCCAAAGCTGCTGAATCTTCTAATGGCGCGAAGAAATCCTTTGGGACCTTCCATAAGAAGAAAGAAGATCAAACCAACAATGTCATGGCTGAAGTGAGAAGTCCTCGTCCCCAACCAAGGTATACTCACCATGTTATTGCTGCCGTTACTCCTACTGTTGCTACTATCACTGCTCCATGACCAGCTCAGATTCCTCAACATTCAACTGTTGGATAGAACCAGTATCGAAATAAGAATCAATTTGATCCTATTCCCATGACATACACAGAACTTTATCCTGACCTGGTCCAACAAGGGCTGATCACTACAAAGAGTTTGCAACCTCCTCCTAATCCTCCTCCAACGGGATTAAGAGCTGATCTCCATTGTGCTTTTCATGAGGGTGCCTCAGGCCATGACTTGGAGCATTGTTATGCACTGAAAGCCAGAGTGCGTGAGTTGATTAGAACTGTAACCCTTGATTTTAAGGATAATCATCCGAATGTCCAAAACAATCCCTAGCCAGTGCATCAAAAGTGAAGCTTTGGACTGACTTCAGCAGGTTGTCTTCCTAAACGCCAGTGTTTCAGACAAGACGGCTAATCCTTGTTCTGATTTAGTCACTAGGCCTTTTGTTTCTCGTTGTTTGTACTTTCCTTCATATTGTTTAAGCTGTTTTCCTTCAAATTATGTTTTTACTTTTGTGTTAATAAAATGAACATTGCAACTTTTGATTCAATTCATTTTGTCTAGTATGCTTTATCTTTTAAAATACGCACCTTTTCTTCAAACTTTTGACATGCAAATATTTGAGGGAGGATGATGAAAATGTTATACCCATAACTATTGTCAGTATTCTTTCAATCAAACTTTGTTGACGATGTAGGTCATTGTTTCAACTCCCAAACACTGAAGTAATAAGGAAGAGAATCCCTCGTTAACCCCTTTGAGCCTAGAAGTTGAAGTTTCTTTTCTTACAAAAACCCGCAATCTTAAACTTGGGGTGGGTAGTTCTCAGTTAACTCGGTTGTGCTTTCCTGCAATATACCTTTCATATAAAGGTTGCAACCACAATTTATTTTCCTTCGCACACAACAAACAAGTGTCAAAGATGTTTTTCAAAAAGTCGATGATGGTTCACCGTAATCATTAAAGCCAGACAGTCACTCTCTTTCTTTCAAAATAAAAAAAAATCAATCAAAAGAAAAGCCCGCTAAGTCAAAACCTATGAAGGAGACTTAGGCAAAACAGGGGTATCCCGCTAACTGTAGGCTTTAAAAGAAACAGTTCAGGCAAAAGTTAGGGATAATGAAAGAGGAGATCCTTAAATAATTCAACTGAATATCCTCAATGTCAAAACAACCAAATGTTATAGGGAAGTAGTGACTGCCATCTCAAGAGTCCTTGGACTTCTGAACCATCATCATGGCTATAATCAGTGAAATCACTGCAGGAACCTGAGTGTATATTCTGAGTTAGCGGAGTATTAGACTGAAGATCATCACGGAGATTGGGTGGGTATAAATAAAATTTGAGCCTTTATCCTTTGTTTCTTAAACCATGAACCAGGCCACGTTACAACCCTCAAAAGACCTAACTAAAACAAGGCTATTTTGAAAGCATACTACAACAAGATTGTATAAACTAACTCCAAAAGATCTTTGCAAATCAATTATTTTGGCATTACACCTTTGCTTTACACTTTTAAATGTTTCGAGCCACTGTGTTCTGACCAATGACTCATTTATTTTGCATCTTTCAAAAATGATTTTGATTTCAAAAGTTGCATGAACTTTGCATTACCATGTTTGTATGAATACTTTTGTTTGCAAATTGGCTTTCCTCTCAAGAAATTTGCAAACAGTTGAGAAACTTGGCTGGTGATCCTATCAGGGGAAAGTTCTTTTCACATCCTGTCGAAGAATCAGTTCAATATTTGTTCAGGGCAAATCCTTCTCAGAGTTGGTTTATCTAGAAGATATTTCAAGACTCAGAATGGGGCAAGCTTTCCAAGCACACAGTGGATCAGTCATCTTCAACATCAGACAAGTTGAAGCAATTATCAGTTCATCTACAACAGACAGCTAATCTGGGGCAGTTTACTTGAAGAATCCCCAAGCATCTCTTCATCCTTCCTACAAGGATCGTCAACTTAATACAGTTTACCAGTGTGGCAGAGATGTGCTAAGATTAGCCTGTTTAGTCCCCAAGCAGAATGGCAGTAATATCCGTGTTGAGGAATCAGTCTTCTAGTTTTACCTTCTCACCAAAAGAGTCGATCCTTGTCGTCGGCGTCTGCATTTGCATTTGATCATATATCATCTGCATAGTTCATATACATATGCATAACATGAGTGTTTCATCCTCATTTGCATTGCTCTCGAGGTCGTGTCGTTAACAAACTCTTATGTTGTGGTCAAAGTCCAACTCCATTGGCACCTACCAAACAGTTTTTGTCGTGTCTATCTGACATTCTCCCAGATATGACATTTTTTATTCGATGTTTTTCCGAATATGTTTCTCTCTTTGATGTTTTTCCAGATGGAGTATTTGATTCTGATGTTTTTCCAGAATCTATCCGATGTTTTTCCGGATATGTTTCTCTCTCTGATGTTTTTCTAGATTGAGTCTTTATTCTGATGTTCTTCCAGAACTTATCTGATGTTTTTCCAGATATTCCCTTTGATTCTGATGTTTTTCCAGAATCTATCCGATGTTTTTCCGGATATGTTTCTCTCTCTGATGTTTTTTCCAGATTGAGTCTTTGTTCTGATGTTTTTCAAGAACTTATCTGATGTTCTTCCAGATACTCCCTTTGATTCTGATATTTTTCCAGAATCTATCCGATGTATTTCTGGATATGTTTCTCTCTCTGATGTTTTTCTAGATTGAGTCTTTTGTTCTGATGTTTTTCCAGAACTTATCTGATGTTCTTCCAGATATTCCCTTTGATTCTGATGTTTTTCCAGAATCTATTCGATGTTTTTCTGGATATATTTCTCTCTCTGAATTTTTTCTAGGTGGGGTTTTTGTTATGATGTTCTTCCAGAATTTATCTGATGTTTTTCCAGATATCCCCTTCTGATTCTGATGTTTTTCCAGGATCTATCCGATGTTTTTCCAGATATGTTTTTTCTGATGTTCTTTCAGATATGTCTCCAAATCTTTTCCCGTACATTTAATGTTCTTCTAAATGTTTCAGATGTACCTTCAGAATTTATGTCTTCAATATGATTTTTTGGATATGTCCCGGAGTTTATTCGATGTTTTTTCGAGTATCCCTGGTGTGTCTCAGAGTTCATTTGATATTCTTCTGAATGTCTCTGATGTTTGTTTCTGTGTCCCTGTTATATTCCCTAGATTTCTCCTCACCTCATTCATTGATATTTTGAATGTTGTGACTCTTTTCCATCCAGTTCCGTTCACAGAAGATGTTTGTAGCTTCCCCGGTGTTGCTATCTTTCCCCGGTGGGTAGCTACTCGGCGTACTGCCGTTCGTTTATTTTTGCTCGCGTGTTTGCATTTGTCTTGAATCATAAATCATCATTTAGTAACTCATGACATTTCCGCATTTTTCCTTTTGCATACCATCCAATCTAAGGGACAAAATTTCTGGTTTGCTATATTTAAATACCTTTCACTACGATGCTATGAGGATTATCATCTCTCAGTGCCATTTGGTGAAGATATTTAAATAGGGGCATCTGTTGCACCCCAAATTTTTACCCCTTAGATATTCATCATCATTCTAGGATCATCTTCATTTGTTTATCTATCCTCAACCTATTTCAAGTTTGTCTTTGTTAAGTTACAGGTGAATCAGGGTTCCATACGGTCGAAAATCGAGGTTTTGATGGTTTAATCAATCGATGCCTTGGATTGATTCGCCACGAAACAAGCCTCTACATCATCAAAGATACTACATTGGGTCAAGTATGAGTCCAATTTTAGTTTGTCACCCAGAGATCAAGAACAATGTAGTTCAGGATCCCCGATTAGGGTTTCCGATTAGGAAAAGTCAACTATAGTATGACTTTTGATTTAAAAGGTATTCCAATGATGGTATTATGGTCCACAAAGCTCTATGGCTTATTTAAGTCCACTCAAGAATTTTCAAGGCCTCAGAAGACCCAAAATATCAACAGTCGACTCGATAGTCATCGATCGATCGTTTCGTTGACTGAAAAGTCAACTCTTCAACCATAAGGAGTTTGACCTCAAAGTGTGAAGAAAAAATGTTCCTAATAACATATTACACCTATCCATGAAGTTTCATGACCATTGGATAAGGGATTGAGGAGTAATCGAACAAGTCGGGAATTAGGATTTTTAAAGGGACAAGACCATAACTTCCTAACCACACATCCAAATGAGGTGGTTCAAAGCTTGTTAGAAAGTTCTTGGCGAGTCCTACAAAAGTGTAAAACTGACCCATGGGCAAAAAAATGCACAGATTTGGAGTTATAGCCAAAATCATCACAAGAGGGAGAAAACACTTAGAAAATTTCTAGGTTTCTGGCCTTCCAAATCATGTTTTCAGCCAACTTTGAGGGTTTTTTTTGACCTAGTTCCACTTCGAATTTGAAGATCATGAAAACATGAAAGTCGTGGAGTTCCATGAGGGCTTTCAAAAAAGTACTAGAACTCATCCATAGCCCTTGTGAGCTGAGAGTTATGAATCCAGCAAGTTGGGGTTTCAACACTTGAATGCACCATTTCAACTTTTTCACAAATTCACTTTTCAGCCACTTGAATCATTATTAACCATTTGATCAACATTTGATATGATAATTAGAGGGAATCACGAGTAGAAATGTAGAAGAGGTGAAGGCTTGAAGGGCTTGACAAGTTGGCCAAGCAAGTGGTATTATTTTATTCAAAACAAAGAGGAAAGAGAAACGTTTCATGAGAACTTGCAGCTGCAGCCTCCCTACTCTCTAGCCTCACTTTAGTCACCTCCATGTCCTTCATATCACTTGATTTATGCATCATAATGATCCAAGAACTTGAGTGTACAGCTTCCACAAATCTTGGACAAATTTTCTTCCAAAAATCTCCCTCCAAGACCACAACTCAAAATTTGTCCCAACACCTCTCATGGCCTATAAATAGAAGCTTCATTCCACTCTTTACATCACACCAGAGCTATCCAAAACACCATAAACACATAGCTCTCCTTATTTCCCTCTTTTCTTGAAAGTGAATAAATTCACAAAAACACCAGAGCTATCCAAAACACCATAAACACATAGCTCTCCTTCACTCCCTCTTTGCTTGAAAGTGAAGAAATTCACAAAAACACCAAAAATTGCCTCTTTGCAATTTTCACAGCAGCATCCTTTCTAACCATGAAACATTCATAAAAACCATCCACACACCCTTAAAATCATCATTTGAAGCTATTCCAATAATTAGTTTCATCAAAAACACCATAAATTTAAAAGTCAACTGTCCACACACCATAGTTTGACTTTTATGCAAGTTTCAAGCCAAAACACTACACAAGCCTCTTTCCATCAATTTAACACTTGGAGCACTTCATGTTTATGATATTTTAACTGTCCAAAACCTCAAACCATGTCTGGAATTCCATTTGTTCCAACTGTCCACAGAGTTGCCTCTTTTTCTTCAAGAAGAACTAACAATCTCAAAGCTTGCATATAACGAAGGAATTCTTGATTTTTGCAGCTAGACTACAAGAGGTATGTTATTTTAGAATCATTAACTAATATACATCATCATGTGTTGATTATTTGTGAGTTCAGCTTGTATATTACCATGTTGAAATAATTTGTTAGTTATGTTACCAAAGTATGTAAGAAACCAACACCATGTATGGCTGCTGTTGGATTGTCATTTAGTTTAGTATGTATGCCGTTGAACATATGATAGGATCTAACATTGTTATGTGGGATGAAACCCAAACCATTTTGAAAATTATCAAGGCATAGGTTTAGTGATTTGAACTTTGCATTGTCATGCTAGAGTTTGTTAATTATGTTTTCCAAAGCTATGAGAGGTTTGGTTTTGTCAAATCCATGTGTGTTTGCTGCTAGACTGTCATTAGGATAAGAGGTACATTGTTACTTTGGTGGAATTTTGCTTTTGAAGTGCATGGTAGGTTTAGGTTGTGACATTGTGATGCTGAGTTTATGTACATTAACACCAAAATTGTTGTGAATCTTAAAATTTGTCAATTATCAACATAAAGAGGTCTAGGTTAGTTGTTTTCTCTTGAACATTGTTATGTTTAGTAGTTGTCACTCTGAAATCACAACTGTCATGAGAGTTTCAATATTTGATTATTTGACATTATAGTGATCAAGCTGCCACTTTTTAGTTGTGATGTTTATCAATTCATGATTTGTCGCTATTGGAGCTTATCTCATTGCCAACTATTACTTGTGTGCATTGATGATTGACCTTAGAGCCTTGTGATATGGCTTGTTTTTCATTTAATAGTTGTTGAAATGAGTTACTTGACTGTTAATAGCACAAGACTTTGGTTGTTGGATGTTTCTTGTGCATTGAAATGTCAAAGCTTGTGTGTTTTTTATGACACTATCCTATTGGATCTATAAGTTGTTGTTGGAGCTATATCCTTGTAAAAGACATGGCAGTTGGAATTCACCAATGAACATTGCTGAAATACCATAAACTATGCTTGCTTGGACCCTTAACAATTGATATGTATTGTTGCTGTTAAAGGTTCATATACTGCTATTAAAGCAGGCACTGATCCTTGATTATCAACTTTATCTGGTTCATGATTGTTGGTGACCAAATCTGTTTCTCATGCCATTTTTGTTTGAGTTTTGTCATTTTGAAGTTGCAACTATCATAAGGACTTAGTTTTGGATGTTTGAATCTGTGATAACCAAGGTTGTCACCATTACTTGTGGAATTTACATTTTTATGTTGAAATCTTTCTTTTTGAAAGAACCTGTCCAGCTTCTGCGTGTGCTTGTGTTAAGTGACTTCCATAAGAGAAGTATGTTTACATTGTAGTGAAAATATGTTGCTGATTTGTTTGCAAATCTTGGTTCCATGTTGAAAAGGTTTTTTTTAAATCATTTTGTGTTGAGTTTGCTGGTGGGATTCATGTACATGGTCTTGATAAAAGCATGGACCTGAGGAGTAATGATTGATTCATAAATGCTATGCTTGATGACAAAAATTGATTCTCATATTAGGGCCTGTTTGTTTGAAGTAATCACTGTTATGAAGCTGTTGTTTTAACTAGTTTTGTTTGATTTTACTTACTATCTAATTCATGCTAAGGTTTGTTAACCTCCATTCAGATTTCCAGTTGGTCTCTTAGTTCTTGTTTGGATAATTGAAACCCTTAATGCTTGAGGCTTGAGTTTGATGTTTGATCTGTCCAGTATATATGGTTCATATTGATGACTGACTTGAGGATTATGCTTTAGGATTGATTGTTGTTGTTGGCATGGCTATATCTTGAGATGATTCATGATCAACATAACTATGAGTGTGTCTACTGTCAAGAAGCTATTAACATTTTTGATTTGCAAAGTTCTTCTTAAGACATCAATTTCATCAACTTGCAACTCACATACATTATTCTTGCTCTGATGTCTTTTGATTGAATTTTCTGTTAGAACTCGTTCAACATCATATTTGGAGTTTGTTCATACCAAATTCTTGCTCTAGATACATCTATTTCAATTCTTTGTGTTTCGAAATGCATCTCAACATCAACTTGGCATGTTCCATCGCGTTTTAAGTTATGGGCATAATTTCAAAAAATGGACAACACCATCATGATCCTCATGGAAAAACAAGTGATTTTGACTAAAATTTCATCAAATTTGGTTGAGATTTGAAAGAGTTTGAATCAAACCATTTTTGAAGTTGTCACTTGGTTTTGCCTTGAACATGCCCAAAAAAATACACGCCATATGGTACATATTCAAACGGGGTGGCTTGATACATTGGATGTATCGCCATCCCAGTGGTTATTGCCTTGCCTTTAAGACCTTGCCATGCCAAGTGATCCTGTGTTCGACCATCAGCGAGGGCATTTTTGTGCAATTTCACATTTTTTTTTTCATGTTTTCAATATTTTATTTCCTCTTTCCATTTATAATCACACGCGTTTAGTGGTTGAGTTGGTGTTGTTTTGTGCCCATGACCCCAAGGTCTTAGGTTCAAGCCTTGGGTGAGGCATTTCTTCTTTTTTAGCAATTGGTTTTATTTATTTATTTAATTCCATTTAAATTTCAAAATTCCATAACTTCTCCATTTTTAATCATTTTTAGGTGATTCTTTTTGCATAATTCTTATTTTATTGCATACTTTTATGAAATGTTTAAAGAATTCTAAAATCCGATTTTTAAAAACACTTTACATTAAAGAAAGATGTAATTCATTTTAGTTATTTTTACCTTCCTATCTCTCATTTCTTCATTTCTAAACTATGACTTTATTTCTCTTTGAGTTTTTAATTTGAGATTATGAGCATGGCTTGTTGGCTTCCTTGTGCATTTAAAGTTTGAATTTCAACTTTGCTTGTACGCATTTAACTGGTTCGTCTTTAAAAACTTTTGATTGTCCCCATGAGGTTTTTTAACCTTTCGGTTACATTGTTGTGACATTGTTGGTTTACATATGATATCCTTTACCTTTACCATTTATCCTAACCTTAGGATCTGATTCACCGTACTCATGTTTAGCGTCCCTCCGTGGACATTTCCTGTGTTTATCCTAGCCTTAGGATCTGAGTCGTCGTACTCATGTTTAGCGTCCCGCCGTGAACATTCTCTACCATAACAATCTCAACATAGATTCAGGAGTCGCCACACTCCATGTAAGTACTTCCCTATGAATGATTACATCCCTTTAGAACCTTGACCACAGTTAAGAGTTCCTCCCCCTAGTTAGGGGAACTACGGTTGCTCTAATTCCATTCCCGTCAGGATACGTAGGCACGAGATGCGATGTCTTTGCGATCAAACTTTGTACGTACTTTATATACAATATATATTTACCCTTAGCCCTTTTCCCTTAGCAAGCAACTTTAACATAACACAAATACTAACAAGAGGTTCCTGTAGAGTACTACAAATGTTTAGTATGTGAAATACCTACCCTAGTGTTGTACCCTAAAATTTCACCAACCTTTTCAAGTAATTTGGCTTATGTTTCATTTCATTTGCATCTGCATATCATTTACCGCATACTGTGCATTTTGTCAGGCGGATTGGATTTATCGGGATTACAGCCCCTTTGCTCACGTTTTAGACGATTCAAACTAGTTCAAGTGATGAGGAGATTTATGTCGAAATCGAACGAAGTTGCTCTCTTCTTGGTAATTCAGTTTGTGCTGGTAATTTCGGTTGCGTTTCGGTGTTCGCCCGTTTTTCCGTTTCTTTTTGCATGGCATGCTGTGGTTTTATTTCTATAGATTTTATTATTTGATTTTAATTAGATTATTTAATAGAGTTTTTAGAAATTAGTTTTAAATAGATATTAGAATTTAATGGTTTTAGAATAGACTTAGAAATAACTTTTTTAGTTTAGAAATAGATATTAATTTTATTAGGATTTTAGAATTAGATTATTATTTTTAGAAATTAATTTTAAATAGCTTAGAATATTTTGTTTTAAATAGAAAATATAATTTAGTTTTTTTTAAAATAGATTTTATTGGTATAGAAAATAGTTTTTATTGGTTTTAGAATAGTTTTATTTTAATAGTTTAGAAATAGTTTTTTTTTGTTATTTAAAATAGATTTTGTTAATTTAGATTAATTAATTTTTAGTTAGAATTATATTAATATTAGTTAGAATAGTTAGAGTATTTTTATTCAATAGTAAGAACAGATTTTCATTAAGTCAGCTTTTTTTTATAATTAAGGGTAAATCATGATTAATCGAACAATCAGCAAAAATCATTAGCCAACAGTGCCACGTGTCAGATTTCCCATATATAGGGCACTATTCATCATCACTTTGCACTCCCAAGAACCATAGAAACTGTAGCCGCAACCCTTCCATTCTTCTTCATCAACTTCATAGCTCAACACTCACCTTCTTAATCATCCTTCAACCAGCTCCTTCCTCCGAACCACACCCTCCATTAAAACCATACGCAACTCAAAACCCCCATGACCCATTTCCAAAAACTTCAAACACATGCCCTCCTTCACACCTTATTCTTCATCGTTCAACAACATATCATCCTCAAACCCAATTGTAAATCCCATACAAACATTAACCCATAAACCAAATCAATAGAACCTCAACTCAACAACCATACGCAACAATCTCAGTCGCCATTAACCCTTCAACCAACCGCCGCTCCAACTCTTCATCACCTTCTGTTTCCTTCTTCGAAAACCCAGCAAAACAACAACAACAACTCATATAATACCCATTTCGTCCAAAATCAAACACCATCAAGACACATCTGAAACCCATTTCCATTTAAACACCAAACCATATTTTTTAGGCATGGAGGGCGTAAGGATGAAACCAACACAAGTTCAGGGGCTGCTTTCGTTTTGGATCTCAGAAATGAAGAAGAAGGAGACGAGTTTCCACCAAACCATTTCAATATCTCCCAACTCAGAACCAGATCACAGAAGAGAGATGTTTCAGACGAGAGTCGAACGAGGTGGGGCTCCAATCGCGAATCCGTAGCGAGGGACTGGTGGCGATTTAGTTTTTCATTTCATAACCTTGTTTTCTTATTGTGAAGAAGGGAATAATAGCGGTTCATATTCCTTTAATATTGTCGTCTAGAGATTTTGGGACTTTTAAAAGATGGTGTTGAAAGATCATAGAAGAAAGGGATTATTTTGGTCACCTTGTTGTTGTCGATATTCCCCTCTCCCTGTTTCTGCGGATCCTGTGTGTAGGTGATGGGCTTATCCAAGCCCAAATGATCCTCCATATTATTTCTGACCCCATTTTCTGATTTTCATACCCCCTGTTTCTTTTTATTTCTTAGAAAAACATTTGTAAATACTTTTTATATATTTTAGTATTTTTTGTAAATAATTATTAAAATAGTTTTTATGTTTTAGTTTATTTAGTTAATATAATATTTTTCTAAAACTTTTTTAGTTGGTATATATATTTTAGTTTTTATTGAAATTGTTAATATATTAGCTTTATAATATTTTCTTTTAGAGCTTTATAAAATATATTATAGTTTTAGAACTTTTATTTTAGAGTTATACTTTATTTCTCATTTTCTGTTGGGCATTTTACTCCACTTTTGCTCGTTTTGGGTCGATGACAAGACCTCCGTAATCCATTACCAGTCAAATTATTGATGAATAATGTTGGATCCGAGACCACCTCTTTCTCTCCTCATTTCTTCTTCTTTTCGATTTTATTTTGACTTTTTGGATCGATGAAGTCTTGTATCCGTAAGCGTCGCATATCGAAGTTGATAACCTTCCCGATTTCAAATATATGGAAGATGACCATTTGGGTCATTTTCTTTATTTTGGGATCGCGATAGGCTACCTTCGATTAATCGACATAATGTTTGCGATTAAGACGAGATCCCATTGTTTTTGGTCCATGCGACATGATTAAATCAGAGAATGATTCTCAATATCATTTCTCTATCTTGTCCATAGCACGGATATCAATTACGCGACCTCCTATAGTCTGACTTCCCTCGTAAGTCGAGCTACAACGGTTTAGCATCACATTGTGTCCCGATTCGATTCACTAATACTGTCAAACCATCTTTCATAAGAGGAATCAAATTCTCTTTGTATTGAATTAAAGAGAGAGGATTGAGTGTAGACTTCTTCCTCTCCGAGTGTTGGGATACTCATTGTAGTGTGTGTGGTCTCAATACTCGTCTTTCAATACGAAGACGCTTGTATTCTCCACACCTTTTCCTCCTAAAACCTCGGCCCCGTACCGAGTGCACTTTCAAAATTCTTTTCACAATAAAGGAATCGAGTTTCTCTTTGTATTAAATTAAAGAGAGAGGATTGAGTGTAGAATTCTTCCTCTCCGAGTGTCAGGATACTCACTGTAGTGTGTGTGGTCTCGATACTCATCTTTCAATACGAAGGCGCTTGTATTCAACATACCTTTCATAACAAAAATTTGAGATAAAGAATTGGGTACTACCTACAAGGGGTTACTATCCGAGGATCTATTTCACCCCTAAAAACAATCCCACAAATCAAATGTGACATCTTGCCTCAATAGGCGAAAACTAATCTTTTCAAAAAGGATATGTTACGCCCGTTCTACCGCAAACAGGTAACGCCTAAGTCTCTAACGAGCGAGCAGCAATACACCTAAACTGCTAGAATGCATACGATAGCATCATCCACAAAAATACCGGTTACCCGTTTCCCGAACTACGTTTGCTCTGATTTCTCATGCCAGATGAGAATATGTAGGCACAAGACGACGATGTCTTGGCGAGCTCACTTTTCCACCTTTTTCTGTAGTAGGCCAAACTACGGCTGCTCTGATTTCTCATACCAGATGAGGATATGTAGGCACAAGACGACGATGTCTTGGCGAGTACATTCCCCCTATTACCCGTAGTTTCCCGAACTACTTTTGCTCTGATTTCTCATGCTAGATGAGAATACGTAGGCACAAGACGGCGATGTCTTGGCGAGCTCACTTTTCCACCTTTTTCCGTAGTAGGCCGAACTACGACCGCTCTGATTTCTCATACTAGATGAGGATATGTAGGCACAAGACGACGATGTCTTGACGAGCATATTCCCTCTATTACCCGTAGTTTCCCGAACAAAGTTTGCTCTGATTTCTCATGCCAAATGAGAATATGTAGGCACAAGACGGCAATGTCTTGACGAGCTCACTTTTCCACCTTTTTTCGTAGTAGGCCGAACTACGGCTGCTCTGATTTCTCATACCAGATGAGGATACATAGGCACAAGACGACGATGGCTTGGCGAGCACATTCCCCCTATTACCCGTAGTTCCTCGAACTATGTTGACTCTGACTTTCTCATATCCGTTGAGAATACGTAGGCCTAGGACCGCGAAGTCCTACCGAATCCTTTCTCCCTCCGTTATACCCCTTTCCCCAGTTTCTAACCTTTCTCTCTCCATAGGAACACTCTCTTTAAAGTAATAACCTTTTAGAAAATATTTTCACACGTCGACAAACAAATGGTTCCCATCGAGTACGATGGATGCGAGGGGTGCTAATACCTTCCCTTTGCATAACCGGCTTCTGAACCCGTTCTTGGTCGCAAGACCATCTTATCCATTTCTTTCTTAGGGTTTTCTCGATGTTTCCCCTTCCCCTCATGGGATAAATAAAGTTTGATGGCGACTCTTCTGTCTATCTTTTTCGCCTCCCCTTCGGTACTATTTTTTCGAGTAGCGACAGCTGGCGACTCTGCTGGGGAAACCTAGCAAGCCAAACCTAGTTTGTTTGTTGGGTTTGATGTATTTGCTTTTATTTATTTATTGTGTTTTGTTCGTCTTACCGGTTTGGTTTATTGGATGGTTTGTGAGGATAAAAACTTTTTACCCGAGCTTTCTAGTATACACTAAGATTAGGAGGTGGATTCTTTCTGATTTGCGAGACTTAGGACTCGTTGAGTTGGTTTGAATTCCACCGCTCAGATGAGACCCCTTTGGGATGATTATGTCTTACATGTAGTCGTAATGGCGTATTTATTTCGAACATGGGAATCCATGACTCTGAGGACCTTTTGTAGAACCTTATTCTGAAGGTTTACTAAAACATAACTTTGTGTTCATCCTTTGAAGGGATTACCTTCTTACGAATCATCGTTATTATGGAAAACTTTTTAGGGTTAGTGCGTAGGACTTTTTTTAAAAGCCTTTAGGGATACCCTCTTATAAACCAGTAGATTTCCCACCCGAGGTGAGAGATATCTCGTTGTGTTGTCTCGCAAGATGTGTGACCTTGATCCTATTTCTGTTGCATTTTATATTGCATTGCATGGCATTTGCATTTCATTTGCATGGCAAGTGTTCAAGGCTGGGTCTTTGTTATCCTGATCTGGTTTTCTTCAGAACTTCAGACTTAACTCCTCAAAGGAGGCAGAAGTTGACTATGGAATAGATTAAAGCAGAGTTGAGGGAAGTCTAAAGCCAGATGGGACAATTCATGGTGGACATGCAAGCTTTGCGTCAGGATCAAAAGATGCTTAAGGAGGAGGTTCATAAACTAAAGACTCAGATGGGCCTGATCACAAATGTGATGAGAAATGTGCTAAGAAAGGAAAGCGATCATGTGCCTGAAGTTGCAGCAAAAATGGTTATTCCACCTTTGTCTGTGGAACTCCCCCAAGGCGTGATGTGCCTCACAGATCTTCTTGTCAATCTGGGGTTCTAGGATTTACCCGTCAGAAGCTACCTCCTAAGACGATTCTAAGAGTAGGAGGCGTACTCAGAGGCCGAAGCAGTCCGACACAATCTTCGACCAGATCCCTATGACTTATGCTCAGTTGTCGCAACTCTTCCTTCAACTTCGATTGGTTGAACTTCGGACTCTGGCTCCACTTACTGGCGAGCCACCATCAAGCTATGATGTAAGTGCCCATTGTGATTTCCATTATGGGGCACCGGGGCATAATGTCGAGAACTGCAAAGCTTTTAAGCACCAAGTTCAGGAATTAATTGATTCAAAGGCAGTTGAATTCACACCGAGTGGTATGAGCGTACCAAGTAGTCTTACGCCATTCACTGCAAAAGGGGTGGATGTGCCTATTCTTTCCCCTGACGCTGCATCAGGTCAGGAGTGTGTCTTGCAATCTATGATTTCAGAATCTCCATGCCCACAGCTGTTGCCTGTTCCTAGGCCTAGCCTGAGGATAAAAGTAATTGGACAAAGGGAATCCCCGGTACCTCAGATTCAGTTCTTAGACACTTCGAGTATTCAGAGTCAGCAACCTGTTGGGTCTGTACATCAGATATTTGTTCCCCTCCAGAGTCAACGGTCGTACCGTCATCAGTTGCGTCAACATGCTCAACAAAGACCAAGGAAGCTAGAGAGGCGTTTCACTCAGCTGCCGATGTCGTACAGTCAGATGTTTCTAGATCTGATCAAAGGTGGGTTGATAGTGTGACGCCATTTTAAGTATCTTGTTTTTCCAAGTGTTATTTCATTTTTCAGCGTGCGTTGTATGGAAAGTTGTTGAAAAATAAGAAGCATAGTATTAATATTATATATTCGATAATGATAATAATTAATAATTAATATTAATATTGATATTATTATTATTATTATTATTATGAGGTTTTAATATTAATTTGGAATTAAGAAAATGAGGAAATATTAGTATTGGAATTATTGGAATTAAAAGGAGGATTTATATTAATTGGAATAATTTTGGGGTATTAAGGGCAATAGTGGCATTTGGAAGAATTAGAAAGAGGAGAAACATGATCGTGACAGGAAGAGGAAGAAGAACACGGTCTAGCAAGTGAAGAGCAAGCTTGAGAGACGATCAAGAGGGAGGAGAAGGTCTAAACTACCAGATTTTGGAAGTTCTACTTCGATCAAAGCTGCGTATTTGAGGTAAGGGGGGGGGGGGGGGGGAGAATCGGTTAAATTTCGGTAATGCATGAATAATTGGTAGAATGGGATTTCCCTAACCCCATAGGCTTTTGATGAATCGAATTGATATATTGTTGTGATTTTGATTGCTCCTGAGATGATTCATCCATTGCATGTAGATGTTGGGTTGATTTGGGGTTTCCGGTAGTTTACCGTTTTAAGCCGGAAGTTGATTAATTGAGTAGAGCTGAAGTTTTATCCGATGGAATGGAGAATAGATTTTGGAGTTTAGTCTTAGAATGTTGGTTAGTCGTGTTAGAAGCTGATTTTGGTAAAATCAGGCGAGTTCGAAGAGAATGGCTGATTCTGATTAGTGAGATTTTTATGAAATCGCAGGCGTTCGCCAGCATTCGCTGGGCGAATGAGGGGGCGAGCCTTCGCCATGAAAACTGGGCAGCGAGTGCTGCCAGTAGCCACTGTCTGGCTTCGCTAGAGGTTTCGCTGGGCGAGCTCCAGCAAGTATTCGCTACGAGGTTTCGCCAGGAGAACGTGCCAGCGAGCCCGACAACAATTTGTATTTTGCTGCTGTTCTGTTTTGATTCCTTTGTGGTTTTGGACCCTTGTTGGTCATGTTTGATGATGAGCTTGTTAGTGAGCTGAGGTGAGTGTATGTGTGGTGTCGGAACGTGAATTCCGTGACTTTTGTGCGAATATAATATTTGAATTGGTGTATGTTATGGTACATGTATGTGGTGATGTGTGGAATATATGCATATAAATATAAGTATATGTGATATATGATGAAATGGATCAGTAGGATCGTGTGCACCGTGGGTGCTGGTATTTACTGTGTGCATTAGTGTCTTGCATAGCATGTGGACGGGTTGAATCATGTCTCGGATGGAGCGTAAGTGATTCACTCGTGCTCCAGATGGGGAGCGTGGTAGGGATAGATCGTGTCTCGGATGGAGTGTAAGCGATCTATCCTGAGATTGATTATATGGGCTCAGGAGGAGCGTGGTAGGGATAGATCATGTCTCGGATGGAGCGTAAGTGATCTATCCTGAGTTTGAGTCGGTACCGCATATCATTGTGTCGAGTTGCATGTGTTGCATTGCTATGTGTGTTGTGTTGGCGTGGGATAGTAGGTCCGGTTTTGATGTATGTGAAATGATGTTTAAATGTTTCTGCCTTCATTCATGTACATTATTACCGTTATATTTTTGATCGTGATTTCTCACCCCTCGTTGCTGTTGTTGTGGTTTGTGCTTCTTCGGAAGTACAGACAATCCAGGTGCGTAGCTAGCTTGGATTTTGGCGAGTCGAGTCGTAGTGATGCTCTGATACGTAACACGGGGCTTTTGGGAGTTATTTATCTGTTTGATGATTATGTTTGACTCTGTGTCGTATCATGCTTTGTTGGATCTGTTAATATGTATATGTTTGTCTATTTTGGGCAGATGGACGAATTAATGTGGATGACGTCTATGTATATATGTTTTTGTGATAAACTTTTTTTCCGCTGCATTATTGTTGAAAATTATTTGAAAGAAATGTTTTGTGGAATTTTTGCGAAAAGTGACATCCTGTTTTGGGGAGAACTCTGATAATTGTTGATGTAATTGTCTTGTTTTAATTTTGGGAAATGGGGTGTTACAAGTTGGTATCAGAGCAGGTCGGTCCGTCCGGCCAGTGTAGTGTTTTGAGTCTGTCCTTAGGATAGAGGTTGTGCATCATTTGACCCAATGTTGTTTTGGTTGAGCAGTATGGCACGGAGGAATGATGTTGCTTTGGCTGCAGCTATGCAAGCGATGGCGCAGGTGGTTGCCAATCAGAATCTGGCTGCGGGTGCGCAATTTAGAGATTTGACGCATTTTCAGAATAATAAGCCACCGAAGTTTGAAGGAGGGATTTTGGACCCTGAAGCTGCACAGAAGTGGCTGAAAGCAATTGAGAAGATTTTCAGGACCATGGAGTGCAGTGATGAGCAGAAGGTGAGGTTTGGTACTCACATGTTGGAGGGTGAAGCTGAAGCTTGGTGGGACAACAGTCGCCAGAGGTTGGAGGCTGCAGGAACTTCCATTACTTGGGAGGTGGTTCGGACGATTTTTCTGGAGAAGTATTTTCTGGAGGACATCAGAAGTGCTAAGGAGATTGAATTTTTGGAGCTGAAGCAAGGTAACCTGTCTATAGCCGAGTATGCGGCTAGATTTGAAGATCTGGCTCAGTATTGTCCCCATTACCATACTGATGAGGCGATGACTTCTAAGTGTCTAAAGTTTGAGAACGGGCTGTGTCCGGAGATTAAGATGGGAATCACTTGTCAGAAAATCAGGAGCTATCCTGAGTTGGTGAGCAGAAGTAGGATTTATGATAATGACAACCGGGCAAGGATTGCACACTATAAGGCGGTGAATGATCGTAAGGGTAAGCAGAGGTTTGGTGGTACTCCCTACAGTGTTCCGGCTGGTAAGGGAAAGTAGAAGGCTGTTGCTGATAAGAAGTTCAGAGAGAGAAGGGAATCTATGGATTTGAGTTGTTTTCGGTGCGGTGTCGCGGGGCATCGTGCTAATGAGTGTCCTAATGAGGTGAAGAAGTGCTTCAAGTGTGGGAAGCCGGGCCATGTGATGGCGGAGTGCAGGACTAATGTGCCTACTTGCTATAACTGTGGTGAGAAAGGTCATATTAGCATTCATTATGAGAAGCCAAGGAAGGTTCAAACGTCTCAGGTCTGCGGTAAAGTGTTTGCAGTGGTGGGAACTCAATCAGCAGATGAAGAGCGTGCTATCAAAGGTACTTGTTTTATCAATATTGTTCCTTTGACTGCTATGATTGATACGCGTGCAACCCACTCGTTCATTTCTGTTGATTGTGTGAAGTGGTTAGGTTTGGCGCCGACTACTCTCGAGCGGCGGATGACTATCGAGACTCCCTCTATTGGTTCAGTGACTACTTCTTTGGTGTGTTTGGAGTGTCCACTGACTATTTTCGGTAGAGATTTTGGGGTAGATTTGATTTGTCTACCACTTGGTGGATTGGATGTTATTCTAGGTATGAACTGGTTGGAGTTCAACCGAGTTTACATCGATTATTTTCAGAAGGTGCTGTTGTTTCTAACTCCAGAAGAGGAAGCATTCGCAGATTCTTTGTCTAATAAGGAATTGAGGGTCTTGTTGGAAGACGAAGCAAAGGTGTTTGCTTTATTTGCATCATTATCGGTTGACAGCAAGACGTTATTGGAAGATTTAGTGGTGGTGAATGAGTTTCCGGAAGTGTTCCCTGATGATATTACAGAGTTGCCTCCGAAGAGAGAAGTTGAGTTTGGCATTGATCTTGTTCCTGGTACAAGGCCTATTTCTATGGTGCCGTACAGGATGTCAGCAGTGGAATTGGCCGAGTTGAAGTCTCAGATTGGATAGTTGTTGGATAGAAAGTTCATCAGACCGAGTGTGTCACCATGGGGAGCTCCAGTGTTGTTGGTAAAGAAGAAGGATGGTAGTATGCGTCTGTGCATCAATTACCGTCAGCTGAACAAAGTGACCATCAAGAATAAATATCCTCTTCCAAGAATTGATGATTTGATGGATCAGTTAGTGGGAGCTCGTGTGTTCAGTAAGATTGACTTCAGGTCGGGTTATCATCAGATCAGAGTGAAGGATGGTGATATTCAGAAGATGGCGTTTAGAACTCATTATGGACACTATGAGTATACTGTGAAGCCTTTCGGAGTGTCTAATGCGCCAGAAGTGTTCATGGAGTATATGAACTGGATCTTCCATTCTTATTTGGATCAGTTTATTATTGTGTTCATTGATGATATACTGATTTATTCTAAGTCGGAAGAAGAGCATGTAGAGCATTTGAGGATCGCTTTGCAAGTGTTGAAGGATAACAAGCTATTTGCCAAGCTATCGAAGTGTGAGTTCTGGATGAAGACTCTGAGTTTCTTAGGGCATGTGATTTCTAGTGATAGTGTAGCAGTAGACCCGTCAAAAGTGAGTGCGGTATTACACTGGGAACCACCAAAGACGGTAATGGAAGTTAGAAGCTTTCTGGATTTGGCAGGGTATTACCGGAGGTTCATTGAAGGGTTTTCTAGACTGGCGTTGCCATTGACTCAGTTAACAAGAAAGGATCAAGATTTTGTGTGGGATGCTGCCTGTGAGGAAAGTTTTGAGGAGCTGAAAAAGAGGTTGACTTCATCGCCAATGTTGGTATTGCCGACTCCGAGTGAGCCTTTTGTGGTGTATTGTGATGCGTCTAAGTTGGGATTAGGTGGAGTTCTTATGCAGAATGGTAAAGTGGTAGCTTATGCTTCGCGGAAATTAAGGGTGCATGAAAGGAATTATCCTACTCATGACCTTGAGTTGGCTGCGGTGGTTTTTGTGTTGAAGATTTGGAGACATTATTTTTTTGGTTCGAGGTTTGAGGTGTTCAGTGATCATAAAAGCATGAAGTATTTGTTTGATCAGAAAGAGTTGAATATACGGCAGAGAAGATGGTTAGAATTCTTAAAGGATTATGATTTCAGGTTGAGTTATCATCCCGGAAAGGCGAATATTGTTGCGGATGCTTTGAGCAGGAAGACAATTCATATGTCGGCTTTGACGGTGAAAGAGATTGAGCTAATTGAGTAGTTCTAAGATTTAAGCATGGTTTGTGAATTTACAGCAGATGGTGTGATGTTGGGAAAGTTACAAGTGAGGAATGATTTCTTGGATTTGATTAGAGAAAACCAAAGGTTGGATGTGAAATTTGTGGATTTGATGCGAGAAGCAAGAGGTGACTCCGGTAGTGATTTCAAGTTGGATAATGCAGGTGTGTTGAGATTTCGAGGCAGAATTTGTGTGCCGGATAATAACGAGCCGAAGAAGTCGATTTTGGACGAAGGACATCGTAGTAGCTTGAGTATCCATCCGGGAGCTACGAAGATGTATCATGATTTGAAAAAGTTATTTTGGTGGGCTGGCATGAAGAGAGATATCGCTTGTTTTTTTTATGCCTATTTGACGTGTCAGAAATCGAAAGTGGAACATCAGAAACTGTCTGGTTTGATGCAACCGTTGGAAATTCCGGTTTGGAAGTGGGATTGTATAGCCATGGATTTCGTTACGGGATTGCCGAACACGGCAAGAGGATTTGATGCCATTTGGGTGATTGTGGATCGACTTACGAAGTCGGCGCATTTTGTGCCGATTAGTATCAGTTTTCCGTTGGAGAAGTTGGCAGAGATTTATATTCGGGTGATTGTGAAGTTGCATGGTGTGCTGTCAAGTATTGTGTCGGATAGAGATCCGAGGTTCACTTCAGAATTTTGGAAGAGTTTGCAGGAAGCTTTGCGTACCGAGTTGAAGCTGAGTTCAGCGTATCATCCTCAAACCGATGGACAGGCAGAGAGGACTATTCAGTCGTTGGAGGACTTGTTAAGAGCTTGTGTGTTGGAAAAAGGTGGTGCGTGGGATACTCATTTGCCGTTGGTAGAGTTCACGTACAACAACAATTACCATTCAAGTATCGGAATGGCATCGTTTGAGGCTCTTTATGGTAGGAGGTGCAAAACCCTTCTGTGTTGGTATGAGAAAGGTGAGAGTGTTGTTTTGGGACTAGAGATTGTGCAGCAGACTACTGAGACAGTTCAGATGATCCGCGAGAAGATGAAAGCGTCGTAGGATAGGCAGAAGAGTTATCATGACAACCGAAGGAAAGAGTTGGAATTCAGTGAAGGTGATCACGTATTTTTGAGAGTTAACCTAGTGACCGGTGTAGGTCGTGCATTGAAGTCCAAAAAGTTGGATCCAAAGTTTATTGGGCCGTATCAGATTTTGCAAAGGGTTGGTGTTGTGGCATATAGGGTGGCATTGCCGCCGGAGCTTTCGAACTTGCATGACGTGTTTCATGTGTCGCAACTTCGAAAGTATGTACCAGATCCGTCTCATGTGATTCAGAGAGATGAAGTTCAAGTTAGAGAGAATCTAACTGTTGAGACCATGCCGTTGAGGATCGAGGATCGCAAGATGAAGCGACTCATAGGGAAAGAGATACCTTTGGTAAGAGTGGCTTGGGGAGGTGCTGCAGGAGGCAGTGTGACCTGGGAACTGGAAAGCAGTATGCGAGAAGCATATCCAGAATTGTTTCCAGCAGGTATTTTCGAGGACGAAAATAATTAAAGTGGGGGAGAGTTGTAACGCGCATTTTAATTATCTCGTTTTTCCAAGTGTTATTTCATTTTTCAGCGTGCGTTGTATGGAAAGTTGTTGAAAAATAAGAAGCATAGTATTAATATTATATAATCGATAATGATAATAATTAATAATTAATATTAATGTTGATATTATTATTATTATTATTATTATTATTATTATTATTATTATTATTAATATTATGAGGTTTTAATATTAATTTGGAATTAAGAAAATGAGGAAATATTATTATTGGAATTATTGGAATTAAAATGAGGATTTATATTAATTGGAATAATTTTGGGGTATTAAGGGCAATAGTGGCATTTGGAAGAATTAGAAAGATGAGAAACACGATCGTGAGAGGAAGAGGAAGAAGAACACGGTCTAGCAAGCGAAGAGCAAGCTTGAGAGACGATCAAGAGGGAGGAGAAGGTCTAAGCTACCAGATTTTGGAAGTTCTACTTCGATCAAAGCTGCGTATTTGAGGTAAGGGGGGGGGGGGAAGAATCGGTTAAATTTCGGTAATGCATGAATAATTGGTAGAAGGGGATTTCCCTAGCCCCATAGGCTTTTGATGAATCAAATTGATATATTGTTGTGATTTTGATTGCTGCTGAGATGATTCATCCATTGCAAATAGATGTTGGGTTGATTTGGGGTTTCCGGTAGTTTACCGTTTTAAGCCGGAAGTTAATTAATTGAGTAGAGCTGAAGTTTTATCGGATGGAATGGAGAATAGATTTTGGAGTTTAGTCTTAGAATGTTGGTTAGTCTTGTTAGAATCTGATTTTGGTAAAATGGGGCGAGTTCGTAGAGAATGGCTGATTCTGATCAGTGAGATTTTTCTGAAATCGCAGGCGTACGCCAGCATTCGCTGGGCGAATGAAGGGGCGAGCCTTCGCCAGGCGAACTAGGCAGTGAGTGCTGCCAGTAGCGACTGTCTGGGCAGCCAGCCTTCGCCAGAGGTTTCGCTGGGCGAGCTCCAGCGAGCATTCGCTGCGGGGTTTCGCCAAGCGAACGTGCCAGCAAGCCCGACAACAATTTGTGTTTTGCTGTAGTTCTGTTTTGATTCCTTTGTGGTTTTGGACCCTTGTTGGTCATGTTTGATGATGAGCTTGTTAGTGAGCTGAGGTGAGCGTATGTGTGGTGTCGGAACGTGAATTTCGTGACTTTCGTGTGAATATGATATTTGAATTGGTGTATGTTATGGTACATGTATGTGGTGATGTGTGGAATATATGCATATAAATATAAGTATATGTGATATATGATGAAATGGATCAGTAGGATCGTGTGCACCATGGGTGCTGGTATTTGTTGTGTGCATTGGTGTCTTGCATAGCGTGTGGACGGGTTGAATCATGTCTCGGATGGAGCGTAAGTGATTCACTCGTGCTCCAGATGGGGAGCGTGGTAGGGATAGATCGTGTCTCAGATGGAGCGTAAACGATCTATCCTGAGATTGATTATATGGGCTCTGGAGGAGCGTGGTAGGGATAAATAATGTCTCGGATGGAGCATAAGTGATCTATCCTGAGTTTGAGTCGGTACCGCATATCATTGTGTCGAGTTGCATGTGTTGCATTGCTATGTGTGTTGTGTTGACGTGGGACAGTAGGTCCGGTTTTGATGTATGTGAAATGATGTTTAAATGTTTCTGCCTTCATTCATGTACATTATTATCGTTATATTTTTTATCGTGATTTCTCACCCCTCGTTGTTGTTGTTGTGGTCTGTGCTTCTTCGGAAGTACAGACAATTCAGGTGCGTAGCTAGCTTGGATTGTGGCGAGTCGAGTCATAGGGATGCTCTGATACGTAACACGGGGCTATTGGGAGTTATTTATCTGTTTGATGATTATGTTTGACTCTGTGTCGTATCATGTTTTGTTGGATCTGTTAATATGTATATGTTTGTCTATTTTTGGCAGATGGCCGAATTAATGTGGATGACGTCTATGTATATATGTTTTCGTGATAAAATTTTTTTTCCCGCTGCATTATTGTTGAAAATTATTTAAAAGAAATGTTTTGTGGAATTTTTGCGAAAAGTGACATCTTGTTTTGGGGAGAACTCTGATAATTGTTGATGTAATTGTCTTATTTTAATTTTGGGAAACAGGGTGTTACAGATAGCGCCGAAGGAGATTAATCCAGTGATTCCTCCATATCCGCCAAGTTTTGATGTCAACGCCCGCTGTGAGTACCATGCTGGGGCACGAGGGCATTCAACCGAAGACTGCAAGGTGCTTAAGAGTAAAATTCAGACTCTGCTTGGCTCCAACATGTTCTTAGTCACGCCTCAGGGTATTCAGATTGACGATCCTCCTTCATCCAGTCATGTGGGTTCAGCAGTTAATGTTGTGGAGAAATTTATCGAGGGAAGATGTTCAGAAGAGTGCCAGACTGACTTCGACGAGCAATTTTGAAGATAGCTGATCCAGCAGCAAATCCAGATTTGAAAGCTCGGTTCCCAGAAGCTGGCAATCTTTTTATCATGTCATTTCTTTGCATTTGTATTTTCTTTTCTATTTAAGTGCAAATTTCATTTGTAAAACGTGTTTGTTTTCGATTGATAATGATAATGAAATGAATATGCATGTTTTGATTAAATCCATTCATGTTCACTCAATGCTTTTTATTGATGTCTAACGTTTGTTTAAGCGGAATCCGAGGGAGGATGACGAAATTGAAAGACGCAGAGCTTCCAGTAGTATGCTTTTGAATAAAACCTCTGCTGATGATATACATGCATTGTTTCAAATTCCTAAACACCAGAGATATAAGGGAAATAATCCCCTATCAACCCCTTTGAGCCTAGTAGTAGGAGTTTCTTTCTGAACACGGAAAACCCTCAATCTTAACCTGGGGCAGGGTGTCGCTACTGCGAAAAAAAGGTGCCGGCAAAGACAGAAGATTCGTTACCTATCATTATTTATCCCAAAAGAGGGAAAGGAAACGATCAGGGAAAACCTAGCGAAAAGGGATAAGATTGGTCATCGCAACCAAATCTCGGGTTCGGGAGTCGGTTACGCAAGGAGAAGGTATTAGCACCCCTCACTTCCGTTGTACTCAACGAGATCCACGCTTGGTTGTTTAGTCTATGGGTGAAAGACAATCTATCTACGACTTCTAAAGCTAAACGGAAAGAACTTACTCGATAGAGCATCGCTGCTCTATGCCTACGTATTCCCTCATGCAATAGGAAAGTCAGAGTCAACGTAGTTTGGGAAACTACGGGGGGAAGTTTGCTCGCCAAGACGTCGCGTCTCGTGCCTACGTATTCTCATCTGACATGAGAAATCAGAGCAAAACGTAATTCAGGATAACTACGGGTAACCGGGGGGTTCTCGACCACACGGGTGTGAGAGAAGAGATTGACGATACTAGCGTACGCATTCTAGCATTTAGGTGTATACTGCTCAACCATTGGAGACTTAGGCGTTACCTATTTGAGGTAGAATGGACGTAGTATGTCATTGGTTTAAAGGTTCGGGGACCTACGGGAACTAGAACTACGGTCTAATCTCAATCATGATAATGCAAGAGAAAGAGAAAGATTAGTCGTTAGCGGGGAAGTCTCAATCGCACGGCAGCGAGAGAACAGAGAAGTTAGTTGTTAGTGTGCTCGCTAGGATATCGCATCCTATGCCTACATATTCTCGTCTGGTGCGAGAAATCAGAGCAACTGTAGTTCGGCTAACTACAGGAAAGGGGGAAAATTGAGCTCGCTAGGATTATCGCAATCCTATGCCTACGTATTCTCGTCTGGTACGAGAAATCAGAGCAAAACGTAGTTCGGCGCATGTGGAAAACAGGTGTCGATTGCACAGGGGCAAGAGAAGGATCTCAATCGCCAAGATGCGAGAGAAAAGGGTTTCGATCGCACGGGGGCGAGAACAAAGAGGAAGCAGGCCTAACACGCCCAAACGGGAAGGAACTCGGGACACACACGCAAGAACCTAAGGCGTAGGAGCGAATGCGTTGCATATCACCCAAAGGGTGCTACACTAAACACTCTAGATGATTGAGAGGAGACCTCTCAATTATAATTTCCCACGTATCTAACGCTACAGCTCACAACACTCGACGGTTGCATAAAGACTTGAATTAGAAAGATGTTATCGAATGGAGCGGTTCCGTTGGCCCTTGACATTGCGCGCAAGCTCCATTCCAATCTTCTCCTCTTTGGATCTTGGATGATGACGTTTCGAATCAGAACCAATGTAACGCTAAACCGTCATAATTTGACTTATAAATGAAGTCAAACTCAAAGAGATAGCGTATTAATATCTGTGTCAAAGACAAGATAGAGAAATGATATTACGAATCATTCTCCAATTGAATCATGTCACACGGACTAAACTAGAAGAAAATCAAAATAAAATAAGATGGAAAAGAAAAAAATGAGGAGAGAAAAAGTGGTCTCGGATCCTACATTATCCATCAACAAGTCGATTAATAACGGTTTACGGAAATCTCATCATCGACCTGCAAAACAAAAATGATGAGAAAAAACCAATGAAAAATGGAAATTGAATTCTACTTAAAAAGAAAATAAATCCTTAACAGAAAAATCTAAAGAAATATTAATAGAAATTGAATTATAACATAGAAAAAATAGAATATAAAACTATATAAAACTCTATATCCTAAAAGAAAATGCTAATGAAAATAGAATATAAATTCTATAATATGAATTTACCTGAAAAGAAAAAAAGTAAAATGTATTAACAATATATTCACATGAAAATACAATACAAAATATTAAAGCATTTACAAAAGAAAATGCAGCAGGGGGGGGGCATAATCCAGCAAGGGGTGCAGTAAGAAATTCAGTTGGGCTTAGCCCACAGATCTCCAAAAAATGAACCAACAGCAACAAAAAAAGTGGGGGCGCGGTAAGGAGAAAGGGGGTGCAGTCCAAATGAAAGTCCAGGTGGGCTTGAGGCTTGAGGAGCCCAAAACAAAGTCATCTAGGGGGAGTGGGTAATAAAAACGGAGGGTATGCTTGGAAAAAAAGAATGGTTGGGTCTTACGGCCCACTAACCAGCTCAGGAGTCCAAGAGGCTCATTGTCTTCTTCTCTCTTTCACCAAAACTGAACCCTAATTTTCGCCGCCGTTTTCTTATCTCCAACCTCTCTCCGCCCCTACTCTACTCTGTCTGACCTTCGCTTCTTCCTCCCTGAGCTCCCAAATCAAACTCACGAATTCAAATCTCCGGTTATCCAATTTCCCTTCCTCAAATATCACACCTTCCTTCTTTAACTCTCTCCGTCCAACCTTCTATGCACCTTCTTCCATCCAAATAAACAAAACATACTTGCAAAACATCATATCAAAAAAGTAATGCCATGTTTAGAGATTTACATTGATCGTCGTCGTGAGGTTGGGGTTTCTGGAGAAGCTGATGTTGGATGTTGATGATGTTCGTTGAGACTTTGAATCGAAGATGATCAAAGGTTTGATGAAGATTCATTCACAGATGAAGACGAAGGTTGAAGATCTTGAATGGATATTGATGAAATCTGGGCAGAAGACGAAGGTTCCTGAAGCTTCCGAAAAACTTGAACGGTCGATGAAGATTGTTGAAGAATCTGACAAAACATTATGTGTTAATGAAGATCTTGAAGGTGATTGCGTATGAATCTTGACGATTCAGGAAGAAATTGGTGGCAGGTGGATGCATCTTGATGAAGGTGATGAATCTGGAAAGTGGCGATGAACATATGAATGTTCATGAAAAGAATCCGGAAAAATATTGAAGATCCTACGAACATTGATGAAGAACGTGATGAACACATTGAAGAAACTCCAGAAAAATGATGAGCTCGGATGAGTCTTTGGGGAAAATCTGGAGAAGTTGATGAATGTTCTTGAAGATAACTGAAAACGGAGAAGAATGTTGCCGGAAAAGTCTTGCTGATGATGAACGTTGGTGGAGTTCTGGCGAAGAATGCGTGAATGGGATGAACACTTTGGAGGTGACGATGGAGGTGATGAAGTTGCATGAAGAAACGTTGAAGATCATGGAGGATCTTTGAAGAAAATCTGGAAAAAAGTTACGAAGGTTGTATGAATGTTCACAGAAATCTGGAAAAAAGATACTGATAAAAGATTTGATGAAGATCATCAAGAACACGATGAAGATCACCGATGGTTTTTTTTCGGAAGAAGATGAAGGTTATGGAAAATTTTGATGAACACGTGATGAAGATTATGATTAAAACTGGGAAAATTGGATGAACGGATGAATTTTCCAGCGACGTATGGAGTTTCCAGCGATGGTTACGGTGGTGCATGATTTTGCCAGTGAGTGTCTCCGGTGGTTTGCATGTGGGAGATGGTGAGATGCCACATAGCAGAGACGCGTGGCGAGAGGTGGGGTGATATGAGGACATGTGGCATCCAAGAGAGGAGAGAGAGGACGAGTGGCTCTGTCTTATAGTGACAAGTGTCACTGCACTGCACGATGAAGATTTTGATGAACACGTGATGAAGATTATGATTAAAACTGGGAAAATTGGATGAACGGATGAATTTTCCAGCGACGTATGGAGTTTCCAGCGATGGTTACGGTGGTGCATGATTTTGCCAGTGAGTGTCTCCGGTGGTTTGCATGTGGGAGATGGTGAGATGCCACATAGCAGAGACGCGTGGCGAGAGGTGGGGTGATATGAGGACATGTGGCATCCAAGAGAGGAGAGAGAGGACGAGTGGCTCTGTCTTATAGTGACAAGTGTCACTGCACTGCACGATTGGGCCTTAAAAGCTGGACCAGGCCTGCGAAAATGGACCCAAACTGGACTCAAAGTCTGACTAAAAAACTGAATTAATGATGATTAAAGCTAATTAAATGAGAATTAAGGCTAATATCAGTTAATGGAAAAGAAACAATTAAAGTCTTGATTAAAAACTGATTATCAATTAAACTAAAATCTAATAATATTCTAATCAGTTAATCCTAGATTAAACCTATATTAGTAAAATCTAATAAACCCTAAAAAGAATTAAATTTAAAAATAAAACCTCTTATATTCTAAACAAATCAAATTCTAATATTCTAAAAGGATTTACTATCTAAAACAGAAATTAAATCCAACAAATCTATTTAAAATCTAAACAATATTCAATTAAACTCTAAAATATAGAAAATTGCTATTAAAAAACTATTAACAGAAATTAAATCTAATAAAAGTCTATATAAAAATAAAATCTAGTAATATTTTCAAAATAGAAGACTAAATCTAAAAACCTATTTAAAGTCTAATTTCTATGCAACAATGAGAAATAAATTCTAGAAAAATAAATCGGCGAATATAAAGTGCGAGCCTGCACTAAGATAACAGTATAGACTGAAAACACCGGGAAGAGCACCACTTCCAAAATAATCCTCTTTATTCGAACTAGTTTGAATCGCCTGAAACGCGAGAAGAGGGTTGTAATCCCGATAACATCAATCCGGCTAAAAAAATGCACAGTACGCGGTATGCAAATGCAAATGCAAATGCAAAATGAAATGAAACATAAGCCAAATTGTGAGAAACGGTTGGTCAAATTTTGGGGTGCAACAGCTGCCCCTATTCAAACGGCTTGGACCTGAAGGGTGGAGAAGCGAACGGCTTTCAAACATTCAAAGGAAGAAGACGGTTGAAAACCAAAGAACCCGGAAATTTGCCAACCACAGAATTTGAACATGATGAACGTCTCGAACATTCCGTTGGGGAAAAGAGACCTAATCAAGTAACCTTGCTGAGGAACTACATGATAAAACTGGTGTCGTGGTTCGAATACCACGTGGGCTGAAGGGTAGCATGTCAAAATGTCAGAATCTAGATATTCAATGAACACAACGAATCAACGAAACCTGTCGGATCCTAGATACTCAACAAAACGAGGAATACATCATCAATTGGAACTGGCCGGAGTATGGACACTCAACGATATAAACTGGAACAAACCGAAGCCTAAACACTCAACGTGATAAACGAACGAACAAACCGGAGCCAAGACACTCACACGATAAACGAACGAACAAACCGGAGCCAAGACACTCACGCGATAAACGAATGAACAAACTGGAGCCAAGATACTCACGCGATAAACGAACGAACAAACCGAAGCCAAGACACTCACGCAATAAACGAATGAACAAACCGGAACCAAGACACTCACACGATAAACGAACGAACAAACCAGAGCCAAGACACTCACGCAATAAACGAACGAACAAACCGGAGCCAAGACACTCACGCGATAAACGAACGAAGAAACTGGAGCCAAGACCCTCGCGTGATAAACGAACGATACGAACCGGAGCCAAGACACTCACGCGATAAACGAACGAACAAACCGGAGCCAAGACACTCACGCGATAACTGAATGATACGAACCGGAGCCAAGACACGCGATAAACGAGCGATACGAACCGGAGCCAAGACACTCACGCGATAAACAAACGAACAAACCGGAGCCAAGCCACTCACGCGAGAAACCAGAGTCGGGGTACTCAATGGAGAAAATCAGAGGCGGAACACTCAATGAAACAAATCAGAGGCGGAGCACTCAATGAAACAAATCAGAGGCGAAGCCCTCAATGAAACAAATCAGAGCCTGGATACTCAATGAAACAAATCATAGGCGGAGCCCTCAATGAAATAAATCCTTACTAGGGATTTACCGGAGTTTGGAAATACAACGGCCAGGAGGAATACGTCATGAACTGAACACTCACCAGAATCTAACTATTTAACGGAGCAGAAGTACCATCACAAACGTTATCAGGATTAGTGTACTCAACTGGAGTCTGGACACTTCACGGTAAAGCACAATGCCATACATTGAAAATTCACCGGAATCTAGCTATTCATTGGAGAAGCCGGAGACTGAATGCTCGACATAAAAGCCGGAGCCTAAAGATTACCCGTAGGAGATAACAATTACCTGAAATCGGGAAGGTAACAATCTAGCTCATGTTTCAAGATGCATATGTTTGAAAATGGCGTAATGCTCCATACGAAATGGAAATGCTACACATTTGGGTAGATGCTATGCACAATGCAAATGCAAAGAAACGGATCCAGCAAAATAAATGCTGGAGAGACGAAGCCAACTCCGCTGGGGAAAGAAACAATTCTGCTGGGAATAACTTACACATGCCAATAACAATTGGACTTATGCCGAGGGTACGAGCCTGGCCGGTTAACTCAGCTGGGGAACATTCCGTGAACGACTCTCCAAAATACGAACTCTTCTGGTGAACAGACGGATCTACCGGGGAGACAAACAAATCTATGGAGGAACAACTCTTCCGGAGAAAATTTGCATGCTGAACCACTGCTGGGGTAGATTCCACAACTACCTGGTGGTAAAGGCAGTCTTATCTCGACTTGCTGGGGGAGTAAGCACATACATGCAATCTGCGGGGATTGGCTGTGTACCTACCAACTGTCAGGGGCAACGAGTACATACTTGACTGTTCTTGTTATCTTGCACATAACTCTATTGGGGGTACGAGATGCAAACTATACTTGCTGGGAATGGCCTCTAGTTGGGGAGAATCTATCTATGCTTGGGGAGACAACTCAATGCTTACAGTTCAATGTTCAGACTCTGTGGGGAGACACAACTGAACCTACTAAGGAGACTCCACTTCTACTTGGTGGAAAGAAATCTGGTCTTGACTTGCTGGGAAGTGGACTCAATACTCTGCATACACTTCTGTCAGATGCTTCAAGGGTAAAGACTTTGCAACAATGACACCTGGGTCATTTTATCCTGAACGGAAAAAGTTCGTCATGAAATGAACTCGAGATGGCTTACCCCAGAATCTGTAACAACTTTTGATAAACTCTGCAGATATGGAGAGGAAAGATTCCTTCACTTTCAACTTTTGCCCCAGTCTGTGGGCTCTTTGTAACATCCTCTCGAAGGGAAACCTGAGATTGCTGTATTCTGGCGGTTTGATACGAATAGCCTCAGCGCTTTGAACCTCACAGAGGTGCTTCAAGTTAATCGTCTTTAGGATAAGGATAGCTTTGGCGCTCTCGGGATGGCCTGCCCCAGCCTTGTCATGACTTTGCCCCTCATCGGAATGATCTGTGGAGCAGTACCCTTTGGCTGCGAGAGATTTACCGAATCTCGACCTGACTGCCTCAGATTAATTAACTTCTGGTTGGCTGACTCCCATGCTGTGATCACTTGATATAACTTGTCCCGATTCAACGATGTATTCAAGCAATCTGCATTCTATCCTGATCAAACTTTCCACTGTTGAAACTTTCCTGCTGCCAGGCGTTTACTCGCAAGTAAAACAAATTGTTCTGCATAAAAGATATATTAAATGCAATGCATATGATGGTTCTGAAATCCAAGTCTCTTCACTGGAAAAATTTGTGACATACAATGAACGAATCATTTATCAAAATGTCAACATTAATACAACACTGTAAGAGGAATCCTTTTAGGAGTCAGTTTCGGCGCGATCTTTACCGAAGTATGCTTTCGAAACAAACCTGCTTCAATTAGGACTTTTCAGGTTGTAATTGTTGCACCCCAAAATTTGCTCAACTTTTCTTTACCTAGCTTGTGTTTCATTTCATTCACATTAGCATTATCATTTGCATTTCATTGACATGTATGCAGGAGATCAAGAGGTATGATTACCAATCAAGGGCTACAAAAGACTTTGAAGCTAGCTAAGAAGGTTATTCAGGTGCTCAAGGGTTGATATCCTTGTCAGAGAAGTTAAAGGATCCTTAGAGAGAGTGGTTGAAGCCAAGAGGGTGTGTCTCCTAACTTGAGAGTTATGGGGAAAGCCATCAAATGGTTCTGAAGCCATGAGGTTGGACTTGAGGTCTTGAGAGAGATCATGAGAAGTCTTGAAGATCACTTTGAGGCCTAGACAGGTCATTGTGCAAGATTAAGAAGGCTCAGCCATGAGTGGTGCAATTAGGGTTTGACTGGGTCAACCCTAAGTCAACTGAGGATTTGAAGGAGGTTGAGACCTAATTCAAGATCCGTATGATCATGGATTGATACATTGAGATGTGATAAGGATGATTCCAAGGTTAACTCATCATGATTGAAGAGTTTGAGAAGTTTCAAGCTAGGGTTTCTAAGGCTTGACAGTGTAAAATCCCCTAGTTTGACCCCTATCTTCAAGGAAATTTAGCTCAAGATGTGATTGTCATCTCATCTTGCACCCAACATGATTGTTGTAGAGCATGATATTATATTTAATTTGAGTTCTATAAGTCCTTGATAGGATTTGTAGAACTCAAGTTATGGTTTTGACAAGTTACAAGTCATCTGAGGAATATGAATTTGGGGCTTGAAAGTTACCCAACTTGCATGGAACTTTTGACCAAGAGGGATAATTCCTATGAACTTTCGGTTAACATGAATGTTGTTCCTTATCCTCTTAGCTTTCTATAGAGTACTAGAATTCCTTGATAGGATTTGTAGAACTCAAGTTATGGCTTTGACAAGTCAAGGGTATTTTGGACATTTGGTGATTATAGGTCATTTGTGATCATAGGCCATTTTCACCAACTTAGAGGCTTCAAATGAAGTTTTGTTCAACTAGAAAGTTGCTCAAAATGGGGTTTTAACCTTTACCATGCATCAATGAGGCATTGAAATGGCTTAAGGAGAGACTTGGTTCAAGAAACTTTGAAAAAAGAAGAATTAAAAGGATTTAATGGTCAAAAATTCAAATAATTCATTTGGTGACCAAATGAGACAAACTTATAGGTCATTTTGATTGTAAAATGCATTTTAAAGATAATGGCAATGTTGGTTTTTTCATTTGAGGCCCCATTCAAAGATTTGAATTTGATTGCTTATGATGTAAGTTACATAAACCAAACTATGCACAAGATCAAAACCAAGGTACCAATCCATCCAAATGCATTCAGAATCTCATTTGAGGAGAAATTGAATCATGATCAAGGTGAAAAACAAGCTGCAAGCAGGGTTGTCATGGATGAGCATGAGATGAGAAATTCAAAAGCAAGAGATATTGGATATCTCATATAGATGGTTCTAGGAACTTCTAGATCATTCCTACTGGTTCTATATAAGCTTTAGAACTGGTCCAGAGCCAATGTTGGTGAGAATTGGGAGAGAAAAGAGAGATTGAGTTCTGAATTTTCTTCTTGCAAGCCAAATTCGGTTACACACTTTTGATCCATTTCCATCCAAATTCTTGTTTTCAACATCTTCCTCTAGAGTGTATGAGTGATTCCAGATAGAATTCGAGCCAAGATCATAGCCAAATCGTGAGAGAGCACCTTGAATTCATAGCTTGCAAGTCAAAATCGAATTCAAGAATTCAGAGAGTTTCAATCCAATTTGTTGCATACAGAAGCTTCCTTTGGTGTTAGTGAAGGTATCTGGAGATTCTTGGAGGTTGATTTGAAGGTTTCAGTGCTCTGTGCATTCAAAATTTACAGGTATGTAATTCTCATCGTGTAGCATGATCCAGGTAGTTTGGCTAGGTCTTGATAGGCTAGATGCATTGTAGATCACTGCTAGAAGCTTTCTGGATAAGTAATTTGAAGATTAGTGACAATTTAGGGTTTACGCCATTTTCGGTTGAGATTGCTACTCTTGGATTCTTGCGTTTTTAGAATGAATGAGTGGTACGGTTGGATTCCTGGTGAGATTTAGAGGAACTTTCATGTAGAAATCGTGTGAAATGGTTGAGTGTGGAGAGAGTTAGGGTTGCTTGATGGTGACCGGAAAAGCCACCGGCGGTGGTCTTCGCGCGCGCAGGGCAAGAGGTTGAAGAGATTTGAATTGAAGAAGACATAATCTGAGGCGTTCATTCCTGAAGGAGACTTTGACTCAGACCTGCATCCTAGGTCCCTCAGTGCGCCACGTAACACTCCCATCAAAACACATCGTTTTGATAAGTTGAAAATCCCAGGCTTTGCTTCCTCGCTGCGTATACCAGGGGTGCGTGGGTTCGAGTCTTCACATGACAACTTTTTCTTTTGTTTGATTTGAACTGAATTGAGAATTGGAGCATGGGCTTGGGTTGCAGCTGCTTCTCACACCCCCCCTTTTGGGCCCAACATTGAATTAAACTGGGTTTATTTGCTATTTGCCACGCACGCTTATCAATTTCTCTTATTTTCCTTTATTTTTCATCATTTTACATAGTTTAGTAAGTAATCCATAAAAAATTGAAAACTAACTCAAATAATTCCATTCTTTTTTCCATTGATTCATGATTGAATCTAGTTTTTATTAGATAAAGAATATTAATATTTAATGCATTTTTGATTTTATTTGCATTTGTTGAATTTTAATTGAGATTAAAATAATCATGGTTGATACCTTGTTTTGATGAATTTGGTTTGAGCACTTGGTGATGATTCTTGCCTTGATTTTTTGTGTGTAGCTAGAATAGATATGCATGTTACCCTTAGATTTTTCTCACATTTTTGTGAAGAAGTTAGGTGGTAGTTTTAAGTTGAAACTTTAGGTGTTCCATTTTTAGGGTTTATGGTTAGTACCTTATGATTTAGGTTTTATATCTAGAACTTGGTGGATGATTCAACTTCTGAATTTTGTATGCTAGATTCATGATTGAATTAGGGTCCCTTAGGAATTTTTGTAGGAATTTATAATGTGGTTTACTATTTTAGTTTGATTTTAGTTTAGGTGCTAACTTTGGATGATTCTAATGCACTAATTGACTAGGTTAACCCCTTAGGTTCCCTTAGAGTAAGCTTGTGTTGTTTTTACCCTTGGTGGATGATGAAAGAAAGTTGAAGATGCAATGGAGTGCTTGAAGAAGCTTGGATGTAAAGATCTTCCCCTCTTTTGGTGTAGTGTTGATTGGGTGTTAAGATTAGGGTTTGTAGGCAGAGCTTCTAGATAGATTCTCTTCTTTCATAAACATGGAAGGTGTTGATCACTTCCATTCTTCCCTATGATGCAAGGTCCCCTGTGAAGGCCTCATCCCTCCTTTGGTAGGATGTGTGGCTCTTTACCAGTTGGTAGAACCTTTGAGTGTCCCTTTCTCTGATGATAGGATGCTTAGTGGTGACCTTTGGTCTTCACTTTGCTACCAATCATCCAAACTTTTTTCTTGTCAGATGAATCTTTCTCCATTGCTAGAGGATAGAGTTCCTTGTTGGAAGACTGAACAGGCTAGAAGTTGATACTTCTCTGTACTTGAAGACTGCCATTGGAGTAGAAGCTTGAAGATCAAGGGGAACAAGTTGACACTTGTGGGAAGAAGATCAAGCTGAGATTGAACAAAGAGCTGAAGCTTGAAGAAGATGAAGAACAAGTTGATACTTGTGAGGGGAATCCATTGGAGATTGAATGAAAAAGCTGAAGCTTGAGGTTGAAGAGCAAGTTGATACTTGTGAGGTCAATGATTGGAGTTCCTGAAGGGACAAGTTGATGCTTGCTAGTGGGATTGAAGCCTGAAGGTGGAGTTTACTTTGGAGCTGAAGCCTGAAGAAGAAAGAAATAAGGTGATACTTATGAGTGATGTATTAGCAGTAAGTGGACACTTGCTATTGAAGAGGATAGCCTTGAAGAGCAGTTGAAGACTGAGGACTGAACTGCTGTCAGAGGAGAGCTTTGCTGGGAAGCTGTGGAAGCTGTTGCTTTCTTTCTTGTCTGTTTGCTTATTGTGCAACTGTATTGATGTGACTTGTTTGATTTGCTTGATGCATTAGAATAAGTTCATGTTTAGATTGTGTTAAGCTAGGAGCATGATTGCATTAGAGGTTGAGTTCCTCCCTCTGCTTATATTTTTACTGTATGGCTTTGCTTGCTGGTATTCGTTAGAGCCTAGCTCCCTTGCCTATGTGATTTGTGTTTGCTTGATAGCATGTTATTTCCTCTGTATGATTGCAGTTATTCATATCTGGCTTGAGGTTGAGATGAGCTTGTGGAGGCTGCTGCCCCACACACATTTCCTCCCTCACTTGCATTGCATTGCATTTTACAGTCGTTTACTGTTTACTGTTTAAGCTGATGCTTTATCTGTTTCTGTTTATCATTGACATGAACCCCTAGGAATCTCACTTCCTTTGATAAGGAAGTGATGAGTAGAACTTTAGGTTGAAACCTATGCATGATAACTTCTAGGAGTTCCCTGTTTCAAACCTTAACCATAGGATGAATCCTTGGCATGACAACATTAGGACTTGATAGTCTCCCCTTAGTTGTCCCTCTCTCTTCTCATCTCAAAACAAATTAAAATACAGTAATAAAGGTTAACTAACATCGTACGTTACGAGCCTTAAGCTATCTGAGAAAGGATTGTTGGAGAGTTTCTTTTCAACAATCTGGATGTTTAGTATGGCACCCCTTGGGTGACATGCGACGCGTTCACTCTCAGGTCATAGTCTCTAGTGCGATATTGGTTGCAAACATCCATAAAAAATAGTTCTTTCGTAAAAGACAGAAAACAAACTTCAAACCTTTTTGCCCCGTGGGCCCATAATTCAAAGGAAGCTTTTTTGAAGAAAAGAGTGTCGTTAACTCCCAGTTCTACCGCAAACGGTAACGCTTAAGTCTCCAAGGGTCGAGCTGCGTACGCCAAACTGCTGGAACTGTTTGTTAACCCTACTCGATAAAACAGATGAATCTGAACTCCCGTAATCCGTATTATCCCGAACTACGTAAGCTCTGATCTCTCATACCTGATGAGAGTACGTAGGCACAATACTGACGTATTGGCGAGCCACCTTCCCCGTAACCCGTAGTTAGCCGAACTACGTTGACTCTGATTTCTCATTCTCTGATGAGAATACGTAGGCATAAAGCGCGACGCTTTGCCGAGTCATTTTATTTTCTTTTTAAGCCAACCTTGACGGTAGATAGATAACACCAACCCGTCAGATAAACATAGCAAGCGTGGATCCCATCGAGTACGATGGACGTGAGGGGTGCTAATACCTTCCCCTTGCGTAACCGACTCCCGAACCCAGACAATGGTTGCGATGACCTTATCTTATACCTTTTCGTCAGGTTTTTCCCGATCGTTTCCTTTCCCGCTCTGAGGGATAAATAACGAAAGGTGGTGACTCTTCTGTTTTGCCGGCACCTTATTTTTGCGGTAGCGACAGCTGGCGACTCTGCTGAGGATTCTATAGTTTCCTGGGATCCAACGTCCCATATGCGAGTCAGTTTGGGGATCTAACGTCCCCCTGCGAGAGTCAATCCTAGCGCTTGTATGATTACTTGTTGGGTTGTGTTTATTTATCGCATTTTATTTCCCGCATTTCATATTCAGTATGATATGATTATCTGTGCTGTTGTGGGAGGGGCATTCTGATGAGTGAGAAGCCAGAGCCAGGCTTGAGTGTACCTAGCATTAGTTGTGGAAATTAGTGGGCGCGTGCTTGCTTTGCAGGCACTAGTGTCTCATGAAATCCACGCTCAGACGAGGTTCTCCCAGTTGACTTTTTTTCCGGCCCTTTGGGCCTGAGGGGTTGTTGGTTTGGAGGATTGTCGACTCTGGGGACCGATCATTTGGAATTCAGCTGAGTGAGGCCGCTTCAGGAGATGGTGATGCCACGCCTTCTGGGTATCGTATCACCCCTCTTGAATGTCTGTGACGCTGATGACCGCATAGGATGCCGAACTTGTGTCATTTTAGGTCCATACCTGTGAGCAGGGTTGGGTTTGTTGCAGGAAACCTTAACCTTCAGACTACCTGGTTTTCTTGATAGTGAATCAGCTTTGTTGGTATCAGAGGTTCTCATCATCAGATATATGATTGTTCTTGATAGAGTAGATTTATGGTCCTGTATCAGAGGTCCTTATTATCAGATGTGTGTTTGTTCTTGATAGAGCAGATTTATGGTCCTGTATCAGAGGTCCTTATTATCAGATGTGTGTTTGTTCTCGACAGAGCAGATTTATGGTCCGATATCAGGGTTACTTCTCATCAGAGATAGGGTTGTTCTTGACAGAGCAGTATTTTGGTTTTGTTGATACAGAATCTTCACCTTCATCTCCTCAACAGCACAGTCGTCTTGGTCTCCTGCTGCATGATTGCATTTTGCATTGTTTTGCATACTCATTCGCATTTCATTAATGTGTGTCTGTGTTGCAGGTACCGTTTCCCCCGATTAAGGTTTTCTTGCCTTCTATTGTGCTGTCATGGGTTCTCTGAGGAAGACTGTGGCCTACAAGCTCCCCACTCCTGATGTTGTTCAGCTGACTGGTTTGATTGCTTTGGCAGATGATTCTGTGAGAGGTGAATTCAGAAAGTCTTACGGTAAACTGCTCAGCCTGGTTCGTAAAACCTCTGTGTTTAAGTTGAACGGGTTGCACGCCTTGCTGCAGTTCTACGATCCTCCTTTGAGATGCTTTAACTTCCAAAACTTTGTTCTCGCACCCACACTAGAGGAGTATGCTGATTTGTTAGGTGTGCCTATCAAGAGGCAGATGCCCTTTGTTCATATGGATGCTGAGCCTAATCTGGCTAGTCTAGCTCCTTCACTTCACCTGGATGCCTCCGAGTTGGTCTTGTCTAGTTGGAACAGGGTCCCCGGTTTCTCCCTGCAGTTCTTAGTGGGAAAGGCCCAGCAATGTGCCAAAGACGGATGTTGGATTGTGTTCAATGCCATCCTCGCTCTGTGCATATATGGCATCATTCTGTTCCCCAATATGCCCGACTTTGTAGACTTCGACGCCTTCCACATTTTTGCATCAGGGAATCCAGTCCCTACCTTGATAGGAGATGTCTACTATTCCGTCCATTACAAAAACGAGAACAGAAGAGGTAAGAACGTCTCGTGCTGTGTGCCCCTGCTCTATAGATGGCTTGATAGTCACCTACCAAAGAAGGGTCCCTTTGCTTCGTCTGCAGCCACAGCTGAGTGGTCTGAGCGTTTGATGAGCCTGTCAGCGGAGGATATTGCCTGGTTTGATAGAGATAGGTTGGGCACGGAGATTATCTTTAGCTGCAGTGGGTTTCCGAATGTGCCTTTGATAGGCAGGAATGGCTGTATCAACTATAATCCATCTCTGCTGGTCCGACAGTTTGCTTATGCTTTGAGAGCTCCACCGAAGGATGAAGAGGTGCAGGAATCTCTGTACCTCACTGGTCTTCTAGAGGGGGACATGTTATCTAAGCTTCAGCACGCTTGGAATGGTATCTGTAAGCGGGGAAAGCCGTTGCTGGGAAAAAGTAATAGCCAAGCCTACGCTCCATACGTGACCTGGATCAGAGCCAGAGCAGATATTATAGGGATGTCGTTTCCACCTGCCCAGCCAGAAAGCCCTCCAGTGATTGAAGAGCCTACCACCATGCCTATTCAACAGCATAATCAGGTGTTAGCTGAGAGAGATGAGCTGAAGAAGACAAATGAAGAACTGGAGAAAGAATTGGCTCAACTCAGAAGCGAGAGAAGCGAAGCCGTCCATTCCTTCAAGAGGCAAACAGAGCTGGTGAACCAGTTAGGGACGGACTTGACTAAGTAGATAGCTGAACGTGAGCGCTTGGATCGGGATTTCAAAGATGTCAATGACGTACTGGCCACTAAGAAGCAGCACTTGGATGAAGCGTACCGAAGAATATCCAAGTTTAATCAGCATTGGAAGGCCAACCTAGCCAACGGCAAGGAACATGAGGATAAACTGAAACAGCAGATCTCCAAGTTGAAAGCCCAGGTGAAGGCTAGTGAGAAGAGGTTTGATGAAGAAACCGCTCGCAGATATGCCGCTGAAGGCCTGCTCAACAAGGCTCTTGCTAACCTGAAGGAGCGCAAACTGATGTTTGAATCCAAGAAGCGGAAGTTAGAAGATTGTTTCGGCGAAGGAGCATGGGAAGACTCAGTTGAAGGTCTTCAATACACGATTACACAGAGGGAGTTAGTCGTCGAAGGGTTGCTCACTCGGTCTGATCATCCAGAAACGAGGGATTTGTTAGAAAAGTTTCGGGCCCGTGGCCGTACTTGACTATGTTTGTAATCCTTTTGTTTTGATCATTGTTGTACGCTGACCATCACTAGGCTTGTTGGTCAAGGTCATGCTACTGATTCTGCTTGTACTCAGTGACGTTGTGTACTGCCTTGATGAGCTTTCTTTATATATGAGATGTTATTTCTATGACTGGACTCGGACTTCTTGTTATCAGCACTGGCACTCAGGCACTAGGATCGGGGGGTATCTCCCTCACGCATAGACACACGTTTGCATTTGCATGAAGCATCTGCATAACGAGCACTTTGTCATTTTTCTAACCCTTTTATGTATACAGGTTGTTTCAGGTTGTTCCAGGATTGATCAAAGACCAATCCACCGCTATCCGACCAGAGAAAATCAAGCTAGAGCAATGGAGCAAGTGCAGACTGACGTTCAGGAACTCCGAGAGAGGATGGACCGCTTCATGGAGCTCATGCAAGTGGTTGCCAACGGCCAGGACCAGCTCAGAACTTTGGTCCAGCCTCTGATTTCAAGGGTTGACATCAATGGTGTACTCCATGGTGGGACTGTTCCAACCCCTCCACCTGTTGAGACTCCTCAGAATGGTGTCCCCGTGACCGGGGGGAATGGTAGTGGTAACAACAACGTGATCGCTAACATGGGGCTCAATGGTAATACGAATGGCGTCGGTAATGGGAATTTTGAAGCTAATGTCAATGTTGGGTTGGGCAACGGCAACACAGGTGTTGTGAATCTGTATGGGCCTCAACCATGGTTAGAAGACCGTCAAGACGATTTGTTCTCACATAAAGGTGCTTAAGTAGAGCTGACTGCTGAAGCACGTCTGAGGTTTAAAGCACTCGAGGACAAGATGAGGAGTTTCGAGAACCTGAACACCATGGGTGTTGACATGTCCAAGTTGGGACTGATTGCTGATTTCAAGGTGCCTCCCAAGTTCAAGGTACCCGACTTTGAGAAGTACAAGGGCACCACCTGCCCTCGCGTCCACCTAAGATCATACTATCGGAAAATGTCCGCTCACTCTGAAGACGAGAAGTTGCTGATGCACTTCTTTCAGGATAGCTTGTCCGGGCCATCCCTGGAATGGTACATGAGTCTGGAACCTACCAGTGTGCGCACGTGGAAGGAACTTGCTGAAGCATTCGTGCACCACTACTAATATAACAGTGACTTGGCTCCGAATCGGGTCCAACTGCAGAATTTGTCACAGAGGAACAACGAAGGGTTCAAAGAATACGCCCAGCGGTGGCGTGAATTGGCGGCTAGAGTTCAGCCGCCGATGGTTGAACGGGAGCTTGTTGAAATGTTTGTAGCTACCCTCCCAGGGGTTTATTACGAGAAATTGGTCAGCAGTATGTCTGGAAGCTTCTCAGATCTCATCATCACCGGCGAGCACGTTGAAAATGGGATCAAGCTGGGGAAAATTCAAGGTGATCTGTCCTCAGCTGGAGGAGGAAAGAAACCGTATGGTGGCAAAAGGCGGGAAGGTGAGACGAGCGCCGTGTCCAACGCTCGCAGAAAAGGTAAGGGCCAACACCACCAGGTGGCTAGCATAACCATCCCTGCTGTCCAACAACCCCAGCCACATCAGCAGCCGCCGCAGCAGGAGCCGAATCAGCAAGGGTACAGAAAGTATCAGAACAGGGCACCTCTATCAAGTCGTCACCTCGAGACACCGCCCATGTCTTATGCTCAGCTGTTACAGACTCTGCTTCAGTTACAGCTAATCCAGAAGAGAACCCTGGCTCCCTTGACAGGGGCACCTCCGCCAGGTTATGATGCGAATGCAACATGTGAATTTCACTCAGGGGCACCAGGCCACACGATTGAAAACTGCAAAGCCTTCAAGCACAAGGTGCAGGACATGGTGGTCGCTAAAATCATCAATTTCTCAGATAATGTGCCAAACGTCACAAAGAACCCTATGCCAAATCATAGGGGAGGTGGAGTAAATGCCATTATTGAAGATGAGAGCTTGGATTTGTTGACTGACGTCAAGGATCTGAAGACACCTCTTAGCTTCGTTAAAGCCAAGCTGATGAAGAGAGGTTTCTTCCCAGGCGTGGAGAACTGTGTATGGGCTGTGCGATTCGTCCTGATGGATGTGAACAGTTGATAGAAGGCATTCAGAGTCTGATGACCGAAGGAATCTTGCAGTTTAGCCGAAGGGCCGAATGTGGATTTGGAGAGGTAATGCTGAAGCAAGATGATGAGGTTGCCACCATCACCATCCCTCGCCGGACGATCACTATTTCTGCACCCAGACCGCCCACGATTACCATCACCAAAGTTGGGCCAATACCTTTTGAAAGCACCAATGCTGTCCCATGGCATTATGGGGAAGACGTCTACTGTAACGGACATAAGTTGGACCTAGAACCATTTGGGCGGTCTATGGATAACCTAGTGGGAATTGGCGGAATCACTCGCAACGGAAGAGTATTCGCTCCACCTGAGATTGTGGCGGACAAAGCCGAGGTAACCGATAAGGGAAAGAGTAAGGTCGTTGAGGAAACCCCTCGTGGGGTAGAGAAGGACTTACTTGTTAAGGACGCTGAAGAGTTCATGAGGTTGATTAAGAAGAGTGACTACAAGATCGTGGATCACCTCCATCAAACACCCTCGAAAATCTCCATCCTGAATCTGTTGCTGTGCTCGGAGTCACATCGCAACGCGCTGTTAAAGGTCTTGAATGCCACGTATGTACCGCAGGAAATATCGGTCAACCAGTTGGAAGGGGTCGTAGCCCATGTAAATGCTGGGAACGGGTTAGGGTTCACTGACCTGGAGCTGACGCCGAAGGGGAGGAACCACAATAGTGCTCTGCACATCTCGATAGAGTGTAGGGGAACAATTATGTCTCATGTGTTGGTGGACACAGGGTCATCGCTCAATGTTCTTCCGAAGAAAGCATTGATGAAGTTAGATACTCGAGGATTGATTTGCACACCCAGTGATCTGGTGGTGAAGGCTTTTGATGGAACCAAGCGTCATGTTTTTGGGGAGGTAACGTTACCAATCTAAGTCGGGCCGGAAACTTTCGACGCAGTCTTCTACATCATGGACATCATGCCTGCCTACAGCTGTCTCTTAGGCCGGCCATGGATCCATTCTGCTGGCGCCGTGACCTCCACGTTGCACCATAAGCTCAAGTATGCTGTTGGAGGTAGCGTCGTGACCGTATGTGGCGAGGAGGATATAATGGTGAGCCATTTGTCGTCCTTCAAGTATGTTGAGATGGATGGGGAAATCCACGAAACCCTGTTTCAGGCGTTCGAAGCTGTTAAAGTCAAGAACGTGGCTCCAGTAATCACTGAGAAACCAGAGATGACTCTCTCTTCCTTCAAGGAAGCCCAGGCCGTTGTTCAGGTCGGATCTACCCTAGGTTGGGGGCGAATTCTAGAGATACCTAACAAATAGGACAAGTTTGGGTTAGGATACTCTCCTACGGCTGAAGCCTCCTCTTCTCACAGTGCGTCGCGCGATAAAGGGCTGATCCAGTTTACCAGTGGCGGGGTGATATTCGAAAGTGTCAACGCAGTGTCTGAAGACGGCGAAGACAGCGATTGCGACCTAGACTCTTGGATCCAGCCAAGCAAACCAAGCAAGAGCCTCAACAACTGGTCCATCAGGGATACCATCCAAGTGACAGGCAAAGAGTAATGATTTACTTTCTCCAATCATTGTACAACCCTATGCCCTACCCGAGGCATAGTGGTTTTATTGTCAGGGCCTTGTTTGATTATGTACATGTATTTTACCAATAAATCAAAAGGCATTTTTCTTCGTATTCAAATTTTGTGATCCCTGTTATTCCTGTTTTATATTTGTTTTGAAAAACAATAAAATGGCAATAGGGTTTGTGCTAACCTGCATATCCTTGTTTTAAGCTTAACCCTTGTTATTGCAGGATCCACATAGCAGATGACATCGAATCTGGACCCTCTACGACTCACTTTGACTTCGATTTCCTGATCTATCAAGCCGAAGAAGAGATTGATGAAGATGAAGACCTTCCCGAAGAGTTGGCCCGCTTGTTGAAACAAGAAGAGAAAGTTATTCTGCCTCACGAAGAAGAGATCGAGATTGTGAATCTGGGGTCTGAAGAACTGGTCAGGAATGTCAGGATAGGAGTTGCATTGCAGAATGATGTCAAGCAGAGATTGGTCGAGATGCTAAGAGAGTATAGTGACGTCTTTGCTTGGTCATACGAAGATATGCCTGGACTTGATACTGACATTGTGGTCCATCACTTGCCGCTACGAGAAGATTGTCCTCCCGTTAAGCAGAAGCTTAGAAGGACGCGACCAGATATGGCCGTTAAGATCACAGAAGAAGTGCAAAAGCAGCTTGATGCTGGCTTCTTAGCGGTCACTACTTACCCTCCGTGGGTCGCCAACATAGTGCATGTACCGAAGAAGGACGGTAAGGTGCGAATGTGCGTCGATTATCGGGATTTGAATAGGGAGAGCCCTAAAGATGATTTCCCGCTCCCTCATATTGATGTGTTGGTCGACAATACAACTCAGTTCTTCGTATTTTCGTTTATGGATGGCTTCTCCGGTTACAACCAGATCAAGATGGCACCGGAGGACATGGAGAAAACTACGTTTATTACTCCCTGGGGAACATTTTGCTACAAGGTAATGCCTTTCGGTCTGAAAAACACAGGGGCCACTTACCAACGAGCAATGGTCACTTTGTTTCATGATATGATTCATCATGAGATTGAAGTCTATGTTGATGACATGATTGCGAAGTCCCAAATGGAGGAAGGACATCTGGTCAATTTGCTGAAGCTTTTTGAAAGGCTTAGGAAGTTCAGGTTGAGGCTGAATCCTAACAAGTGTACTTTCGGGGTACGGTCTGGAAAACTACTGGGGTTTATTGTGAGTGAAAGAGGCATCGAGGTTGATCCTGCGAAGATAAAAGCAATACAAGAGATGCCAGCGCCAAAAACAGAAAAAGAAGTTCGTGGTTTCCTAGGCAGAATAAACTACATTGCAAGGTTTATTTCTCAGCTCACGGCCACGTGTGAACCGATGTTCAAACTACTAAAGAAGGATCAGGCGATTATCTGGAACGAGGATTGCCAGAAGGCATTTGATAAGATAAAACAGTATCTGCAGGAAGCTCCGATCTTGATACCCCCAGTGGCCGGAAGACCTTTAATCATGTACTTGACAGTTCTTGAGAATAGTATGGGGTGTGTTCTCGGTCAGCACGATGAGACAGGTAGAAAGGAGCATGCCATTTACTATTTGAGTAAGAAGTTCACAGACTGTGAATCTCGTTACTCAATGCTGGAGAAGACGTGTTGTGCACTAGCCTGGGCTGCCAAACGTTTACGACAGTACATGCTCAATCACACCACCATCCTAATTTCGAAGATGGATCCGATCAAGTACGTCTTCGAGAAGCAAGCGCTTTCGGGCAGGATTGCCAGATGGCAAATGGTGTTGACGGAATATGACATTTAGTACGTTTCCCAGAAGGCCATCAAGGGTAGCGTATTGTCTGAATACCTTGCCGAATAGCCGATCGAAGATTATCAGCCGATGAAATTTGAATTCCCTGATGAGGATATCATGTTTCTTAAAGCGAAAGATTGCGATGAACCGTTGCCCGACGAGGGGTCGGATATGAAATCCCAATGGAAATTGATATTTGACGGGGCGGTTAATTCTTACGGAAGTGGCATTGGGGCGATCATCACGACTCCCCATGGATCCCACATTCCGTTCACGGCGAGACTGACGTTTTCGGTCACCAATAATGAAGCGGAGTACGAAGCATGCATCATGGGTCTGGAAGAAGCAATTGTTTTGAGAATCAAGAACCTAGATGTATATGGTGACTCGGCACTTGTGATTAACCAGATTAAAGGGGAGTGGGAGACTCGCCAATCAAATTTGGTGCCGTACATGAACTATGTGTTGCACCCCAAAATTTGATCAACAATTATTTACTCATTAAGTGTTTGAAAGTTGATACCTTCATCAGAAAGTTCAAGAGATCCTCAGAGGAATTGGGTGAAACCAGGGTTGTGTGCCTCATAACTTGAGAGTTGTGGGAGCTCCTCAGATGATTCTGAGACTTTGAGATTGAACTTGAAGCTTTGAGAAAGTTTATGAGATGTCTTGATAGCCATCATGAAGCCCAGAAAGGTCATTGTGCAAGAATTCAGAAGATTCAACCATGAATGGTAGAATTAGGGTTTTGACTGGGTCAACCCTGGGATAACTGAAGATTTGGAGAAGGTTGAGACCCAATCCAAGGGCCATGAGATCATGGAATGATGTATGGAGATGTTATGAAGATGATTCCTAGACCAACTCATCATGAATGAGGAGTTTGAGAAGTTTTGAGTTAGGGTTTCTAAGGATTGTCAGTGAAAAAACCCTAATTTGATCCCTATCTTCCAGGAAGTTTTAGCTCAAGATGTGATTGATATCTCATCTTCCCCACAACATGAATGTTGTAGAGATTGCTCATAGCTTTAATTTTAGTGGTAGAAGTTCTTGATAGGAGTTGCAGAGCTCAAGTTATGGTTTTGACAAATTACAGGTCAGCTGAGGTGTGTGAATCTGGGTCCTTGGAAGTCACCCAACTTGCAGACAACTTTTGCCCTAGTAGGATGATTCCTATGATTTCTTGGTCAACATGAATGTTGAAGAGCATCTTCTTAGATTTCTAGAGAGTACTATAAGTCCTTGATAGGATTTGTAGAATTCAACTTATGGTTTGAACAAGACAGGGGTATTTTGGTCATTTGGTGATTATAGGTCATTTTAAGCAAAGGCCATATCTCCTATTTCCAAGCCTCAAATGAAAAAACTCAAAACATAAAAGTTGTTCAAAATGGGATTTTAAGCCTATAAAAGTGGTCATGAGTTATTGAAAAATCTTAGAGCATGGATTTTTAAAAGTGGTGCAAAGGGCTTGCAAATGGCTTATAAGTTGAAAAAGTTGAAATAGAATTTTGGTTTGAGAGATCTACAAATCCAAAATGGGTCATCCAATATGTCATTTTGACTCCAAACATCATTTTAAAAACAATGGTTCAAATAGATTTTTGAGTTTAGGCTTAAAAATTGGAGTTGCTTTGTAAATTTGTTTCTTGTATTTTAAGGCACCAAAAGAGAAAGTGAGAAAATGCTACATAAGGGTTTGTAAGGCCTTGTTTTCATATCATAATATCATGTGGGGAGAAATTAAGTGGGATTTCATGGTTTATCATGAGTTTGCATGAGAATTACCAAATATGAAAAATTCAAATTCTCATTGCATGATACATTCTAGAAACTTCTTGGAAGGTTCTCAAAGCTTCCACACATTTCCATTGACACCTATATATGCCCTAGAGATGATCCATGCCCTGGTTGGTGATTGAGAGTGCTTGCATTACATAGTTTGATTCCATAACTCCAAATTGCATTTTGCTTTCAACCTCCATCAAAACTTCATCAATTAGCATCATTCTTGTTATCATCATCATCTACCATCATCATAGAGCAATTGGCAAGCAAGAGTGGTTGAAATCAGTGGCTATTTTGTGTGATCCAAGTCTTCACTCCAAGTTGCATGAAGAAGTGGATAAGGTGATTCAAGAGGTTTCAACAAGAACTAGTGCAAACAGAAGAATCCACAGCCATTGGAGATCATTTGAAGCAAACATCAAGACTTGGATTGAAGAGAAACCACCATAGCCATCATCACTTGCAAGGTAAGCAACTTCATTCGAATCCCCTTAATTATGCAGTTTTAGATCATGTTGTTAGGATGTAAGTGATTAAAGACTCTTAGGGATGAATTGTGATGAGTTTGAAGGCATTATATGAAGGTTGGTTCCATGGCCATTTCTGTTTTAAGATCAAGAACACATAACCTAGAGTACTATAATATTAGTTCTTTAGCTTAGTTTACTCCCCACAACATGTAGAGTATCCCAGGTTAGTTTCAACAAGAATGGTGAGCATGTATGTCAGAGTTAATTCATGGCGCCCTAGACTTCCATCGCTCGGGTTTGATTCTTGGAGGAGATTCAGGAGAAACTAAATGCAGGGTGTTGAAGAGGGCAATTAGTAGGTCACTTTTTGTTTTTGTGGCGTGGCATTTGGTGGAAGGACGAGGGAGTATGGGAGGCTGGAAGGTTTGCGCATGGAGGAAGGGTTTTCTGAAAACCCTAGGTTGAGTGGGGAAGACGGGTTCTCTACCGTCAGATCGTGCTGGCAGCTTGACTTGTTATTTCCATCCAACGGCCAGAGTTCAAACAAGAAACGGAGGGAAAGACTGAGCTAAACGCTGCGTTTAGCTAAATGAGGGATTCTGGGCTCAGTGAGCGCGCGCTATTCCCACCCCCCAGTCTGGCCCATCTCATAAAACAACTAAGCGTGTCTACTTTTCACCCCCCCCCCCCCTTTGTCTTTTATTTCTTTTATTTTTAATTCCCTTTATATTTCTTGCATATTAAAAAATTCATAGAAAATCCAAAAATTAATATTTTTTAATTCTTGTTTTTTCCATAGGTTCATAATTTTGTCTAGAAAATTAATAAAAATAAAAATTCCATTTTATTTTTAGTTTAGTATTTTTAGGATATTATTCTTTTAAATAGCTTTTTAAATAGGTTTAGTTTGATACTCAATTTTGTAGAATTTCTTTTAGGACCTTCCTTTATGATTTTTAATTCATTCTTTTTGGTGTGATTAGATATTGAATCATAGTCCCCCATGGGATTTAATTCTTGATTTTTAGATTAAAATTTGATTAGTTTAATTAGGTTAGCATTAGGGTATCCTAATTAGGGTTTAAGGAGGCATAGGTGAAATAATTCATTTTCTGTGGAGAGTTTTGATTTGATTTTTGGGTATGGGTATATAGGGATGATATGGGTAGATGTTATGGACCCTTGTGAATAATTGGTAGAATTTTCCCCCTTGTTTTAGTATTTTTAGGTATTTTCTGAAGTTGACTGATGGTTTTGACTGTTCTGTGGTTATTTGTCTGTCCCTGGGGTTTATTGTGTGGAATTTGTTGTGGGGCTTAGTTTGTTTTGAAGATCTTGTTGAGGAGCATGATGAAGGAGGAGATTGAAGATCAAGACTCAGAGACCCAGAGCTTGGGGATTATTCCCTGTCTGTGAGGTTTGAGATCCTGAAGTTTGAAGGAAGTTCATGGTACTTTCCTGAGGAAAGCACTATGAATGACTTTCATTCTTTCTTCTCACCTCTTTCTTAAGTATCCAATGATGTTGCAGCCAACTTGTGAGTTTAATTTCTCCTGAGGAGGAATGTAAACTGATCACAGTTGTTGAGCCACATGGGATACAATTCCTAAGTGGAAGCCTCCTAGTACTTTCCTGAGGAAGGTCCTATGGGTCTATTCACTTAGTTCTCTTAGTTCATCTAGGATCTCTTAAGTATCCAATGATGTTGGAGCCAACATGTGAGTTTAATTTCTCCTGAGGAGGAATGTAAACTGATCACGGTTGTTGAGCCACATGGGATACAATTCCTAAGTGGAAGCCTCCTAGTACTTTCCTGAGGAAGGTCCTATGGGTCTATTCACTTAGTTCCACTAGTTCAGGTAGGATTTCCTAAATATCCAGTGATGTTGGAGCCTTCATGTGAGTTTAATTTCTCCTGAGGAGGAATGTAAACTGATCACAGTTGTTGAGCCACATAGGATACGACTCCTGAGTACAAGCCTCCTAGTGCTTTCCTGAGGAAGACACTATGAGTCTGCCTACTTAGCTCCCTTTCTTCGGTAAGCTTGTTTTGAAGCTTGAAGACTGGGATTGATTTCTCTTGTTTAGGGTTTTGCTTTGGGGATTTGCTTAGATTTGATCAGGATTCTGTTTTAGGGTTAGGATTAGAGATTAGCTGTAGATGATTTCTTTCTCAAGCATGTGTTTTGTTTGCCTGATGGCACTTCATTTCTTTTATCTGTATGATTGCAGTTTACTGTTTATTGCTTGATAGCATGTTGTTCATTTTTCAGTATGATTACTGTTATTTCATGACTGGCTTGAGGTTGAGATGAGCTTGTGGAGGCTGAAGCCCTACACACATTTCCTCCCTCACTTGCATTGCATGCATTTTACTGTTAAGCTGATGCTTTGTCGGTTTTGGTGTATCATTGACATGATCCCTTAGGGCTCTCATTTCCTTTGATAAGGATTTGATGATAGACTTTTAGGTTGAAACCTATGCATGACAACAGCTTGGAGTTCCCTGTTCAAACCTCAACCATAGGATGAATCCATGGCATGATAACAGTAGGACTTGATAGTCTCCCTCCTAGTTGGGCCTGTTCTCTTCTCATCTCAAAACAATTTAAGATACAGTAATCATGAATGGTTTCTTTCATACGTTACGAGCCTTAAGCTATCTGAGATTGGATGTTTAGTATGGTACCCTTTGGGTGACATGCGCCGCATTCACTCTCAGGTCACAGTCTCTAGTGCGGTTGAAATCACAAACACAATAAAAAACACTTCTTTCAGGAGATAAACCGTAGTTTCCCGAACTACGTTTGCTCTGATCTTCCATACTGTGTGGAAGTACATAGGCATAGGATGCGACGTCCTAGCGAGCAACCTTCAACCTTCTCCCCATAATCCTTCGTAGGCCGAACTACGTTGACTCTGATTTCTCATTCTCTGATGAGAATACGTAGGCATAAAGTGCGACGCTTTGCCGAGTCATTTTTCTTTTCTTTTTCAGCCAGCCTTGATAGGTAGATAGATCATAACCAACCCGTCCAAGTAAACAAACAAGCGTGGATCCCGTCGAGTACGACGGACGTGAGGGGTGCTAATACCTTCCCCTTGCGTAACCGACTCCCGAACCCAGACAATGGTTGCGATGACCTTGTCTTACCCTTATTCGTCAGGTTTTTCCGATCGTTTCCTTTCCCGCTCTGAGGGATAAATAACGAAAGGTGGCGACTCTTCTGTCATGCCGGCACCTTATTTTCGCGCAAGCGACAATATGCCAGAAGGCTACTTCCGTTCTTTGATCGAGTGGAACTCCATCATGTGCCCAGAGAAGAAAACCAGATGGCTGATGCCTTAGCCACGTTGGCTTCGATGTATAAAGTCAATTTTTGGAATGAAGCTCCAAGAATTGTCCTTTCTCGTCTTGATAGACCTGCATTCGTCTTTGCAATCGAGGAAGCCTCCGACGGTAAACCATGGTTCCATGATATCCAGACCTTCCTTATGACTAAGGAGTATCCTGCGGGAGCGTCAACCCAGGATAAGAAGACTCTGAGGAGGCTGTCTGGAAACTTTTATCTCAATCCTGATGGAGTTTTGTATAAAAGAAACCATGATCTCGTGCTACTCAGATGTGTAGATGAGAAAGAAGCGAGTATGCTCATGGAAGAAGTCCATGAAGGCACATTTAGTACGCACGCCGGCGGGCATGCTATGACGAGAAAGATCCTGAGAGCAGGATACTACTGGCTGACGATGGAGTCGGATTGCTTTAAATTCGCGCAGAGATGCCATAAATGCCAGATTTATGCTGATAGGCAAGATCGAGCCCACTGCATCTAACGGTCATCGCTTCATTCTACTAGCCGTCGACTACTTCACTAAGTGGGTGGAGGCAGCCTCATATGCTAATGTGACCAAGCAGGTGGTGGCTAAATTCTTAAAGAAGGACATCATCTGTCGTTACGGAATTCCCGAGCGGATCATTACTGATAATGGTTCGAATCTGAATAACAAGATGATGAAGGAGCTGTGCCAGAGTTTCAAGATTGAACACCACAACTCATCTCCTTACAGGCCGAAGATGAATGGCGCCGTTGAAGCGGCCAATAAAAACATCAAGAAGATTGTGCAGAAGATGGTTGTGACCTATAAGGATTGGCACGAGATGTTGCCATTTGCATTGCACGGTTATCGTACGACGGTACGTACATCAACCGGGGCAACTCCTTTCTCACTGGTGTACGGTATGGAAGCTGTCCTACCGTTAGAAGTGAAGATCCCTTCTTTACGAGTTTTGGTTGATGTAAAACTTGATGAGGCAGAATGGATTAAGAACCGACTAAACCAACTCAGCCTGATGGACGAGAAGAGGTTAGCATCGATTGCATATGGTCGTCTGTACCAAAGCCGAATGAAGAAAGCTTAGGATAAGATGGTGCGTCCTAGAAGCTTTCAGACGGGTGATCTCGTCCTGAAGAAGATTCTTCCTCCACACTCCGATCACTGGGGCAAGTGGACTCCTAATTACGAAGGTCCGTACGTCGTCATCAAGGTCTTCTCGGGAGGAGCCTTGTTGTTGTCCACGATGGATGGCGAAGATTTTGCATCCCCGGTGAACGCGGACGCAGTTAAAAAATACTTTGCTTAAAAAATGACCCGCTGGAAAGAAAAATGAATATCCAGGCAAAAATGGGGCATCCCGGCGAACCATAAAAAAGGGAAAAAGGTTCGGGCAAAAATTAGGGATATAAAGAAAAGAATGTACACCCGCAAAGTCGAAAACCTGGAAAGGCGACTTTGGCAAAAAAGGGTATCCCTGTGAATCGAAAACCCGGAAGGGCGATTCAGGCAAAAGTTAGGGATTTGAAAAAGCAAATGACTGCGTTCCGCGTGTGGACTGTATTTGTTTAGTGGTTTGGAAGACCTGAGGGTCGTTTATCTGAATCAATCTCTTCTGAAGCTGAAGCGTCGGAGAGGTATCGAAGTCGAGTGGGTCATAGAGGGATCAACTCATGGTGTTCGTCTATGCCTCAGTGTCGACATTTGTGTATATACCGATGTATATTTATGTTTTTATATTTGCGCAACTTCCTCATTCCAGGAGCTTGCATCTGTTGTAAAACATTTTTTCCCATTCAGGGGTTCGTTATCAATAAAATGTATACTATTCAGCAATTCTGTTTGTTTGTTTAGCATCTATCTGTTTTGTGTGCGAAAAAGAACGTCGATGTTTTTGACAAAATGCGCATACATAAACTTACTGGCCCAGGCCGCCGATTGTTGAAACAATGAATTACTTGAACATTGCCACAAGATGATAACCTTGATAGGTCCCTTTGAGAAGGGTATCTTGTCTGTTTGTTTGTGTTGTTGCAGGTGTAACATATACCAGGCAGTACGCCGTATGCGTCCCCAAGCAGGATGATTCCTTCTTCCCCAGCAAATTTAGCAGTATCTCCCCATGGAGTCTGAACATGAGATCGTAGGCATTGATATGTCTCCCCAACCAGATGTATCCTGAAGGATCGTCGCTTCCCCAGCTGAGTCATATGCTGAAGTATGCGACTTTCAAAAGTTCAAGACTGAAGTTTTCAGCGGAATTGAAATTCCCCACAGAGTTGTGCTCTCCCCTGTGAGCAGGATGATTCCTACATCCCCAGCCGAGTCTGCAGTTCCCCAAGAGAGCCGAGTCCTTGGAAGCCGCTCAGGCCATGATTGGTTTTCCTCAATAGAGTGTTGAATAGCTGATGCTGTATTTCCCCACCGGAGTCGTTATCTCCAGGAAAGTTTTAGCTGCGAAGGTCGTGCAGTTTATTTCGGCGATTGACATCGTTTTCCTCAGCAGTTGTAGTTCGTATGCCCAGTTAAGTGGGTTCAGGTTCTCATAGAGCTTTGTTCCCGGGCAGCAGTCGACTGAAGTTCAATTCCCTAGGTGGAGTCCAATTGAGATTGGTGTGATTTCTTCTCCTCGACAGGATGATTCCTTCCTCCACCAGAGTAGTTTTTTCTCCTTGACAGGAGGATTCTCCCTTCAACATTTATTTTGCTGATGGAGTCGTAGCATTTTGCATGATTGCATAGCATTTACCCTAAATGCGTAGCATTTCCACCGTGTGGAGCATTGCGCCATTGTCAAAGCATATGCATACGAAACATGAGCTAGGTCGTTACCGTTCTTGTTTTGCAGGTATTCCCCAGCACAGTCGCTCGCCCAAGATGATTCTTGGATTCCCCAGCGAAGTGGCTTGCTTAAGATGATTCTTAAAATCCCCAGTGAAGTCACCAGAGAGGGCTGCTCAAGTTGATGCTTAGAGTCCCCGACAGAGTGTTTGCTCAGGAAGATCCCTAAAACCTCCAGCAGAGTTATGGGTTCGGGATGATTCTTGAAGTCTCCAGCGGAGTTATTTGTCCAAGATGATTCTTGAAGTCCTCAGTAGAGTTGATTCACCCAGAATGATTTCTGGATCCCCGAAGCAGAGTTACAAGATAGTTCTCCAGATTCCCCAGCGGAGATGTGAAATCCCCAACAGGTTTTGAAACATAAAAGTTGAAACTTCTCTTGAAGACTTGATGATTGAAGTCCGGCAGCGGTGCCAAAACCCCTGACTTATTGATGAAGTCTAGCTGCGATGCCGAAGCAGTTTGCTCAGCTGACGCAGAGTGCCTGACGGCAAAAGATTGTATATCCTTATTTGGTTCATGATTGACCGAAGATTCTATTCCATGCTTACTGATGAAGTCCGGCTGAAGCCCGAAAATTCCCTTGAATGCCTGATGGCGTGATTAACTCGATTGCTAAAAAGTTCCTAATGACCCGATGAGTCCCAAGAATTCTTCTGCTATGACGCAGAGTACCCGACGGCATAATCGACCATTCATTACCGGTTACCGCGTAACCGGTGACCCCTTGATGACTTGAGGACGAATATCTACAACAAAATTAGATGATCATCCTGACTGAGATTTGAGATTAGACCTTTCACCAGTTACCGTGTGACCAATTCCCCAGCAGAGTTGTCGTGCAACTGTCATGCTCAGTTTTTGAAGATGTTCCTAACAATCAGAGTATCGTTTACCTGTGTGTGGTTGGAAAATCACCCGTTACCGTGTAACCAGTGATCCCTCGATGATTTGAGGACGCAATGATATCAGATAAATCAGAGAATCATCCTGACGAGGATTCGGATCAGTAATTCTCCAGCTAGTTGCCGTGCAACTATTATTTCAGTCTCCTAAGATTTGTCCCCATCAGAGTACCGTGTACTTGTGCAGTTGGCAAATTTCCAGGTTTGTTGGTATTCAACCGTCTTTTACCTTGATTGTTTGAGAGCCGTTCGCTTCTCACCCAGTCAGGTACAAGCCGTTTGAATAGGGGCAGCTGTTGCACCCCAAAATTTGCTCAACTTTTCTTTACCTAGCTTGTGTTTCATTTCATTCACATTAGCATTATCATTTGCATTTCATTGACATGTATGCAGGAGATCAAGAGGTATGATTACCAATCAAGGGCTACAAAAGACTTTGAAGCTATCTAAGAAGGTTATTCAGGTGCTCAAGGGTTGATATCCTTGTCAGAGAAGTTAAAGGATCCTCAGAGAGAGTGGTTGAAGCCAAGAGGGTGTGTCTCCTAACTTGAGAGTTATGGGGAAAGCCATCAAATGGTTCTGAAGCCATGAGGTTGGACTTGAGGTCTTGAGAGAGATCATGAGAAGTCTTGAAGATCACTTTGAGGCCTAGACAGGTCATTGTGCAAGATTAAGAAGGCTCAACCATGAGTGGTGCAATTAGGGTTTGACTGGGTCAACCCTAAGTCAACTGAGGATTTGAAGGAGGTTGAGACCTAATTCAAGAGCCGTATGATCATGGATTGATACATTGAAATGTGATAAGGATGATTCCAAGGTTAACTCATCATGATTGAAGAGTTTGAGAAGTTTCAAGCTAGGGTTTCTAAGGCTTGACAGTGTAAAATCCCCTAGTTTGACCCCTATCTTCAAGGAAATTTAGCTCAAGATGTGATTGTCATCTCATCTTGCACCCAACATGATTGTTGTAGAGCATGATATTATATTTAATTTGAGTTCTAGAAGTCCTTGATAGGATTTGTAGAACTCAAGTTATGGCTTTGACAAGTTACAAGTCATCTGAGGAATATGAATTTGGGGCTTGAAAGTTACCCAACTTGCATGGAACTTTTGCCCAAGAGGGATGATTCCTATGAACTTTCGGTCAACATGAATGTTGTTCCTTATCCTCTTAGCTTTCTAGAGAGTACTAGAAGTCCTTGATAGGATTTGTAGAACTCAAGTTATGGCTTTGACAAGTCAAGGGTATTTTGGACATTTGGTGATTATAGGTCATTTGTGATCATAGGCCATTTTCACCAACTTAGAGGCTTCAAATGAAGTTTTGTTCAACTAGAAAGTTGCTCAAAATGGGGTTTTAATCTTGACCATGCATCAATGAGGCATTGAAATGGCTCAAGGAGATACTTGGTTCAAGAAACTTTGAAAAAAGAAGAATTAAAAGGATTTAATGGTCAAAAATTCAAATAATTCATTTGGTGACCAAATGAGACAAACTTATAGGTCATTTTGATTGTAAAATGCATTTTAAAGACAATGGAAATGTTGGTTTTTTCATTTGAGGCCCCATTCAAAGTTTTGCATTTGATTGCTTATGATGTAAGTTACATAAACCAAACTATGCACAAGATCAAAACCAAGGTACCAATCCATCCAAATGCATTCAGAATCTCATTTGAGGAGAAATTGAATCATGATCAAGGTGAAAAACAAGCTGCAAGCAGGGTTGTCATGGATGAGCATGAGATGAGAAATTCAAAAGCAAGAGATATTGGATATCTCATATAGATGGTTCTAGGAACTTCTAGATCATTCCTACTGGTTCTATATAAGCTTTAGAACTGGTCCAGGGCCAAGGTTGGTGAGAATTGGGAGAGAAAAGAGAGATTGAGTTCTGAATTTTCTTCTTGCAAACCAAATTCGGTTACACACTTTTGATCCATTTCCATCCAAATTCTTGTTTTCAACATCTTCCTCTAGAGTGTATGAGTGATTCCAGATAGAATTCGAGCCAAGATCATAGCCAAATCGTGAGAGAGCACCTTGAATTCATAGCTTGCAAGTCAAAATCAAATTCAAGAATTCAGAGAGTTTCAATCCAATTTGTTGCATACAGAAGCTTCCTTTGGTGTTAGTGAAGGTATCTGGAGATTTTTGGAGGTTGATTTGAAGGTTTCAGTGCTCTGTGCATTCAAAATTTACAGGTATGTAATTCTCATCGTGTAGCATGATCCAGGTAGTTTGGCTAGGTCTTGATAGGCTAGATGCATTGTAGATCATTGCTAGAAGCTTTCTGGATAAGTAATTTGAAGATTAGTGACAATTTAGGGTTTACGCCATTTTCGGTTGAGATTGCTACTATTGGATTCTTGCATTTTTAGAGTGAATGAGTGGTACGGTTGGATTCCTGGTGAGATTTAGAGGAACTTTCATGTAGAAATCGTGTGAAATGGTTGAGTGTGGAGAGAGTTAGGGTTGCTTGATGGTGACCGAAAAAGCCACCGGCGGTGGTCTTCGCGCGCGCAGGGCAAGAGGTTGAAGAGATTTAATTGAAGAAGACATAATATGAGGCGTTCATTCCTGAAGGAGACTTTGACTCAGACCTGCATCCTAGGTCCCTCAGTGCGCCACATAACACTCCCATCAAAACACATCGTTTTGATAAGTTGAAAATCCCAGGCTTTGCTTCCTCGCTGCGTATACCAGGGGTGCGTGGGTTCGAGTCTTCGCATGGCAACTTTTTCTTTTGTTTGATTTGAACTGAATTGAGAATTGGAGCATGGGCTTGGGTTGCAGCTGCTTCTCACCCCCCCCCCCTTTTGGGCCCAACATTGAATTAAACTGGGTTTATTTGCTATTTGCCACGCACGCTTATCAATTTCTCTTATTTTCCTTTATTTTTCATCATTTTACATAGTTTAGTAAGTAATCCATAAAAAATTGAAAACTAACTCAAATAATTCCATTCTTTTTTCCATTGATTCATGATTGAATCTAGTTCTTTTTAGATAAAGAATATTAATATTTCATGCATTTTTGATTTTATTTGCATTTGTTGAATTTTAATTGAGATTAAAATAATCATGGTTGATACCTTGTTTTGATGAATTTGGTTTGAGCACTTGGTGATGATTCTTGCCTTGATTTTTTGTGTGTAGCTAGCATAGATATTCATGTTACCCTTAGATTTTTCTCACATTTTTGTGATGAATTTTGGTGGTAGTTTTAAGTTGAAACTTTAGGTGTTCCATTTTTAGGGTTTATGGTTAGTACCTTATGATTTAGGTTTTATATCTAGAACTTGGTGGATGATTCAACTTCTGAATTTTGTATGCTAGATTCATGATTGAATTAGGGTCCCTTAGGAATTTTTGTAGGAATTTATAATGTGGTTTACTATTTTAGTTTGATTTTAGTTTAGGTGCTAACTTTGGATGATTCTAATGCACTAATCTGACTAGGTTAACCCCTTAGGTTCCCTTAGAGTAAGCTTGTGTTGTTTTTACCCTTGGTGGATGATGAAAGAAAGTTGAAGATGCAATGGAGTGCTTGAATAAGCTTGGATGTAAAGATCTTCCCCTCTTTTGGTGTAGTGTTGATTAGGTGTTAAGATTAGGGTTTGTAGGCAAAGCTTCTAGATAGATTCTCTTCTTTCATAAACATGGAAGGTGTTGATCACTTCCATTCTTCCCTATGATGCAAGGTCCCCTGTGAAGGCCTCATCCCTCCTTTGGTAGGATGTGTGGATCTTTACCAGTTGGTAGAACCTTTGAGGGTCCCTTTCTCTGATGATAGGATTCTTAGTGGTGACCTTTGGTCTTCACTTTGCTACCAATCATCCAAACTTTGCTCTTGTCAGATGAATCTTTCTCCATTACTAGAGGATAGAGTTCCTTGTTGGAAGACTGAAAAGGCTAGAAGTTGATACTTCTCTGTACTTGAAGACTGCCATTGGAGTAGAAGCTTGAAGATCAAGGGGAACAAGTTGACACTTGTGGGAAGAAGATCAAGCTGAGATTGAAGAAAGAGCTGAAGCTTGAAGAAGATGAAGAACAAGTTGATACTTGTGAGGGGAATCCATTGGAGATTGAATGAAGAAGCTGAAGCTTGAGGTTGAAGAGCAAGTTGATACTTGTGAGGTCAATGCTTGGAGTGCCTGAAGAGACAAGTTGATGCTTGCTAGTGAGATTGAAGCCTGAAGGTGGAGTTTACTTTGGAGCTGAAGCCTAAAGAAGAAAGAAATAAGGTGATACTTATGAGTGATGTATTAGAAGCAAGTGGACACTTGCTATTGAAGAGGATAGCCTTGAAGAGCAGTTGAAGACTGAGGACTGAACTGCTGTCAGAGGAGAGCTTTGCTGGGAAGTTGTTGCTTTCTTTCTTGTCTGTTTGCTTGTTGTGCAACTGTATTGATGTGACTTGTTTGATTTGCTTGATGCATTAGTTCATGTTTAGATTGTGTTAAGCTAGGAGCATGATTGCATTAGAGGTTGAGTTCCTCCCTCTGCTTGTATTTTTACTATATGGCTTTGCTTGCTGGTATTCGGTAGAGCCCAGCTCCCTTGCCTATGTGATTTGTGTTTGATTGATAGCATGTTATTTCCTCTGTATGATTGCAGTTATTCATATCTGGCTTGAGGTTGAGATGAGCTTGTGGAGGCTGCTGCCCCACACACATTTCCTCCCTCACTTGCATTGCATTGCATTTTACAGTCGTTTAATGTTTACTGTTTAAGCTGATGCTTTATCTGTTTCTGTTTATCATTGACATGAACCCCTAGGAATCTCACTTCCTTTGATAAGGAAGTGATGAGTAGAACTTTAGGTTGAAACCTATGCATGATAACTTCTAGGAGTTCCCTGTTTCAAACCTTAACCATAGGATGAATCCTTGGCATGACAACATTAGGACTTGATAGTCTCCCCTTAGTTGTCCCTCTCTCTTCTCATCTCAAAACAAATTAAAATACAGTAATAAAGGTTAACTAACGTCGTACGTTACGAGCCTTAAGCTATCTGAGAAAGGATTGTTGGAGAGTTTCTTTTCAACAGTCTAGATGTTTAGTATGGCACCCCTTGGGTGACATGCGACGCGTTCACTCTCAGGTCATAGTCTCTAGTGCGATATTGGTTGCAAACATCCATAAAAAATAGTTCTTTCGTAAAAGACAGAAAACAAACTTCAAACCTTTTTGCCCCGTGGGCCCATAATTCAAAGGAAGCTTTTCTGAAGAAAAGAGTGTCGTTAACTCCCAGTTCTACCGCAAACGGTAACGCTTAAGTCTCCAAGGGTCGAGCTGCGTACACCAAACTGTTGGAACTGTTTGTTAACCCTACTCGATAAAACAGATGAATCTGAACTCCCGTAATCCGTATTATCCCGAACTACGTAAGCTCTGATCTCTCATACCTGATGAGAGTACGTAGGCACAATACTGACGTATTGGCGAGCCACCTTCCCCCATAACCCGTAGTTAGTCGAACTACGTTGACTCTGATTTCTCATTCCCTGATGAGAATACGTAGGCATAAAGTGCGACGCTTTGCCGAGTCATTTTCTTTTTTTTAAGCCAGCCTTGATAGGTAGATAGATAACACCAACCCGTCAGATAAACATAGCAAGCGTGGATCCCATCGAGTACGATGGACGTGAGGGGTGCTAATACCTTCCCCTTGCGTAACCGACTCCCGAACCCAGACAATGGTTGCGATAACCTTGTCTTATACCTTTTAATCAGGTTTTTCTCGATCGTTTCCTTTCCTGCTCTGAGGGATAAATAACGAAAGGTGGTGACTCTTCTGTTTTGCTGGCACCTTATTTTTGCGGTAGCGACAATAATGTGGTCAGGTTCACGGTTTAAGAAGGAAAGGATAAAGGCTCAAAACTCATTTTAACCCACCCATTCTCCTTGATGTTCTCTGATCCTACGTTCGGCTAATTCGACCTTAGCATTCACCTTTCAAAGGTTGAATATGTTCTGGAAGACCCATCCTCAGTGGAATTATCTGTTCCTCAGTGAAATGGCCTTACCTTTCTCAGGAATATTCCCCAGGAGATTGCCATATGCTCCCCAAGAAGTCAAGATGTTGTCCCCAGAAATGTCAGTTTGATTTCTCCCCAGTAAGTTTGACGAACTCTCCTCAGGGAAATTTCGATATCTTTTATTCCTAGGAAGCTGAGGTATTATTCCCAGGAAGTTGCTACATCTTCCCCCACGAAGCAGATATTTATTTTATCCCCGGAAGTCTCTGATCTTAAGATTTTCTTTGGCTGATTATGGTTCATGATAGCAATCCCTCACGTGAAGTCATGACATTGTATCTCCATGCAGAGATCAAGGATCCCCAGTTGAAGTCAGGATATCATACTCTCCAGGTGAAGTCGTATCGTATCCCCATGTGGAAGCCATGATATTTTCTCCCCCAGGGAAGTTAGAACTTTGAAGCAGGATTTGGTTCTGCCATCGACGTTTCCTATCCTCCGATAGATGTACTGTTGCAGAGGTCGCCAGGGTATTCCTGTTGAGATGTTTATTTCATCTCATGTTTCCTCCTCTTGCTTGTTTTGTCAGCATATGCATAAGCATACTCATCGCATGACATTTTCATACACATCGACATGCACATTAGCATCCACGTGTTTTCTTTTTGTCGTCATCCTTTGTCGTTACCGCCGAGTAACTGGGTTTGTCCGCTCTCTCCAAGTAGATAGTCAGCCCTAAGCACAAAATACTCATTTGTTTCTAGTTTCCCCACCGAGTTCAACCCTCGTGGACGATGGTTATTTCAGTTATCTTTCTGCGCTAGGATAAGGTAGTCCCCATCCGAGTTCGTTTCCTCAATAGAGTCTTGTCTGTTAGTTATTTCCAGCCAGTTACAGATTGAATTTTAGTCTTGTCGGTCATCGAACCTACCTAGATGTGCATTTATTTTGCACTATCTTTCAAGGAAGCCTTTACAATCCTTTGCAGATATGAAACAGTTCTCGCCTGAGAAGCTTATCACTACAATTGACATTACAAATACTACAACAACGGTATGCGACAGTTCTCGTACAAGAAGCTTATGATTATATTCAGCAGATATGCGACAGTTCTCGTACAAGAATCCTATCATCATCACCTACATTACACTTTACACTCTACAATTGATCTTCTCGTACAAGAAGCTCATTACAATTTGCATTACATGTTACCACCTCTGCAAGTAGTTTTCATCCGAGAAGCTTATCCGTGACATTCGTACAAATAAGCGGTAGTTCTCATCTGAGAAGCTTATCCTATCTTCGTTACGACTCGTAGTAAATGGCCATCTCCATCGAGCAGCCGGTTTCCATTTTTCTTGTCATCTTGAAGTGCAGGGAGGTTTGAACTGAATCATATTCAGGGTAACAGATCTTGAAGTATGTGAAAGTTTATTTTACCCTTTAGTAAAAGAAGGAGCTGAATCATATTCAGGAGAGTGTGAATCTTGAATTATGAGTAAGTTCAGTTTACCCTTTAGTAAAAGAAGGAGCAGAATCATATTCAGGAGAGTGTGAATCTTGAATTATAAGGAAGTTCGTTTACCCTTTAGTAAAAGAAGAAGCGGAATCATGCCCAAGACGCCGACCTTGAAAGTACGAAGAAGTTTATTTTACCCTTTAGTAAAAGAAGAATCTGAATCATATTCTGGGCGCCGACCTTTAAATATGAGGAGGTTTATTTATCAGATAAGTAACAACCTCTTTATTTGAGAACTTATCCAGTCTTGGCATATAAGTCCCTTCCAATGATAAGTGGCCATTCTCTCTCGAGAAGCTTATCAGGGCATTTCCCATTAAAGTCCATTTATTTTGGCATACAGCCGGTTTTACCCTGTATATTTTCTACGGAATCCCGAAGACTCCGTTTGAATCTGTCACGAGGGAAAGGTTTCAGAAGCTTGGATGTTATTCTTTGCTCAATGCTCCAGCATTCTGTTAATCGATCCTGCAGTTGTGCAGATCCAATTTTACTTTTTATCCTAGAGTATCAGCCGGTCACGCCTGAACCTGTCGAACATTTTACTCTCGAATATTCCCCAGTGAAGGCTGTCTCATCGATGCCATCTCCATTGAGGATCCTGCATTTCCCATTAAAGTCCATTTATTTTGGCATACAGTCGGCTTTACCCTGTATATTTTCTACGGATTCCCGAAAGTTCCGTTTGATCCTGTCACGAGGGAAAGTTTACAGAAGCTCGGATGTTATTCTTTGCTCAATGCTCCAGCATTCTGTGAATCGATCCTGCAGTCGTGCATATCCAATTTTACTTTTTACCCTCGAGTATCAGCCGATCACGCTTGAACCTGTTGAACAATTACTCTTGTGTATTTCCTCAGTGGAGGCCGTCTCACCGATGCCATCTCCATTGAGGATCCCTTTCTTACCATTTATTCCTTTTTTAAAGTGACACTTGGTCGTGCTTGCACCAGTTTCCCATCACTTTAAGGAAATCTCCAGTGCATCGTATTCCTCGGTGTGGTTTGTTTGTCGCGTCTATCTGCCATGTCGTCGTGTCGTCTGCATCTACGCATTTATCACTTGCACCATATGCATCATTGTAGATTCATGGTATTACTAGCATTTTCTTTTTATCCATAGCATTGCATACCACTGCATCTAAGGGAAAAATTTTCGGTTATCTATATTTAAATCCCTCCACTAAAATATCTCGAGTCTCGGTCGCTCAAATCATCCGGTGAAGCTATTTAAATAGGGGCAACTGTAATACCCCAAATTTTACCCTTAGATTATTCGATTCATGTCGCATGTCATCTCATTTTCGCATCAGCTAACTGCTAACGGGTTACGTAGTCTGTTCGTTTTGTAGGAACCACGTCTAGTACACTTTAGTTGTTAAAGGGCGAAATGGTCATTTACACGTTTTTTACTGACAGTCCTTGAAGCTGAGTTATCATCAGGGATTTATTCAATAATTAGAGCCTCCATTTCCGGTACCTTTTTTTTCTTTGAGGATAAACAAAGATTCACAGTAATTTCTGGCATCGGGATTTTCGAGATACAATAATTAATTCACGGGCCAAGACTCTATTATCAGCAGATTTCTGAGACGTTGTGTTATCACATGGGTTTGATTATGTTGAGATGTCAATTTGGTTCGGCTCAAATCAGCGCAAGAATTCATTCTGCGGAATTTGGTTTCGACAGACATTTATTTTCTATTCTTCTACTATCTGCTATTTAAATTCTTAAAAGGAAAACAATATAAACTTCGGCTCATGTCTGAATTTATGATATCTGTTTAATTGCAATTTTTGGCCGAGTTGGTTCATGGCATGGGATTTAGCCATCAGAGATTAAATGGAATTTTTGGTGCGGAGTATAGTTCTGTCTTCGCCATTAATTGAATTTTCTCTTTTTCTGCTGTTTTATTCTGTTCCAAGCCACCCTCGATTCTATCATCAAATGGCGACTTAATTTGGGGGAAATGGGTTGGAATTAAAGGTCATGTCGATTTTAAGTGGAACAACACGTTTTGGGACGACAGAGTTGATTTGGATAATTTTATGGGATTTATATGATTCTATTTGGTGAAGTTAATCCATTCGTGAAAGTTTAATTGATAAAATTTTAATGATTGGGATTTATTCGGAGGCACTTGATCAATAGGATTTAATCAGATTTTTTTTGTGTGACGTTCGGTTGCAACAAATTTAAATTACGAAAAAGGAATCGGAAAGTGATTTGGATGGAAAAATATATTGAATTTTATTTCATAATATTTGTTATTTACAATTTACAAAAAGGATTTAAAATTACATTTTATAAAATCCTAATTCCCTAAAGTTCTTCATGCTCAATTTCCCGGTTAATTCTTCACGCCCGATTCTTCATGCACGGCTCAACTTTCTTTCGTACCTGCACGAAAAAACAAACAAAGAACAGAAAAAAAAGAGATTAAAGTTAGAATTTGTTCGACACCCTCAGAGTGGTTTCATCATTGGGTGTCGGGAGGGCATGACAATTTCCGAAACCAGCTCCCATTCTGATTCCCGAACTCGGCGTAAACCGGTAGCCTCCGTTCTTTTAGGGACAGCCGAGAGAAAGAGGAAAAGAAGTTTTTAGCCAAAAAGTGATTTTGCCGAAAAATGGATTTCAAAGCCAAATAGATCACCAACATCCAAATCCAATCCAGAATTGAAAAATCCATTCTATCAAGTAAATATTGGATATTCAAATGACTCAAAATCAATCCAGAATCGGAATCCATGGATATCTAGTGAATCACACCATATCTGGACCTAAATTCGAAAAAAGCAATTATCCGACAAAAATCCAAATCTGCGGGTTCCAATCAGAGGCAGAAATCACAAACTAAATCCATCTGATAAAAAAAACAATCAAATCTCCCAAAATCTGCAAAAGAAATCCAATCTCAGATCTATCATCGAACAATAGCGTAAATCAAATATTATCCAGGCCCAACAAGAGTGAAAAGAAACATATAAAACAGATGTTCGAAAGAGATAAAGAGGGGGTCGTGAAAACCCTAACAGAAAAACCACCAAGAACGGCGGCCACAAACCACAAAGAGGAACGAACTAACCCATCCACAGCCATTAATCATCAAAACGGACGAAAAACCTCATCACCGTCATTGGGAGACCCACAATCCGTCTACAAATAACCGCAAGCCTCAGAGTAACCATCATTGGCCGGATATCACCATAAACAAAACCGAGTCGCAGACTCACAACCGCGGACAAGAAACCGTTAAATCCCCCCGTCTCAACGAAATTTGGAGATTCTCGGTTGAGAATCTTCAACGGATCCGGAAACATTTAGGCTCAGTTAAACAACATCATCGCCCAACAACCAGACATCCGTCAACGCAAACCGCGGCGGCAAGAATCATCGGTGAACCAAACCAAAGCCCGACATCAGACGGTGTAATCACCGCACTATCATCACCGAAAATCAACCGTCAACAACTACCAACCGGAGGCACCATTAATAAACTGAAGGGGTGAGCCATTGGTGGACGCCATTTTTTTGTGTTGTTTCAGGTACATGCAAAAGGGAGAAGAATCAAAGTACGAGAGAAAAAGAGAGAGAGATGAGCGAAACTCAGAGAAGAACCTCCATGGGAGGCCGCCGCAAGAGCAAATTAGAAACCCTTAAAATTATCCCCTTTCCTTTTATTACCTGGACCGGGTCGGGTCTGGGAATTGTGACCCAGCCCGACCCAAATTTTTTTATTTTAAGTGTCTTGTTTTTTAGTTTCCTCATAAATCTTTTAAAATTTTTTTTAATACTTTGTTTTTTTTCAATTGAAATTAACTCTTTTAATTAATAGTAACTCTAAAAACCCTTTTAAAAAAAAATAAAACTAAAGTTTTTCAAAACACTAAAACTAAAACATTTTTTATTAAAACTAACAAAACCTTTTTTTAAAAATTTAAAACTAAAACCTTTTTTTAAAAATTAAAAATCAATATTTTTTAAATTAAAATTAAAATCTTTTTTTTATAAATAAAAAATTAAAATTCCAACCTTTCATTCCCACATTTTCACAACATAAATGTCAAAGCCTTTTTCTTAAAACCTCAAAAAAATCCTATACTGTTTAGTTTCAATTTCTGTCTGATTTTCATTCTCTACAGCGTTTTCGATTGTACATGAAATTATTACTAACCTTTTCTTTGTATTTTTTTGTACTTTCTTTAACATTGCGATTATTATCATTATCCGCATTCTGTTATCACTTATTTCAACATCTTCATGGCTTATCAGTTTTTCATTACTCGTTATTGTTCTCCGATACTTCACCTCCGAAGGAATAGGTCTAACAGTTTGACTGCCGAGCCAATAGTCCTCTCCTTTAACGGATTCCAAACCCTAATAGCCTAGGTGTCCCGCCGTGGACAAAAATGCCTTTTACCCTAGCATTAAGTCAAAGAGTCGTCGTACTCTGTTTTAGGGTTTCCCGCCGTGGAATCCCTAATTTAACCCTGATTTCAACTTACAGTTTCAACGTAGAGATTGGAGTCTCCGCACTCCATGTAAGCGTACCCTTAAGATATGTTTATCCCTATTGAAACCTTGACCACAGTCAAGACGTTTCTAACCTCCCTTTCAAGGGGAACTACAGTTACTCTGATTCCATTCCCTTCAGGATATGTAGGCACAAGATGCAACGTCTTACCGAGTAAACTTAGGACTAGCCCTTAGGTTTTTTAAGTCATTCTATCCCTTAGCTCAGTATATACCTCAAGCAAATAATAAAGCAAATAGCAACAATAAACAAAAGGTTCTTGTAGAGTACTACAGAAGTTTAAGATGTTAATACCTTCCCTAAGCTTAACCAACCCCTTACCTAGATCTTTCCCCGCATTGTGTTTACGATACAAAAATAGGTTTTCCCTCTTTTGACCTTTTCCTTCGGATAAATCAAAGAGCGATTGTGAATTAAGAATTGTGATTCAAACTAATTAATAGTTTGATATCCTATTTCCACCGCAACAATAAGGTTCAGTACCTTATAGACAGCAAAGCCATTAACTTTTCTCACGATGCGCCCAATGTCGTGCAGAATCCCATGCCTAATCATGGGGCAGCTGGGGTTAGTGCCATTATTGAAGATGAGAGTTTAAATCTGGTAGCTGATGTTGAGGAGTTGATGACTCCATTGAGCTTTGTAACGGATAAACTGTTGAGTGGAGGGGTATTTCTTGGGTGTGATAAAGCTTGTGCAGAGTGTTTGGTCCACCTTGAGGGGTGTGAGAAGTTGAAGAATCATATTCAGAAGCTGATGAACAATGGTATCTTACAATTTGACAGAGTCTCTGAGGAGAAGAAAGAGGAGAAAATAATGGATGAAGAAAGGAATGAAGTTGCGACAATTTCGATTCCGTACAAGACTATCACTATTTCTGCACCTCCTAGGCCGCCAATCATCATTATCACTAAAGATGGACCCATACCATATGAGAGTACTAAGGCTATTCCTTGGAATTACGGAGCCGAAGTCTACTGTAATGGGTAGAAGCAAGAACTGAAAAGTTCACCGTTGGATTCTGTGGACAACTTAGTAGGTGCTGGTGGGATTACCCAGAGTGGAAGACTGTTTTCGCCTCCTGAAGTGGGTGCCGAGAAATCTGACAAGGGTAAAGGTAAAGCAGTGGTTGAGGAGACTTCTCAAGCTGGTGAGAAGGAGTCCTTGTTGAAGGAGGCGGAAGAGTTCATGCGCTTGATCCAGAAGAGTGACTACAAGATCATAGATCACTTACAGCAAACTCCGTCAAAGATCTTTATCTTGTCATTGCTGTTGTGTTCTGAAGCACATATAAATTCTCTTTTAAGAATCCTGAATACAGCTTACGTGCCACATGAGATATATGTGAATCAGCTCGAAGGAGTAGTGGCACACGTTAATGCTGGTAACGGGCTAGGCTTTACTGATTTGGATTTGACACCCAAGGGACGGAATCATAACCTGGCACTACATATCTCTATTGAATGCAGAGGGTCCATAATGTCGCACGTGCTGGTTAGATACCCGAGGTATAATGTATATTCCAAGTGACTTGGTGGTACGAGCATTTGACGGGACTCGAAGGTCCGTGTTTGGGAAGTTAACTTTGCCAATCCAGGTCGGTCCGAAGGTGTTTGATGCCTTGTTTTATATCATGGATATTCAGCCAGCTTATAGTTGTCTACTAGGATGTTCTTGGATACATTCAGCAGGCGATGTAACGTCTACGTTGCACCAAAAGTTGAAATACATGGTGGGTGGTAGTGTTGTTACTGTTTGTGGAGAAGAAGATATTATGATAAGTCATTTGTCTTCGTTTAAATATGTCGAGGTTGACAGCGAGATCCATGAGACTTTATGTCAGGCTTTCAAGACTGTACAGATCAAGGATAAAACACCAGTTGTGGCCAAGGCGCCTGAGGTAGCCATGTCATCTTTTAAAGAAGCACGGGCTATGATGAAGGTTGGGGCATCACAAGGTTGGGGCCAAGTGTTGAACATCCCCAACAAACAAGATAAATTCGGAATGGGATATAACCCATCTTCCTCCTCGCAAAGCGTGCCACGCTATAAGGGACCTGTCCAATTTACCAGCAGTGGGGTGATCTTTGAGCAGATTAATGTTGTGTCTAATGAAGAAGGTGACAACGATTGTGGCATGGATACATGGATTCGGCCGTGTACTCCTAGTCAGAGCCTAAGAAACTGGACTATCGAAGAAGTCATCCAAGTGACGAAAGAAGAGTAATGATTTGTTTTCTTGATTATTGTGTAGCCTTATGCTCTACCCGGGGCATAGTGGTCTTTGTCTTCAGGGCCTAATTATTTATGTTTGGACAATCATTTTATCAATTAATCAAAGGGTGTTTTTCTGCATTCGAATATTGTGATCTCTGTCTTTCCTGTTTTTATTTTTAATAATAAAATGGCAATGTGGTTTGTGCTTGTTTGCATATCATTTTAAGCATTAAATCATCATCATTTCAGGTTTCACATTGCAGATGACATCGCTCCAGAATCGTCTATGACTTGCTTCGACTTTGATAATCTGATATTTCAAGCCGAAGAAGAGATTGATGAAGATGAAGACTTACCAGAAGAGCTAGCCAGGGTATTGAAACAAGAAGAGAAAATCCTTCTGCCTCATCAGAAGGAAATTGAGGTCGTCAACTTGGGTACCGAGGAAGCCAGAAGAGAAGTCAGGATAGGGGCCGCATTACAGAGTGATGTCAAGCAAAGATTGACTGAAATGCTCCGAGAGTATAGTGATATCTTTGCTTGGTCATACAAAGATATGCCCGGTCTTGACACAGATATTGTGGTTCATCGTTTGCCTTTGCGTGAAGAGTGTCTGCTTGTTAAGTAGAAGCTCAGGCGAACCAGACCAGATATGGCCGTGAAAATTAAAGAGGAAGTCCAGAAGCAGTTGGACGCAGGATTTCTTGCTGTAACAACTTACCCTCTGTGGGTCGCTAACATCGTACCTGTACCAAAGAAGGAGGGTAAGGTAAGGATGTGTGTTGATTATAGAGACTTGAATAAAGCGAGCCCGAAGGACGAGTTCCCGCTCCCCCACATTGACGTATTGGTTGATAATACTGCGCATTATTTCGTGGTTTCCTTCATGGACGGTTTTTCCGAATATAATCAGATTAAGATGGCTCCGAAGGACATGGAGAAAACAACGTTTATCACACTGTGGGGGACGTTTTGCTATAAGGTAATGCCTTTTGGGTTGAAAAACGCAGGCGCAACCTATCAGCGGGCAATGGTCACTTTGTTTCATGATATGATTCATCATGAGATTGAAGTCTATGTTGATGGCATGATAGCAAAGTCGCAAACGGAGGAGTAAGATCTGGTAAATCTTTTGAAGTTGTTTGAGAGGCTAAGGAAATTCAGACCGAGGTTGAATCCAAACAAGTGCACTTTTGGTGTTCGGTTGGGAAAATTGTTGGGGTTCATTGTCAGTGAAAAAGGAATCGAGGTCGATCCTGCAAAGATAAAAGCAATTCAAGATATGCTAGCGCCGAAAATAGAGAAAGAGGTTTGTGGTTTCTTGGGTAGATTGAACTACATTTCTAGGTTCATATCTCATCTCACAACCACGTGTGAACCCATGTTCAAATTATTGAAGAAAGATCAGGCAGTTGTCCGGAACGAAAATTGCCAAAGGGCATTTGATAAAATAAAAGAATATTTGCAGGAGCCTCTAATACTGATACCTCCAGTAGCTGGAAGACCTTTGATAATGTATCTAACGGTTCTTGAGAACAACATGGGTTGTGTGCTCGGTCAACATGACGAGACTGGAAGAAAAGAGGAGGCCATATACTACTTGAGTAAAAAGTTCACAGATTGTGAATCCAGGTATTCAATGTTGGAAAAAAACGTGTTGTGCACTCGCTTGGGCTGCCAAACACCTGAGACAGTATATGCTAAATTATACAACCCTGCTGATTTCGAAGATGGATCCGATTAAATACGTCTTTGAAAAGCAAGCACTTTCAGGGAGAATTTCCAGATGACAGATGGTTTTGACAGAGTATGATATTCAATATGTTTCCCAGAAAGCTATCAAGGGAAGTATTCTGTCAGAATATCTTGCTGAACAACCAATTGACGATTACCAACCAATGAAGTTTGAATTTCCCGATGAAGACATCATGTTCTTAAAGATGAAGGATTGTGATGAACCATTACCTGAGGAAGGTCTGGAGAAGAGTTCCCAATGACAGATGATATTTGATGGTGCTGTTAAATCTTAGGCAGCGGAATTGGGGCAATCATCACAACTCCCCATGGGTCTCATATACCATTCACCGCCAGGTTAACATTTCCATGCACCAATAATGAAGTCGAATATGAAGCGTGTATTATGGGGTTGGAAGAAGCTATTGATCTGAGGATTAAGAATCTAGATGTGTATGGCGATTCAGCGCTAGTTGTCAATCAGATCAAGGGGGAATAGGAGACCCGACAGCCTAATCTGATACCTTACATAAATTATTCAAGGAGGTTGTTACCTTTCTTTGATCGGGTAGAGTTTCACCACGTGCCGAGATCATAAAATCAGATGGCAGATGCCTTGGCTACACTAGCCTCAATGTATAAGGTGAATTTTTGGAATGATGCTCCAAGAATTGTCATCTCGCGCCTTGATAGGCCGGCATTTGTATTTGCAATAGAGGAAGCTTCGGACGGCAAGCCATGGTATTACGATATCCAGACTTTTCTCAAGAACCAAGAATATCCGCCTGGGGCCTCGGCCCAGGATAAGAAGACCTTGAGGAGGTTGGCTGGAAATTTCTATCTGAACCAAGATGGTGTACTCTACAGAAGGAATTATGACCTGGTACTATTGAGATGCGTGGATGAGAAATAAGCTACTCTACTTATGGAAGAGGTCCACGAAGGTGCCTTTGGTACACATGCCGGTGGGCATGCCATGTCTCGAAAGCTGTTGCGGGCAGGGTATTATTGGTTGATTATGGAGTCTGATTGCTTCAAGTATGCAAAGAAATGCCATAAATGCCAAATTTATGCTGACAAGATTCATGCGTCACCGAGTCCGTTGAATGTCATGGCGTCTCCTTGGCCCTTTTCCATGTGGGGCATTGACATGATAGGCAAGATTGACCCGACCACATCTAATGGACATCGCTTCATCCTGGTAGCCATTGATTACTTCACCAAGTGGGTGGAAGCAACTTCCTATGCTAATGTCACCAAGAAGTGGTAGCCAGGTTCATCATCTGTCGTTACGGAGTGCCCGAGAGTATCATTACTGATAATGGTTCAAATTTAAATAACAAGATGATGAAGGAACTGTGCCAGAATTTCAAAATTGAGCATCACAATTCATCTCCCTATCGTCCGAAGATGAACGACGTTGTGGAAGCGGCCAACAAGAATATTAAGAAGATAGTGCAGAAGATGGTTGTAACCTATAAGGATTGGCATGAGATGTTGCTCTTTGCTTTGCATGGATATCGTACCTCAGTGCGTACCTCAACTGGGGCAACTCCTTTCTCGCTGGCGTATGGTATGGAAGTTGTCCTACCATTAGAAGTCGAGATTCCTTCTTTGAGAGTTCTGGTCGACGTCAAGCTTGATGAGGCAGAATGGATAAGAAATAGATTGAATCAGCTCGGCCTGATGGATGAGGAAAGGCTAGCATCCATTGCGTATGGTCGGATGTATCAGAGTCGGATGAAGAAAGCTTTTGGCAAGAAGGTTCACCCTCGAAGCTTTCAGACGGGCGAATTAGTGTTGAAGAAGATTCTCCCTCCACATACAGATAAAAGGGGCAAATGGACTCCCAACTATGAAGGTCCATATGTCGTGCAAAAGGTTTTCTCCGGAGAAGCCTTACTGTTATCAACCATGGACGGTGAAGATTTCACGTCTTCTGTGAATGCAGACGCAGTTAAAAAATACTTTGCTTAAAGAGACCCGCTGGAAAGAAAAGAGAATATCCAGGAAAAAATGGGGCATCCCGGCAAACCATTAAAAGAATGGGTTCGGGCAAAAATTAGGGATATAAAAGAAAAGATGTAAACCCGCAAAGTTGAAAACCTGAAAAGGCGACTTTGGCAAAAATAGGTATCCCGGTGAATTGAAAACCCGCAAGGGCGATTCAGGTAAAAGTTAGGGATTTGAAAAGCAAACGACTGCGATCTACGTATTGATCTTCAGAGTATAGTGGATTGAGGGAGGACCTGAGGGCCGTTTATCCGAATCAATCTCTTCAAAGAACGAAGCGTTGGGGAATTATCGAAGTCAGGCGAGTCATAGATGGATCAGCTCATCGTGTTTGTCTGTGCCACATTACTGACATTTTGTATATTTCTATGCATTTCTGTAATTGTGTGCAGCTTCCTCTTTTCAGGGGTTGCATCTGTTGTAAAATTTGCCTATTTACAGGTCGTTTGTCAATAAAGCATATACTATTCAGTAATTTGTTTGTCTTTGCTTTAACCTTTACTGTATTGTTTGCGAAAAACGCCCGATGTTTTGATAAAACTGCACATACATAAACTTGCAGGCTTTGGCCGATAATCATTAAAAATTTGATTTATTCGAACAATGTCACAGATGATAATCGAGATAGTTCCCTTTGTGCAAGATATCTTGTTTGTTTGTTTATTTGCAGGGTCGTTACCGTCGGGGCAAATCTCCACAGGTGTATCCCCGGTAGGATCACCCTCCCCACAGAAAGAGGCGTGTAGTTGAGACTCATTTTTCTCCTCAGCGGAGGCTTGTTTCTACCGGAAAAGGATGTGCAGATAGAGGGTGTACACTTCTCCCCAACAAATTTTTTGTATACACTCATTCCTCGGCAGTGCAAAAATGAATTCTCCAGCAGGGTAGAATCATCCCTAGAGCAACGAGATTGATATCCCTCGTGCAGGTCAGGTATGTGCCCATACCCCCAATAGAGTGTAGGTATGCACTTACTCCTCAGTGAGTCGAGATTAGAGTTCTCTCCACCAGGCAGGTTTGAAGCTGTTTTCCTAGCAGCGGAGCAAGTTCAGGTTTTTGTTTCCCCGCAGAGTCTAGGCATATGACTTGGTATCCCCTCAGGGTTTAAAGTGGTGATTCATTCCCTGAGCAGAGGTTGGTTTTGATTCCCTCGTTGTAAATTCCCCGGTAGAGTCAAGGCGAGTTTTGGAATATTTTCCCATTGACTCCAAACCCCCAGAGAAGTAAAAAAAATTGGTTATTCTCCCACGTAGATCAGGTTTGATTTGGAAATTTCTACTCTCTATCCTCCACAAAAAGAGTTTGGGATGGTTTCCTGGTAAATCCTATTTGATTATCCCCATTGAGTAATCCCTAGTAGTTGGATGTAATCTACAGCAGAAGTTGATTCCCCAGTTGAGTAATCCCTAGTAGGTCAAATTTTTGATCTTCAGCGGAGCAGGGTTACTCCCAAAGTCTGGTGTTTGTTCCCTAGAAATACTTCGGTGTTCTAGGAGGCCGTTCAGGGCTGTTTTTCCCGGTGAAGTGAAGTTAATCTCAGTGGTTGATTGTTATCCCCTGCGGAGTCGTTGATTTTCGAAGTAGGTTAGACTTGTTTCCAACATTGGTTGTCTTTCCCCAGTCGATTTGTTTGTTCCCCAGGAGAGTTGTATTTTGGAAGGTCGTTCAGGGCATTTTCTCTCAACATGATTTGATTTGATCTCTGGCAGAGTAGAGTTATTGTTTAGCATGTTGTGCTATCTCCCCAGTAGAGTTGTTTGTTCCTTAGTAGTGGTAGTCTGAAAGGCCATCCGGGGCTTGTTTCCTAGCATAAGTCCAATCGTAATTGGCATGTTCCATCTCCTCGGCGGAGTTGGCTTTGTCCCTTCAGCATTTATTTTGCTGATTCGGTTCCAGTGCATCTGCATTGTGCATATCATTCTCAGAAACGCGTAGCATTTCCATTTCATATGGAGCATTACGACATTTTCAAACATATGCATGTGAAACATAAGCCAGGTTGTTACCTCTTTGTTCTCAGGTGTATCTCCAACCGACGGTTGATTCACTTTTGCCCATGTGGTGTTCAGACCATGGCAATTTGTGTTGATTTACTTTGCCCGTGCGGTATCCAGACCCCGACAAACGTTGTTAGTTCTTTTCCCGCATGGTATTCAGACCATGGCAATTTGTGTTGTTATATTCTTGAGCCCGTATGGTATCCAGACCATGGCAAAATCTCGGACAGACGTGTTTCATCTTAGCATGTGCTTCCCAACAGAGTTGCTTGGTTAAGTTTCTCTTTCCCTAGTGGAATTTCTTTTGTGAATTGTCATTAGATTAGCTTATCAACTTCGTGTTGATCCGGCCTTTGGGTTCGATGCTTGCTTTTATTTAGCGAATGCCTGCTAGTTAGAAGATGTTTATCAACTGCGTTTTGATCCGGCCTTCGGGTTCGATGCTCGCTTTTATTTAGCGAATGCTTGCTGGTCAGAAGATGTTTATCAACTGCGTGTTAATCCGGCCTTTGGGTTCGATGCTCGCTTTTATTTAGCGAATGCCTGCTGGTTAGCAGATGTTATCAACTTTGTGTTGATCCGGCCTTCAGGTTCGATGCTCGCTTTTATTTAGCGAATGCTTGCTTGGATTAGCAGATGTGTTCTCAACTGCGGGTTGAGCCAGCCTTCGGGTTCGATGCCTATTTTTATTTAACAGATGTCTGGCGGTGATTTCAGATGTTCTTCTCAACTGCGGGTTGAGCCGACCTTCAGGTTCGATGCCTGTTTTTATTTAACAAATGCCTAACAGTGTTGTCAGATGTTCTTCTCAGCTTCAGGTTGAGCCGGTCTTCGGGTTCGATGCCTGTTTTTACTTAACAGATGCTTGGCGGTGATGTCATATGTTTCTTCTCAGCTTCGTGTTGAGCCGACCTTTGGGTTCGATGCCTATTGTTTCAATAGATGCCTGGTGGTGATATCAGATGATCTTTCCAACTTAGTGGCATTGCTTGCGTGATAGCAGATGTTTCTTTCGACTGCGTGTTGATGCTTTCTGATTGGTAATCAGTTAGCTTGTTGCCGTTGCAACTATCAGCTTCAGTTAATTCAGGAGATTTTTGTTCCCATTAACAATTTGCAGTTCTACTTCTGTGGTTGGAAAATTTCCGGGTTCTTTGATATTCAATCGTCTTTTACCTTGATTATTTGAAAGTCATTCGCTTTTCACCCAGTCAGGTCCAAGTCGCTTGACTAGGGGCAGCTGTTGTACCCCAAAATTTGCCCAACCTTTTTATTTACTTGGCTTATGCTTCATTTCATACTTTAGCAATTGCATTTTGCATAACATTATCTTTTGCAGGGGATCAAGGGAGGTGTTCCATTTAAGATAAGGTTATCAAGGGTATCAAGCTCGACCAAGAGTGGTTATTCAAGTTATCTGATGCTTACAATCATCAAGAAGTGGTCAAAGCTCTCTGAGAGAGAAGATGGACAAGTGTTGCTTACCTCCTATCTTGGAGGGAAATTGAGGATCATCAGGGGTCCACAAGTTCATGGTTATGAACAAGTGGTGTTTGAGAATCTCATTAAGTGCTTTGAAAGCCATTATGGAGTTTGTCTATGCATTCATGTCACTTGCAATAGGTCACAGTCAAAGGTTGTAAACCTAGGGTTTCATCTGCTTAGTTCAAGGTCAATTTTGGACTTGAAAGAGTTTGAGACTTAGTTCTAAGTCATTGGAGTCATGGGAAGTCATGTTGAGACATCTAGAATGTCATATCAAGTTCAAGTCAAGGAGAATCAAGAGTCTAAGGAGTTACTAAATTAGGGTTTCAGAGGATCTCAGTGTAAAATCCCCTTCTTTAGTTCCCAACTTCAAGGACCATTTATCTCAATATACAAGTTGAATATTATTTTTTACAAACATGAGACTTGTACGACATGTTCTAAGCTTTCTTTTGAGTACTAGAACTCATCCATTGGGTTTGTGGAACTTAATTTATGATGCCATCAAGTTATAAGTCTCAAATGAACATATTTTTTAGTGAACAAAATTCAACTCACTTCCAAGGCACATTTGACCTAGAATCATGTTTCTCCTTTTTGCACCCCAAAATTTGCCCAACCTTTTCTTTACTTGGTCTATGTTTCATTGCATTGCATATAGCATTAGCATTTGCATATCATTGTTAATTTTACAGGGGATTGAGAGAGGTGTGCCTAGATAGAGGAGGTTATAAAAGTTTCTAAGCCTAATCAAGAGGTCTTATCCAAGCTATTCAAGTTCTTATCATCATCATAATAAAGTCAAAGTTCAAAGAAAGTGCAGAGGAATGAATATGGTTCACCTCCTGTCTTGGGGGTCAAATGAGGATTATCAAATGATATTAAGCCCATAGTTATGGATGGAGTGCATTGCATGAGCTCATGGGATGTCTTAAGGGTCCTTGAGGAGTTTTTCAAGTCATTATATCAAGTGCAAGAAGCCACAGGCAAAGGTGGTGCAGTTAGGGTCATCTGGTCAACCCTAAGTCAACTATGAATTTAAAGAAGATTAAGACTCAATTCCAAGTCTTTGTTATCATGGAATTTTGTGTTCAGACATTTCAAATATCACTTCAAGATCAATTCATCAAGATTCAAGAGTGTGAGAAGTTACTGAGCTAGGGTTTTTATGCTATGTTAGTGTAAAATCCCCTATTTAGTGCCTAACTTCAAGACCACATATCTCAAGATACAAGTTTCATCTCATCTTGACACTAACATGAAACTTGTAGAGCATGTTTATAGCTTTCTTTTGAGTATTAGAAGTCATTCATCTGATTTGTAGAACTCAAGTTATGATGCTGGCAAGTTACAGGTCATCAAATGAATGTGATTTTGGTCCATGAAAGTCAACCAACTTCCAAGGCATTTTTGACCTTGAAGGATGTTTCTCCTCACTTTTACCTAAACATGAAAGTTATTTCTTATGATCTTAGATTCCCAAAAAGTACTAGAAGTCCTTCATCTGATTTGTGAAGCTCAAGATATGAAGCTTGCAAGGCAGGGGTATTTTGGGAAACTTGGATTATAGGCCATTTTTGTTATAGGTCAATTTCACCACTTTCCACATCTCCAATGAAATTCTTTCAAACATCAAACTTGCTTCAAATGGGGTCATTTGCACTATCAAACATCAAGTTGTCATTGGGATGGCTTGTATGTGAGAATTCTTGAAGAACATTCCATGAAGGAACACTTTAAAAGGGCTAAATTGGATCAAATTCATGTTGAACCAATTTTAATCATACTTGTGCATATTTTGAGTGCTAAAATCATTCTAAACACAATGGAAAAATCATAATTGACATTTGAGGTCCAAAACCATGCAATTTTCAAGCTTACTACACCATGAAGGTACATCATCAAATCACACCATTGAGATTAAAATAAGGGATTAATCTGGTCCATTAGATTCCTTACATCATAAGCAACTCAATGGGATCAAAACCAAGCCATTTTCAGCTCTGTTTTCACGAATTTGAAGCTTGCGAAATCAAGGAATTTTGGATTTTCAATGGATCAAATTGGGCTGTAATTGGGCTTTATTCTTATCAAGATCCATCACATATATTCTGAGGATCGTGTACAAAGTTTCAGAAGAGGATTTGGATCAAGATTGGCAGAGAAAACGGTTACACAAAGTGGAGAAGAAGTGAAAATCGTGTTTTCCATTTTATCAAGTTTCAAGCAGAATTAAGCCTTCCAATAGCTCTATTGGAGATCAAGGAGTGTTTCTGGAAGCTTTTCATCAAGAATCATCACCAATTGAAGGTCCAACGAAGCTATTCCGTTAGGTAAATCATTTCTCAACAATGCTCTCTGTTTAGGAAGTAATTGCCTGCCATGTTCATGTATTATTGATCCTTATGCCTCCTAGATGAATCTAGGATTGATTTGGCGACTGTTTGTGATGTTTCTTGATAGAACTATGAATCTTGTAGTTTGCGGTTAGGGCTTATTGTAGGAGATTATTAGAAATAAACATAGGATTCTTTATCAGTGCAACGAGACGAGTTGATTGGTATCAAGACTTTTGAGATTTGGTGATTTTTTAGATCTACTACAGTGGTCTCCCACCGGAGAAGACGACTGGAGCCGTCGTGCTCCGGCGTCTGGTAGTATTCCCTTCATCTGAGTTTTAAACTCCAAGGCTTGCGTGGCTTCATGTGGATGCATTGGATCTTTTGACTTGAGTTTAAACGAACGACCATGATTAGATTTGGCATAGTTGACTGATATTAAATGAAACGGTGCGCATAGCCATTGGACCCTGAGTGTAGTTGGGCCAGATTTCCTTTCCACACCCCCTACGCATGCAAGCCCAAAGAATAACTGAATAACATTGCTTTCTGCACCGTGCGTTTGTCCATTTCTTTTTCTTTTATTACGTTTTACTTTTATTCTTGTTGTTTTGATTTTAATTCATCAAAAAGGCCTCAAGTGTGATAAAAAATCACAGAAAATATTTTTACATACTTTAACATGCGAATTGATTTTACAATTTTTTAGATTAATTTTCTAGTCATTTTTCAATTTAATTTTGCATTTCCATTTTAAAGTGTTCTTTATGAATAAAAAATGCATATGTTTCTTTCTTGATTTTATTTCTTGATGTAAACTGCAAATAAATGCTTGGAATTTTTTGTGCACATCATTGATACATCAATTGATTTAATGATATTTTTTCCCTCTGTTTTTGATACCATTTGAGTAGGTTTTCGGTTGAACCTTTAGGACCTTCCCTCTTGCCTAGTTCATAGGACATCCCTTAGGATTTGCCTTCTGTTGTCATAGCTAGGTTAGGACTTAGGCTCCACAACTTTGACCCCTGGTCCTAACACCAGAGGGGTATCATGGGATTTTATTTAGAATTTTTAGGGTTAGTTTACTATTTTTAGGGTATTTTACACTTTAGGTCACCCTTGTATGGCTTTAACCTCTACACTTGTGCTAGTTTGGTTCTTATTGGAATTTTGTGCATTGTTTGAGCATCCAATCCTTGCATATTCATATTGTATACATATTAAAGCATTTGTATGATAAATTTTAGGCCTTGATCATGTTCCTAACTTGCTTAGTTTAGGCATCCTTTAGAATCTCTTTTTAGGGTTTTCTTTATATGTATATGATGAATAACTCCTACCTTTTGCATGATCCTCTTGCTATTTCTTGTGCATTCCTTCTCAATTGTGTTATATACATTCTTCTCCTCATTCCTATATGTCCTATGACCTAAGGATCCCACTTGTGAGAGCCTAGTTCCTCCTTTGGAAGAACTAAAGGCATTCCATAAGTGGTAGAACCTTTGAGGACTACTTATGTGTTTTTACACATTGAATGTGATGAGTTTAGTTGAGTGTCATAGTGAGTTCCTTTGGTTCTCACTTTGCTTCCCACTATCATTCCCTTATTTCTCCTCCATGTTGTGTGATGTTGTGCATTAGGATAGAGATAGGCATATGATAGCTTTCTCTTTTCACTTTCTACATACATCTAAAGGACATTAGGATAGAATTCCCTCCTAACATCAACCTTAGGGCCATAATGCATGATAACATTAGGATTGGTTAGTCCCCTAGAGTCCTTTCTCTCTTCTCATCTCAAAACAATCTTAAAACACCTAATAAAGGCTAATAATTATTGTACTTACGAGCCTTAAGCTACTTAGGAAATGGTTGTTGAGGGGTTTCCATTTAATAGCGAGAAGGTTTGGTGTGGCACCCTTTGGGTGACATGCAACGCATTCACTCCTAGGTCATACTCTCTAGTGCAGTATGAATTACAAACATTCATTCAAAACACTTCTCTAATAAAAGACTTCAAAACAAACAGTCAAACTTCCTTTTTCTTGTGGGGCTCTGTTAATCAAGGAAAACCATGTTCAGATAAACAAGAGTGTTATTAACTCTCAGTTCTACCGCAAATGGTAACGCCTAAGTCTCCAATGGTCGAGCTGCATACACCAAACTGTTAGAACTGCTTGTTAACCCTACTCGGGTAAAAAACGAATGAACAAATCGGTGTTCTTATTTGCCCGAATAACGTTTTCTATGATCTCTCATATCTGTTGAGAGTACGTAGGCATGAGACGCGATGTCTTGGCGAGAAACCTTTCCCCTTTTCATCCGTAGTAAGCCAAACTACGTTGACTCTGATTTCTCGTACTAGACGGGAATACATAGGCCCAGAGCAGCGGTGCTCTGTCGAGTCCTTTTTATTTTCTTTTGTCCCAGACCTTTAGCGTAGATTGTTTCAGTCACCCTCTTAGATAGACAACTAAGCATGGATCCCGTCGAGTACGACGGACGTGAGGGGTGCTCCTACCTTCCCCTTGCGTAACCGACTCCCGAACCCGAGATTTGGTTGCGATGACCAATCTTATCCCTTTTTGTTAGGTTTTCTCTGCCCGTTTCCTTTCCCTCTGATGGGATAAATAACAAACGGTGGCGAATCTTCTGTCAGTGTCGGCACTTTTATTTTTGCAGTAGCGACAGCTGGAGACTCTGCTGGGGACTCCAACGGTTCCCTATGCGAGTCAAACCTAACGCTTGTTTGTTTATCTTTTGGGTTTGTACATACATGTTGTACTTTGTTTGCTTCCGCACTTGATTTTCCCACATTTATTTTTCAGCATTATATATCATTATTGTTGTGCTATGGGGAGGGGAGTTCCGATGAGTGATAATCCAGACCCAGGTTTGAGTGCAAACATAGGATTAGTAGTGGAGAGTAGTGGGGGGTGTGCATGCTTTGCAATGTACTAGTTCCCCATAAAATTCGCGCTCAGACGAGATTCTCTTTGATGATTTTCTTTCCAGCCCTTTGGGCTTGAGGGGATTTTGGATCTGAGAGTTGTCGACTCTGGGGACCGATCATTTGTGATTCAGCTAAGTGAGGCCTCTTTGGGAGATGATGATGCCAAACCAGAGATGGTGAACGTATCATCATTTTCTGTAAGTCTGTGACATTGATGAACGCATAGGATGTCAAACCTTATCAGTGGAATAGGTCCATGCCTATGAGAGGGATTGGGTTATGCAAGAAACCTTAACCTTCAAATTACCTGGTTTTCTCTACAGTTTGAACCTGAGTTATTGATATCAGTTGGTTCCTATTATCAGAGTTGTGATACTTTTCTTGTCAAAGCGAAGCGCCAGTTCTTCTCAAGCTACAACACATCAATCTTGATCCCCTGTTTTCATTTTTTCATTTTTTCATTTTCATCTGCATCTCATTAACATGTATTTATGTTGCAGGTGCATATCTCCTCCCTCAGTTCTAGTGATCTTGCTCTCTGCTTCCGACATGGAACCCCTGAAGAAAACAGTTGCCTACAAGCTTCCTACTCCAGATATTACTCCTCTGCTCAGTTTGACTGCTTTTGTTGACAAAGCAATAATGGAAGACTTCAAAAAATCTTATTGGAAATTGCTCAGTTTTGTCTGCAAGCCTTCGGTGTACGAGATGAATGGTTTGTATGCTCTGCTGCAATTCTATGACCCGCAGCTGAGATGTTTCACATTTCCTGACTATGTCCTCGCACCTACCTTGGAAGAGTATTATGTGTTGTTAGATGTGCCTATCCTGAATCAGATGTCGTTCTTCCATACGGACGCTAAGCCTAATCTGGCTAAGCTTTCTGCAGCACTACATCTGGACGCCTCAGAAATAGAAGGAAATCTGACTAAATGGAATGGTGTGCCTGGTTTCTCTTTGCAGTTCCTCGTTGAGAAGGCTCAACAGTGCGCCAAAGACGGATTTTGGATCGTATTCAATGCCATTCTAGCCCTCTATGTCTATGGCATCATTCTGTTTCCCAATATGCTGGAGTTCGTAGATTTAGACGCATTTCATATCTTTTGTAACACCCTTTTTCTACCCCAAAAATATCAAGGCAAAATAACACAGAAATCAGAATAAATAAATCTCATTAAAAAGCCACTAAAAGGGCGTACATTTCTCAAATTCATCAAAATAGGTCCATACTCCGTAACTACGGGTTTTTCCCAAAGTACATCAAAACATCATAAACAGCGGAATTCAAAACATAATTCAAAGCTTTCCTCAAAAATGGAAATTAATCAAAAGAACGTCAACAATATAAAATCAACTCAAGGAATCCAACCCGATGTTACATATCAGAGCAAGACCCTCTAAGCTGACCAAAAGACTAAAACGCTCAAAAACTTCAAAGCAAACTCCTCGCCGGCGTCCACGGCTAAACTGGATCATCTGCACGTTACCCACGTGGAGGTAACATTCAAACAGGCAGGGTGAGTAAAACAATTCATAATAATCAATGTATGACAATTAATGCATAAACAACATCATAATCATATTCAACACATTCATATCCTCAATTATGCCTCAAAGGCCACAACGTCATAATTTATACACAAAGGCTCATAAATGCAAATGCAACATAGACTCAATGAATGTGGTACCAATCATCATAGCGCGATGGACACTGGGCCATCAACCCTCTATAGATCCCCATCAATAGGATCAGGGCACATCAAAATACTTCACATCCACACAGTGGGATTGAAGCCAAAGCAATTGAATGCACATGAATGCATGATGCACACGTCACAATAATAATCCTCACAATACAGCATATGGTGCATCATCATTCATCATACTCATCATCATCACATAAAATCATCATATCTCATGTTATCACATAGTTCATCCAATCATGGTAATTTCATCATATTAACTCGATCGATACATCATAGAAAACTATCATACATCATGTACACATCACCCAAAACCCACTCATGCTCGGGGTAATCCATCCCAGAAATCCCAGAATTTACACATCAAGGCATCGCTGCAAAACAATCAACTTCGTGAACTCTGCTACGTTCGCTGGCTCGCTCGCTAGGCGAGTTGGTAGCGAGTGTTCGCTGGATTGCTCACTAGGCGAGCCTGTAGCGAACCTTCACTGGCTTGCTCGCTAGGCGAACAGAGCGATGACAGCAAAAACCTATTACAACCAGAACTGCTTCCTGTCCAAATACTAATACGATTTACTTACCCAATGCCCCCAAAACATCCTTAAAACATCCCCAATGTCATACGGCGATAACGACACCAAATCTATGGTTTATTAGACTAATCTGGCAACATTTGCACTACCTAAATCACTATTTTTCTGCAATTGCTCTGAGTGCATCAGAGTTACTCACATCTGAACATTCCTATTCCTACAGGATCAAACGTATAACTATCCAAGGTTTTGACTACAAAGGCCTAAGGTTTCCTAATTCTCATGTTTCACATCAAATAGTCAGGAATACTAACCACTAACCACAACCCTCAAGGTTTCATTATCAGTTTCCCACAATCAACCCAAAATACCTTAAATCATAAACCACATAAACCAACCATAAACACATCTAAAGGCATACATAGAAAATCATGAACATCGATACTCCCCATACCTTAGTCGATTCGCAGCTTTCATGATTAACTTTGGGATCTTCTGCCTCCAACCTTTCCTTCAGAGCTCTGGCCACCAAACTTTCACGGTTAACACAAATGAATTCAAATTCCCTTTCAGAACTCTATTTTGCCAACTTAGTCTTGGGCCTCACAAATTGGGCTTTTCCCTCATTACCCTTACTAACTCCCTCAAATGCCCAAATTGCCCTTATTTCACTTATATTCCATTTATTCAATAATAATACTAATAAATTAATATTATATGCTATTAATCTAATAAATACCCGAAAATGCACATTTTCCCAATATTCACAAAACCACCAGAAATTCACCGAAACATGAATATTCTCCATTAAATAATTAATTAACATATTCCGATTAAATTTGGGGTGTTACAACCCTCCCCCACTTAAAAGAATTTTCGTCCTCGAAAATTACCTGCAAAAAACAGAGTAGGATACGACTCCTTCATCTGATCTTCACGTTCCCAAGTCCAACTTTCTCTAGCTCGTCCTCCCCAAAATACCTTCACCAAGGCGATCTCTTTACCTCGTAGCTGTTTCACTTCTCGTTCGTCAATTCGAACAGGCAACACCTCAACAGTCAAATCATCTCGCACATGTACATCATCCATCTGAATCACATGTGACGGATTTGGAATGTACTTCCTCAACTGAGACACATGAAACACATCATGCAAATTCGCGAGCGACGGCAGTAAAGAAATTTGATAGGCTACTTCCCCCACCTTCTGCGAAATCTGATACGGACCAACAAAACGTGATGTGAGCTTTCGAGACTTTAAAGCTCGACCAATACCAGTTACCGGCGTAACTCTCAAAAACACATGATCCCCCTCTTGGAATTCAAGTGCTTTCCTCCTCTTATCATGATAACTCTTCTGACGACTCTGCGATGCTTTCATCTTCTCATGGATCATCTTGATCTTTTCAGTCGTCTCTTGCACAATTTCAGGTCCGAGCACAGCACTCTCGCCTGATTCATACCAACACAACAAAGTCCTACACCTCCTACCATACAAAGCCTCATACGGTGTCATTCCGGTACTAGAATGGTAACTGTTATTGTAGGTAAACTCAACCAATGACAAATAACTATCCCACGATCCACCTTGATCCAAAACACAAGCTCTCAACAAATCCTCTAAAGACTGGATAGTTCTTTCTATCTGTCCATCCGTCTGCGGATGATAGGCAGAACTCAACCTCAACTTAGTACCCAAAGCTGCCTGCAAACTCCCCCAAAACCTCGATGTAAATCTCGGATTTCTATCGGATACAATACTCGGCAGAACACCATGCAACTTCACAATCGGCTCAATATACAATTCAGCAAGCTTCTGCAACGAATAATTGACCCTCATCGGTACAAAATGAGCTGATTTAGTCAATCTATCAACAATTACACAAATAGAATCATATCCCTTCAACGTCTTCGGCAAACTTGTCACAAAATCCAAAGAAATGCTATCCCATTTCCATTCTGGAATACTCAACGATTGCATCAGACCCGACGATCTCTGATGTTCAATCTTCGACTTCTGACAAGTCAAACAAGCATACACAAATTCAGCAATTTCCTTCTTCATACCAGGCCACCAAAACAACTTCTTCAAGTCTTGATACATCTTTGTGGCACCAGGATGAATACTCAACCCGCTTCTATGACCTTCTTCAAGAATGCTCTTCCTGATTTCTGGCACATCGGGAACACATACTCTATCTCGAAACCTCATCACACCATTCTCATCGATCCGAAAATCACCTCTGTTACCTTGATTAACTAACGCGAGACGATCCACCAAACTCAAATCAGAATTCTGACCTGCTCTGATCTCTTGGAGAATACTACTAGTCAGCTTCAACATACCCAATTTCACACTGTTAGGAGTCTCTTCACAAATCAAACTCATATCTCTGAATTTCTCAATCAGTTCCAACTCTCGAACCATAAGCATCGACATATGCAAGGACTTCCTACTCAACGCATCAGCCACAACATTAGCCTTACCCGGATGGTAACTCAATTCAAAATTATAATCCTTCAGAAGTTCAAGCCATCTTCGCTGCCTCATGTTCAACTCTTTCTGATCAAACAAGTACTTCAGACTCTTTTGATCACTGAACACTTCAAATCTGGACCCAAATAGATAATGTCTCCAAATCTTCAACACAAACACCATAACGGCCAACTCTAAATCATGCGTAGGATAATTTCTTTCATGAACCTTTAGTTTTCTAGAAGCGTAAGCAGTAACCTGACCGTTCTGCATCAATACGCCTCCAAGGCCCATCTTCGACGCATCAAAATACACTGTTGCACCCCAAAATTTGCTCAACATTTCTTCACCTAGCTTATGTTTCATTTCATTCACATTAGCATTATCATTTGCATTTCATTGACATGTATGCAAGAGATCAAGAGGTATGATTACCAATCAAGGGCTACACCAGACTGTGAAGCTAGCTAAGAAGGTTATTCAAGTGTTCAAGGGTTGATATCCTTGTCAGAAAAGTTAAAAGATCCTCAGAGAGAGTGATTGAAACCAAAAGGGTGTGTCTCCTAACTTGAGAGTTGTGGAAAGTCATCAGATGATTCTGAGGCCATGAGGATGGACTTGAGGTCTTGAGAGAGCTCATGAGACGTGTTGAAGATCACTTTGAGGCCTAGACAGGTCATTGTGCAAGAATAAGAAGTCTCAGCCATGATTGGTGCAGTTAGGGTTTGACTGGGTCAACCCTAAGTCAACTGATGATTTGAAGAAGGTTGAGACTTAATTCAAGAGCCATGTGATCATGGATTGATACATTGAGATGTTATAAGGATGATCCCAAGGTCAACTCATCATGATTGAAGAGTTTGAGAGGTTTCAAGCTAGGGTTTCTAAGGCTTGACAGTGTAAAATCCCCTAGTTTGACCCCTATTTTCAAGGCAATTTAGTTCAATATATGATTGTTATCTCATCTTTCCCCCAACATGATTGTTGTAGAGCATGATCTTAGCTTTAATTTGAGTACTAGAAGTCCTTGATAGGATTTGTAGAGCTCAAGTTATGGCTTTGACAAGTTACAAGTCATCTGAGGTATATGAATTTGGAGCTTGAAAGTTACCCAACTTGCATGAAACTTTTGCCCTAGAAGGATGATTCCTGTGAACTTTGGTCAACATGAATGTTGTTCCTTATCCTCTTATATTTCTAGAGAGTACTAGAAGTCCTTGATAGGATCTGTAGAACTCAACTTATGGCTTGGACAAGTCAAGGGTATTTTGGACATTTGGTGATTATAGATCATTTGTGATCATAGGCCATTTTCACCAACTTAGAGGTCTCGAATGAAATTTTGTTCAACTAGAAAGTTGCTCAAAATGGGGTTTTAACCTTGACCATGCATCAAGGAGGCATTGAAATGGCTCAAGGAGAGACTTGGTTCAAGAAATTTTGAAAAGGGAAGAATTAAAAGGATTTAATGGCCAAAAATTCAAATAATTCATTTTGTGACCAAATGAAACAAAATTATAGGTCAAATTGATTGGAAAAATGATTTTAGAAACAATGACAATGTTAGAATTTTGATTTGAGGTCATTTGAATAACATTCCATTTCATTTCTTCATGATGAAGCAACATATCCAATTCACACCTTTGGCTTGCAAGCAAGGAAAATAACTCAGTAAACTCATTCAATATCTCATGAGAACTTGATTACACACATAGCCATGCAAGAGGGAGTCAGAATGGTGATTGCCATGGATGAGATTTTGAAGAGATTTTGAAAATCCAAACTCTCATTTGGATGGATCCAGAAGTTTCTAGACAATCCCAATCACTTCTATATAAGTCATTGAGTGAACTCAGCCATTTTTTTGGAAGGAATTGAAGCTGGTAAGAGAAGGAGCCATTGAAATTTTGAAGGTTCAAGTTGAAATCGAGTTTTCAATTCAAGGGAGAATCAAGCCAAATCAGGGTGTGCAAAGGCTTTGGGAGTGAATTTGGAACGTGTCTGCATCATCTTGGTAGTTGAAGTGAGCAAATACCACCTCTGTTACCTCTCTGAAACCAGGTTTGTATCTTTCATCCTTATGCATGATTTAGGAGGAGAAACTTAGAAATTCACATGTGGTTAGGATCCTTGCAACCTGTAGTTGGATTTAGGATCATAAATTGGTGAATTAGAGACAAATTAGGCATGTGATCATTTTCTGTTGAGGATGATATCTCACGATTCTTGAAGGATTATTCACGATTGGATGGTGGAAATTGATCAATGAAGAGTGAGGATTAGCTTGAGACCTTTAATTTAAAGAATGATGAAAATCAAGATTGGGAGGAATTCTGAAAATGCTATCGGGTTTGGAAATGTAGAAGGAATTAGAAAATTCTGAGGTTGGATTCGTGATCAGCATCAAATTTGGAGTGGGATAGTGATTGGTTTTGTGAGTTTTGATGACCTGAGAGGAGTGCTTCATCGAAGAAGACGGTGGCGCCACTGTTCAGGCCACCGTCTGAGAACTCCCTCCATTGCAGGTTCAAATTGGGGACGATGAGCAAGGACCCTCAGATTAGGGTTGGACCTTTGACTTAGGCGTGTGTTGGAGGGCCAGGATTGCTTCTCAAATCTGAAGAGAGAATTTCAAATGAAACGCACCGTTTCATTAATTGGATGGTTTTGGGCTTAACATTCAGAGTGATATTCACACCCCCCCCCCTGGGCCCAAATATTGAAATGAACTGCTTATATTTGCTATTTGCCACGCATTTTTATTAATTTCATTTATTTTCTTTTATTTTTCATTATTTCATGTGACTTAGAGATTAATTCATGAAAAATAGGAAATTAACTCAATTAATTCCAAACTTTTTTCCCCTAATTCATGATTGAATCTAGAATTTTGTAGATTAAAAATATTAGGAATTCATGCATTTGTGATTTTATTTGCAATTTTTGAATATTAATTGATATTAAAATGGCCATGGTTGATACCTTGTTTTGTTGAATTTGGTTTGAGCATTTGGTGATGATTCTTGCCTTGATTTTTTGTGTGTAGCTAGCATAGATATGCATGTTCCCCTTAGATTTTTCTCACATTTTTGTGGTGAAATTAGGATATAGTTTTAAGTTGAAACTTTAGGTGCTCTATTTTTAGGGTTTATGCTTAGTACCTTGTGATCTAGGTTTTATTTCTAGGACTTGGTGGATGATTCAACCTCTGGATTTTTTAGGGGAGATTCATGATTGAATTAGGGTCCCATAGTTATTTTTGTAGGGTTTTACAATTGGTTTTAGTATTTTAGTTAAGATTAACTTTAGTACTAGGTTTTAGGTGATCCTAACTTGCCAATTCAATTAGATTGACTTCTTTAGTTCCCTTAGATTAGGGTTTTGCTTTGCTTGCTCTTGGATGATGTTGAAGACAAGCTTGGGCTGCTGAGGAATGCTTGAAGAAGCTTGGATGTGAGACTTCCCTTCTTTTGGTGTAGTTTTGTTTAGGTGTTAAGATTAGGGTTTGTAAGTAGAGCTTCTAGATAGATTCTCTTCTTTCATAAACATGGAAGGTGTTGATCACTTCCATTCTTCCTTATGATGTAAGGTACCCTTGTAAAAGCCTCATCCCTCCTTTGGTAGGATGTGTGGCTCTTCACAAGTTGGTAGAACCTTTGAGGGTTCCTTTCTCTGATGTTAGAATGCTTAGTGGTGACCTTTGGTCTTCACTTTGCTGTCAATCATCCAAACCTTGCTCTTGTTAGATGAATCTTTCTCCCTTGCTAGAGGATGGAATTCCTTGTTAGAAGATTGAAGATGCTAGAGGTTGCCTTTCCCTGTGTTTGAAGACTGCCATTGAAGCTGAAGCTTGAAGATCCAGGAGGACAAGTTGACACTTGTGAAGAAGATCAAATTGAGATTGAAGAAAGAGCTGAAGCTTGAGGAAAACAAGTTGATACTTGTGTTTGATACTTTGAGAGCCTGAAGGAACAAGTTGATACTTGCTATTGGGATTGAAGCCTGAAGGTGGAGTCTACTTAGAGATGAAGCTTGAAGAAGAAGGATAAGTTGATACTTATGTTGATGTGTTGGAAGCTTGAAGAAGCAAGTTGATGCTTGCTATTGAAGATGAAAGCCCTGAAGAGCTGTTAAAGACTGAGGACTGAATTGATGTCAGAAGAGAAGCTTTGCTGTGAAGTTGTGGGAGCTGTTGATTTGCCTTCTTTCCTTGTCTGTTTGCTTGCTGTGCAACTGTATTGATGTGACTGGTTTGATTTGCTTGATGCATTAGAATAAGTTCATACTTAGATTGATTTAAGCTAGGAGCATGATTGCACTAGAGGTTGAGTTGCTCCCTCTGCTTGTATTTTTACTGTATGGCTTTGCTTGCTGGTATTTGGTAGAGCTCAGCTCCCTTGCCTGTGTGGTTTGTGATTTGCTTGATAGCATGTTATTCCTTCCTGTATGATTACAATTATTCATATCTGGCTTGAGGTTGAAATGAGCTTATGGAGGCTAATGCCCCACACACATTTCCTCCCTCACTTGCATTGCATGCATTCTACAGTCGTTTACTGTATATTTGTTTACTGTTTAAGCTGATGCTTTATCTGTTTCTGTTTATCATTGATATGATCCCCTAGGAATCTCACTTCCTTTGATAAGGAAGCGATGATTAGAACTTTAGGTTGAAACCTATGCATGATAACTTCTAGGAGTTCCCTGTTTCCAACCTCAACCATAGGATGAATCCTTGGCATGACAACATTAGGACTTGATAGTCCCCTCTTAGTTGAACCTGCCTATTCTCTCTTCTCATCTTGAAACAAATAAAAATACAGTAATAAAGGTTAACTGACGTCGCACGGTACGAGCCTTAAGCTATCTGAGAAAGGATTGTTGGAGAGTTTCTTTTCCACAGTCTGGATGTTTAGTATGGCACCCTTTGGGTGACATGCGACGCATTCACTCTCAGGTCATAGTCTCTAGTGCGATATTAGGTGCAAACATCCATAAAAAACAGTTCTTCCGTAAAAGACAGAAAACAAACTTCAAACCTTTTTGCCCCGTGGGCCCATAATTCAAAGGAAGCTTTTCTGAAGAAAAGAGTGTCGTTAACTCCCATTTCTACCGCAAATGGTAACGCCTAAGTCCCTGAGGGTCGAGCTGTGTACGCAAAACTGCTGGAACTGTTTGTTAACCCTACTCGATAAAACAGATGAATCTGAATTCCCATAATCTGTATTATCCCGAACTACGTAAGCTCTGATCTCTCATATCTGTTGAGAGTACGTAGGCACAATACTGATGTATTGGCGAGCCACCTTCCCCGTAACCCGTAGTTAGCCGAACTACGTTGACTCTGATTTCTCATTCTCTGATGAGAATACGTAGGCATAAAGCGCGACCCTTTGCCGAGTCATTTTATTTTCTTTTTAAGCCAGCCTTGATAGGTAGATAGATAAAACCAACCCGTCATATAAACACAACAAGCGTGGATCCCATCGAGTACGATGGACGTAAGGGGTGTTAATACCTTCCCCTTGCGTAACCGGCTCCCGAACCCAGACAATGGTTGCGACGACCTTGTCTTATACCTTTTCGTCAGGTTTTTCCGATCGTTTCCTTTCCCGTTCTGAGGGATAAATAACGAAAGGTGGCGACTCTTCTGTTTTTTCGGCACCTTATTTTCGCGGAAGCGACCGCTGGCGACTCTGCTGGGGACTTGATAGTTTCCTGGGATCCAACGTCCCTTATGCGAGTCAGTTTGGGGATCCAACGTCCCCTGCGAGATTCAATCCTAGCGCTTGTATGATTACTTGTTGGGTTGTGTTTATTTATCGCCTTTTATTTCCCGCACTATATTATTGTCTATTCCTATTGTGCTGTTGTGGGAGGGGGATTCTGATGAGTGAGAAGCCAGACCCAGGCTTGAGTGTACTTAGCATTAGTTGTGGAAATTAGTGGGCACGTGCTTGCTTTGCAGGCACTAGTGTCTCATGAAATCCACGCTCAGACGAGGTTCTCCCGGTTGACTTCTTTTCCGGCCCTTTGGGCCCGAGGGGTTGTTGGTTTGGAGGATTGTCGAATCTAGGGACCGATCATTTGGGATTCAGCCGAGTGAGGCCGCTTCAGGAGATGGTGATGCGACACCTTCTGGGTATCGTATCACCCCTCTTGAATGTCTGTGACGCTGATGACCGCATAGGGTGCCGAATTTGTGTCAGTTTAGGTCCATACCTGTGAGCAGAGTTGGGTTTGTTGTAGGAAACCTTAACCTTCAGACTACCTGGTTTTCTTGATAGTGAATCAGTTTTGTTGGTATCAGAGGTCCTCATCATCAGAGGTGTATTTGTTCTTGACAGAGCAGAGTTATGGTCCTGTATCAGAGGTCCTTATTATCAAATGTATGTGTGTTCTTGACAGAGCAGAGTTATAGTCTGACATCAGGGGTTTCTCCTCATCATCAGACATATGTGTGTTCTTGACAGAGCAGGTTTATGGTCCGATACCAGGGTTTTCTTCTCATCAGAGATAGGGTTGTTCTTGATAGAGCAGTATTGTGGTTTTGTTGATACAGAACCTTCATCTCCTCAACAACACAGTTGTCTTGATCTCCTGCTGCATGATTGCATTTTACATTGCTTTGCATACTCATTTGCATTTCATTAACGTGTGTCTGTGTTGCAGGTACCATTTCCCCCGGTTCAGGTTTTCTTGCCTTCTGTTGTGCCATTATGGGTTCTCTGAGGAAGACTGTGGCCTAAAACCTCCCCACTCCTGATGTTGTTCAGCTGACTGGTTTGATTGCTTTGGCAGATGATTCTGTGAGAGGTGAATTCAGAAAGTCTTATGGGAAACTACTCAGCTTGGTTCGTAAACCCTCGGTGTTTGAGTTGAATGGGTTGCACGCCTTGCTGCAGTTCTACGATCCTCCTTTGAGATGCTTTACTTTCCCAGACTTCCTTCTCGCACCCACACTGGAGGAGTATGCAGATTTGTTAGGTGTGCCTATCAAGAGTCAGATGCCCTTTGTTCATATGGATGCTGAGCCTAATCTGGCTAGTCTAGCTCCTTCACTTCATCTGGATACCTCCGAGTTGGTCTTGTCTAGTTGAAACAGGGTTCCCGGTTTCTCCTTGCAGTTCTTAGTGGGAAAATCTCAGCAGTGCGCCAAAGACGGTTGTTGGATCGTGTTCAACGCTATTCTCGCTCTTTGCATATATGGCATCATTCTGTTCCCCAATATGCCCGACTTTGTAGACTTCGACGCCTTCCACATCTTTGCATCAGGGAATCCAGCCCCTACCTTGATTGGAGATGTTTACCATTCCGTCCACTACAAAAACGAGAACAGAAGGGGCAAGAATGTCTCGTGTTGTGTGCCCCTATTCTATAGATGGCTTGATAGTCACCTACCCAAGAAGGGTCCCTTTGCTTCGTCTGCAGCCACAACTGAGTGGTCTGAGCGCTTGACGAGTCTACCAGCGGAAGATATTGCCTGGTTTGATAGAGATAGGTTGGGTACTTAGATTATCTTCAGCTGCAGTGGGTTTCCGAACGTGCCTTTGATAGGCAGGAAGGGCTGTATCAACTATAATCCATTTCTATTGATCCGACAGTTTGCTTATGCTTTGAGAGCTCCGCCTAAGGATGAAGAGGTGCAGGAATCTTTGTACCTCACTGGTCTTCTAGAGGGGGATATGTTATCTAAGCTTCAGCACGCTTGGAATGGTATCAGTAAGCGGGGAAAACTGTTGCTGGGAAAAAGTAATAGCCAATCCTACGCTCCATATGTGACCTGGATCAGAGCCAGATCAAATTCTATAGGGATGCCGTTTCCACCTGCCCAGCTAGAAAGCCCTCCAGTGATTGAAGAGCCTACCACCGTGCCTATGCAGCAACATAATCAGGTGTTAGCAGAGAGAGATGAGCTGAAGAAGGCAAATGAAGAACTGGAGAAAGAATTGGCTCAACTCAGAAGCGAGAGATTCGAAGCCGTTCATTCCTTCAAGAGGCAGACCGAGCTGGTGAACCAGTTGGGGACGGATTTGACTAAGCAGATGGCTGAGCGTGAGCGCTTGGGTCGAGACTTCAAAGCTGTCAATGATGTACTGGCCACAAAGAAGCAGCACTTGGATGAAGCGTATCGGAGAATATCCAAGTTTAATCAGCATTGGAAGGCCACCCTAGCCAACAGCAAGGAACGGGAGGATAAACTGAAACAGCAGATCTCCAAGTTGAAAGCCCAGGTGAAAGCTAGTGAGAAGAGGTTTGATGAAGAAACCGCTCGCAGATACACCACTAAAGGCCTGCTAAACAAGGCTCTTGCTAACCTGAAGGAGCACAAACTGACATTTGAATCCAAGAAGCGGAAGTTAGAAGATTGTTTCGGCGAAGGAGCATGGGAAGACTCAGTTGAAGGTCTTCAATACACTATTACACAGAGGGAGTTACTCGTCGAAGGGTTGCTCACTCGGCCTAATCATCCAGAAACGAGGAATCTGTTAGAAGAGTTTCGCGCCCGTGGCCGTGCTTGACTATATTTGTAATCCTTTGTTTTTTATCATTGTTGTATGCTGACCATCACCAGGCTTGTTGGTTGAGGTTATGCTATTGATTCAGCTTGTACTCAGTGACGTTGTGTACCGCCTTGATGGGCTTTCTTTATATATGAGGTGTTATTTCCATGACTGGACTCGGACTTCTTATTATCAGCACTGTCACTCAGGCACTAGGATCGGGGGAAATCTCCCTAACGCACAGACACGCGTTTGCATTTGCATGAAGCATATGCATAACGAGCACTTTGTTGTTTTTTCTAACCCTTTTGTGTACAGGTTGTTTCAGGTTGTTCCAGGATTGATCAAACACCCATCCACCACTATCCGACCAGACCGAATCAAGCTAGAGCGATGGAGCAAGTGCATACTAACGTTCAAGAACTCCGAGAAAGGATGGACCGCTTCATGGAGCTCATGCAAGTGGTTGCCAACGGCCAAGACCAGCTCAGAACATTGGTCCAGCCTCTGATCTCAAGGGTTGACAACAATGGTGTACTCCATGGCAGGAATGTTCCAACCCATCCACCTGTTGAAACTCCTTAGAATGGCGTCCCCGTAACTGGGGGAACGGTAGTGCTAACGGCAATGTGATTGCTAACATGGGGCTCAATGGTAATACGATTGGCGTCGGTAATGGGAATTTTGAAGCTAATGTCAATGTTGGGCTGGGCAACGGCAACGCAGGTGTCGGGAATCTGTACGGGCCTCAGCCATGGTTAGAAGACCGTCAAGAAGATTTGTTCTCATAGAAGGGTGCTGAAGGAGAGCTGACTGCTGAAGCACGTCTGAGGTTTAAGGCACTCGAGGACAAGATGAGGAATTTTGAGAACCTGAACACTATGGGTGCCGACATGTCCAAGTTGGGATTGATTGCTGATTTCAAGGTGCCTCCCAAATTCAAGGTACCCGACTTTGAGAAGTACAAGGGCACCACCTGCCCTCGCGTCCACCTGAGGTCATACTATCGGAAAATGTCTGCTCACTCTGAAGACGAGAAGTTGCTGATGCACTTCTTTCTGGATAGCTTGTCCGGGCCATCCCTAGAATGGTACATGAGTTTAGAACCCACCAGTATGTGCACATGGAAGGAACTTGCTGAGGCATTCGTGCACCATTACCAATATAACAGCGACTTGGCACCGAACCGAGTCCAACTGCAAAATTTGTCACAGAGGAACAACGAAGGGTTCAAAGAGTACGTCCAGTGGTGGCGTGAATTGGCAGCTAGAGTTCAGCCGACGATGGTTGAACGGGAGCTTGTTGAAATGTTTGTAGCCACCCTCCCAGGGGTTTATTACGAGAAATTGGTCAGCGGTATGTCTGGAAGCTTCTCAGATCTCATCATCACGGGCGAGCACGTTGAAAATGGGATCAAATTGGGGAAAATTCAAGGTGATCTATCCTCAGCTGGAGGAGGAAAGAAACCGTATGGTGGCAAAAGGCGGGAAGGAGACACGAGTGCCGTGTCCAACGCTCGAAGGAAAGGTAAAGGCCCTCACCAGCAGGTGGCCAGCATAACCATCCCCGCTGTCAAACAACCCCAACCACATCAGCAGCCGCAGCAGTAGCAGCCAAATCAGCAAGGGTACAGAAAGTATCAGAACAGGGTACCTCTGTCGAGCTGTCACCTTGAGACACCGCCCATGTCTTATGCTCAGCTGTTACAAACTCTGCTTCAGTTACAGCTAATCTAGAAGAGAACCCTGGCTCCCTTAACAGGGGCACCTCCGCCAGGTTACGATGCGAATGCAACTTGTGAGTTTCACTCAGGGGCACCCGACCATACGATAGAAAACTGCAAAGCCTTCAAGCACAAGGTGCAAGATATGGTGGATGCTAAGATCATCAACTTCTCAGATAATGTGCCAAATGTCACGAAGAACCCTATGCCGAATCATCGGGGAGGAGGGGTGAATGCCATTATTGAGGACGAAAACTTGGATTTGTTTACTGACGTCAAGGATCTGAAGACACCGCTTAGCTTCGTTAAAGCCAAGCTGATGAAGAGAGGCTTATTTCCGGGCTGTGGAGAATTGTGTATGGGCTGTGTGACTCGTCCTGATGGATGTGAACAGTTGATAGAAGGGATTCAGAGTCCGATGACCGAAGGAATCTTGCAGTTTAGCCGAAGGGCCAAATGTGGATCTGGAGAGGTAGTGCTGAAGCAGGATGATGAGGTTTCCACCATCACCATCCCTCGCCGGACGATCACCATTTCTGCTCCCAGACCGCCCACAATTACCATCACGAAGGCTGGACCGATACCTTTTGAGAGCACCAATCCTGTCCCGTGGCATTATGGGGCAGACGTCTATTGTAACAGACAGAAGTTGGAACTAGAACCATCTGGGCAATCTATGGATAACCTGGTGGGAATTGGCGGAATCACTCGCAGCGGAAGAGTATTTGCTCCACCTGAGATTGTGGCGGACAAAACGGACAAAGTTGAAATAACCGATAAAGGAAAGAGTAAAGTCATTGAAGAAACCCCTCGAGGGATAGAGAAGGACTTACTTGTTAAGGACGCTGAAGAGTTCATGAGGTTGATCAAGAAGAGTGATTACAAGATCGTGGATCACCTCCATCAAACACCCTCGAAGATCTCTATCCTGAATCTGTTGCTGTGTTCGGAGTCGCATCGCAACGCGTTGTTAAAGGTTTTGAATGCCACGTATGTAGCGCAGGAAATATCGGTCAACCAGTTGGAAGGGGTCGTAGCCCACGTGAATGTTGGAAACGGGTTAGGGTTCACTGACCTGGAGTTAACGCCGAAGGGAAGAAACCACAACAGCGCCCTGCACATCTCGATAGAGTGTAGGGGAACGATTATGTCTCACGTGTTGGTGGACACGGGGTCGTCACTCAACGTTCTTCCGAAGAAGGCATTGATGAAGTTAGATACTCGAGGATTGATTTGCACACCCAGTGATCTGGTGGTGAAGGCTTTCGATGGGACCAAGCGTCATGTTTTTGGAGAGGTAACGTTGCCAATCCAAGTTGGGCCGGAAACATTCAACGCAGTCTTTTACATCATGGACATCATGCCGGCCTACAGTTGTCTCCTAGGCCGGCCATGGATCCATTCTGCTGGCGCTGTGACCTCCACGTTGCACCAGAAACTCAAGTATGTCGTCGGAGGCAGCATTGTAACTGTTTGTGGCGAGGAAGACATAATGGTGAGCCATTTGTCGTCCCTCATGTATGTTGAGATGGATGGGGAAATCCACGAAACCCTATGTCAGGCGTTCGAAGCTGTTAAAGTCAAGAACGTGGCTCCTGTAATGACTGAAAAACCAGAGATGACTCTCTCTTCCTTCAAGGAAGCCCGGGCCATTGTTCAAGCCGGATTTACCCCAGGCTGGGGGCAGGTTCTAGAAATACCTAACAAACAGGACAAATTTGGGTTAGGATACTCTCCTGCGGCTGAAGCCTCTTCTTCTCGCAGTGCATCGCAAGGTAAAGGGCCGATCCAGTTCACCAGCGGCGGGGTGATATTTGAAAGTGTCAACGCAGTGTCTGAAGAAGGCGAAGACAGCGATTGCGACCTAGACTCTTGGATCCAGCCAAGCAAACCAGGCGAGAGCCTCAACAACTGGTCCATCAGGGATACCATCCAAGTGACAGGCAAAGAGTAATGATTTACTTTCTCCAATTGTTGTACAACCCTATGTCCTACCCGGGGCATAGTGGTTTTATTGTCAGGGCCTCGTTTGATTATGTACATGCATTTTACCAATAAATCAAAAGGCACTTTCTTCGCATTCAAATGTTGTGATCTCTATTATTCCTGTTTTATATTTGTTTTGAAAAACAATAAAATGGCAATGGGGTTTGTGCTAACCTGCATATCCTTGTTTTAAGCTTAACCCTTGTTATTGCAGGATCCACATCACAGATGACATCGACTCTGGACCTTCTACGACTCACTTCAACTTTGATTGCCCGATCTATCAAGCCAAAGAAGAGATTGATGAAGACGAAGACCTTCCCGAAGAGTTGGCCCGCTTGTTGAAACAAGAAGAGAAAGTTATTCTGCCTCACGAGGAAGAAATTGAGATTGTGAATCTGGGTTCTGAAGAACTTGTCAGGAACGTCAGGATAGGGGCCGCATTACAGAGTAATGTCAAGCAGAGACTGGTCGAGATGCTAAGAGAGTATAGTGACGTCTTTGCTTGGTCATATGAAGATATGCCCGGACTTGATACGGACATCGTGGTCCATCACTTGCCGCTGCGAGAAGATTGTCCTCCTGTTAAGCAGAAGCTTAGGAGGACACGACCAGATATGGCCGTTAAGATCAAAGAAGAAGTGCAAAAACAGCTTGATGTTGGCTTCTTAGCGGTCACCACTTACCCTCCGTGGGTCGCCAACATAGTGCCTGTACCGAAGGACGGTAAGGTACGAATGTGTGTCGATTATCGGGATTTGAATAGGGCGAGCCCTAAAGATGATTTCCCGCTCCCTCATATTGATGTGTTGGTCGACAATACAGCTCAGTTCTCCGTATTTTTGTTCATGGATGGCTTCTCCGGTTACAATCAGATCAATATGGCGCCGGAGGACATGGAGAAAACTACGTTTATCACTCCTTGGGGAACATTTTGCTACAAGGTAATGCCTTTCGGTCTGAAGAACGCAGGGGCCACTTACCAACGAGCAATGGTCACTTTGTTTCATGACATGATTCACCATGAGATTGAAGTCTATATTGATGACATGATTGCGAAGTCCCAAACAGAGGAGGGGCATCTGGTCAATTTGCTGAAGCTTTTCGAGAGGCTTAGGAAGTTCAGGTTGAGGCTGAATCCTAACAAGTGTACTTTCGGAGTACGGTCTGGAAAACTACTGGGGTTCATCGTGAGCGAAAGAGGCATTGAGGTTGATCCTGCGAAGATAAAAGCAATACAAGAAATGCCAGCGCTAAGAACAGAAAAAGAAGTTCGTGGTTTCTTGGGCAGAATAAACTACATTGCAAGGTTTATTTCTCAGCTCACGGCCACGTGTGAACCGATGTTCAGACTGCTAAAGAAAGATCAGGCGATTATCTGGAACGAGGATTGCCAGAAGGCATTTGATAGGATAAAACAGTATCTGCAGGAACCTCCGATCTTGATACCCCCAGTGGCCGGAAGACCCTTAATCATGTACTTGACAGTTCTTGAGAATAGTATGGGGTGTGTTCTCGGTCAGCACGACGAGACGGGCAGAAAGGAGCACACCATTTACTATTTGAGTTAGAAGTTCACAGAATGTGAATCTCGCTACTCGATGCTGGAGAAAACGTGTTGTGAACTAGCCTGGGCTGCCAAACGTTTACGACAGTACATGCTCAATCACACGACCATGCTAATTTCGAAGATGGATCCGATCAAGTACGTCTTCGAGAAGCAAGCGCTTTCGGGCAGGATTGCCAGATGGAAATGGTGTTGACGGAATATGACATTCAGTACGTTTCCCAAAAGGCCATCAAGGGAAGCGTGTTGTCTGAATACCTTGCCGAACAGCCAATCGAGGATTATCAGCCGATGAAATTTGAATTCCCTGATGAGGATATCATGTTTCTCAAAGTGAAAGATTGTGATGAACCGTTGCCCGACGAGGGTCCAGATAGGAAATCCCAATGGAAATTGATATTTGACGGGGCGGTTAATTCTTACGGAAGTGGCATTGGGGCAGTCATCACGACCCCCCATGGATCCCACATCCCGTTCACTGCTAGACTGACGTTTCCGGTCACCAATAACAAAGCGGAGTACGAAGCATGCATCATGGGGCTAGAAGAAGCAATTGATTTGAGAATCAAGAACCTAGATGTATATGGTGACTCGGCACTTGTGATCAACCAGATTAAAGGGGAGTGGGAGACTCGTCAATCGAATTTGGTGCCGTACATGAACTATGCCAGAAGGCTGCTTCCGTTCTTTGATCGAGTGGAACTCCATCATGTGCCCAGAGCAGAGAATCAGATGGCTGATGCCTTAGCCACGTTGGCTTCGATGTATAAAGTCAATTTTTGGAATGAAGCTCCAAGAATTATCCTTTCTCGTGTTGATAGGCCTGTATTCGTCTTTGCGATCGAGGAAGCCTCCGACGGCAAGCCATGGTTCCATGATATCCAGACCTTCCTTATGACTAAGGAGTATCTTGCGGGAGCGTCAACCCAGGATAAGAAGACTCTGAGGAGGCTGTCTGGAAATTTTTATCTCAATCCTGATGGAGTTTTGTATAAAAGAAACCATGATCTCGTGCTACTCAGATGTGTAGATGAGAAAGAAGCGAGTATGCTCATGGAAGAAGTCCATGAAGGCATATTTGGTACGCACGCCGGCGGGCATGCTATGACAAGAAAGATCCTGAGAGCAGGATACTACTGGCTGACGATGGAGTCGGATTGCTTTAAATTCGCGAAGAGATGTCATAAATGCTAGATTTATGCTGATAAGATTCATGTGCCGCCGTGCCCGTTGAATGTCATGTCTTCCCCGTGGCCGTTCTCCATGTGGGGCATCGACATGATAGGCAAGATCGAGCCCACTGCATCTAACGGTCATCGCTTCATTTTAGTAGCCATCGACTACTTCACTAAGTGGGTGAAGGCAGCATCGTATGCTAATGTGACCAAGCAGGTGGTGGCTAAATTCATAAAGAGGGACATCATCTATCGTTACGGAATTCCCGAGCGGATCATTACTGATAATGGTTCGAACCTGAATAACAAGATGATGAAGGAGTTGTGCCAGAGTTTCAAGATTGAACACCACAACTCATCTCCTTACCGACCGAAGATGAATGGAGCCGTTGAAGCGGCCAATAAAAACATCAAGAAGATTGTACAAAAGACGGTTGTGACCTATAAGGATTGGCACGAGATGTTGCCATTTGCACTGCACGATTATCGTACAACGGTACATACATCAACCGGGGCAACTCCTTTCTCATTAGTGTACGGTATGGAAGCTGTCCTACTGTTAGAAGTTGAGATCCCTTCTTTACGAGTTTTGGTTGACGTGAAACTCGATGAGGCAGAATGGATTAAGAATCGACTAAACCAACTCAGCCTGATGGACAAGAAAAGATTAGCATCGATTGCATATGGTCGTTTGTACCAAAGCTGAATGAAGAAAGCCTGTGATAAAAAGGTACGTCCTAGAAGCTTTCAGACGGGTGATCTCGTCCTGAAGAAGATTCTTCCTCCACACTCCGATCACCGGGGTAAGTGGACTCCCAATTACGAAGGTCCGTACGTCGTCAGCAAGGTCTTCTCGGGAGGAGCCTTGTTGTTATCCACGATGGATGGCGAAGATTTTGCATCCCCAGTGAACGCGGACGCAGTTAAAAAATACTTTGCTTAAAGAATGACCCGATGGAAAGAAAAAGAATATCCAGGCAAAAATGGGGCATCCCGGCGAACCATAAAAAAGGGAAAAAGGTTCGGGCAAAAATTCGGGATATAAATAAAAGAATGTACACCCGCAAAGTCGAAAACCCGGAAGGGCGACTTTGGCAAAAAAGGGTATCCCGATGAATCGAAAACCCGAAAGGGCGATTCATGCAAAATTTAGGGATTTGAAAAAGGAAATGACTGCGTTCCGCGTGTAGACTTTTATTGTTTAGTGGTTTGGAAGACCTGAGGGCCGTTTATCTGAATCAATCTCTTCTGAAGCTGAAGCGTCGGAGAAGTATTGAAGTCGAGTGGGTCATAGAGGGATTAACTCATGGTGTTCGTCTACGCCCCATGGCCGACATTTGTATATACTGATGTATATTTATGTTTTTATATTTGCGCAGCTTCCTCATTCCAGGAGCTTGCATCTGTTGTAAAACATTTTTGCCCATTCAGGGGTTTGTTATCAATAAAATGTATACTATTCAGCAATTCTGTTTGCTTGTTTAGCATTTACCTGTTTTGTTTGCGAAAAAGAACGTCGATGTTTTTGATAAGATGCGCATACATAAACTTACCGGCCTAGGCCACTGATTGTTGAAACAATGAATTACTTGAACATTGTCGCAAGATGATAACCTTGATAGGTCCCTTTGGGGAAGAGTATCTTGTCTGTTTGTTTGTGTTGGTGCAGGTATAGCATATTTCAGGCAGTACGTCGTACGTTTCCCCAAGCAGAGAAGACTCTCTCTCCAACCTGATGCATCCTGAGAAAGGATCGTCATCTCCCCAGCTGAGTCATGCGCTGAAGCATATGTTCATCCCCAGCACTGAGTCAATGTGCAGTTTTCTCACGAAAGACTATCCGCAAGTGTGCAGCTTCTGATAGTTCAGACTGATGTCTCCAGGAGAATTGAAATTCCCCACAGAGTTGTACTCTCCCCGAGAGGTAGGAGTGATTCCAGCGTCTGGTTACCCTCCCCAACCGAGTTTGCAGTTCCCCAAGAGAGTCGAATCCTTGGAAGCCGTGCGGGCCATGAGTGGTTTTCCCCAGTAGAGTGTTGAATAGCTAATGCTGTATCTCCCCACTGGAGTCGTTATCTCCAGGAAAGTTTAGCTGCGAAGGTCGTGCAGTTTATTCCTACGATTGACATCCTTTTCCTCAGCTTGTGGTTTGTACGCCTAGTTGAGCGGGTTCAGGTTCTTGTAGAACTTTGTTCCCTTGCAGCAGTCGACTGAAGTTCGTTTCCCCAGGAGGAGTCCAATTGAGATTGGTGTGACTTCTTCTCCTCGGCAGGATGAGTCGGTCCTCCCTACCAGAATGGTTCTTTCTCCTTGACAGGAAGATTTTCCCTTCAGCATTTATTTTGCTGATGGGGTTCTAGAATTTTGCATGATTGCATAGCATTTACCTTAAACGCATAGCATTTCCACCGTGTGGAGCATTGCGCCATTGCCAAACATACGCATATGAAACATGAGCTAGGTTGTTACCATTCTTGTTTTGTAGGTATTCCCCAGGAAGGTCGCTTGCCCAAGATGATTCTTGAATTCTCCAACGAAGGTGTTTGCTTAAGATGATTCTTAAAATCCCCAGTGAAGTCGCCAGAGTTGGTTGCTCAAGTTGATGCTTAGAGTCCCCGGCAGAGTGTTTGCTCAGGATGATTCTTGAAATCTCCAGCAGAGTTATTGGTTCAGGATGATTCTTGAAGTCCCCCGTGGAATTATTTATCCAAGATGATTCTTGTAGTCCTCAGCAGAGTTGATTCATCCAGAATGATTTCTGGATCCCCGAAGCAGAGTTATTTGATAGTTCTTCAGAATCCCCAGCGGAGATGTGTCATCCCCAGCAGGTTTTAAAAAGAGAAGTTGAAATTTCCTTAAAGACTTGATGATTGAAGTCCGGCAGCGGTGCCAAAACCCCAGACTTACTAATGAAGTCCAGTTGCGATGTCAAAGCAGTTTACCTAGCTGACGCAGGATGCCTGACGGCAAAAGATTGTATACCCTTAGTGGTTCCTGAGTGATTAAGGATTCCATTTGAAGACTTACCGATGAAGTCCAACCGCGATGTCGAAGCAGTTATTTCAGCTGAGGCGGAGTTCCTGATGGCAGAAGAATAGATATCTATATTGGGTTCATGATTGATCGAGGATTTTATTTCAGACTTGCTAACAATGTCCGACTGACGCCCGAAAATTTCTTTGAATGCCCGACGACATAATTGACTTGATTGTTAAAAAGCTCCTAATGACCTGATGAGTCCCGAGGAATTCTTCTGCAGCAGTGCCGCAGAATGCCTGACGGCAATATCAGCTATGTATCACCGGTTGCCGAATGACCAGTGATCCCTTGATGACGTCAGGAAGAAGCTGTAGTTAAATCAGATGATCATCCTGACGGATATTCGACCTTTTCACCGCTTACCGTGTGACCAATTCCCCGGCAAGTTGCCGTGCAACTGTCATGTTCAGTTTTGAAGATGTTCCTACCAATCTGAGTATCGTTTACCTGTGAGGTTGGCCAATTGCCAGTTACCGTGTAATCGGTGATCCCTTGATGATTTGAGGACGCATTGATATCAGATAAATCATAGAATCATCCTGATGGAGATTCAGATTAGTATTCTCCAGCTAATTGTCGCGCAACTATTATTTCAGTTTCCGAAGATTTGTCCCCATCAGAGTACCGTGTACTTGTGCAGTTGACAAATTTCCAGGTTTATTGGTATTCAACCATCTTTTACCTTGATTGTGTGAGAGTCGTTCGCTTCTCACCCAGTTAGGTCCAAGCCGTTTGAATAGGGGCAGCTGTTGCACCCCAAAATTTGCTCAACATTTCTTTACCTAGCTTATGTTTCATTTCATTCACATTAGCATTATCATTTGCATTTCATTGACATGTATGCAAGAGATCAAGAGCTACACCAGACTGTGAAGCTAGCTAAGAAGGTTATTCAAGTGTTCAAGGGTTGATATCCTTGTCAGAAAAGTTAAAAGATCCTCAGAGAGAGTGATTGAAACCAAGAGGGTGTGTCTCCTAACTTGAGAGTTGTGGAAAGTCATTAGATGATTCTGAGGCCATGAGGATGGACTTGAGGTCTTGAGAGAGCTCATGATAAGTGTTGAAGATCACTTTGAGGCCTAGACAGGTCATTATGCAAGAATAAGAAGCCTCAACCATGATTGGTGCAGTTAGGGTTTGACTGGGTCAACCCTAAGTCAACTTATGATTTGAAGAAGGTTGAGACTTAATTCAAGAGCCATGTGATCACGGATTGATACATTGAGATGTTATAAGGATGATCCCAAGGTCAACTCATCATGATTGAAGAGTTTGAGAGGTTTCAAGCTAGGGTTTCTAAGGCTTGATAGTGTAAAATCCCCTAGTTTGACCCCTATTTTCAAGGCAATTTAGCTCAATATATGATCGTTATCTCATCTTTCCCCCAACATGATTGTTTTAGATCATGATCTTAGATTTAATTTGAGTACTAGAAGTCCTTGATAGGATTTGTAGAGCTCAAGTTATGGCTTTGACAAGTTACAAGTCATCTGAGGTATATGAATTTGGAGCTTGAAAGTTACCCAACTTGCATGAAACGTTTGCCCTATAAGGATGATTCCTGTGAACTTTTGGTCAACATGAATGTTGTTCCTTATCCTCTTATCTTTCTAGAGAGTACTAGAAGTCCTTGATAGGATCTATAGAACTCAACTTATGGCTTGGACAAGCCAAGGGTATTTTGGACATTTGGTGATTATATGTCATTTGTGATCATAGGCCATTTTCACCAACTTAGAGGTCTCAAATGAAATTTTGTTAAACTAGAAAGTTTCTCAAAATGGGGTTTTAACCTTGACCATGCATCAAGGAGGCATTGAAATGGCTCAAGGAGAGACTTGGTTCAAGAAATTTTGAAAAGGGGAGAATTAAAAGGATTTAATGGCCAAAAATTCAAATAATTCATTTTGTGACCAAATGAAACAAAATTATAGGTCAAATTGATTGGAAACATGATTTTAGAAACAATGGCAATGTTAGAATTTTAATTTGAGGTCATTTGAATAACATTCCATTTCATTTCTTCATGATGAAGCAACATATCCAATTCACACCTTTGGCTTGCAAACAAGGAAAATAACTCACTAAACTCATTCAATATCTCATGAGAACTTGATTACACACATAGCCATGCCAAGAGGGAGTCAGAATGGTGATTGCCATGGATGAGATTTTAAAGAGATTTTGAAAATCCAAAATCTCATTTGGATGGATCCAGAAGTTTCTAGACAATCCCAATCACTTCTATATAAGTCACTGGGTGAACTCAGCCATTTTTTTTGGAAGGAATTGAAGCTGGTAAGAAAAGGAGCCATTGAAATGTTGAAGGTTCAAGTTGAAATCGGGTTTTCAATTCAAGGGAGAATCAAGCCAAATCAGGGTGTGCAAAGGCTTTGGGAGTGAATTTGGAACGTGTCTGCATCATCTTGGTAGTTGAAGTGAGCAAATACCACCTCTGTTACCTCTCTAAAACCAGGTTTATATCTTTCATCCTTATGCATGATTTAGGAGGAGAAACTTAGCAATTCACATGTGGTTAGGATCCTTGCAACCTGTAGTTGGATTTAGGATCATAAATTGGTGAATTAGAGACAAATTAGGCATGTGATCATTTTCTGTTGAGGATGATATCTCATGATTCTTGAAGGATTATTCACGATTGGATGGTGGAAATTGATCAATGAAGAGTGAGGATTAACTTGAGACCTTTAATTTAAAGAATGGTGAAAATCAAGATTGGGAGGAATTCTAAAAATGCTATCGGGTTTGGAAAGGTAGAAGGAATTAGAAAATTCTGAGGTTGGATTCATGATCAGCATCAAATTTGGAGTGGGATAGTGATTGGTTTTGTGAGTTTTGATGACCTGAGAGGAGTGCTTCACCGGAGAAGACGGTGGCGCCACTGTTCAGGCCACCGTCTGAGAACTCCCTCCATTGCATGTTCAAATTGGGGACGATGAGCAAGGACCCTCAGATTAGGGTTGGACCTTTGACTCAAATCTGAAGACAGAATTTCAAATGAAACGCACCGTTTCATTAATTGGATGGTTTTGGGCTTAACATTCAGAGTGATATTCACCCCCCCCCTGGGCCCAAATATTGAAATGAACTGCTTATATTTGCTATTTGCCACACATTTTTATTAATTTCATTTATTTTCTTTTATTTTTCATTATTTCATGTGACTTAGAGATTAATTCATGAAAAATAGGAAATTAACTCAATTAATTCCAAACTTTTTTCCCCTAATTCATGATTGAATCTAGAATTTTGTAGATTAAAAATATTAGGAATTCATGCATTTGTGATTTTATTTGCAATTTTTGAATATTAATTGATATTAAAATGGCCATGGTTGATACCTTGTTTTGTTGAATTTGGTTTGAGCATTTGGTGATGATTCTTGCCTTTATTTTTTGTGTGTAGCTAGCATAGATATGCATGTTCCCCTTAGATTTTTCTCACATTTTTTTGGTGAAATTAGGATATAGTTTTAAGTTGAAACTTTAGGTGCTCTGTTTTTAGGGTTTATGCTTAGTACCTTGTGATCTAGGTTTTATTTCTAGGACTTGGTGGATGATTCAACCTCTGGATTTCTTAGGGGAGATTCATGATTGAATTAGGGTCCCATAGTTATTTTTGTAGGGTTTTACAATTGGTTTTAGTATTTTAGTTAAGATTAACTTTAGTACTAGGTTTTAGGTGATCCTAACTTGCCAATTCAATTAGATTGACTTCTTTAGTTCCCTTAGATTAGGGTTTTGCTTTGCTTGCTCTTGGATGATGTTGAAGACAAGCTTGGGATGTTGAGGAATGCTTGAAGAAGCTTGGATCTGAGACTTCCCTTCTTTTGGTGTATTTTTGTTCAGGTGTTAAGATTAGGGTTTGTAAGTAGAGCTTCTAGATAGATTCTCTTCTTTCATAAACATGGAAGGTGTTGATCACTTCCATTCTTCCTTATGATGTAAGGTCCCCTTGTAAAAGCCTCATCCCTCCTTTGGTAGGATGTGTGGCTATTCACAAGTTGGTAGAACCTTTGAGGGTTCCTTTCTCTGATGTTAGAATGCTTAGTGGTGACCTTTGGTCTTCACTCTACTGTCAATCATTCAAACCTTGCTCTTGTTAGATGAATCTTTCTCCCTTGCTAGAGGATGGAATTCCTTGTTAGAAGATTGAAGATGCTAGAGGTTGCCTTTCCCTGTGTTTGAAGACTGCCATTGAAGCTGAAGCTTGAAGATCCAGGAGGACAAGTTGACACTTGTGAAGAAGATCAAATTGAGATTGAAGAAAGAGCTGAAGCTTGAGGAAAACAAGTTAATATTTGTGTTTGATACTTTGAGAGCCTGAAGGAACAAGTTGATACTTGCTATTGGGATTGAAGCCTGAAGGTGGAGTCTACTTAGAGCTGAAGCTTGAAGAAGAAGGATAAGTTGATACTTATGTTGATGTGTTGGAAGCTTGAAGAAGCAAGTTGATGCTTGCTATTGAAGATGAAAGCCCTGAAAAGCTGTTAAAGACTGAGGACTGAATTGATGTCAGAAGAGAAGCTTTGCTGTGAAGTTGTGGGAGCTGTTGATTTGCCTTCTTTCCTTGTCTGTTTGCTTGCTGTGCAACTGTATTGATGTGACTGGTTTGATTTGCTTGATGCATTAGAATAAGTTCATACTTAGATTGATTTAAGCTAGGAGCATGATTGCACTAGAGGTTGAGTTGCTCCCTCTGCTTGTATTTTTACTGTATGGCTTTGCTTGCTGGTATTTGGTAGAGCTCAGCTCCCTTGCCTGTGTGGTTTGTGATTTGCTTGATAGCATGTTATTCCTTCCTGTATGATTACAGTTATTCATATCTGGCTTGAGGTTGAGATGAGCTTGTGGAGGCTGATGCCCCACACACATTTCCTCCCTCACTTGCATTGCATGCATTCTACAGTCATTTATTGTATATCTGTTTACTGTTTAAGTTGATGCTTTATCTGTTTCTGTTTATCATTGATATGATCCCCTAGGAATCTCACTTCCTTTGATAAGGAAGCGATGATTAGAACTTTAGGTTGAAACCTATGCATGATAACTTCTAGGAGTTCCCTGTTTCAAACCTCAACCATATGATGAATCCTTGGCATGACAACATTAGGACTTGATAGTCCCCTCTTAGTTGAACCTGCCTATTCTCTCTTCTCATCTTGAAACAAATAAAAATACAGTAATAAAGGTTAACTGACGTCGTACGGTACGAGCCTTAAGCTATCTGAGAAAGGATTGTTGGAGAGTTTCTTTTCCACAGTCTGGATGTTTAGTATGGCACCCTTTGGGTGACATGCGATGCATTCACTTTCAGGTCATAGTCTCTAGTGCGATATTAGTTGCAAACATCCATAAAAAACAGTTCTTCCGTAAAAGACAGAAAACAAACTTCAAACCTTTTTTCCCCGTGGGCCCATAATTCAAAGGAAGCTTTTCTGAAGAAAAGAGTGTCGTTAACTCCCAGTTCTACCGCAAACGGTAACGCCTAAGTCCTTGAGGGTCGAGCTGTGTACGCAAAACTGCTGGAACTGTTTGTTAACCCTACTTGATAAAACAGATGAATCTGAATTCCCGTAATCCGTATTATCCCGAACTACGTAAGCTCTGATCTCTCATATCTGTTGAGAGTATGTAGGCACAATACTGATGTATTGGCGAGCCACCTTCCCCGTAACCCGTAGTTAGCCGAACTACGTTGACTCTGATTTCTCATTCTCTGATGAGAATACGTAGGCATAAAGCGCGACGCTTTGCCGAGTCATTTTATTTTCTTTTTAAGCCAGCCTTGATAGGTAGATAGATAAAACCAACCCGTCATATAAACACAACAAGCGTGGATCCCATCGAGTACGATAGACGTGAGGGGTGCTAATACCTTCCCGTTGCGTAACCGGCTCCCAAACCCAGACAATGGTTGCGACGACCTTGTCTTATACCTTTTCGTCAGGTTTTTCCGATCGTTTCCTTTCCCGTTCTGAGGGATAAATAACAAAAGGCGGCGACTCTTCTGTTTTGCCAGCACCTTATTTTCGCGGAAGCGTAAGCAGTAACCTGACCGTTCTGCATCAATACGCCTCCAAGGCCCATCTTCGACGCATCATAATACACCACAAAGGACTCACTCGGATTTGGAAAAATCAACACTGGAGCAGTCGTAAACTTCTTCTTGAGTTCTACAAAACTCTTCTCACAAGCAACATCCGACATATAAGCCTGACCCTTTCGAGTCAACTGAGTTTATTGGCAATGCTAACTTATAAAAACCTTCAATAAACCTGCGATAATAACCAGCCAACCCAAGAAAACTTCGAATCTCAGTAGAAGACTTTGGAGCCTCCCACTGCAACACAACATCAATCTTCGACGGATCAACAACAATCCTTCCACTAGAAATCACATGGCCAAGGAAACTCACTTCCTTCAACCAAAACTCACACTTAGACAACTTGGCATAAAGCTTCACGTCTTTCAAAACCTGTAATACAACTCTTAGATGTTGCACATGCTCTTCTTCAAACTTAGAATAGATCAAAATATCATCAATAAACACCACTACGAACTGATCCAAATAAGGATGGAAAATCCTATTCATATACTCCATGAATACGCCAGGTGCATTCGAAACTCCAAAAGGCATCACAGTATACTCATAGTATCCATATCTCGTCCTGAAAGTTGTCTTCGGAATATCATCATGCTTAACACGAATCTGATGATAACCAGACCTCAAATCAATCTTGCTAAACACACAAGCACCCACCAATTGATCCATTAAATCATTAATCCTCGGAAGTGGATATTTATTTTTAATCGTCACTTTATTCAACTGCCGATAATCCACGCACAATCTCATACTACCATCTTTCTTCTTCACCAACAACACATGAGCACCCCACGGAGAAATACTTGGTCGAACAAACTTCTTATCAAGAAAATATTCCAACTGTTTCTTCAATTCCCCTAACTCAGATGCAGACATCCGATAGGGAGCCATTGCTACAGGACTAGTGCCCAGTATCACCTCAATAGTAAACTCTACCTCACGCTCAGGAGGTAAGTCATTCATGTCGTATGGAAACACCTCGGGAAATTCCCAAACAACTGGTAGCTCCACACCCACTGCTTCACCATCCACTTGAAGCGAAGCAAACAAAGAAAACATCTTAGCCTCATCTTCCAAGAGTTCTTCCACTTGCTTGGTAGATACAAACATTAGCTCTCCAACATCGCCCAACTTAGGAAATCTTACAGTCTTGCTATAACAATCAATGTGAACATAGTTGTACTCCAACCAGTTCATCCCAAGGATAACATCAATTTGGTTCAAAGGTAGACAGACCAAGTCCATCACAAAGTTCCTATCATAAATGTCAAAGGGCAGCTTAAACATACTAACGCAGTAGTCACATAACCATTAGTTGGGGTATCAATAACCATACTCCCACTCATAGCAGACAAATTCAAACTCAACCTCTTAGCACATTCAAGAGAAATAAATGAATGGGTAGCACCAGTATCAACTATAGCAATCAATTCAACATCATTAATAAAACACGTACCTCTGATCAAGTTATCCGTCTTAACTTCTTCGGCACCGCTCAAAGCAAACACTCTGCCACTTGTCTGAGCAGCAGTAGCAGTCTTCTTCGGCTGCTGCCAATGGGTACTGATATGCCCCATCTCTCCACAGTTGAAGCAAGTCGGAGCTTCGTCTTTGCAGTCATTAGCCTTATGACCCCTCTTGCCACAACGATCACACCTCAGCGCTTTACAATTCTCAGCACGGTGGCCTTGCTCGCCACACTTATAACACTTACCTGGAGCAGTAGCCGCTCCCCCACCCTGCTTTTTCCCATCAGAAGCCTTCTGCTTTCCTTTATCACCAGAAGTCACATACGGTTTTCCTCTGAACTGACCTTTCTCTTTCTTCTCACTCATCTGCTTGTAGTGAGTAGATCGAGCTCGGCTATCTTCATCATAAATTCTTCGTTCACCAGTTCCGAAAACCGACGAATCTGCTGATACCCAATTCCTTGCTTAATATCTGTTCTTAAACCATTCTCAAACTTGAGACACTTCGACATCTCTGCGTCAGCATGGTTGTAGTGCGGACAAAACTTGACCAAAGACTCAAACTTTTCCGCATACTCAGCCACAATCATATTACCTTGTTTCAGCTCAAGGAACTCCACCTCTTTCTTCCCCCGAACATCTTCAGGAAAATACTTTCTCAGAAACTCTTCTTTAAATACAGTCCAAGTTATTGCAATGCCCGCATCTTCTAATCTCTAGGGAGTGTTATCCCACCAGTCCTCAGCCTCTTCTGCCAACATATGTGTACTAAACAGTACCTGTTGCGCATCAGTGCACACCATAACTCGGAAATCTTCTCAATCACTTTCAGCCACTTTTACGCACCATCAGGATCATGAGTACCCATAAAAGTCAGCGGATTGTTCCTCTGAAACTTTCCCAAAGCACGAAACTCATCTGGAGGTCCACCATTCTGAGCCATCACTTAGGCAAGTGATTCCAGCGCATCAGCAATAGCACGATCATTCCTTCCTGCCATCTTCAACCACCAACAAGGTTAGAAGGAAACAACTCATCGATAGCGTTCTCACACTATCGACTGACAGGGGATTAACAACATAAACACTTGGCCGGACGGACCGATCTGCTCTGATACCACTAATGTAACACCCTTTTTCTACCCCAAAAATATTGAGGCAAAATAACACAGAAATCAGAATAAATAAATCTCATTAAAAAGCCACTAAAAGGGCGTACATTTCTCAAATTCATCAAAATAGGTCCATACTCCGTAACTACGGGTTTTTGCCAAAGTACATCAAAACATCATAAACAGCGGAATTCAAAACATAATTCAAAGTTTTCCTCAAAAGGGAAATTAATCAAAAGAACTTCAACAATATAAAATTAACTCAAGGAATCCAACCCGTTGTTACATATCAGAGCAAGACCCTCTAAGCTGACCAAAAGACTAAAACGCTCAAAAACTTCAAAACTAACTCCTCGCCGGCGTCCACGGCTAAACTGGATCATCTGCACGTTACCCACGTGGAGGTAACATTCAAACAGTTAGGGTGAGTAAAACAGTTCATAATAACCAATGTATAACAATTAATGCATAAACGGCATCATAATCATATTCAACACATTCATATCCTCAATTATGCCTCAAAGGCCACAACGTCATAATTTATACACAAAGGCTCATAAATGCAAATGCAACATAGACTCAATGCATGTGGTACCAATTATCACAACATGATGGACACTGGGCCATCAACCCTCCATAGACCCCCATCAATAGGATCAGAGCACATCAAAATACTTCACATCCACACAGTGGGATTGAAGCCAAAGCAATCGAATGCACATGAATGCATGATGCACACGTCAAAATAATAATCCTCACAATACAGCATATGATGCATCATCATTCATCATACTCATCATTATCACATAAAATCATCATATCTCATGTTATCACATAGTTCATCCAATCATGGTAATTTCATCATATTAACTCAATCGATACATCATAAAAAACTATCATACATCATGTACACATCACCCAAAACCCACTGTCATGCTCGGGGTAATCCATCCCAGAAATCCCATAATTTACACATCAAGGCATCGCTGCAAAACAATCAACTTTGTGAACTCTGCTACGTTTGCTGGCTCGCTCTCTAGGCTAGTTGGTAGCGAGTCTTTGCTGGCTTGCTCGTTAGGCGAGCCTGTAGCGAACCTTCACTGGCTTGCTCGCTAGGCGAACAGAGCGATGACCGCAAAAACCTGTTACGACCATAACTGCTTCCTGTCCAAATACTCATACGATTTACTTACCCAATGCCTCCAAAACATCCTTAAAACATCCCCAATGTCATACGGCAATAACAGTACCAAATCTATGGTTTATTAGGCTAATCTGGCAACATTTGCACTGCCTAAATCACTATTTTCCTGCAATTGCTCTGAGTGCATCAGAGTTACTTACATCTGAACATTCCTATTCCTACAGGGTCAAACATATAACTATCCAAGGTTTTGGCCACAAAGGCCTAAGGTTTCCTAATTCTCATGTTTCACATCAAACAGTGAGGAACACTAACCACTAACCACAACCCTCGAGGTTTCATTATCAGTTTCCCTTAGTTTCCCACAATCAACCCATAATACCTTAAATCATAAACCACATAAACCAACCATAAACACATCTAAAGGCATACATAGAAAATCATGAACATCGATACTCCCCATACCTTAGTCGATTCACAGCTTTCACGATTAACTTCGGGATCTTCGGCCTCCAACCTTTCCTTCAGAGCTCTGGCCACCAAACTTTCACGGTTAACACAAATTAATTCAAATTCCCTTTCAGAACTCTATTTTGCCAACTTAGTCTTGGGCCTCACAAATTGGGTTTTTCCCTCATTACCCTTACTAACTCCCTCAAATGCCCAAATTGCCCTTATTTCACTTATATTCCATTTAATTAATAATAATACTAATAAATTAATATTATATGCTATTAATCAAATAAATACCCAAAAATGCATATTTTTCCAATGTTCACAAAACCACCGGAAATTCACCGAAACATGAATATTCTCCATTAAATAATTAATTAACATATTCCAATTAAATTTGGGGTATTACATCTTTGCCTCGGGGAATCCAATACCCACACTGCTCGGTGACGTTTATCACTCGGTTAACTACAAGAATGAGAACCGGAGAGGGAAAAATGTGTCATGTTGTGTTCCCTTATTGTACTAATGGTTTGCCAGTCATATGCCCAAAACTGGTCCCTTCATTACTTCTGCAGGTACATTGGAGTGGTCGGAACGTCTGATGGGTTTGTTAGTTGAGAACATCACTTGGTTTGATAGGAATATGCTTGGTATGGAAGTCATCTATAGCTGCAGTGGTTTTCCCAACGTTCCTCTAATCGGAAGAAAGGGGTGTCTTAACTACAATCTATCATTGTTGGTTAGGCAGTTTGGTTATGCATTAAGAGATCCTCCCAAGGAAGAAGAGGTACATGAATCTCTGTACTTCACCGGGCTATTAGAAGGTGATACATTAACCAAACTTGAGCATGCTTGGAACAACATTCACAGAAGAGGAAAATCATTATTGGGGAAAAGTAATAGCCTTGCTTCTGATGCCATTTCCCTCAGTGGCGCCTTTATATCCCCTCGTGATTGAGGAGCCGACCACGGTAGATATTCAGAAATACAATCAGTTATAGGCTGAAAAAGAAGAGCTACGGAAAGCCAACGAGGAGTTAGAAAAGGAAATTGTTCAGCTTCGGGGAGAGAAGAATGATGTTGTATACTCCTTCAAAAAGCAAATTGAACTCGTAAATCGATTGGGTACAGATTTGACTCAGCAGATTGACGCTCGTGAGCGCTTAGGCTTGGGTTTGAAAGCTGTGAGCAGTATTCTTACTACCAAGAAGCAGGATTTGGACAAAGCCTATTTGAAGATCTCCAAATTCAATACTCAGTGGAATGCCACCTTGTCCAACCATAAAGAGCGCGAAAACAAGTTGAAGCTGCAGATCAACAAGTTGAAGACTCAGTTGAAAGCCAAAGACGAGAAGATTTCAGCAGAAGCGTCACTCAGGTGTGACAGCGAAAACAAGTTGAATCAAGCTATTGCAAACTTGAGAGATTGCAGGTTGAGGGCTGACTCCAAGAGATGCAAGCTTGAAATTTGTTTTGGGAAAGGAGCCTGTGAGGATTATGCTAAGGGCCTACAGCGTACCGTTAGCCAGCGAGAGCTGCTTATTCAAGGACTAGTCACTAGACCTGATCATCCCGAGACTCAGAAGTTGCTAGAGGACTTCTGATCTCACTGTCCAGCTTGATTATCTTTCTGTCTATCTGTTGTTGCTTATGCTTTGTGTACGGACCATCACCAGGCTTGTTGGCTAAGGTCTTTTCTGATTGTACTCAGTTGATACTCTTGTACCCCGCCTGCGTGGGTTTTTAATCTATATATGAAGAGTTTTCTACTGTTGCTTATCTATGGGGTTTTCCATTGTTGTATTTTGTCCCAGAACTAGAATTGAGGGGAAATTTCCCTGTTGCATACATACATGTTTGCATAGCATTTTTTGCATTACAGGTACAACATGACCGTTTATCTTATCTCTGTTTCTCCGTTAGTTGTGTTATAGGATAGACAACCAGGCTATTCACCGGTACGCTACTCGAGGAAACCAGAGAAGAACAATGGAACAAATCCAGTCTGAGATGCAGGAAATGAGAGACCATTTGACTCAGTTCATGGAGCTCATGCAAGGAGTTGCCAATGGACAAGAGCAGCTTCGGACTCTAGTGCAACCCTTGATTGCACGCATGGATAGCAACAAAGTGTTGCATGGAGGAAATGCGGCAAACCCTTCACTTGTTAAGACCCTTCATGCTGACAACTCTGTGCCTGTTGTGAATATCCCTGTTACTGGAGGGATTGGAAGTGGTAATGGTATTGGTGCTGCTAATGTTGGAGTTAATGTGCATGCAACTGGAATGGGCAACGATAACTTTGAAACCAATGGCAATGTTGGTGGAGCCCCTGGCAATGTTGGTGGAGCCCAGGGAAATGTTGGTGGGGCTAATGGTAATATTGGTGGAATAGGTAATGCTGGAAATGTTGGTGCTAGTAATGTGTATGGTCTTGATGCTGCTGGGGTTGTTCATGGTAATGTGCATCAACCTTGGAATGAGGATCGACAAGAGGATATTTTCTCAGTGAGAGACGCCGGAGCTGAAATGACATCTGAAGCTAGTAGACGTTTCAAGTGGTTAGAAGACAAGATGAGAAACCTTGAGAATCAAAACGCCATGGGCCTCGACATGGCCAACGTGGGACTCATCCCTGACTTGAAAGTGCCTCCAAAGTTCAAATTCCCCGTCTTTGATAAATATAAAGGTACCACATGCCCTAGGGTCCACTTGTGCTCTTACTACAGGAAGATGTCCGCGTATTCGGACGATGAGAAACTGTTGATGCACTTCTTCCAGGACAGCTTGTCCAGACCGTCTCTTAAATGATGTATGGGGCTGGAGCCCACCCATGTCCAAAGCTGGAGAGACCTGGCTGAAGCTTTTGTAAAGCATTACCAATATAATAGTGACCTTGCTCCAAACAGGTTCCAACTTCAGAACCTTTCCCAGAGAAATAATGAGTGCTTCAAGGAGTACGCACAAAGGTGGCGTGAACTCGCAGCGAGGGTGCAGCCTCCAATGGTGGAGCGCGAGTTAATAGATTTGTTCGTTGCCACTCTACCTAGTGTCTATTACGACAAACTCGTCGGTAGTATGTCAGGAAGTTTCTCAGATTTGATAATCACAGGAGAAAGAGTGGAGAATGGCATAAAACTCGGGAAGATTCAAGCCGGAGAGATGCCCTCAGCCGGAGGAGGAAAGAAAGTGTTTGGCAGTAAAAAGCGAAAAGGTGAGACTAGTTCTGTGTCTAGTTCTCGGGGAAGAGGAAGAGGTCAGTATCGGAATAATCAGCGTCAACAGATTTCCAGTGTAACAATTCCGGTGCCACAACAACAACAACCATAGTAGAATCAACAAACTCAACAAGGCTACCGAAGATATCTGGATCAGGCTCGGACGCCAAATAGACAATTTGATGCATCACCAATGTCGTATTCTCAGTTATTGCAAGCCTTGTTACAATTGCAGTTTATCCAGAAGAGGACCTTAGCTTCATTGACAGGTACGCCTCCGCCCGGTTATGACACGAATGCACACTGTGAGTTCTATTCTGGGGCACCTGATCACAACATCGATAATTTTAAGGCTTTCAAGCATAAAGTGCAAGACTTGATTGATAGCAAGGCAATTAACTTCTCCAATGACGTTCCCAATGTTATACAAAATCCTATGCCAAACCACGAACAAGCTGGAGTTAGTGCAATAATCGAAGATGATGGGCTGGATTTGATAGCAAATGTCAGTGAGCTGAAGACGCCATTGAGCTTTGTAAAGGCGAAATTGCTGAAAAGGGGTATGTTCCCAGGATGCGGGGAGTTCTGTACTGAGTGTGCATGCCATCTGGATGGTTGTGATCAATTGAAAACCGGTATTCAGAGTTTGATTGACGAAGGGGTTCTACAGTTTGATCGGGCCATTGGAAGCAGATCAGAAGAGTATTGAACTAATTCCGACAGGTGATTCTGAAGAGGGATGATTCAGCAGCAAGTCAAGGCTGAAAGCCCAGTTCCTAGAAGCTGGCAATCCGCATTTACCCTGTCATTTCCTTTGCATTTGTAATTTCTTTCCTGTTATATGTAAATTTCGTTTGTAAAACTGTATTGTTTTTAATTGATATGAATAATGAAATGAATATGCATGTTTTGATTTAATCCATTCGTGTTCACTCTATGCTTTCATTTATGTCAAACGCTTGTTTAAGCGGAATCCCGGGGAGGATGACAAAATTGAAAGACACGAAAATTACCGATTGTATGCTTTTGAATAAAACCTGTTGAAGATGTATAGGCATTGTTTCAAATTCCTAAACACCGGAGATATAAGGAAGATAATCCCTTGTTAACCCCTTTGAGCCTATTGTCGCTTCCGCGAAAATAAGGTGCCGGCAAAACAGAAGAGTCGCCACCTTTCGTTATTTATCCCTCATAGCGGGAAAGGAAACGATCGGAAAAACCTGAAGAAAAGGTATAAGACAAGGTCATCGCAACCATTGTCTGGGTTCGGGAGTCGGTTACGCAAGGGGAAGGTATTAGCACCCCTCACGTCCATCGTACTCGATGGGATCCATGCTTGTTTGTGTTTACTGGACGAGTTGGTTTATCTATCTACCTATCAAGGCTGGCTAAAAAAGAAAAGAAAATGACTCAGCAAAGCGTCGCACTTTATGCCTACGTATTCTCATCAGAGAATGAGAAATCAGAGTCAACGTAGTTCGACCAACTACGGGTTACGGGGAAGGTGGCTCGCCAATACGTCAGTATTGTGCCTACGTACTCTCAACAGGTATGAGAGATTAGAGCTTACGTAGTTCGGGATAATACGGATTACAGGAATTCAGATTCATCTGTTTTATCGAGTAGGGTTAAACAGCAGTTCCAGCAGTTAGGGACAAAGCCTGGTTGCGGTGGCGCTGAGGTTTAACGATACTCTTTTCTTCAGAAAAGCTTCCTTTGAATTATAGGCCCACGGGGCAAAAAGGTTTGAAGTTTGTTTTCTGTCTTTTACGAAAGAATTGTTTTTTATGGATGTTTTCAACCAATATCGCACTAGAGACTATGACCTGAGAGTGAATGCGTCGCATGTCACCCAAAGGGTGCCATACTAAACATCCAGACTGTTGAAAAGAAACTCTCCAACAATCCTTTCTCAGATAGCTTAAGGCTCGTAACGTACGACATCAGTTAACCTTTATTATTGTATTTTGATTTGTTTTGAGATGAGAAGAGAGAACAGGCTCAACTAAGGGGAGACTATCAAGTCCTGATGTTGTCATGCCAAGGATTCATCCTATGGTTGAAGTTTGAAACAGGGAACTCCTAGAAGTTATCATGCATAGGTTTCAACCTAAAGTTCTAATCATCACTTCCTTATCAAAGGAAATGAGAGTCCTAAGGGATCATGTCAATGATAAACAGAAACAGATAAAGCATCAGCTTAAACAGATAAACAGTAAACGACTGTAAAATGCATGCCATGCAAGTGAGGGAGGAAATGTGTGTGGGGCATCAGCCTCCACAAGCTCATCTCAACCTCAAGCCAGATATGAATAACTGTAATCGTACAGAAGAAATGACATGCTATCAAGCAAAATACAAACCACATAGGCAAGGGAGCTGGGCTCTACCGAATACCCGCAAGCAAAGCCAAACAGTAAAAATACAAGCAGAGGGAGCAACTCAACCTCTAGTGCAATCATGCTCCTAGCTTACATCAGTCTATATATGGACTTATTCTAATGCATCAAGCAAGTCAAACAAGGCACATCAGTACAGAAAAGAAAACAAGCAGACAAGAAAGGAAACAGATCAACAACTCCTACAACTAAACCAACTTGACAGCAGTCCAGTCATCAGACTTCAATTTCTCTTTAAGGCTATCATCTTCAAGCTTCCACATAAGTACCCACCTATCCTTTCTTCTCCAAGCTTCAGCTCTTCAGTCAATTCCACCTTCAGGCTTCACTCATAACTACAAGTATCAACTTGATTCCTTCAGGCTCTCAATGCATCAACATAAGTGTCAACTTATCCTTCATTCCTCAAGCCTCAACTCTTCACTCAATCTCAATTGGATCTTCTTCACAAGTATCAATTTGTTCTTCAAGCTTCAGCTCTCTCTCCTTTACCAGTATCAACTAGTTCCTCCTCATCCACAAGCTTCAGCTTCTCAGAGTAATCTTCAAACACAAGGAAGTATCAACTCCATCCTTCAATCTTCTTCAAGCAAGGAACTCCATCCTCTAACAAGGGAGAAAGATTCATCTATCAAGAGCAAAGTTGGGATGATTGGTAGCAGAGTGAAAACCAAAGGTCACCACTGAGCATCCTGTCATCAAAGAAAGGGACCCTCAAAGGTTCTACCAATTTGCAAAGAGCCACACATCCTACCAAAGGAGGGATGAGGCCTTCACAAAGGTACCTTTCATCATAGGGAAGAATGGAAGTGATCAACATCATCCATGTTTATGAAGGAAGAGAACTATCAAGAAGCTCTGCCTACAAAACCCTAATCTTAACCTAATCAAAACTACACCAAAAGAAGGGAAGATCTTAAAATCCAAGCCTCTTCAAGCCATCCAATGCATCTTCAACTTGTCTTCATCATCATCCAAGAACAAGCAAAGCAAAACCCTAATCTAAGGGAACTAAAGAAGTCATTCTAGTTGAATTAGCAAGTTAGGATCACCTAAAACCTAGTACTAAAGTTAATTCTAACTAAAATACTAAAACCAATTGTAAAATCCTACAAAAATAACTATGGGAACCTAGGTCAATCATGACTCTACCATATTAATTCCAGAGATCAAATCATCAAATAAGACCTAGAAATAAATTCTATACTACAAGGTACTAAACCTAAACCCTAAAAGGAAGCACCTAAAGCTCAATCTAGAAAGCACACCTACTTTCATCACAAAAATGTGAGAAAAATACTATGGGAGAATACACGTCTAAGCTAATCACACACAAAAAATTAGCTCAAGAATCATCACCAACTAATCACACAAAATTCCACAAAATCAAACATCAAGCATGACTATTTTAATATCAATTAAAATGTAAAAATTCCCATAAAATCATAAAATGCATGAAATAAAAATATTTTTTATCTAAACAATACTAAATCCTATCATGAATCTAATTCAAAAAGAATGGGGTTAATTGACTTATTTTTCCATTTTTTATGATTTTATCAAGAACCATGTATAAAATGAAGAAATTAAAGAAAATCCAAGTAAAATGACAAAACCACGGTGCAAATAGAAATAAAATCCAGTTCATATCATGGATTGGGCCATCAGGGGGGTGCAGGTATCAACCAATTCACTAAGCCCAAAATCAGCAACTAAATGAAACGATGCGTTTCATTAAAACTCAGACTCTTCACAAATTGAAATCCATTCTTGGCCATTGGATCTTCATCTGGTCAGAGGTCCTACCCTGATCCAAGGGCTCTGGGATCATCTTCAACCTTTTGAATCTCTGAAACTCGCGTGCAGCTCCGGCCACCACCGGTGGTGCTCCGGTCATCGTCCCCAACTCTAACTCTCTCTAGGATCCTCCATTGCAAGTGGTCTATACATGAAACTTGTCCCAAATTTCCTCACGAATTCATTCATGCCCTTTATTCTCTCTGAAACCTCAAGATTCGCAATAACCAATTCTCAACCGAAAATGGCAACATCCCTAATTGGTCACTAATTCTCAAATTAACTATCTGAAAACCTTCCTACTCCGTTCTACAATGCATCTAACATCCTAATTCCTATTGATTCTACCTAAAACAAGCCAGAGATCAAAGGTTACCAACCTGAAAATTTCGCGTGCACAGAAGTAGCAAGACCTCAAATCAAGCCCTCAAATGCTCCAGACTTCTTCAGTGAATCACTTCCAAGCTTCTGTATGCAATAGAATTGATTGAAATGGCTTCAACTCTTGGATTCGAATCTGAGTTGCAGGTGGAGAAATCTGAGCTCAAGAACACCAATCAGCCACAAATTCCCTTTGATTATGATCTGGAATCATTCCCTAGCATCCATGGAAGAGATTGCAATCAAGAAAATGGATGGAAAGTGAGTGAAATGATGTAACCGAATTCAGTTGCAAGCAATGAAGTTTCAATCTCAATCTCTGCTCTCTCTCCTTCAATCATCACCAACCTTTCATCTGAACCTCTTCTACTCAATATATAGAACATGTGTGGATGATCTAGAACCCTCTAGATCCTTCTAATGAGAAATCCAATCTCTCATGACATGAGAAGTTCACTTATATGCCATGGTGTGCACAACTCTGCAAACAGCTTGAAATCAATCCCATTCCCTTCCAATTTCTCCCCTCATGACATTTTGGAAGTGTTTGGCTTGCAAGGGATCTTGATCATGCCTTGAATTTGAGTTTTGCAAATGTTACTTAAGATGTAAGTAACTACTTTTCAAAGCAAGTCCACAAATTAGACCTCAATTCAAAAATGTGGCTAAACCAATGTTCTTAAAATGCTTTTTAGAGTCAAAATGACCTATTACATGCCTTGGTTTGGATGTGTAGATCAAAAGTATCAATTTCCAACTTTGGTTCATTTAACTTATACCCTCTTTTTAGGTCATTTTTGTAACTTTGAGCCACAAGCAAATCCAACATCTCATGACCTCTTGACTAGCCTTAAAATATCATTTTGAACAAGTTTGATGTTGAATATTTTCTCATTTGAAGCTTAGAAATAGGAGTTATGGCCTTATGGTTGAAATGACCTATAATCTCCAAATGACCAAAATACCCTTGACTTGTCAAAGCCATAACTTGAGTTCTACAAATCCTATCAAGGACTTCTAGTACTCTATAGAAATCTATGAGGATAAGGAACAACATTCATGTTGACCAAAAGTTAATAGGAATCATCCTTCTAGGGTAAAAGTTTCATGCAAGTTGGGCAACTTTCAAGCCCCCAAATTCACATACCTCAGATGACCTGTAACTTGTTAAAGTCATAACTTGAGTTCTACAAATCCTATCAAGGACTTCTAGCACTCCAATTAAAGCTAAGATCGTGCTATACAACATTCATGTTGGGGGTAAGATGAGATGACAATCACATCTTGAGCTAAATTGCCTTGAAGACAGGGGTCAAACTAGGGGATTTTACACTGTCAAGCCTTAGAAACCCTAGCTTGAAACTTCTCAAACTCTTCAGTCACGATGAGCTAACCTTGGAATCATCCTTATCATATCTCAATGTATCAATCCATGATCACATGGCTCTTGGATTAGGTCTCAACCTTCTCCAAGTCATCAGTTGACCTAGGGTTGACCCAGTCAAACCCTAATTGCACCACTCATGGCTGAGTCTTCTTAATCTTGCACAATGACCTGTCTAGGCCTCAAAGTGATCCTCAATACTTTTCATGAGATCTCTCAAGACCTCAAGTCCAACTTCGTGGCTTCATAATCATCTGATGACTTCCCACAACTCCCAAGTTAGGGGGCACACCCTCTTGGTTTCAACCAGTCTTTCTGAGGATCTTTTAACTTCTATGACAAGGATATCAACCCTTGAATGCTTGAATAACCTTCTTAGATAGCTTCAAACTCTTGTGTAGCTCTTAATTGGTAATCATACCTCTTGATCTCCTGCATACATGTCAATGAAATGCAAATGATAATGCTAATGTGCATGAAATAAAACATAAGCTAGGTGAAGAAAAGTTGAGCAAATTTTGGGGTGCAACAGCTGCCCCTATTCAAACGTCTTGGACCTGACTGGGCGAGAAGCGAACGGCTCTCAAACAATCAAGGTAAAAGACGGTTGAATACCAACAAACCCGAAAATTTGCCAACTGCACAAGTACACGGTACTCTGGTGGGAACAAATCTTCGAAAACTGAAATATATGCCGCATGACAACTAGCTGGGGAGTTGGTCACACGGTAACCGGTGATACATGGTCGATCATGCCGTCGGGCATCAAGGTTCCGCGGGACTCCTCAGGTCAACAATCAAGTTAATCATGCCATCGGGCATTCAAAGAAATTTGGGCGTCAGCCGAACTTCGTCACTAAGTCGGGAATAGAATTCTCAGTCAATCATGAACCAATTGGGGATATCCCACTTCTGCCATCAGGCACTCTGCATCAGCTGAGAGAACTGCTTCGTCAATACGGTTGGACTTCAGTCATCAAGTCTTCAAGGGAAGTTTCAACTTCGCTGTTCGGAACCCTGCTGGGGATGACACATCTCCGCTGGGGATTCTGGCGAACTATCAAGTAACTCTGCTTCGGGGTCCAGAAATCATTCTGACAAATAAACTCAGCTGAGGAAATCAAGAATCATCTTGAACAAATAACTTTGTGGGGACTTCAGGAATCATCCTGCGCCAATAACTCTGCTGGAGATTTCAGGAATCATCCTGAGCAAACACTCTGTCGGGGACTCTAAGCATCAACTTGAGCGACAAAATCTTGCGACTTCACTGGGGATTTTAGGAATCATCTTAACCGAGCGCCTTCGTTGGAGAATTCAGGAATCATCTTGGGCAAACGACTTTTGCTGGGGGATTCAAGAATCATCTTGAGCAAGCGACTCTGCGGAGGAACACCTGCAAAACAAGAACGGTAACGACCTAGCTCATGTTTCATATGCATATGCTTTGGCAATGGCGCAATGCTCCACACGGTGGGAATGCTACGCGTTTTTTTGGGTAAATGCTATGCAATCATGCAAAATGCTACGACCCCATCAGCAAAATAAATGCTGAAGGGAGAATCCTCCTGCCAAGGAGAAAGAACCACTCTGGGGCGGGGGACGGAGGAATCATCCTGCCAAGGAGAAACAGTCACACCAATCTCAATTGGACTCCGCCTGGGGAAGTGATCTTCAGTTGACTGCTACAGGGGACGAAGCTCTACGAGAACCTGGACCTGCTGAGGAAAGCGATGTTAATCGCAGAAATAAACTGCACGACATTCGCAGCAAAACCTTCCTGGAGATAACGACTCCGGTGGGGAAACACAGCATCAGCTATTCAACATTTTACTGGGGAAAACCAATCATGGTCCCCCGGCTTCCAAGGACTCGGCCCTCTTGGGGGTTTGCCTATTCGGCTGGGGAGGAAGAAATCATCCTGCTTACTGGGGAGAGTACGACTCTATGGGGAATTTCTATTCTCCTGGAGACTTTAGTCTGGAACTATCAATTGTTGCACACTTCAGTATGTGACTCAGCTGGGGAGATGACGTTCCTTTAGGATACATCTGATTGGGGAGAGAATCTTCTCTGCCTGGGGAGACATATCAATGCTTGACGATCTCATGTTTAGACTCTGTGGGGAGAGGCTGCTGAACTTTGCTGGAGAAGAAGGAATCATCCTGCTCGGGGACGCATACGGCATACTGCCTGGTATATGCTACACCTGCAACAACACAAACAAACAGACAAGACACCCTTCTCAAAGGGACCTATCAAGGTTATCATCTTGTGACAATGTTCAAGTAATTTATTGTTTCAACAATCAGTGGCCTAAGCCAGTAGGTTTATGTATTTTCATTTTATCAAAAACATTGGCGTTCTTTTTCGCAAACAAAATAGGTAAATGCTAAACAAACAAACAGAATTGCTGAATAGTATACATTTTATTTATAACGAACCCCTGAATGGGTAAAAATGTTTTACAACAGATGCAAGCTCCTGGAATGAGGAAGCCGCGCAAATATAAAACATAAATATACATCAGTATATACACAAATGTCGGCAATGAGGTGTAGACGAACACCATGAGTTGATCCCTCTATGACCCACTCGACTTCGATACTTCTTCGACGCTTCAGCTTCAGAAGAGATTGATTCAGATAAACGGCCCTCAGTTCTTCCAAACCACTAAACAATGAAAGTCCACACGCGGAACGCAGTCATTTGCTTTTTCAGATCCCTAACTTTTGCCTGAATCGCCCTTTCGGGTTTTCGATTCACCGGGATACCCTTTTTTGCCAAAGTCTTCCATCCGGGTTTTCGGCTTTGCGGGTGCACATTCTTTTCTTTATATCCCTAATTTTTTCCCGAACCTTTTTCCTTTTTTACAGTTCGCCGGGATGCCCCTTTTTGCCTGGATATTCTTTTTCTTTCCAGCGGGTCGTTTTTTAAGCAAAGTATTTTTTAACTGCGTCCGCGTTCACCGGGGATGCAAAATCTTCGCCATCCATCGTGGATAACAACAAGGCTCCTCCCGAGAAGACCTTGCCGATGATGTACGGACCTTCGTAATTGGGAGTCCACTTGCCCCGGTGATCGGAGTGTGGAGGAAGAATCTTCTTCAGGACGAGATCACCCGTCTGAAAGCTTCTAGGACACACCTTCTTATCATAGGCTTTCTTCATTCGGCTTTGGTACAAACGACCATATGCAATCGATGCTAACCTCTTCTCGTCCATCAGGATGAGTTGGTTTAGTCGGTTCTTAATCCATTCTGCCTCATCGAGTTTCACGTCAACCAAAACTCGTAAAGAAGGGATCTCCACTTCTATCGGTAGGACAACTTCCATACCGTACACCAAGGAGAAAGGAGTTGCCCCAGTCGACGTACGCACTGTCGTACGATAACCGTGCAATACGAATGGCAACATCTCGTGCCAGTCCTTGTAGGTCACAACCATCTTCTGAACAATCTTCTTGATGTTTTTATTGGCTGCTTCAACGGCGCCATTCATCTTCGGCCGGTAAGGAGATGAGTTGTGGTGTTCAATCTTGAAACTCTGGCACATCTCCTTCATTATCTTGTTATTCAGATTCGAACCATTATCAGTAATGATCCGTTTGGGAATTCCGTAACGACAGATGATGTCCCTCTTTATGAATTTAGCCACCACCTGCTTGGTCACATTAGCATATGAGGCTGCCTCCACCCACTTGGTGAAGTAGTCGATAGCTACTAGAATGAAGCGATGACCGTTAGATGTAGTGGGCTCAATCTTGCCTATCATGTCGATGCCCCACATGGAGAACGGCCACGGGGAGGACATGACATTCAATGGGCACGGCGGCACGTGAATTTTATCAGCATAAATCTGGCATATATGACATCTCCTCGCGAATTTAAAGCAATCCGATTCCATCGTCAGCCAGTAATATCCTGCTCTCAGGATCTTTCTTGTCATAGCATGCCCGCCAGCGTGCGTACCAAATGTGCCTTCATGGACCTCTTCCATGAGCATACTCGCTTCTTTCTCATCTACACATCTGAGTAGCACGAGATCGTGATTTCTTTTATACAAAACTCCATCAGGATTGAGGTAAAAATTTCCAGACAGCCTCCTCAGAGTCTTTTTATCCTGGGTTGATGCTCCCGCAGGATACTCCTTAGTCATAAGGAAGGTCTGGATGTCATGGAACCATGGCTTGCCGTCGGAGGCTTCCTCGATTGCAAAGACGAATGCAGGTCTATCAAGACGGGAAAGGACAATCCTTGGAGCTTCATTCCAAAAATTGACTTTATACATCGAAGCCAACGTGGCTAAGGCATCAGCCATCTGATTTTCGGCCCTGGGCACATGATGGAGTTCCACTCGATCAAAGAACGGAAGCAGCCTTCTGGCGTAATTCATGTACGGCACCAAATTCGATTGACGAGTCTCCCACTCCCCTTTAATCTGGTTAATCACAAGCGCCGAATCACCATTTACGTCTAGGTTCTTGATTCTCAAATCAATCGCTTCTTCTAGACCCATGATGCATGCTTCGTACTCCGCTTCGTTATTGGTGATCGGAAACGTCAGTCTCGCAGTGAACGGGATGTGGGATCCATGGGGAGTCGTGTTGATCGCCCCAATGCCACTTCCGTAAGAATTAATCGCCCCGTCAAATATCAATTTCCACTGGGATTTCCTGTCTGGACCCTCGTCGGGAAACGGTTCATCGCAATCTTTCACCTTGAGAAACATGATATCCTCATCAGGGAATTCAAATTTCATCGGCTGATAATCTTCGATCGGCTGTTCGGCAAGGTACTCAGACAATACGCTTCCCTTGATGGCCTTCTGGGAAACGTACTGAATGTCATATTCCGTCAACACCATTTGCCATCTGGCAATCCTGCTCGAAAGTGCTTGCTTCTTGAAGACGTGCTTGATCGGATCCATCTTCGAAATTAGCATGATTGTGTGATTGAGCATGTACTGTCGTAAACGTTTGGCAGCCCAGGCTAGTGCACAACACGTCTTCTCCAGCATCGAGTAGCGAGATTCACAGTCTGTGAACTTTTTACTCAAATAGTAAATGGCATGCTCCTTTCTGCCCGTCTCGTCGTGCTGACCGAGAACACACCCCATACTATTCTCAAGAACTGTCAAGTACATGATTAAGGGTCGTCCGGCCACTGGGGGTATCAAGATTGGAGGTTCCTGCAGATACTGTTTTATCTTATCAAATGCCTTATGGCAATCCTCGTTCCAGATAATCGCCTGATCTTTTTTCAGCAGTTTGAACATCGGTTCACACGTGGCCGTGAGCTGAGAGATAAACCTTGCAATGTAGTTTATTCTGCCCAGGAAACCACGAACTTCTTTTTCCGTTCTTGGCGCTGGCATTTCTTATATTGCTTTAATCTTCGCAGGATCAACCTCAATGCCTCTCTCACTCACGATAAACCCCAGTAGCTTTCCGGACCGTACTCCGAAAGTACACTTGTTAGGATTCAGCCTCAACCTGAACTTCCTAAGCCTCTCAAAAAGCTTCAGCAAATTGACCAGATGTCCCTCCTCCGTTTGGGACTTCGCAATCATGTCATCAACATAAACTTCAATCTCATGATGAATCATGTCATGAAACAAAGTAACCATTGCTCGTTGGTAAGTGGCCCTGTGTTCTTCAGACCGAAAGGCATTACCTTGTAGCAAAATGTTCCCCAGGGGAGTAATAAACGTAGTTTTCTCCATGTCCTCCGGCGCCATCTTGATCTGATTGTAGCCGGAGAAGCCATCCATGAACGAAAATACGGAGAACTGAGCTGTATTGTCGACCAACACATCAATATGAGGCAGTGGGAAATCATCTTTAGGGCTCGCCCTATTCAAATCCTGATAATTGACGCACATTCGTACCTTACCTTCCTTCTTCGATACAGGTACTATGTTGGCGACCCACGGAGGGTAAGTAGTGACCGCTAAGAAGCCAGCATCAAGCTGCTTCTGCACTTCTTCTTTGATCTTAACGGCCATATCTGGTCGTGTCCTTCTAAGCTTCTGCTTAACGGGAGGACAATCTTCTCGCAGCGGCAAGTGGTGGACCACGATGTCAGTATCCAGTCCGGGCATATCTTCATATGACCAAGCAAAGATGTCACTATACTCTCTCAGCATCTCGACCAATCTCTGCTTGACATCGCTCTGCAATGCAGCCCCTATCCTGACGTTCCTGACAAGTTCTTCAGAACCCAGATTCACAATCTCGATCTCTTCTTCGTGAGGCAGAATGACCTTCTCTTCTTGTTTCAACAAGCGGGCCAACTCTTCGGGAAGGTCTTCGTCTTCATAAATCTCTTCTTCGGCTTGATAGATCGGGTAATCGAAGTCGAAGTGAGTCGTAGAAGGTCCAGAGTCGATGTCATCTGCTATGTGGATCCTGCAATAACAAGGGTTAAGCTTAAGACAAGGATATGCAGGTTAGCACAAACCCCATTGCCATTTTACTGTTTTTCAAAACAAATATAAAACAGGAATAACAGAGATCACAATATTTGAATACGAAGAAAAACGCCTTTTGATTTATTGGTAAAATGCATGTACATAATCAAACGAGGCCCTGACAATAAAACCACTATGCCCCGGGTAGGACATAGGGTTGTACAATGATTGGGAAAAGTAAATCATTACTCTTCGCTTGTCATCTGGATGATATCCCTGACGGACCAGTTGTTGAGGCTCTCGCCTGGCTTGCTTGGCTGGATCCAAGAGTCTAGATCGCAGTCGTTATCTCCGCTGTCTTCAGACACTGCGTTGATGCTTTCAAATATCACCCCGCCACTAGTAAACTGGATCGGCCCTTTACCGCGCGACGCATTGCTAGAAGAAGAGGAGGCTTCAGCCGCAGGAGAACATCCTAACCCAAACTTGTCTTGCTTGTTAGGTATCTCCAAAATTCGCCCCCAGCCTGGGGTAGGTCCGGCCTGGACAACGGCCCGGGCTTCCTTGAAGGAGGAGAGAGTCATCTCTGGCTTCTCGGTGACTACAGGAGCTATGTCATTGACTTTAACAGCTTCGAACGCTTGGCATAGGGTTTCGTGGATTTCCCCATCCATCTCAACATACTTGAAGGACGACAAATGGCTCACCATTATGTCTTCCTCGCCACATACGGTCACGATGCTACCTCCGACAGCGTACTTGAGCTTCTGGTGCAACGTGGAGGTCACGGCACCCGCCGAATGGATCCATGGCCGGCCCAAGAGACAGCTGTAGGCAGGTATGATGTCCATAATGTAAAAGACCGCGTCGAATGTTTCCGGCCCGACTTGGATTGGCAACGTCACCTCCCCAAAAACATGGCGTTTGGTTCCATCGAACGCTTTCACAACCAGATCACTGGGTGTGCAAATCACTCCGCGAGTATCTAAATTCATCAATGCCTTCTTCGGAAGAACATTGAGCGACGACCCAGTGTCTACCAACACGTGAGACATAATCATTCCCCTACACTCTATCGAGATGTGCAGGGCGCTATTGTGGTTCCTCCCCTTCGGTGTCAGCTCTAGGTCAGTGAACCCTAACCCATTTCCAGCATTTACGTGGGCTACGACCTCTTCCAGCTGGTTTACCGATATTTCCTGCGGTACGTACGCGACATTCAGCACCTTCAGCAGTGCGTTGCGGTGTGCTTCAGAACACAGCAACAAGTTCAGGATGGAAATCTTCGAGGGTGTTTGATGTAGATGATCCACGATCTTGTAGTCACTCTTTTTAATCAACCTCATAAATTCCTCGGCGTCTTTAACAAGTAAGTCTTTTTCTACCCCATGCGGGATCTCTTCGACGAATTTAATCTTCCCTATATCAGTTGCATCAACTTTGTCCTCTTTGTCCGTTACGACCACAAGTGGTGCAAACACTCTTCCGCTGCGAGTGATTCCACTAACGCCCACTAGGTTCTCCACAGACGACCCAAACGGTTCTAATTCCAACTTCTGTCTGTTGCAATAGACATCTGCTCCATAATGCCATGGGACCGCATTAGTGCTTTCGAACGGTATCGACCCAGCTTTGGTGATGGTAATCGTAGGCGGCCTGGGCGCGGAAATAGTTATCGTCTGGCGAGGGATGGTGATGGTGGCAACCTCATCATCTTGCTTCAGCAATACCTCTCCCGATCTACTTTCGGCCCTTCGGCTAAACTGCAGGATTCCTTTGGTCATCAGACTTTGAATCCCCTCTATCAAATATTCACATCCATCAGGACTCGTCGCACAGCCTATACACAGTTCTCCGCAACCTGGAAAGAAACCTCTTTTCATCAGCTTAGCCTTAACGAAGCTAAGCGGCGTTTTCAGATCTCTGACGTCAGTCAACAAATCCAAACTCTCGTCTTCAATAATGGCGTTTACTCCACCTCCCCTATGGTTCGGCATAGGGTTCTTCGTGACGTTTGGCACATTATCTGAGAAGTTTATGATCTTAGCGTCCACCATGTCCTGCACCTTATGCTTGAAGGCTTTGCAATTCTCTATTGTGTGGCCTGGTGCCCCTGAGTGAAACTCACAAGTTGCATTTGCGTCATAACCTGGCGGAGGTGCCCCTGTCAAGGGAGCCAAGGTTCTCTTCTAGATCAGCTGTAACTGGAGCAAAGTCTGCAACAGCTAAGCGTACGACATGGGTGGAGTCTCGAGGTGACGGCTCGACAGAGGTGCCCGGTTCTAATACTTTCTGTACCCCTGTTGATTCGGTTACTGCTGCTGCTGCTGCTGTGGCTGTTGAACTGTCGGGATAGTTATGCTGGCCACCTGCTGGTGAGGGCCTTTACCCTTCCTTCGAGCGTTGGTCACGACGCTCGTTTCTCCTTCCCGTCTTTTGCCACCATAAGGTTTCTTGCCTCCTCCAACTGAGGATGAATCACCTTGAATTTTCCCCAGTTTGATCCCATTTTCAATGTGCTCACCTGTGATAATGAGATCTGAGAAGGTTCCAGACATACCGCTGACCAATTTCTCATAATAAACCCCTGGGAGGGTGGCTACGAACATTTGCACCAGCTCACGTTCAACCATCGGCGGCTGAACCCTGGCTGCCAATTCACGCCACCGCTGGGCGTATTCGTTGTTCCTTTGCGACAGATTCTGCAGTTGGACTCGGTTCGGAGCCAAGTCACTATTATATTGGTAGTGGTGCACAAATGCTTCAACAAGGTCCTTCCACGTGCGCACACTGGTAGGTTCCAGACTCATGTACCATTCGAGGGAGGGTCCGGACAGACTGTCTTGAAAGAAATGCATCAGCAACTTCTCGTCCTCAGAATGAGCTGACATTTTCCGGTAGTATGATCTCAGGTGGACGCGAGGGCAAGTGGTGCCCTTGTACTTTTCAAAGTCAGGTACCTTGAACTTGGGAGGCACCTTGAAATTAGCAATCAGTCCCAACTTGGACATATCAACACCTAGGGTGTTCTGGTTCTCGATATTCTTCATCTTGTCCTCGAGTGCCTTGAACCTGAGCCGTGCTTCAGCAGTCAGCTCCCCTTCAGCACCTCTCTGAGAGAACACATCGTCTTGACGGTCTTCTAACCACGGCTGAGGCCCGAACAGATTCCCAACACCTGCATTGCCGTTACCCAGTCCAACATTGATGTTAGCTTCAAGACTCCCATTACCGATGCCCGTCGTATTGCCGTTGAGTCCCATGTTAGGTATCACATTGCCGTTGGCACTGCCATTGCCCCCGGTCACGGGGACGCCATTCTGAAGAGTTTCAACAGGTGGAGGAGTAGGCATAGTCTCACCATGGAGTACGCCATTGCTATCGACCCTTGAAATCAGAGGCTGAACCAAGGTTCTGAGCTGATCCTGGCCATTGGCGACCGCTTGCATGAGCTCCATGAAGCGGTCCATTCTTTCGCGGAGTTCTTGAACATCAGTTTGCACTTGCTCCATGATTCTAGTTTGGTTTCCTCTGGTCGGATAGCGGTGGATAGGTCTTTGATCAATCCTGGAACAACCTGAAACAACCTGTAAACACAAAAGGGTTAGGAAAAAACGACAAAGTGCTCGCTATGCAAATGCAAACATGTGTCTGTGTGTTAGGGAGGTATCCCCCGATCCTAGTGCCTGAGTGGCAGTGTTGATAATAAGAAGTCCGAGTCCAGTCGTGGAAATAACATCTCATATATCAAGAAAGCCCATCAAGGAAGTACACAACGTCAGTGAGTACAAAATGAATCAATAGCATGACCTCAACCAACAAGCCTGGTGATGGTCAGCATACAACAATGATCACAACAAAAGGAATACAAAAAGTCAAGCACGGCCACGGGCGCGAAACTCTTCTAACAACCCCTTCGTTTCTGGATGATCAGGCCGAGTGAGTAACCCTTCGACGAGTAACTCCCTCTGCATAATGGTGTACTGAAGACCTTCGACAGAATCTTCCCATGCTCCTTCGCCGAAACAATCTTCCAACTTCCGCTTCTTGGACTCAAACGTCAGTTTACGCTCCTTCAAGTTAGTAAGAGCCTTGTTGAGTTGGCCTTCAACGGCATACCTGCGAGCGGTTTCTTCATCAAACCTCTTCTCCCGCTCTTTCCTGTTGGCTAGGGAGGCCTTCCAATGCTGGTTAAACTTGGATATCCTCCGATACGCTTCGTCCAAGTGCTGCTTCTTCGTGGCCAGCACATCGTTGACAGCTTTGAAGTCTCGACCCATGCGCTCATGCTCAGCCATCTGCTTAGTCAAATCTGTCCCCAGCTGGTTCACCAGCTCGGTCTGCCTCTTGAAGGAATGAAAGGCTTCGCATCTCTCGCTTCTGAGCTGAGCCAATTCTTTCTCCAATTCCTCATTTGCCCTCCTCAATTCATCTCTCTCAGCTAACACCTGATTATGCTGCTGAATGGGCACGGTGGTAGGCTCTTCGATCACTGGAGGGCTTTCTGGCTTGGCAGGTGGGAACGGCATCCCCATAGTGCCTGCTCTGGCTCTGATCCACGTCACATATGGAGTGTAGGCTTGACTATTACTTTTCCCCATCAATGGTTTTCCCCGCTTACTGATACTATTCCAAGCACGCTGAAGCTTGGATAACATATCCCCCTCTAGAAGACCAGTGAGGTACAGAGATTCCTGCACCTCTTCATCCTTCGGCGGAGCTCTCAAAGCATAAGCAAACTGTCAGACCAGCAGAGACGGATTATAGTTTATACAGCCCTTCCTGCCTATCAAAGGCACGTTCGGAAACCCGCTGCAGCTGAAGATAATCTCGATACCCAACCTATCTCTGTCAAACCAGTCAATATCCTCCGCTGATAGACTCATCAAACGCTCAGACCACTCAGTTGTGGCTGCAGACGAAGCAAAGGGACCCCTCTTGGTTAGATGACTATCAAGCCATCTGTAGAGCAAGGGCACACAACACGAGACATTCTTACCCCTTCTGTTCTCGTTTTTGTAGTGGACGGAATGGTAAACATCTCCGATTAAGGTAGGGACTGTATTCCCTGATGCAAAGATGTGAAATGCGTCGAAGTCTACAAAGTCGGGCATATTAGGGAACAAAATGATGCCATATATGCACAGAGCGAGGATGGCATTGAACACGACCCAACATCCGTCTTTGGCGCACTGCTGAGCTTTTCCCACTAAGAACTGCAAGGAGAAGCCGGGAACCTTGTTCCAACTAGACAAGACCAACTCGGAGGCATCCAGATGCAGTGAAGGAGCTAGACTAGCCGGATTAGGCTCAACATCCATATGGACGAAGGGCATCTGACTCTTGATAGGCACACCTAACAAATCAACATACTCCTCTAGCGTGGGTGCGAGAATAAAGTCCTGGAAAGTAAAGCATCTCAACGGAGGATCGTAGAACTGCAACAAGGCGTGCAACCCATTCAACTCAAATGCAGAAGGTTTACGAACCAGACTGAGCAGTTTGCCGTAAGACTTTCTGAACTCATCTCTCACAGAATCATCTGCTAAAGCAATCAAACCAGTCAGCTGAATGACATTAGGAATAGGGAGCTTGTAAGCCACGGTCTTTCTCAGAGAACCCATAATAACACAATAGGAGGCAAGAAATCCTGGACCGGGGGAAACGGTACCTGCAACACAGACACACGTTAATGAAATGCAAATGAGTATGCAACACAATGTAAAATGCAATCATGCAGCAGGAGATCAAGACGACTGTGCTGTTGAAGATATGAAGGTTCGGTATCAACAAAACCACAATACTGCTCTGTCAAGAACAACCACTATCTCTGATGATAAGAAAACCCTGGTATCGGACCACAAATCTACTCTGTCAAGAACAAACATCTGATAATAAGGACCTCTGATACAGGACCATAAATCTTCTCTATCAAGAACAAACATCTGATAATAAGGACCTCTGATACAGGACCATAAATCTACTCTGTCAGGAACATACATCTGCTGATGAGATCCTCTGATCCCAATCAAAAACCTGCTCTATCAAGAACAATCATATCTGATGATGAGAACCTCTGGTACCAACAAAACTGATTCACTATCAAGAAAACCAGGTAGTCTGAAGGTTAAGGTTTCCTGCAACAAACCCAACCCTGCTCACAGGTATGGACCTAAATTGACACAAGTTCGGCATCCTATGCGGTCATCAGCGTCACAGACATTCAAGAGGGGTGATACGATACCCAGAAGGTGTGGCATCACCAGCTCATGAAGCGGCCTCACTCGGCCGAATCCCAAATGATCGGTCCCCAGAGTCGACAATCCTCCAAACCAACAACCCCCTCAACTCAAAGGGTTGAAAAAGAAGTCAACCGGGAGAACCTCGTCTGAGCGTGGATTTCATGAGACACTAGTGCCTGCCAAGCAAGCACGCGCCCACTAATTTCTACAACTAATGCTATGTTCACTCAAGCCCGGGTCTGGCTTCTCACTCATCAGAATGTCCTTCCCATAACAACATAGATAATCATATCATACTGGAAATAAAATGCGGGAAATAAAGTGCGATAAATAAACACAACCCAACAAGTAATCATACAAGCATTAGGATCGACTCTCGCAGGGGACGTTGGATCCCCAAACTGACTCGCATACGGGACGTTGGATCCCAGGAAACTATCAAGTCCCCAGCAGAGTCTCCAACTGTCGCTTCCGCGAAAATAAGGTGCCGGCAAAACAGAAGAGTCGCCACCTTTCGTTATTTATCCCCCAGAGCGGGAAAGGAAACGATCGGAAAAACCTGACGAAAAGGTATAAGACAAGGTCATCGCAACCATTGTCTAGGTTCGGGAGTCGGTTACGCAAGGGGAAGGTATTAGCACCCCTCATGTCCATCGTACTCGATGGGATCCACGCTTGTTTGTGTTTACTGGACGAGTTGGTTTATCTATCTACCTATCAAGGCTGGCTAAAAAAGAAAAGAAAATGACTCGGTAAAGCGTCAAGCTTTATGCCTACGTATTCTCATCAGAGAATGAGAAATCAGAGTCAACGTAGTTCGACCAACTACAGGTTACGAGGAAGGTGGCTCGCCAATACGTCAGTATTGTGCCTACGTACTCTCAACAGGTATGAGAGATCAGAGCTTACATAGTTCAGGATAATACGGATTACAGGAATTCAGATTCATTTGTTTTATCGAGTAGGGTTAAACAGCAGTTCCAGCAGTTAGGGACAAAGCCTGTTTGCGGTGGCGCTGAGGTTTAACGATACTCTTTTCTTCAGAAAAGCTTCCTTTGAATTATGGGCCCACGGGGCAAAAAGGTTTGAATTTTGTTTTCTGTCTTTTACGAAAGAACTGTTTTTTATGGATGTTTGCAACCAATATCGCACTAGAGACTATGACCTGAGAGTGAATGCGTCGCATGTCACCCAAAGGGTGCCATACTAAACATCCAGATTGTTGAAAAGAAACTCTCCAACAATCCTTTCTCAGACAGCTTAAGGCTCGTAACGTACGACATCAGTTAACCTTTATTACGGTATTTTGATTTGTTTTGAGATGAGAAGAGAGAACAAGCTCAACTAAGGGGAGACTATCAAGTCCTAATGTTGTCATGCCAAGGATTCATCCTATGGTTGAAGTTTGAAACAGGGAACTCCTAGAAGTTATCATGCATAGGTTTCAACCTAAAGTTCTAATCATCACTTCCTTATCAAAGGAAATGAGAGTCCTAAGGGATCATGTCAATGATAAACAGAAACAGATAAAGCATCAGCTTAAACAGATAAACAGTAAACGACTGTAAAATGCATGCCATGCAAGTGAGGGAGGAAATGTGTGTGGGGCATCAGCCTCCACAAGCTCATCTCAACCTCAAGCCAGATATGAATAACTGTAATCGTACAGAAGAAATGACATGCTATCAAGCAAAATACAAACCACATAGGCAAGGGAGCTGGGCTCTACCGAATACCCGCAAGCAAAGCCAAACAGTAAAAATACAAGCAGAGGGAGCAACTCAACCTCTAGTGCAATCATGCTCCTAGCTTACATCAGTCTATATATGGACTTATTCTAATGCGTCAAGCAAGTCAAACAAGGCACATTAGTACAGAAAAGAAAACAAGCAGACAAGAAAGGAAACAGATCAACAGCTCCTACAACTAAAACAACTTGACAGCAGTCCAGTCATCAGACTTCAATTGCTCTTCAAGGCTATCATCTTCAAGCTTCCACATAAGTACCCACCTATCCTTTCTTCTCCAAGCTTCAGCTCTTCAGTCAATTCCACCTTCAGGCTTCACTCATAACTACAAGTATCAACTTGATTCCTTCAGGCTCTCAATGCATCAACATAAGTGTCAACTTATCCTTCATTCCTCAAGCCTCAACTCTTCACTCAATCTCAATTGGATCTTCTTCACAAGTATCAATTTGTTCTTCAAGCTTCAGCTCTCTCTCCTTTACCAGTATCAACTAGTTCCTCCTCATCCACAAGCTTCAGCTTCTCAGAGTAATCTTCAAACACAAGGAAGTATCAACTCCATCCTTCAATCTTCTTCAAGCAAGGAACTCCATCCTCTAACAAGGGAGAAAGATTCATCTATCAAGAGCAAAGTTGGGATGATTGGTAGCAGAGTGAAGACCAAAGGTCACCACTGAGCATCCTGTCATCATAGAAAGGGACCCTCAAAGGTTCTACCAATTTACAAAGAGCCACACATCCTACCAAAGGAGGGATGAGGCCTTCACAAAGGGACCTTTCATCATAGGGAAGAATGGAAGTGATCAACATCATCCATGTTTATGAAGGAAGAGAACTATCTAGAAACCCTGCCTACAAAACCCTAATCTTAACCTAATCAAAACTACACCAAAAGAAGGGAAGATCTTCAAATCCAAGCCTCTTCAAGCCATCCAATGCATCTTCAACTTGTCTTCATCATCATCCAAGAACAAGCAAAGCAAAACCCTAATCTAAGGGAACTAAAGAAGTCATTCTAGTTGAATTAGCAAGTTAGGATCACCTAAAACCTAGTACTAAAGTTAATCCTAACTAAAATACTAAAACCAATTGTAAAATCCTACAAAAATAACTATGGGAACTTAGGTCAATCATGACTATACCATATTAATTCCAGAGATCAAATCATCAAATAAGACCTAGAAATAAATTCTATACTAAAAGGTACTAAACCTAAACCCTAAAAGGAAGCACCTAAAGCTCAATCTAGAAAGCACACCAACTTTCATCACAAAAATGTGAGAAAAATACTATGGGAGCATACATGTCTAAGCTAATCACACACAAAAAATTAGCTCAAGAATCATCACTAACTAATCACACAAAATTCCACAAAATCAAACATCAAGCATGACTATTTTAATATCAATTAAAATGTAAAAATTCCCATAAAATCATAAATCTAATGCAAAAAGAATGGGGTTAATTGACTTATTTTTCCATTTTTTATGATTTTATCAAGAACCATGTATAAAATGAAGAAATTAAAGAAAATCCAAGTAAAATGACAAAACCATGGTGCAAATAGAAATAAAATCCAGTTCATATCATGGATTGGGCCATCAGGGGGGGTGCAGGTATCAACCAATTCACTAAGCCCAAAATCAGCAACTAAATGAAACGATGCGTTTCATTAAAACTCAGACTCTTCACAAATTGAAATCCATTCTTGGCCATTGGATCTTCATCTGGTCAAAGGTCCTACCCTGATCCAAGGGCTCTGGGATCATCTTCAACCTTTTGAATCTCTGAAACTCGCGCGCAGCTCCGGCCACCACCGGTGGTGCTCCGGTCATCGTCCCCAACCCTTACTCTCTCTAGGATCCTCCATTGCAAGTGGTCTATACATGAAACTTGTCCCAAATTTCCTCACGAATTCATTCATGCCCTTTATTCTCTCTGAAACCTCAAGATTCGCAATAACCAATTCTCAACCGAAAATGGCAACATCCCTAATTGGTCACTAATTCTCAAATTAACTATCTGAAAACCTTCCTACTCCGTTCTACAATGCATCTAACATCCTAATTCCTATTGATTCTACCTAAAACAAGCCAGAGATCAAAGGTTACCAACCTGAAAATTTCGCGTGCACAGAAGTAGCAAGACCTCAAATCAAGCCCTCAAATGCTCCAGACTCCTTCAGTGAATCACTTCCAAGCTTCTGTATGCAATAGAATTGATTGAAATGGCTTCAACTCTTGGATTGGAATCTGAGTTGCAAGTGGAGAAATCTGAGCTCAAGAACACCAATCAGCCACAAATTCCCTTTGATTATGATCTAGAATCATTCCCTAGCATCCATGGAAGAGATTGCAATCAAGAAAATGGATGGAAAGTGAGTGAAATGATGTAACCGAATTCAGTTGGAAGCAATGAAGTTTCAATCTCAATCTCTGCTCTCTCCTTCAATCATCACCAACCTTTCATCTGAACCTCTTCTACTCAATATATAGAACATGTGTGGATGATCTAGAACCCTCTAGATCCTTCTAATGAGAAATCCAATCTCTCATGACATGAGAAGTTCACTTATATGCCATGGTGTGCACAACTCTGCAAATAGCTTGAAATCAATCCCATTCCCTTCCAATTTCTCCCCTTATGACATTTTGGAAGTGTTTGGCTTGCAAGGGATCTTGATCATGCCTTGAATTTGAGTTTTGCAAATGTTACTTAAGATGTAAGTAACTACTTTTCAAAGCAAGTCCACAAATTAGACCTCAATTCAAAAATGTGGCTAAACCAATGTTCTTAAAATGCTTTTTAGAGTCAAAATGACCTATTACATGCCTTGGTTTGGATGTGTAGATCAATAGTATCAATTTCCAACTTTGGTTCATTTAACTTATACCCTCTTTTTAGGTCATTTTTGTAACTTTGAGCCACAAGCAAATCCAACATCTCATTACCTTTTGACTAGCCTTAAAACATCATTTTGAACAAGTATGATGTTGAACATTTTCTCATTTGAAGCTTGGAAATAGGAGTTATGGCCTTATGGTTGAAATGACCTATAATCTCTAAATGACCAAAATACCCTTGACTTGTCAAAGCCATAACTTGAGTTCTACAAATCCTATCAAGGACTTCTAGTACTCTATAGAAATATAAGAGGATAAGGAACAACATTCATGTTGACCAAAAGTTCATAGGAATCATCCTTCTAGGGTAAAAGTTTCATGCAAGTTGGGCAACTTTCAAGCCCTCAAATTCACACACCTCAGATGACCTGTAACTTGTCAAAGTCATAACTTGAGTTATACAAATCCTATCAAGGACTTCTAGCCCTCCAATTAAAGCTAAGATCATTCTCTACAACATTCATGTTGGGGGTAAGATGAGATGACAATCACATCTTGAGCTAAATTGCCTTGAACACAGGGGTCAAACTAGGGGATTTTACACTTTCAAGCGTTAGAAACCCTAGCTTGAAACTTCTCAAACTCTTCAATCATGATGAGCTAACCTTGGAATCATCCTTATCACATCTCAATGTATCAATCCATGATCACATGGCTCTTGGATTAGGTCTCAACCTTCTCCAAGTCATCAGTTGACCTAGGGTTGACCCAGTCAAACCCTAACTGCACCACTCATGGCTGAGTCTTCTTAATCTTGCACAATGACCTGTCTAGGCCTCAAAGTGATCCTCAATACTTCTCATGAGCTCTCTCAAGACCTCAAGTCCAACTTCGTGGCTTCAGAATCATCTGATGACTTCCCACAACTCCCAAGTTAGGGGGCACACCCTCTTGGTTTCAACCAGTCTCTCTGAGGATCTTTTAACTTCTATGACAAGGATATCAACCCTTGAATGCTTGAATAACCTTCTTAGCTAGCTTCAAACTCTTGTGTAGCTCTTAATTGGTAATCATACCTCTTGATCTCCTGCATACATGTCAATGAAATGCAAATGATAACGCTAATGTGCATGAAATGAAACATAAGCTAGGTGAAGAAAAGTTGAGCAAATTTTGGGGTGCAACACCTAGCAGTAGGAGTTTCATTCTGAAAACGAAAAACCCTCAATCTTAACCTGGGGCAGGGTAGGTGTCAGCTAATTTGACCAAGCGTTCAATTACAACAGGAGTATTCCCGTTCGAGGATCAATCACACTTGTATAGGTCGTGCCTAAAAAACCCACAATGGGTATCCATCACCGACCAAGGAATGAAACAGTCACAATCCCTCCAAACTAGTCAGACGAGCCGATGTCGCACGATTTGTTCAAAAAACAAAAAAAGAGGAAAAAAGGAATCGGGAAGAAAAGCTTGTTAAGTCGAATCTTGAAAACAAGCGACTTAGGCAAAAATGAGGGCATCCCGCTGGACTTCGAGATCAATAGAAGCTCAAAAGGGCCAGTCCAGGCAAAAGTTAAGGAAAAAGCAGAAAAGCGAAAAGGATTACAAAATAAAAATCCTCGAACAAACAAGTCGTGTGGTTTCAGGCACCAAAGACGAATAGCGAGTGACGTGTGATTTCCTGAACCATCACTCCTGTCGTTCAACCGTTGAAAAAGCAAGCGCTCTGTCGAGTTAGCTGAATGTAGGATCGGAGAACATCAAGGAGAATGGGTGGGTTAAAATAAATTTTGAGCCTTTATCCTTCCTTTTAAACTGTGAACCTGACCACGTTACAACCTTCAAAAGTCCTAATTGAAGCAGGGTTGTTTTGAAAGCATACTTCGATAAAGATCGCGTCAAAACTGACTCCTAAAAGGATTCCTCTTACCGTGTTGTTATTAATGTTGACATTGTAATTCATACACTTTATGTCACAAATTTTTTCCAGTGAACAGAATTGGATTTCGAAAACTGTCATATGCATTGCATTTAATATATCTTTTATGCAGAACAATTTGTTTTACTTGCGAGTAAGCGCTTGACAGCCGAAAAGTATCCACAATAGAAAGTTTAATCAAGATAGAATGCAGAATGCCCGAATACTCCGTTGAACTGGGGCAAGCTATATCAGATGATCACGACATGGGAGTCAGCCATCCAAAAGTCAGTAATCTGGGGCAATCAGGTCAAGATTCAGTAAATCTCTCGCAGCCAAGGGGTACTGCTCCACAAATCTGCCAATCAGGGGCAAAGTCATTGCAAGTCTGGAGAAGACCACCCTAGGAGTACAGAAGTCATTCTCGACCAAAGGGCAGTTAATGCAGAGCACCTCTATGAGGTTCAATATGCGGAGGCAGTTCATGCCAAACCGTCAGAGCACAAAGATTTCAGGGTTCCTTTCGAGGAATATGTGACGAAGATCCCACAGGCTGGGGAAAAATTGAACACGATGGAATTGTTCCTCTCCATATCTGCAGAGTTTATCAAAAGGTGTTACAGATTCTGGGGCAAGCCATCTCGAATTCGTTTCATGGAAAACTTTTTCTGTTCAGGATAAAATGTCCCAGAAATCATTTTTGCAAGGTCATTACCCTTGAGGCATCCGACAGAAGTGTATCCTCGTCATATCCTAGGTAGAGGCATACGCGGAGTATTGAGCCTACTCCTCAGCAGATTCAATTGTGTTTCCCCACAGAGTCTGGATGTTGGACTATGAGCATTGATTTGTCTCCCAAGTAGATTCTCCCCAACCAGAGTCTATTCCTCAGCAATTGGAGTTGGCATCTCTATCCCTAGTAGGGTTGTGTACAGTTTAAAGGAGCAGTTAAGTGTGTGCCCTTGTCTTCGGCAGTTGGTCGGTACGCAGTTAATCCCCGTAGATCGCAGGTATGTGCTTACTCCCCGACGAGTCGAGATCAAGATTTCTTTCAACCAGACAGGTGTGATATTTTCCCCAGTAGTGGGTTAGCACGCGGTTTTCTCCAGCAGATTGTCTGTGAATTTTCAGCTCTCAGTAGTTTAGACCAAGGTCTCTGACAGAGTTGATTTCCCTGCAGAGTGGAATTTTCCCCGGCAGGTAAGATTGATTCAAGTGTCTGGTTGTCTATCCTCAGCCGATTTATTTCGTTCTCCAAGAGAGTCGTGTCCCAGAAGGCCAGTCATGGCATTGTTTCTCTTCAGCAGGTGAGAGGGGCTGTTTAGCAAACTGTTTACCTCCCAGTAGATTCGTCTATTCCCCCAGAAGAGTTCATATTTTGGAAAGTCGTCCATGGCATTTTCCCCAGCTGAGTTAGCCATTCAGGCTCGCATCCTCAATATAAGTCCAATTGTTATTGGCACGTGTAAGTTATCCACATCATGGTGTTTCTTTCCCTAGCGAAGTTGGCTTTGTTGCTAGCATTTATTTTGCTGGAGCAGTTCCTTTTCATTTTTCATTGTGCATAGCATCTACCCAAATGCGTACCATTTCCATTTCGTATGGAGCATTACGCCATTTTTCCAACATATGCATCTGAAGCATAGGCCAGGTTTGATACCTTTGATGCCGGTTGCCTTTGAGGGCTGAGGATTTTAAGTTCAGGAGATCTTTTGTATTATCCCCCCGTTGGGTGGATCTCTAGGGGTCTTCATGTTATTGGTTTCTCCTCAGGAGAGTCGTTTGTTTAAACCTCTCTTTTCCTATCAGAGCTTTCCCCGTAAGTTGTGAGTCGGTTGATTCTGTCGCTTGCCTATGTTGGGTATGTTATGCCAACTTTTGGTTGTTAATTCCCAGCTTAGCCTATTTCGGGTGTGTTATCCCAACTTTTGGTTGGTAATCCCTAGTTCCCCCGTAAAGTCCTTATTCCAACTTTTGGTTGATAATGTTGGTCTCATTCCAACTTTTGGTTGGTGACCTATTGGCATTTGGATGTTATTCCAACTTTTGGTTGGTAATCCTTGTTTTCCTCAGTAAAGTTGATTATTCCAACTTTTGGTTGGTAATCTTTGTTGCAGTCAGTTCATTTTCATTCAGCGGTTCCGGAAATCCTAACTTTTGGTTAGTAGCCTTTTTATTCCAACTTTTGGTTGGTAGTTCCGGGGGTTATTCCAACTTTTTGTTGGTAGTCTCCCTTTGTTGACGTTATTCCAACTTTTGGTTGGTAGTCTCCCTTTGTTGACGTTATTCCAACTTTTGGTTGGTAGTCTTCCTTTGTTGATGCTATTTCGGTAGTCTTCCTTTGTTGATGTTATTCCAACTTTTGGTTGGCAGTCTTCCTTTGTTGACGTTATTCCAACTTTTGGTTGGTAGTCTTCCTTTGTTGATCATTCCAACTTTTCGTTGGTAGTCTGCTTTTGTGGCCGTTATTCCAACTTTTGGTTGGTAGTGTCAGATGATCATTCCAACTTTTGGTTGGTAGTCTTCTTTGGTGGAGTCAACTTTTGTTCAGCGTCTCCAGCGATCTAACTTTTGGTTAGTAGCTTACGTTCCAACTGTTGGTCGATGTTGGTCTTTTCCTGGTGATCCTAACTTTTGGTTAGTAGCCTTGCTTCCCAACCTTTGGTTGGATTTTATCCCCTACAGTCGTTATTCCCACTTTTGGTTGGTAGTCTGTTGTTGGTTGATGTTATTCCAACTTTTGGTTGGTAGTCTCCAGCGGGGTCCGAAGCTTTGTTGACGTTATTCCAACTTTTAGTTGGTAGTCTTTTGTTCCTGGGGTTGTTGTTCTAACTTTTGGTTGGTAATCCTGTGGTGGTGTTACGTGTATCCCAACTCTTGATTGGTAGTTCTCCTCTATTCCTGGGCAGAGTCGTTATTCCAACTTTTGGTTGGTAACTTCGTGTGATTCCAACTTTTGGTTGGTAGCTTTGTTTGATTCCAACTTTTGGTTGGTAGTCTTATGTTCCTAGATTTGTTTTTCCAAATTTTGGGTTGGCAATTAGTGACTTGTCAGAGTTTATTTGATTCCAACTTTTGGTTGGTGAGATTTTGTTGATGTTAGTCCGACTTTTGGTTGGTAACCCTTAGTTCATTGATGTCATTCCAACTTTTGGTTGGTACCCTTTGCTTCATTCCAACTTTTGGTTGGTAGCTTTGTTTAATTCCAACTTTTGGGTTGGTAAGATTTCGTGAACGCAATCCCAACTTTTGGTTGGTAATCCTTGGTTTCTCCTGTGGAGTGTTATCCCAACTTTTGGTTGGTAGCTTCTGGTCGTCTAGTGATTTCAACTTTTGGTTAATCTTGTGGATTCGACTTTGTTCGATATTCTGGTGATCCCAAATTTTGGTTGGTAGCTTGTGGTTAGTACTTTCGGGGCATTCTGACTTTTGGTTAGTGTACTTCCCCAGTTAAGTAGTCCCGCCATTTCACCTTCGGTCGGTGTTGTGGTGATTCCAACTCTTGGTTGGTAGTGTTCGGTTTTATTCTCCGGAGAGTAACCCTTATCCCATATTTAGGATGGTATCCTTTGATTTTTTAGCTTGTGGTAGACGCTTTTCTCCCTGCCAGAGTTGCCTAGTTTAAGCTTCTCTTCCCCAGCGGAGTATTGTTGTGATTAGTTCAGTTACCTCTGGAGATTTTCCTCCCCAATCAGAGTTTTTCAGTTTACTTCTACGGTTGGCAAATTTCCAGGTTCGTTGGTATTCAACCGTCTTCTACCTTGATTGTGTGAAAGTCGTCCTCTGTTCACCCAGTCAGGTCCAAGTCGTTTGAATAGGGGCAGCTGTTGCACCCCAAAATTTTCCCAACCTTTTCTTTACTTGGTTTATGTTTCATTGCATTGCATATAGCATTAGCATTTGCATATCATTGTTCATTTTACAGGGGATTGAGAGAGGTGTGCCTATCTAGAGGAGGTTATCAAAGTTTCTAAGCCTAATCAAGGGGTCTTATCCAAGCTATTCAAGTGCTTATCATCATCATAATAAAGTCAAAGTTCAAAGAAAGTGCAGAGGAATGAATATGGTTCACCTCCTGTCTTGGGGGTCAAATGAGGATTATCAGATGATATTGAGCCCATAGTTATGGATGGAGAGCATTTCATGAGCTCATGGTGTGTCTTAAGGGTCCTTGAGGAGTTTTTCAAGTCATTATATCAAATGCAAGAAGCCACAAGCAAAGGTGGTGCAGTTAGGGTCATCTGGTCAACCCTAAGACAATTGTGAATTTAAAGAATATTAAGACTCAATTACAAGTCTTTGTGATCATGGAATGTTGTGTTAAGACATGTCAAATATCATTTCAAGATCAATTCATCAAGATTCAAGAGTGTGAGAAGTTACTGAGCTAGGGTTTCTAAGCTTTGTCAGTGTAAAATCCCCTGTTTAGTGCCTAACTTCAAGACCACATATCTCAAGATACAAGTTTCATCTCATCTTGACACCAACATGAAACTTGTAGAGCATGTTTTTAGCTTTCCTTTGAGTACTAGAAGTCATTCATCTGATTTCTATAACTCAAGTTATGACACTGACAAGTTACAGGTCATCAGATGAATGTGATTTTGGTCCATGAAAGTCAACCAACTTCCAAGGCATTTTTAACCTAGAAGGATATTTCTCCTCGCTTTGACCCAAACATGAAAGTTCTTCCTTATGATCTTAGATTTCCAAAAATTACTAAAAGTCCTTCATCTAATTTGTGAAGCTCAAGATATGAAGCTTGCAAGGTAGGGGTATTTTGGGAAACTTGGATTATAGGCCATTTTTGTTATAGGTCAATTTCACCACTTTGCACATCTCAAATGAAAATCTTTCCAACATCAAACTTGCTTCAAATGGGGTCATTTGCACTATCAAACATCAAGTTGTCATTGGGATGGCTTGTATGTGAGAATTCTTGAAGAAAACTCCATGAAGGAACACTTTAAAAGGGCTAAATTGGATCAAATTCATGTTGAACCAATTTTAATCATACTGATGCATATTTTGAGTGCCAAAATCATTCTAAACACAATGGCAAAATCAGAATTAACATTTGAGGTCCAAAACCATACCATTTTTAAGCTTCACCGTGAAGGTACATGATCAAATCACACTATTGAGATTAAAACAAGGGATTAATCTGGTCCATTAGATTCTTAACATCATAAGCAACTCAATGGGATCAAAACCAAGCCATTTTCAGCTCTGTTTTCACGAATTTGAAGCTTGCAAAATCAAGGAATTTTGGATTTTCAATGGATCAAATTAGGCTGTAATTGGGCTTTATTCTTATCAGGATCCATCAAATATATTCTGAGGATCATGTACAAAGTTTCAGAAGAGGATTTGGATCAAGATTGGTAGAGAAAACGGTTACACAAAGTGGAGAAGAAGTGAAAATTGTGTTTTCCATTTTATCAAGTTTCAAGCAGAATTAAGCATTCCAAAAGCTCTATTGAAGATCAAGGAGTGTTTCTGGAAGCTTTTTATTAATAATCATCACCAATTGAAGGTCCAACGGAGCTATTCCGTTAGGTAATTCATTTCTCAATAATGCTCTCTGTTTAGGAAGTAATTGCCCGCCATGTTCATGTATTATTGATCCTTATGCCTCCTAGATGAATTTAGGATTGATTTGGCGACTGTTTGTGATGTTTCTTGATAAAACTATGAATCTTGTAGTTTGAGGTTAGGGCTTATTGTAGGAGATTATTATAAATAAACATAGGATTTTTTATCAGTGCAACGAGACAAGTTGATTGGTATCAAGACTTTTGAGATTTGGTGATTTTTTAGATCTGCTACAGTGGTCTCCCACCGGAGAAGACGACCGGACCCATCATGCTCTGGCGTCTGGTAATATTCCCTCCATCTGAGTTTTAAACTCCAAGGCTTGCGTGGCTTCATGTGGATCTATTGGATCTTTTGACTTGAGTTTAAACAAACGGCCACGATTAGATTTGGCATAGTTGACTGATATTAAATGAAACGGTGCGCATAGCCATTGGACTCTGAGTGTAGTTGGGCCAGATATCCTTTCCACACCCCCTGCGCGTGCAAGTCTAAAGAATAACTTAATAACATTGCTTTCTGCACCACGCGTTTGTCCATTTCTTTTTCTTTTATTTCGTTTTTCTTTTATTCTTATTGTTTTGATTTTAATTCATCAAAAAGGCCTCAAGTGTGATAAAATATTACAGAAAAATATTTTTACATACTTTAACATGCGAATTGAATTTACAATTTTTTAGATTAATTTTCTAGTCATTTTTCAATTTAATTTTGCATTTCCATTTTAAAGTGTTCTTTATGAATAAAAAAAATGCATATGTTTCTTTCTTGATTTTATTTCTTAATGTAAACTGCAAATAAATGCTTGGAATTTTTTGTGCACATCATTGATACATCAATTAATTTTATGATATTTTTTCCCTCTGTTTTTGATACAATTTGAGTAGGTTTTGGGTTGAACCTTTAGGACCTTCCCTCTTTCCTAGTTCATAGGACCTCCCTTAGGATTTGCCTTCTGTTGGTATAGCTAGGTTAGGACTTAGGCTCCCCAACTTTGACCCCTGGTTCCTAACACCAGAGGGGTCTCATAGGATTTTATTTAGAATTTTTAGGTTTAGTTTACTATTTTTAGGGTATTTTACACTTTAGGTCACCCTTGTATGGTTTTCACCTCTACACTTGTGCTAGTTTGGTTCTTATTGGAATTTTGTGCATTGTTTGAGCATCCAATCCTTGCATATTAATATTCTATACATATTAAAGCATTTGTATGATAAATTTTAGGCCTTCATCGTGTTTCTAACTTGCTTAGTTTAGGCATCCTTTAGAATCTCTTTTTAGGGTTTTCTTTATATGTATATGATGAATAACTCCTACCTTTTGCATGATCCTCTTGCTAGTTCTTGTGCATTCCTTCTCAATTGTGTTATATACATTCATATCCTCATTCCTCTATGTCCTATGACCTAAGGATCCCACTTGTGAGAGCCTAGTTCCTCCTTTGGAAGAACTAAAGCCATTCCATAAGTGGTAGAACCTTTGAGGACTACTTATGTGTTTTTACACATTGAATGTGATGAGTTTGGTTGAGTGTCATAGTGAGTTCCTTTGGTTCTCACTTTGCTTCCCATAATCATTCCCTTATTTCTCCTCCATGTTGTGTGATGTTGTTCATTAGGATAGAGATAGGCATATGATAGCTTTCTCTTTTCACTTTCTACGTGCATCTAAAGGTTGACGTTGCCTCCCTTTGCTTGGATGTTGTTTTCTTTTTTTATGTTTTCTTGCTTGTATCTAAAGGTTGAGGTGCCCTCCCTTTGCTTATAATGTTGCATTGCATGTGCATGCATTCACATTCCCGTTTCAATTCAAGTATTGTATGTTGTTGCTTTACTTTCCATTGCCATGTTCCCTTAGGAATTCTCACTTCCTTGATTAAGGATAGTGATGATAGACATTAGGTTCTTATCCATGTATGCAAACATTAGGATAGAATTCCCTCCTAACATCAACCTTAGGGCCATAATGCATGATAACATTAGGATTGGTTAGTCCTCTAGAGTCCTTTCTCTCTTCTCATCTCAAAACAATCTTAAAACACCTAATAAAGGCTAATAAGTATTGTATGTTACGAGCCTTAAGCTGCTTAGGAAATGGTTGTTGAGGGGTTTCCCTTTAATAGCCAGAAGGTTTAGTGTGGCACCCTTTGGGTGACATGCGACGCATTCACTCCTAGGTCATAGTCTCTAGTGCAGTATGAATTACAAACATTCATTCAAAACACTTCTATACTAAAAGACTTGAAAACAAACAGTCAAACTTCCTTTTGCCTGTGGGGATCTGTTAATCAAGGAAAACCATGTTCAGATAAACAAGAGTGTTGTTAACTCTCAGTTCTACTGCAAACGGTAACGCCTAAGTCTCCAATGGTCGAGCTGCATACACCAAACTGCTAGAACTGCTTGTTAACCCTACTCGGGTAAAAATGAATGAACAAACCAGTGTTCTTATTTGCCCAAACTACGTTTGCTATGATCTCTCATATCTGTTTAGAGTACGTAGGCACAAGACGCGATGTCTTGGCGAGCAACCTTTCCCCTTTTCATCCGTAGTTATCTGAACTACGTTGACTCTGATTTCTCGTACCATACGGGAATACGTAGGCCCTGAGCAGCGGTGCTCTGTCGAGTCCTTTTTATTTTCTTTTGTCCCATACTTTTAGTGTAGATAGTTTCAATCACCCTCTTAGATAGACAACTAAGAATGGATCCCGTCGAGTACGACGGACGTGAGGGGTGCTCATACCTTCCCCTTGTGTAACCAACTTCCGAACCCGAGATTTGGTTGCGATGACCAATCTTATCTCTTTTCGTCAGGTTTTCTCTACTCGCTTCCTTTCCCTCTGATGGGATAAATAACGAACGATGGCGACTCTTCTGTCAGTGCCGACACTTTTATTTTTGCAGTAGCAACACTCCTCAACTTTTGATGAGCATGAAAGTTATTCCTCATGATCTTAGCTTTCCAATAAGTCCTAGAAGTCCTTGATATCATATATGGAACTCAAGTTATAGATCTTACAAGGCAAGGGTATTTTGGGAAACTTTGGTTATAGGTCATTTTGATTATGGGCCATTTACATGCACTTAAGTACTTCAAATGAAACTTCAACCAACATAAAAGTTGCTCCTAGGGACCTCATTTGCATCATAAAACTCAAGGATTGTGTGAATTATGATTGATTATGGACATTTGGTGAGAATTTCAAGTGAAAATGGACTTTAAAGTGTGATTTCAATTATATGCATTATAGGTCGTCTTCATGTCTTATTTTGATCCAATTATCTTCAATACACATTCACAAGCAAAAATGCACAAATTGGTTTGGCACATGATGAGCAAAAACACGGGCAATTTGGCATTCCTTCACAAAGAAGTTTCACATTCAAACTTGCTAATTGGATCCAATGCAAAGCCCAATCCACTTCCAATGTAAAATTTAATTCACCAGCTGCAGAATTAAGTGATTTACATGTGTGTAGCCAACCATATTCACGTGTGCATGAAGAAACTCCATCTTGGGTATTTTTCAAAATTCAGCCAAATGAGGCTTCATGGGCCTCCATTTCCTTTCCATATCCAACATATAAAATCTCACCTTTCAGTTTGAGAGCTCAGAAGTGCATTTTGGAGCTAGGAGCAGCAACTTCCATTTTCAAATTCTCCAAAGAAATTCAAAATCGTGAATTAGTTTTCATAGCATTTCAAAGCCAATTGAAGTGAGATTCTTCTTCCTTGAGCTAATTAGAGTGGATATGTATGTTTACAAGCAAAGAATCAAGTTGTTGAAGCACCAACGGAGTGTCTCCGTTAGGTAACTTTCTTCTTCCATTTTCTCTCATGTTAGGCACTGAATTAAGATCATGTTGGATGCACCTGAAGCCCTACCTCGTGTAGGCAATGTTTGATGGTTTAATTTTCATGTTTGATGAAGATTGCTGATGTGCATCTCAAATTTAATCCGTTCGTTTCTCATAATTTAGCCATGTTTAAAGCCAATGGACCTTGGATTTGAGATGTGCATGAGTTCAGCTTCATTTTGATATGCATTTTGCTAAGTTTTGTTGAGTTTTGTTGATCTGATCTCTAGCCAGTCCACCAGAGAAGACGACCGGAGCTAGGGCTCCAGTGTCTGGTCTTCAGACCTCAGATCTGACGTGGTTTTGTTGGACTCTTTGACCATTGTTGATGGATGGCTATGATGCGCTTGACTTGCACGCGTGTACCATTGACTGCCACATCAATCATTTAAACGGTGTGTTTCACGTTCTCAACTTTGGCTGATGGATCTGGGCCAGAGATGCTATGCGCACCACCTCCTTTGTGAGCCCAATGATTTCCAACGTGTTTTCATTGCTATTTGCACCTTTTGCATTTTAATTGTTTCTATTTTATTTCTTTTATTTTTGTTTTGGTTTTTGATTTTTAAAAATCGTTCCAAATGTTATAAAATCCCATAAAAAATATTTTCTAACACCTTAGGGTGTTAATTAATTTTATCAATTTTTTAATTCCATTTTTATTTTATTTTGCATTTAATTTGGGATTTTACAATTGGAAGTGTTTTTGTATTTGTTTCCATTTCATTCTTGCTTGTTTGTTGACCAATTGAAACCATCAATGAGTGAGACTTCCTCCTTATTTTGATGATGAGTTGAGGTGTCTTTGAGGCTGGTTTTGGTCAAGGTTTGACTTATTTTTGGTTGAATTTCATTTGCTTTTGTTTGACCCTCGATGAATCTCTTTCAAAGTGGAACACCCTAGTGGATCAATTCCTTTGGTGATGCTTTGATTGGATCTTGGCTTTGATGCTTTGGCCTCTGGTTACCAACTTATTTGTGAGCTTTTTGTTTTTTAATTGGAATTTATTAAACCATTTTCCTATTTTTGGTGTATCTTGCAAGTCAAGTCACCCTAATGGAGGTTCATATAGACTAGTTGACCTAGTTCTCTTGGGAAATGACCCTTTTGGATCCCATATGCTTCCAACACCACTTGATTCACATTCTTAACATGTTGAAGTTGTTGGTTGCAAGTTTATAGGTCCTACATTTGTTTGGTTTGTGCTACAAGTTGCTTCTAATTAGTGCTTTCCATTTGCATTTGAATGTTGAAAGTGGTTTGAACTTAGGTTTTGTCCCATGCCCTATCTTTGCATCTTGTCTTGCTTTGCTTTCTTCTTTGGTTTGCCAACATTCTTATCTTGTTCTAATTTTTGTCCTACGACTTGGGGAACTCATTCAAGTTAATTTGGTGCTCCTTGTTTGCACTTTGAGTTTGACTTGGATGAGATGCCACTTTGAGAACCTTTTGTTATTTTCCTTTTGCATGATCATTGTGATGTTTATGGTTGAGATATCATTTGATGTTGCTTGCTGCCTAAGCCTATTCTCCTATCCTCATCTTGATCATGGCTTCTTCTTTTTCTTGCTTGTTTGCCTTTTGGTTTGGTGAGTGATGTTTGAATGGTTGTAGGATTTGTAACTTCTCCCATTTCATCTCACTTTTGCTTGGACTTGTTCAAGTCTTCTTGCTTGCATTTCTCTTTGGTTTTGCATTTCCTTTGCATGGTTTAAGAGGTTGAGATGTGCTTATGGTGGTTGCTGCCCCACACTTTTTTCCTCCCTCTTTTCTTTGTGTTGCATTTCATGTTTGCATCTTGTTCTTCCTTTTCATTTGTGATTGATTTATCTTGTGTTTACTTGGTGTTCTTTTCCATAATCCCTTAGGATTCCTAGTACCATTTGTGTAAGATGGGAGTAGGAGAGATATTAAGTGTTCAATCCAAGAATGATAACATTAGGATAGTTTTCCCTTCTTAATCTCAATCATAGGAGCACATTGCATGATAACATTAGGGTTGAGTTAGTTTCCCCTTAGTTGTGTCTTCTCTCTTCTCATCTTCAAACTTCTTCAAAACATGTAATAAAGGATAATGAGTGTTATACGCTATGAGCCTTAAGCATTTGGGAAATGATGATTGGGGGGCCTCCTCTCAATTGTCTAGAGTGTTTAGCGTATGCCCTTTAGGTGATATGCAATGCATTCGCTCCTAAGTCATAGTCTTTAGTGCAACATGAATTATAAACATAATTCAATTCACTTCTTCTTCATAAAAGACTCAAAAACAAACATCAAACTTTTGTATCCTTCGGGATTAATTGGAAACCATTTTCAAAGAGAGTGTTGTTAACTCTTGGTTCTACCGCAAACAGGTAACGCCTAAGTCTCCAATGGTCGAGCAACACACACCTAACTGCTAGAACTAAGGTTTAACCCTACTCGGGTAAAACACCTGAACCAACATGTGGTCGTGTCAGCCCGAACTACGTTTGCTCTGATTTCTCGTACCAAACGAGGATACGTAGGCACAAGACGACAATGTCTTGGCGAGCAACCTCCCCCCACCTTCACCCGTAGTTTTCCGAACTACGTTGACTCTGACTTTCCCATTGCACGAGGGAGTACGTAGACATAGAGCGGCGATGCTATATCGAGTCTCTTTTCTTTTCTTTTGTCCCTGTGGCATGTAGCTTAGATAGATTAACACCCTTTAGATAGATAACAAGCATGGATCCCGTCGAGTACGACGGACGTGAGGGGTGCCCATACCTTCCCCTTGCGTAACCGACTCCCGAACCCAAGATTTGGTTGCGATGATCTGTCTTCTCCCTTTTTCGTAGGTTTTCTCTGATCATTTCCTTTCCCTCTTTTGGGATAAATAACGAGCAGTGGCGACTCTTCTTTCTTTGCCAGCCCCTCTTTGCAGCGATGCGATAAGGAGGGCATGTGTTTAAAGCTTCTGGAAATGGATCATGAGGGTTTTGAGCTGTGTATGGTTTTAATGGAGGGTGTGGTTCAAAGGAGGGAGCTGGTTGAAGGATGATGAAGAAGGTGAGTGTTAAGCAATGAAGTTGATGAAGAAGAATGGAAGGGATGCGCCTATAGTTTCTAGGGTTCTTGGGAGTGCAAAGTGATGATGAATAGTGCCCTATATATGGGAAATCTGACACGTGGCGCTGTTGGCTAATGATTTTTGCTGATTGTTTGATTAATCGTGATTTACCCTTAATTAAAAAAAACTGACTTAATGAAAATATGTACTTACTATTGAATAAAAATACTCTAACTATTCTAACTAATATTAATATAATTCTAACTAAAAATTAATTAATCTAAATTAACAAAATCTATTTTAAATAACAAAAAAAAATATTTCTAAACTATTAAAATAAAACTATTCTAAAACCAATAAAAACTATTTTCTATTCCAATAAAATCTAGTATAAAAAAACTAAATTCTATTTTCTATTTAAAACAAAATATTCTAAGCTATTTAAAATTAATTTCTAAAAATAATAATCTAATTCTAAAATCCTAATAAAATTAATATCTATTTCTAAACTAAAAAAGCTATTTCTAAGTCTATTCTAAAACCAATAAATTTTAATATCTATTTAAAACTAATTTCTAAAAACTCTATTAAATAATCTAATTAAAATCAAATAACAAAATCTATAGAAATAAAATCACAGCATGCCATGGAAAAAGAAACGAAAAAACAGGCGAACACCGAAACGCAACTGAAATTAGCAGCACAGACTGAATTACCAAGAAGAGAGCAACTTCGTTCGATTTCAACATAAATCTCCTTATCACTTGAACTGGTTTGAATCGTCTAAAACGCGAGCAAAGGGGCTGTAATCCCGATAAATCCAATCCGACTGATAAAATGCACGGTATGCGGTAAATGATATGCAGATGCAAATGAAATGAAACACAAGCCAAATTCCTGAAAAGGTTCGTCAAGTTTTGGGGTACAACAGCTACCCCTATTCAAATGACTTGGACCTGAAGGGATGAAAAGCAACTGCTTTCAAACATTCAAGGTAAAAGGTGGTTGAATACCAAAGAACCCAAAAATTTTCCAACCGCAAAAAGAAACTGTAACTGATAAACTCTGTTGGGGAGAGACAAAGATAAGATGGACGCATCCATCGAGGATAATAATCTGTCGGGGTCTGGATACTGCACAAGTGAGAGAAAATTTTATAATCTGCAAGGGCTTGAGAAAACATCATAATGTGTCGGGGCCTGGATACCGCATAGGAAAAAAGATAAACCGGTGGAAGTCGGGGTCTAGATACCGCACGGGCTTGAGCAAATAAAAGCGGTGGAAGGCAGGGTCTGGATACCGTACGGGCTTGAGAAAACATCACAATTTGTCGGGGTCTGGATACCACATAGGCAAAAAGATAAACTGGTGGAAGCCGGGGTCTGGATACCGCACGGGCTTGAGCCAATAAAACTGCTGGAAGCCGGGGTCTGGATACCGCACAGGCTTGAGAAAACATCATAATTTGTCGGGGTCTGGATACCGCACAGGAAAAAAGATAAACCGGTGGAAGCTGGGGTCTGGATACCACACAGGAAAAAAGATAAACCGGTGGAAGTCGGGGTCTGGATACTGCACGGGCTTGAGCTAATAAAACCGGTGAAAGCCGAGGTCTGGATACCGCACGGGCTTACTGAAATAACCGGAGGGAGCCGGGGTCTGAATACCACACGGGCTTACTGAAATAACCGGAGGAAGTCAGGGACTGGATACCAGATGGGCTTACTGAAATAACCGGAGGAAGTCGGGGTCTGGATACCGCACGGGCTTGAGCCAATAAAACTGGTGGAAGCCGGGGTCTGGATACCACACGGGCTTGAGAAAACATCATAATTTTCCGGGGTCTGGATACCGCACAGGAAAAAAGATAAACCGGTGGAAGCTGGGGTCTGGATACCGCACAGGAAAAAAGATAAACCGGTGGAAGTCGGGGGTCTGGATACTGCACGGGCTTGAGCTAATAAAACCGATGAAAGCCGGGGTCTGGATACCGCACGGGCTTACTGAAATAACCGGAGGGAGCCGGGGTATGGATACCACACAGGCTTACTGAAATAACCGGAGGAAGTCGGGGACTGGATACCAGACGGGCTTACTGAAATAACCGGAGGAAGCCGGGGTCTGGATACCACACGAGCTTACTGAAATAACCGGAGGAAGCTGGGGTATGGATACCACACAGACTAACTTGAAATAACCGGAGGAAGCCGGGGTCTGGATACCACACAAGCTTGAAATAACCAGAGGAAGCCAGGGTCTAGATACCACACAGACTTGAAATAACCGGAGGAAGCCGGGGTCTGGATACCACACAGGCTAAATTGAAATAACCGGAAGAAGCCGGGGTCTGGGTACCACACAGACTTGAAATAACCGGAGGAAGTCGGGGTCTGGATACCATACAAGCTTGAAATAACCGGATGAAGCCGGGGTCTGGATACCACATATGCTTGAAATAACCGGAGGAAGCCGGGGTCTGGATACCACACAGGCTTGAAATACCGGAGGAAGTCGAGGTCTGGATACCACACGGGCTAAAGAAATAAATCGGTGGAAGCCGGGGTATGGATATCGCACGGGCTTGAGCAAAGAAAATCGGTGAGATGAACATATCCTTCAATAACTCTCGCCGGGGTATGGATACCACGCAGGCTCAAGAGAAAACATTGTTGTCTATTGGAGATACAACTAGAAACAAGAGGTAACAACCTGGCTTATGTTCCGGATGCATATGTTTGAGTATGGCGTAATGCTCCATACAAAATGGAAATGCTACATGTTTGGGAGGATGCTATGCACAATGCAAATGCAAAGGAACCACTCCAGCAAAATAAATGCCGAAGAGACAGAGCCAACTCCACCGGGGATGACTGAGTGTGCCAAGTACGATTGGACTTTTGCTGGGAGAAACAAGCCCTGGATGGCTTCTATTAAAAAAAGCAACTCTCCTGAGTGGCACTGCTCTGATGAGAAATACATCCGCTCCGCTGGGGGTCAAATCAAATCCGCTGAGGAAAGCGGCCCTGGATGGCCCACCAGAACATAATTCTTTTGGGGAACAAACAACTTGGCTGGGGAGAACAAATCCACTATACTGGGGAAATCAGTCCTGGATGGCCTTTTAAAATATGACTCTAACGGGGAAAAAAGATAACTGTTGGGAATTACTCCACTCTGCCGGGTATTCCACTATGTTGGAGATTTGAATCTGCTCTGCTAAGGGTAATGAATAAGATTTACTGGGGAGCTATCCCAAACTTTCTCAGCTGAGGATGGGGAATAACAATTTTCCAGGTCAATCCCATTCTGTGGGGAAGAAAAAATTTCGCTAACTTTGCTGGGAATCTGCAGGGGATGAAAATTAACTGGGGAAATATCCCGAAGGAAACTCACTCTGACGAATACCAATGACCCACTGGATTCTGCTACGGCCAACAAATTCGCCGGGGAGCACGCAATGAGGGAATCAACATCTGCCTCTGCTCGGGGAAAATGAGAATAAAAGTCAACAACGACAACCTCTGCATAGGGAGATAAGATTCATCAACATCGACCTCTGCTTAGGGAGTTGAGTCTTAGACTCTATGGGGAAACAACACTGAACTTGCCCCACTGTCGGGGAAAACACTTCCATATCTTCTTGTCAAGGGATAGGTGCACAACACTACTGGGGAACCTCAGTTTCAACCTGTTAGGGATAAGTGCAATTTCAAACTGCTAGAGATAGGTTTACAATATCACCGGTGAGATACTTCTGATCTAACATCATCACCCTGGGGAGATAGAGGCATGGCAGTTTCACTAGGGATAATCGAATGTGCCAAGTATAATTGGCCTTTAGGTTTTCTGTGAAGGGTCAGGTACAACTGACGTTGGGCAATGTTCTGTCTGGATACAGGGACGGAAAATGATTTGTCTGGATACAAGGTTTGAAAATGACTTGTCTGGATATAAGGTTTATGAAAATGTCTTGTCTGGATACAAGGTTTGAAAATGACTTATCTGGATACAAGGTTTATGAAAATGTCTTGTCTGTATACAAGGTTTGAAAATGACTTGTCTGGATACAAGGTTTATGAAAATGTCTTGTCTGGATACAAGGTTTGAAAATGACTTGTCTGGATACAAGGTTTATGGTTGAAGGGTCAGGGGATGGTTAACATGACTTCCCGACATTCGTCTTAAACTTGAAGGTTCATTGAAACTGTTTGAATAGCTTTGAGTAGCTCTGAAGATGTGGAGAGGAATTGTTCCCTTGCTTCCAATTTTGCCCTAGCCTGTGGGATTTCTATAGAAATCTTCCTCGAAAGGGAATTTGAAATCTCTATACCTTGATGGTTTGATATAAACTGCCTCATCATCTTGAACCTCAAAGAGGTGTTTCATATTAATTGTCTTCTGGATAAGGAGGGCTTTCATGCTCTTGGGGTAGCTTGCCCCAGCCTTGCAATGACTTTGCCCCAGATTGGCTGATTTGGCGAAGTGCCTCTGACTTCGAGAGATTTATCGAATCTTGACCTGATTGCCCCAGATTAACAGATTTTAGGAAATAACGTCTTTTGACTGGCCTTCGAGAGATTTGATTAATCTCGACCTGGTTGCCCCAGATTAACTGAATCTTGGAATGGCTGACTCCCCTTATGTGATCATTTGGCATGCGTCTGCTCGATGCAGTACTCAGGCGTTCTGCCTCTTATCTCGATCAAACTTTCCACTGTAACATCTCTCCTGATGTCAAGTTCTTACTCGCAAGTAAAACAATTCGTTTTGTAAATGGTAATATTAATGCAATGCATATGACAGTTTTGAAATCCGAGTATGTTCACTGGAAAAAAAGAGTTGTGACATTTAGTGAATGAATCACTTATCAGAATGTTAACATTAATACCAACAAGGAAAGAAGAATCCTTTTAGGAGTCAGTTTCGAAGCGATCTATAACCGAAGTATGCTTTCGAAACGAACCTGCTTCAATTAGGTCTTTTGAAGGTTGTAACGTGGTCAGGTTCACAGTTTGAAAGAAAAGATATAAGGCTCAAAGTTCTATTTTAATCCACCCACTCTCCTTGATGTTCTCCAATCCTATATTCAACTAATTCGACACAAGCGCTCACCTCTCAAAGGCTGAATGACAGGAGTGACGGTTCAGGAAACCATAAGTTTTCGGAGTGACAGTCGCTCGCTTCTCGTCTTTTGGTGCCTGGAGTCACACGACTTGCTTTTTGTCATTTTTTATTTCCCCATTTTTTGCTTGGACTTACTCTTTTAAGTATATCTTTTTTGATTTTGAAGTCCAGCAGGATGCCCTAATTTTTGCCTAAGCCACTTGTTTACAAGTTATCGACATAGCGGGCTTCTTATTTTTTCTTTTTGGGAACAAATCATGTGACACTGGCTTGTCTAACTTGTCGAAAGGATTGTGAATGTCTCGCTCTTTGGTTGGTGAGGTTTAACCACTGTGTTTCTTTTAGGTACGACCTCTACAGGTGTGATTGATCCTCAAACAGGAACACTCATCCTGTAATTTGGATGCTCGGTCAAATTAACTGACACCTACCCTGTGTTGCACCCCAAAATTTGGCCAACCGTTTCTCGCAATTTGGCTTATGTTTCATTTCATTTTGCATTTGCATCTGCATACCGCGTATTGTGCATTTTTTTAGCCGGATTGATGTTATCGAGATTACAGCCCTCTTCTCGCGTTTCAGGCGATTCAAACCAGTTCGAATAAGGAGGATTATTTTGGAAGTGGTGCTCTTCCCAGTGTTTTCAGTCTATACAGTTATCTTAGTGCAGGCTCGCACTTTATATTCGCCGATTTATTTTTCTAGAATTTATTTCTCATTGTTGCATAAAAATTAGACTTTAAATAGGTTTTTAGATTTAATCTTCTATTTTGAAAATATTACTAGATTTTATTTTTAAATAGACTTTTCTTAGATTTAATTTCTGTTAATAGTTTTTTAATAGAAATTTTCTATATTTTAGAGTTTAATTGAACATTGTTTAGATTTTAAATAGATTTGTTGGATTTAATTTTTGTTTTAGATAGTAATTCCTTTTAGAATATTAGAATTTGATTTGTTTAGAATATAATAGGTTTTATTTTTAGATTTAATTCTTTTTAGGGTTTATTAGATTTTACTAATCTAGGTTTAATCTAGGATTAGTTAATTAGAATATCATTAGATTTTAGTTTAATTGATAATCAGTTTTTAATCAAGACTTTAATTGTTACTTTTCCATTAACTGATATTAGCCTTAATTCTCGTTTAATTAGCTTTAATCATCATTAATTCAGTTTTTTAGTCAGATTTTGAGTCCAGTTTGGATCCATTTACACAGGCCTGGTCCAGCTTTTAAGGCCCAATCGTGCAGTGCAGTGACACTTGTCACTATAAGACAGAGCCACTCGTCCTCTCTCTCCTCACTTGGATGCCACATGTCCTCACATCACCCCACCTCTCGCCACGCGTCCCTGCTAGGTGGCATCTCACCATCTCCCACATGCAAACCACCAGAGGCACTCACCGGAGAAATCATGCACCACTGTAACCATCGCCGAAAACTCCATACATCACCGGAAAATTCATCCGTTCATCCAATTTTCCCAATTTTCATCATAATCTTCATCACGTGTTCATCAAAATTTTCCAGAACCTTCATCTTCTTCCAAAAAAAACCATCGGTGATCTTCATCGTGTTCTTGATGATCTTCATCAAATCTTTTATCAGTATCTTTTTTCCAGATTTCTGTGAACATTCATACAACCTTCGTAAATTCTTTCCAGATTTTCTTCAAAGATCCTCCATGATCTTCATCGTTTATTCATGAAACTTCATCACCTCCATCGTCACCTCCATAGCGAACATCACATTCACGCATTCTTCGTAAGAACTCCACCAACTTTCATCATCAGCAAGACGTTTCCGGCAACATTCTTCTCCGTTTTCAGCTATCTTCAAGAACATTCATCAACTTCTCCAGATTTTTCCCCAAGACTCATCCGAGCTCATCATTTTTCTGGAGTTTCTTCAATGTGTTCATCACGTTCTTCATCAATGTTCGTAGGATCTTCAATCTTTTTCAGAATTCTTTTCATGAACATTCATATGTTCATCGCCACTTTCCAGATTCATCACCTTCATTAAGATGCATCCACCTGCCACCAATTTCTTCCAGAATCGTCAAGATTCATACGCAATCACCTTCAAGATCTTCATCAACACATAATGTTTTATCAGATTCTTCAACAATCTTCATTAGTCGTTCAAGTTTTTTGGAAGCTTCAGGAACCTTCGTCTTCTGCCTAGATTTCATCAAGATCTTCAACCTTCGTCTTCATCTGTGAACGAATCTTCATCACACCTTCGATCGTCTTCGATTCGAAGTCTCAACGAACATCATCAAAATCCAACATCAGCTTCTCCAGAAACCCCAACCTCACGATGACGATCAACGTAAATCTCTAAACGTGGCATTGCTTGTTTGATATGAAGTTTTGCAAGTATGTTTTGTTTATTTGGATGGAAGAAGAGGTGCACAGAAGGTTGGACGAAGAGAGTTAAAGAAGGAAGGTGTGAGATTTGAGGAAGGGAAATTAGATAATCGGAGATTTGAGTTCGTGAGTTTGATTTGGGAGCTCAGGGAGGAAGAAGCGAAGGTCAGACAGAGGAGAGTGAGGGCGGAGAGAGGTTGGAGATACAAAAACGGCGGCGAAAATTAGGTCAGTTTTGGTGAAAGACAGAAGAAGACAATGAGCCTCTTGGACTCTTGAGCTGGTTAGTGGGCCGTAAGGCCCAACCATTCTTTTTTCCAAGCATACCCTCCGTTTTCCATTACCCACTCCCCCTGGTTGACTTTGTTTTGGGCTCCTCAAGCCTCAAGCCCACCTAGACTTTCATTTGGACTGCACCCCCTTTCTCCTTACCGCGCCCTTCTTTTTTTTTTTTGTTGGTTCATTTTTGGAGATCTGTGGGCTAAGCCCAACTGAATTACTTACTGCACCCCTTGCTGGATTATGCACCCCCCTGCTGCATTTTCTTTTGTAAATGCTTTAATATTTTGTATTGTATTTTCATGTGAATATATTGTTAATACATTTTACTTTTTTTCTTTTTAGGGAAATTCATATTATAGAATTTATATTCTATTTTCATTAGCATTTTCTTTTAGGATATAGAGTTTTATATAGATTTTATACTCTATTTTTTCTATGTTGTAATTCAATTTCTTTTAATATTTCTTTAGATTTTTCTATTAAGGATTTATTTTCTTTTTAAGTAGAATTCAATTTCCATTTGTCATTGTTTTTTTCTCATCATTTTTGTTTTGCAGGTCAATGACGAGACTTCCGTAAACCGTTATTAATCGACTTGTTGATGGATAATGTAGGATCCGAGACCACTTTTTCTCTCCTCATTTTTTTCTTTTCCATCTGATTTTATTTTGATTTTCTTCTGGTTTAGTTTGTGCAATGATTCAATTGGAGAATGATTCGTAATATCATTTCTCTATCTTATCTTTGACACGGATATCAATACGCTACCTCTTTGAGTTTGACTTCATTTATAAGTCAAATTATGAAGGTTTAGCGTTACATTGGTTCTGATTCGAAACGTCATCATCCAGGATCCAAAGAGGAGAAGATTGGAATGGAGCTTGCGCACAATGTCAAGGGTCAACGGAACCGCTCCATTCGATAACATCTTTCTAATTCAAGTCTTTATGCAACCGTCGAGTGTTGTGAGCTGTAGCGTTAGATACATGGGAAATGATAATTGAGCGGTCTCCTCTCAATCATCTAGAGTGTTTAGTATAGCACCCTTTGGGTGATATGCGACGCATTCGCTCCTACGCCTTAGGTTCTTGCATGTGTGTCCCGAGTTCCTTCCCGTTTGGGCGTGTTAGGCCTGCTTCCTCTTTGTTCTCGCCCCCGTGCGATCGAAACCCTTTTCTCTCGCATCTTGGCGATTGAGATCCTTATCTTGCCCCTGTGCAATCGAGACCTGTTTTCCACATGTGCCGAACTACGTTTTGCTCTGATTTCTTGTACCAGACAAGAATACGTTGGCATAGGATTACGATAATCCTAGCGAGCTCACTTTTCCCCCTTTCCTGTAGTTAGCCAAACTACAGCTGCTCTGATTTCTCGTCCCAGACAAGAATATGTAGGCATAGGATGCGATATCCTAGCAAGCACACTAACAACTAACTTCTCTGTTCTCTCGCTGCCGTGTGATCGAGACTTCCCCGTTGACGACTAATCTTTCTCTTTCTCTTGCCCTAGCGCGATTGAGACCAGACCGTAGTTCTAGTTCCCGTAGGTCCTCGTACCTTTAAACCAATGACACACTACGTCCGTTCTACCGCAAACAAGTTACGCCTAAGTCTCTAATGGTCGAGCAGCATACACCTAACTGCTAGAATGCGTACGCTAGTATCATCAATCTCTTCTCTCACCCCCGTGTAATCGAGAACCCCCCGGTTACCCATAGTTAGCCTGAACTACATTTTGCTCTGATTTCTCATGTCAGATGAGAATACGTAGGCACGAGACGCGACGTCTTCGGGAGCAAACTTCCCCTCGTAGTTTCCCGAACTACGTTGACTTTGACTTTCCCATTGCACGAGGGAATACATAGGCATAGAGCAGCGATGCTCTATCGAGTCAGTTCTTTCCGTTTATCTTTAGAAGTCGTAGATAGATTGTTTTTCACCCATAGACTAAACAACCAAGCGTGGATCCCATTGAGTACAACGGACGTGAGGGGTGCTAATACTTTCCCCTTGCGTAACCGACTCCCGAACCCGAGATTTGGTTGCGATGACCGATCTTATCCCTTTTCTCTAGGTTTTCCCTGATCGTTTCCTTTTCCTCCTTTGAGATAAATAACGATAGGTGGCGACTCTTTTGTCTTTTCCGGCACCTTTTTTCGCAGTAGCGACAACTGGCAACTCTGCTGGGGACTCCAACGGTTCCCTATGCAAGTCAATCCTAGCGCTTGTTTGCTTGTCTTTGGGTGTGTATATTTTTGTGTTGTATCTTGTATATTGTTGTATTTACATTTTCCTCATTATATTATTATTTGTTTCTATTGTGCTATTGGGTGGTTGTTCCTTTGAGAGATAAGCCAAAACCCAGGTCTGAGTACACACATAGCACTAGAGGTGGATTAGTGGTGAACCTGCTTTCTTTGCTCGCACCAGTTCCCACGATATTCGTACTCAGACGAGATTCTCTTTGATGATTTCTTTACCGGTCCTTTGGACTTGAGAGGATTTTGGATCTGAGGATTGTCGACTCTGGGGACCGATCATCTGTGATTCAGCTAAGTGAGGCCTCTTCGGGAGATTATGATGCCGAACCAGAAATGGTGAGCGTATCATCATTTCTTGAAAGTCTGTGACGCTGATGAACGCATAGGATGCCGAACCTTGTCAGTGATTAGGTCCATACTTGTGAGTGGGAGGGTTTTTGCAGGAAACTTGACTTCCAGCCAACCCGGTATTTTGGTTATCTCTTCAGAGCGAACTTTTCCAGACAGCAGCGCAGCAGTATTCAGAGCTTTGTGGGGGCTGTGATCCCGTGTTTGCTGCATCAACATTTTGTATTGCATTTCATGTGCATTTCATGGTTGCATATCCATCCTCAACCGGAACAGAGAGCTTACTCGTCTTTTGCCCAACCCGCAGTTGATTTCCCGACATTCGCATTGGACTTGAACTAGCTTTTGGAAGGGTCATGAACTTAAGAGAGCAGAATCAGGTTGTTACAAGGGCAGAGTTTGAATTGATGAAGAATCAGTTGGGTCAACTCATGGAAGCCATGACAACTATGACTAGAGGAGAGGCTAATATTCAAAGGACTCCAGTTAACAATGTTGCTCAAGCTCAGCCTTTGCAAATCCCTGTCGGAGATAAAGATTCATCTTCCCTTCATGACACGGATTATCAGAATTTCATCTTTTCTGTGGCAGATCCTTAGAGGGCTGTTCCGAAGACTAATGCTAAGGACCCACAGACTGTTGAATTTGTGAGAAAATGTCAGCTGTTGGAGGAAAAGCTTGAGGCCCTGATGAGTCAGAATACTCTCGATCTGAATGCTTCGAACATGTGTTTGGTGCCAGGCCTTGTGATGCCTCAAAAATTTAAGATGCCAAATTTTGAGAAGTACAAAGGGGATAGTTGTCCGAAGCTACATTTGGTGATGTTCTACAGAAAAATGACTTCGTATGTCGCCAATGATCAGCTTATGATTCACTGCTTTCAGGATAGTCTGAGTGGAGCATCGTTGAATTGGTATATGCAGTTGGAAAGTGGTTGTATCCAATCATGGTCAGATCTAGCCAATGCCTTTATAAAGCAGTACAACTACAATCTTAACATGGCTCCTAGCCGCACGCAGTTGCAAGATTCATCTCAGGCGGACAATGAATCCTTCAGAGGGTATGTGCAGAGATGGAGATAATTAGTTGCTCGTGTTCATCCACCACTTCTGGACAGAGAGTTGGTTGACATATTCTTGGGTACTTTGAAAAGCCATTACTTTGACAAGATGATCGATGGTAGAAAGTCGAACTTTGCTGACTTAATAATAACAGGGGAACATGTTGAGAGCGGACTTAAGAACAGAATGATTCGAGACGTCCCCTTTATCTCAGTTGATGAAAACGAATCAGTTGTCAATTCTCAAGAAGTATGGGAAAAAGGAAGTGATGTTATCCCAGAACATGATGTACCTCAGATTCAGTTTTCAGACACTTCAAGTGTTCAGGATCAGCAACCTGTTGGGTCTGTATATCAGCTATCTGCTCCCCTTCAGAGTCAGCAGTCTTACCATCATCAGCCGCGTCAGCACGCCCGACGGAGACCAAGGAAGCCATAGAGGCATTTTACTCAGTTGTCGATGTCGTACAGTCAAGTGCTGCCGGATTTGATCAGAGGTGGATTGATAGTGCCGAAGAATATTAATCCAGATATTCCTCCGTATCCGCCAGGTTTTGATGTCAACGCCCGTTGTGAGTACCATGCTGGGGCACAGGGGCATTCTACTGAAGACTGTAAGGTGCTTAGAATCCAGGTTAAGACTCTGCTGGATTCCAACAGGATCTCGATCACGCCTCAGGGTATTCAGATCAACGACCTTCCTTCATCCAGCCAGGTGGGTGTATCAGTTAATGTTATGGAAGAGTTCACCGAGAGCATATGTTCAGAGGAGTATCAGACTGACTTGGACGAGCAATTCTGAAGATGGTTGGCTGGCTCAGCAAATCAAGTTCGAAAAGCACGGTTCCCAAAAGCTGGCAATCTTTGTTTTATCATGTCATTTCTTTGCATTTGTAGTTTCTTTTCTGTTAAAG